>CM067084.1:71563754-72163754 GCA_034008185.1 Gorsachius magnificus
TAGCAGAAGTAGAGAGGTGGAGCTGGTTATAGGTGAAGAATAGAGAAGAGGGGGTAAGAATGTAGACCCTCAGTTACAACAGTGGTCAACATGACTCATGAAAAAGAAGAGTTAACAGTAGGGACTGTCTGTCTGAATATAATCTATTTAATTTACATAGTATAGTGGGAAGGCAAGGCACAGACAGAGGAGGAGCTGTGTCTAGGGAGAGAGGGGGTGAATGCTGCTAAGTGCTTGTGAGGGTTTTGATGGAAATATGCCTCACCCAAATTGCCACCTCCAGTTCTGGAATTAGAAGAGGCAGACAAGTGTGCATGGCCATCTGTGCCAGCAAGGCCAGGCAGTGTGTATGGGGGCTGGAGGGCCCAGCCCTGCTGTGGTCCCTCTGTCTTGTGCTGAGGATGCTGATGAGCCATTTGGGTTGTGCAGCAGGCAGTGACACTCTGAGCACTGTTGGTGGTTTGAATTCCTAGGCTGTCCCTCAGTGTTCACCACCTTGTGGTCAACCAGCTGGATGCATGCTCCACTGAGAGTGGTTGTTGCAGACTGGACCTATGACAGAGAAGGAAAGAAACATTTTGTGCTTTACAGTACCTAGCCAGTGATCCCAGCAACTGTCTATAATTCCGGGCAGGAAGAGTGTGTCCTGTCTTATAGATCCCAAAGGCCTAGGAGTGCTGCTATTGCCCCAAACTAGAAAGTCCCATGGGAACTACAGATACGAATGTAATTAATCTGCTATGGAGCCCCTAACTGAGGGCAGCTTGCCTGGCTCTGGCCTGAAGAAGGAGGTGGGACTACAGATGGGCCATACATGGCATCTAAAGATGTCTGACAAGCATAGTGAGAAAATGTAGGAATAGGCAGAATATCCATGGCAGATGGCAGGATGTTGTAATACCCAGTGCCTAGTGCACGTTTCCAGTCTGCAAGCATAGAATAAGGTGTGCTGAAAGGTTTCATACCTTGCTGTCCGCTTCATCAACAGAGTGAAGTGAGTGTGACCACCTATGGAGCTGTGGGGATTAATAAAGGCCAAAGCACGTCAGAGTTGCTCTGAGCTGGGGCTGGCCACCAATAATTTGCCACTTGGGTGTAATGACTGTGTTCTGGGGGTGACTTTTAGCTATGTGGATATGAATCAGTCTGTGCTATTTGGCTTTGGAGCCTAAGGGTGCTTGGCCCTCTTTTTGACAATATAGACAAATTTGTCTGGGTTTACTAAGCTTTATCTCTTCTTCAGCTGGATCTCTAAGCTTTATCTCTTCTTCAGCTGGATCTCTAAGCTTTATCTCTTCTTCAGCTGGATCTCTAAGTTTCCGTTCTCAGAGCTGTAACTGCTTGTCTTTGAGAAAGTCTACAAAACTGGTCAAGTATGAAAGAATAAGAAAAGAGCAGGTTATAAGGAAAGGGAATTTGTGAAATTATTGACTTCTCATCTTAACTTCAATTAAGAGAAAAATTCTGGAATGGAAAAAAATCAAACTGTCTGTAAGCTCCTGGAAGATCATCAGAGAGATGGGTAGCTGCCAACATGGTCCATTTGTTCAACCCTGTTCCCTTCTGTGACAGAGTAATTGGCCAGTGGATAAAGGACACTCATTAGATGTCACACTCTGAGATTAGTAGAGGTTTTGCTACTCCCTTGCATCACACTTTCTCAACTATGCATGTAAATTAAATTACAGGGTGAAAAGGCAAACCAGTTGGATAATCATGCCCAGAACATTATTCTGATATCTGACCCAACAAAGACATCAAACGATCAAATGAGGTTTCACAGGGTCTTCTGAATGGAATAGTGAGTTAACTTATTATCTACAGTTTTAATAGCAGGCTAGAAGCAAGCAGACTGGTTTTATTGCTAAGCTAGTCCTTCTGTCTTGATAAACTCAGGATATAATCAGAAATAAGGATAGAGTTTAGAATCATAGAATGGTTTGGGTTGGAAGGGACCTTTAGAGGTCATCTAGTCCAACCCCCCTGCAATGAGCAGGGACAGCTTCAACCAGACCAGGTTGCTCAGAGCCCTGTCCAGCCTGACCTTGAATGTTTCCAGGCATGGGGCATCTACCACCTCTCTGGACAACCCATTCCAGTGTTTCACCAGCAGCATCATAAAAAATTTCTTCCTTATATCTAGTCTGAGACTACCTTTAGTTTAAAACCATTGGGATTTGGGATGTGATATGAATCAGAAGCATCATGCTGGTTCATCATGCTGGGTTTTTTTGGCATGGAAAGAAAGAAAAATGTATCAACAAGTATTGCCTACAAAATACAGAATGTACTCCCATTCTGCTCAATGTTATCAAGGCCTTAGTTGTAGTGATACGTCCAGTTTTTGGGCAGTACACTTCAGAGAAAATATGGATTAGCTGGAGATTTTGCAGAGCAGAAAGCCTGGAGTGATCATCTGGTTTAGGACTGCTGCTCTTCAATTAGAGAAGGCTGAATGCAACAGGTAGTCTAACAAATAAAGCTGTTGTGAATCTGTTCATCAAGGCTGTGATGCACAGGATGATGGCTTCTGTTAATGGGTTCAAATCATAGGAAGGGAGGTCACTGTGTGTTTTAATTTCCTTTCTTTCCTGAGCTAACTGGAAAGACAGTGTGAAACACTGATGGATTGCTGGAAATGTCTGTGGCACCTCTGCTTTGGAGAGCTCACAGGAGAGGTGAGGCTTAGTCCAGTTTTGTCTGCAGTGGCTGTCTAACAATTTTCATTATAATATTGCTAGCTTATACAAAGGACAAATTCCTAATGAGTTAAGCAAAAATTCTTGTCTTGATGTGAGGAATCTTCCTGGCTGAATTTTAGTCTGGGTAAGGAAAGCAAGACCTTCAATCAAATAGAAGAACATGGAATGGGAGAATCCTGAGTCTGGGGCCATGCCTGTACTTCCAGCAAGAGGAGAAAGTATTGGAAATTCTGGCATACCAGCCTGCCTTGTGCTATTTGTCACCTTGTATGCTATTAAAGTTGTTCAAGGCCTAACTGAAATATTGTACGATATCTGACTATTTGTATATAGCTGCACAGCATATGTTAGGAACAAGACATACCTATGTGTGTTCTGTGGTGGAACCAGTGAGATTGTTTACTGAAACATGACCCTTCTTTGTTTATTGCCCCGATGGAATAAGTTAGATGTTATTTATTGTAAAAAGCTGCTCTGACCTTCCACTGGGTGCAAGTACGTGGGCTTGCGTGTGTTTCCTGTGATGCAAGGAAGAAGAGACCTTGGCCTGTGCTGTTTTCTGGAGCTCTGAAGTTGCTCTTAGACTCTAATAATAGTGTGTGTTTGAAGTTCAGAATACAAGAGGGAGACTGCTTAAGGTTCTTATGTGCCATAGCTTTGTTTTTATGAGACGTTTCTGGTGTTTTAGTTCTGCAGAGTAATCTACCCTGCCTTTAAAGAGCATGGCTTGTGCTTGTGTGAGTTCAGTCTAACACATCCCGTACGTGGCAGGAATTGTGTGGTCGGACTCAAGCTTTTTGATACGGGAGGAGTTCAGATGGATGAAAGGCTGGAAAAACTTTAAAGCTGCTTCAGAGGACATTCTCTAAACATTCTCTATTTAATATTACACTTAGTAATCTAAATGTCACTATCCAGCTCTGAGACTTGATTCTTTGTTCTTTGGGGGTTTTGTTGGTTTTTGTTTTGTTTATATCTTTGAAATGGGAGCCTCTTTATATCACGGTATGCCTGTATTTTATGGATGCTTGGAGCTCATCTGGAAAACTAAAACTCTTTTTACTAGACCAGAAAGCTCAATTTCCTTCTACTTTTGTAAATTTTTTTTTATTTTTGTAGCAGTGATAGTAGAAAAGAGGACATTTTAACTCTTGCTGTAACCAAACATATTATTGTCATCTCTGGGAGAGACTGAGCTGCTTGTCTAACTGAAATTTTGCTTACAGCATGGCACTTCAGGTTTCTCTTACTTGGTATAAATCCATTGAAAACCCAGGCACAATTAGCATAAACATCTGGGTGCCCTCCTGCTGTCCTGAGTAAAAGTGATCTGCTCTGTCTTGAAGCTTTTCTTTTCAGAAAAGAACTATATTTAACAGAAGTGTTTTTATATTATTTTTGCCTTAGTTCTGTATCCCCCCCTGCCTCATGAAGGAAGAGAGGAAAGTTAATCACAGTAAACTTTTCCTTAAGGTATTTCATTGAGTGGTTCAAAAGCAAGTAAAATCTTATTGATTAGGCTTGCACTCATATTGTTACTTTTACTTTTTTAAAAGTGTTATAAGATTGGTTCAGCATCACAGGAATGGATTATAAAATTGTAGATGATGGAGGAGAGCTGAGGACTTCATGCATATGTCATGTGTTTAGACCAATGCACTTATTCCATACTAGCAAACCTTTAGTGGCAACCATATTTTGGAATTTCTTTTAATCTAATCCCAGTGGATTAATGGGTCAGGCACTAACTATTAGAAAATTAGAGTTGACTCTTTGTCATGAGGGAGCCTCAAAACTTGTCTTAGATTTCTCTTCTTGCAGCTCAAGGTTCAGCCTGAAAGTTGAGGGATGCTGTTATGGGAGATAGATGCTAAGTGGAGTGCTAATGTGTTCAAAAGCATTCTTCTGCTGGCAAGTCCTATGTATGATTTTCCTTTAGGCTTTGAAAACACATTGTTTGTGGTGCTAGCCACAGTGTCATTGAGTTAGAATGTATCATGTCTTCACATGTTTTAAATTGTTATTAAATTTTGGTTATTTACATTTTTATTATTACATTTTGTAATGTAATCAAAAGGAAGATTTTAGGCCTCTTAGGGATAAGACCAACTCAGAGGTAGCTGTTCCCAATGCAATTTTATGCAAAGCTGTTCAGGGTAACATGGGAGCAGGTGGCCATGTGAACTTTGTGCTTTTCATGGCCTGAGTGCTTCTCACTGTAGGCGGACGAGGTTTTCCTACTGACCCTACCCAGCGAGTGCCACACTTACATTAGTGAAAAATTTCATGGTCTGTCTCTCATTTCTACACACAGTAACAGTGCAAGCCTATCTACATACCAGCATAAGCAAAAAGAGACTGCTCTCCTGCTAGTCAAGCAGCAGCATGCTTTCTCTTTAGGAACAGCTTTTTTTAATCTGGAGGGCTACTCTGTGACTGACCTCCTCGAGTTGCTGTCTGAGACAAGAACCTAATTTATGCTCTCTTCCTTGTGAGCTGGAAGCCACTTTAAATCTGCTAACGCTTTTGCTTAGCTTTCCTTTTAGAGCAGAGCCAGCTGTTCTTCTGGGTCTCTGGAGTATCCATATGTTCTCTTAAACTCTCCTAATAGTTTTGGCTAGAAAATAGGGACAGTAGCTAGACTGTTTCCCATACCGAAAGTTTAACAAGCTCGGGTGTTACCACATTGCTCAGACATGTCTGTGGTCGTAGTTCAGTCCCTGCTTCCCCTTACTTGAGGCTTCACCAGACCTGTGTCCAGGCTCAGTGCAGGGAGCAATGCTAGTGTGTGTCAGTCCCCTGTCACGGTCCACCTACTCTTTGCACTTCTGAGAGGTGGTAGCAACCAAATGACTACTGGTTCTTGTGTCATGATGCCTTCATCTAGGAAAAAGTGAACCTGATCATGCTCTGAGAAATTATATAGATCTTAATGAGGCTTGTTTGAAGCCAACAATGGGAGTCATAAAGCATCTGGTGGTTAGATGGGCTGTAGAAAGAGCTCTGCTTACCCATTAATCAGAAAAGAAGAAAACAAGTAATACTGATCTAGGGATTTTTTCCTCCCTTTTCTAAGTATGAAATTTATGTTTAGGGTTAAACAAAACCTTTTTAGAAGTGAGGCTGAACAGTTTTATGAAAGGTTAATGATACTAAATAGAAGACAAGAAATAAGAGGGAAGCAAGTCTTATTCAGCTTGTAATTGTGAGCTTTGGTCACTGGCCATGGTCTTCGTCCCATCCCCTGTTGAAGGATGCAAGAACCTGTGCTGCTTGTCTCCCAGAATGACAACTGTTGAGACCAAGCTGTCATCTGCCAAGTAAATGGCACATGTAAACACGTTTGCAGACTTGTTCTTCTCCTCCTACTCTCCGCACAATGAGTAATTGAATGTGTTTCCCCTGAGTTGAACAACGTAAAATGGAAGGTTATTTCTGCAGGCTGTTGTAGCCTGCTCTATCTGGGATGTCCACCAGATATGATGGTGTATTTGAAGACAATAATGAATGCAAGTCTGTGATGTTCTCAGTACAGGGAAGACCTGGGCCTGTTGGAGCGGGTCCAGGGGAGGCCACAAAAATGATCCGAGGGCTGGAGCACATCTCCTGTGACAGGCTGATAGAGTTGGGGTTGTTCAGCCTGGAGAAAAGGCTCTGGGGAGACCTGATTGCAACCTTCCAATACTTAAAGGGGGTCTATAGGAAAGATGGTGACAGACTTTTTACCAAGGCCTACAACAATAGGACAAGGGCTAATGGTTTTAAAATAGAGGAAGCTAGTTTCAGACTAGATATAGTTCAGACTAGAAATTTTTTACCGTGAGGGTGTTGAAACACTGGAAGAGGTTTCCCAGAGAGGTGGTAGATGCCCTATGCCTGGAAACATTCAAGGTCAGGTTGGACAGGGCTCTGAGCAACCTGATCTGGTTGAAGCTCATTGCAGGGGGGTTGGACAAGATGATCTTTAAAGGTCCCTTCCAACCCAAACCACTCTAGGATTCTATGATATACTAAGCAGTACTGGACTATTCAGTAGATTTCATCACCCTGCTGGGATAGGAACATGTAGCTACAAGGTGTGTTTTGAGTAAACTTGAGTATAATACAAGGGATGGGTCTCTTGTCATTTTTGGCTGTGTGGGGTTTTTTGTTTTCTGGTGTGTTTTTGGTGGTTGTTTGCTTTTTTTTCCTCCCCAGAGATGATAGTGGGCTGAGTAAAGTGAGTTTCCTGGAGTGATTCCATTCCTCACCCAGGAAATATGGAAAGTAACTTATGGAAAAATTTGTATAGAGGAGAATCTTAGAACTAAAACATTCATGTATTTTCCAGATAGTGGATAAAGGAATTTTCATTTAGTGTTACTTATTTTTGTATTAAGCCACTCCTTTTTTTAAATAGGAAAAATTCTCAGAGTAAATGGGTTTGCTCGTATTTCCGAATTCAAAATTGCATGGATTTTTTTCCTCTCAGGTGCTTAATTTCTTTGAAATAATCCCTTTTATAAACTTTCATACCCATAAATTGATGTGCCTGATCATGCGATGAAAATGGCTACAAACATAGCCAAAGTAAATTTAGTTTGTTCTGTTATAAACAAACATAGTGAAGTATTTGTCCAGTTCAGACAGAGACATTGTCTTTCCTTGTTTTACCTTGGGGCTCTGACATTGATTCCATTGTCTGTGGCATTCCTACTGTGTCTAGAAGATCCTAACGTGTAAATAGGAGAGAAGAGTGAAGAAAGCTAATGAATGTATTTATCTGAAAACATGCTGCGTATTATTATAGACTTCTTGTGAACTATAGTATTCAAATAAGAATTCTAGACCCACCAGCCAACAGTGCCAAGACCTCCCTTTCCTAGACCTTATTTTATTAATTTTCTTGGCCTTGAAGTAATGAACTGAATATAATAATCCAGTCATGTTCAGTATAATGATTTTATGTAAATGACATTGCATTTTCAATTCTCTCTTTCCCTTCTTAATGAAGCCTGTTTTTGACTGCTATGCACTAAACAGGCACTCTTAGTGAGCACGCAGATCTTTTCAATGAAATGTAAAATGTTGATCAGAAATTATCTATAGGTTGTTTTTTCTCCTAACCACTCTTTGTTCCCCTGTATTAAGTTTTCACTGCCCAGTTTATTTTGGCTTTCTTCATAACCCTACAGTGACCTCTGTCATCGGTATGGTATTTTTTTCCCCTGCCCTGTGTGTTTCCTCTGTTTACTCCACAGAACTGAACAAGACCAATGTTGATCTGGATGTCTATTCACAGCTATGTTTACTGGCAGTATTTTCCCATGACAAAACTGTTGTTTTCTTTTCTCTGGCTTTTAACCAGTTCCTGATCTATAACAGGATTTAATTTTCTAACCAGTTCCCCTACTTTCTCCTCCCCAATTTTCTTTAATAGTTCTGTCCAGAATTAACTTTGTATGTGTGGAAACTGCCTTTAGACACCTGATTAATGTCTTCCATAATCTTAGATTTCTAGGGAGTATCTCTGGATCCACTGCACCCGGAAGAAGGAAAGAGATACTCAGTGTAGGATATTTAAGGCAAGCAGCGGTGGCCACACCATGCCACCGTCAGTTAGTCTTTCAGAGTTGAGGGTAAGGAGGAATCTTTCCCAGAAGACCATAGACATGCTCTTTCTAAAGTGGTAAAGCTCCCGCAGTGAGTTAGGTGGTATGAATACTTTGCACTTTCAAGGACACCTGCTTCTAAACACTGAATTCAGCCAATTTAATTCTACCTAAATGGTTGCCTGAAATAGGGCTTTCTCATGTGGAGGATCAGCCTCAACTTCTGTAGGACAAGACAAGGAAGCCCCGAAAACATTGATGGTGGTGGTAACTCTTACCAAACAGTGTTCTGCATATGTGAGACTTGGCAAGAAAACTTCAGACACGGTTGTTTTTCTGCTGCTACTCATACATCAGAGAAGTGGCATATTGACACTGAGTGACAGATGAATTTACCTATACCAAAATGCAACCACTCACAGAGAAGTAAAAGAGAGAGGAGACTAGCTGGTCTGTTAGGAGAAAACATCAGGAATGTTCAGAGGGTTTTTTTGAGTTATCTTCTAACTTATTTAACTGGAATATGCTTATTTTTAATGAGTAATTTGCTTGGCCTATATGAAATGTTTTCTAGGTGAGAAACATATCTGAATGCCAGTCTTCTGCAGGTATACTACAAGTATGTGAAGAAATTATCTATCTTTATGCAAATGAAATAATACTTGGAGGCCTATAGCATTCTTTCAGAATAACCCATCTCCATGGTTTTCATTGGGTTACGTTGGATAGTCACACTGCATTCAGCTGTAACAAATCACATGCAAGCTGTAGAATTCAACCATACTGCAGTATGTTTCATGATACTGAAAATACCTAATATATGTTACATAATCTCATGTATCAGCTAACTTAAAGGCTGGTGAATGACACTGTGAGTGTAAGTTTATTTTCTGTCTAAGTGAATATAGGTATTTATTGTCTCTCTTAAGAGGAAAGTCTGCTATCGAATTAATGGACCCTACCAGAAGACTCTGAAATGTCACCCCCAGTGAATTTAGCATGATAGTTCAGCTCCTTTTTTTGAGAATATGAACACAAAACCAATATCTCATTCTCCTAGGGGAAGGGAGGAGAGAGAGAGACTTCAACCACAAGAGATGCAATCTGCCCTGTGCTGAAGAACTGTATCAAGTCAAGCATCTTTCTCCCAGGGCTGCTATTGATTTGTCCAGATTTTATCCAGTGGTTATGTCAGTGCTGTGTCTTCAAATTCCTAATCATGGTAGCATTTCTGTTTAAATATCCAAGGATATCCTTTGTGGATACTAAGAAAGCACAGGGAATGATGTGGGGTGCTTTTTACACTAGAAGGCAGAGAATTAGACTGGCAGAAACTGGCCACTCAAATAACTGCCTCCATGGGGCATAACTGCATATATGGAAGGAGTTGGGCAAGAGAGAGGTTGTTAGAGTGCTGTGATGAATCAGCCATGATTTTGAGGTGACAGAGCTTCAGAAGTACTACCAGAGTGAAGGATTATGTACTTCAACTTCTGGTATTTGTTATGTCCCAGTAAATATTCCAGTAAGGACACAGGGCACTGTTTTTGTTGTTGTTTAAACACCTTAATATCTCTTTCTGCTTTGCTTCTCTGATTTCTGAAATGGAGCTATTCATCGTGTGAGCTAATTAATTTTTGAAGTCTTAGACAGCCAGTTGTTACTTCATATCTTACTTTGAAACTAAATTCCATTACAAAAGTGCTGTTTCAGACTTATGAGTCTGGGGAATTTTTCCACCTCCTTCCCCTCCTCCTGGAAGTGGCCGCAGCTACTATACAAATTGTTTTTCTTCTCTTGCCTCTGAATACTGTTCTTACTGATAGCTTCTGAGGGGAAAGAAATTATTTTTTGAGCCAAAAATAACTCAAATTAACACAAAATCTGGATTCATCTGATACTTCTATCTATTGCTAAATGAAAGAGGTTGCAACACTTATTTCAGCATTGTCTGTACACATCTCTTAATCTCTTGCTGAATTTCTGTTTGGAGAAAATAAATTATACTTGAGAAAACTTGTTTTGAGATTTTGAGGTTAAATAGTTTTAGAGCCATGTCTTTTGATTTGAAAAGGCTTTTTGAACCGTGGCCTGCTTGTAATAACATTTACTGTTGAGAACCTTTAGTCATTTGACTTGGTGAATGAAAGTGTTGTGTTTTTGAGTTCTGCTCCATTTGGATGCTTGCACTTCCAACCTTCTTTTAAAACTGCATTCTGGTTTGCCATGACACCTGGAGAAATTGCTTCTGAATGTGAGTATCTCTTACCTAAGCTGAAGCCCAACTGAGATGTTTTCAAATCTGAAATGTCTCAGTCTAAACATAGATTTTTGGAAGACAACTGGGTGGGTTTTTAATATTTCAAGTAAACAAACTAATATATGTAGTATTTCACTGAGTCCCTTGGCCTGCCATGCAACATCCATTATACACTGAATTTTAAACATTTGAAACTGGCCTCTATAATAGATCATTTGCAAGTCAGAAATATTTAACAGGTTGAAGAAATATCCACAGTTTGAAATGGATAACATTCTTGGTTAGCAAAGCTAATAGGAGAGAAGACAAAATTAGACATGACAGATAAAGTGCTTGTACTCGCAAACAGGAAGGGTAAGTCCAGTGTTTGTGGGAGTGGGGAGCATATGGGGGGGAATATTTTTTGCTTTTTGTGAGAATTGTCCCATAAGTTCATTCTCTGTGAATTCACTCACTTGATCAATAACACATCAGTATCATATTTTTCATACTTTCATTTAATTGTTTTGTCTGTCTCCCCCCACCCCCCGGCTTCCCTGGTGCAGAAAAGCATTGGAAGTATACACAAAGTCACTCACTAGGAAAGGTATGTACCATTGCTCAGTCAGCTCTCCAGGAATTTGAACTTGTTCTGTGGGAACCTGACATTTTATCTTCTTTACAATTCTGATGTGGAATGAAACTTTGAAATTCAGCAACAGATGCAAACTGTCATGGAGGTGTTGTTTCAGCTAACCTCTGCCTCTTGGTAGAATTTGAGTCTTGTCCAGATGTCAACTGGGGAGAATATAATGATGGAAACTTAATCTCATTTAGATGGAACAGGTCTAAATGCCATTTAGACTCTCTACCAGACTACTAACAACAGCAGCAGGTGCCACCTGTTTGTGTTTTAAAATGAAAGCAGTGGTAACTGGGTTTTCTGAAGGATCTGATTATCATAGTGTAGGTATAGTATGTCTGCCTGATAAATTGCATCCTTATTATGCCTTGGGTCTGCTTGGTTTCTGGAGCAGAGAAGTTCTGAGTCCAGAGCAGGGTCCAAGACAAAAAATGTAATCACTGAGAGAACTGAGGAAGTCAAAAAAAGAAGGCATGGGTTTGGGGGGGTCTTAGGCTTGGCCTGAAGTTTTAAGATATAATAATCTTACACATCAATACTTGTTGCTTAATTGATATGAACTAAAACAAATATTCTAAAATAAAATACAATAACCATAAAATAATGCTTGATGTTCTTTGAATTCATTGTTACATGTGATTACAGAAGTGTCGGAATGAATCTCAAAGAAGTTCTAGATTTCTGACAAGTTTGGGAAATGTCTTAACTTCTCATTTTCCTGGGAAATGTCTTAACTTCTCATTTTCCTGGGAAATGTCTTAACTTCTCATTTTCCTGTAGTTTAGCATTTGGGGATAAAGCCTGGGGAAAGAAAAGGTGGTCATTTTGCTGACAACTTAGAAGTTCCTAAAACTGGATAATGTCTTGGTGTTGTGGTTTGGTTTTTGGTTTTTTTTGTTTTTTTGTTTTTTTTTTGTTGTGTTTTGGTTTTTTTAAGGATCCTGAGCTAGTTACTGTTACTAGTTACAGCTAGATACTGTTTTATTTTCCTCACCTTTGCAAACTGAAAAGTTGAGTAGGTTGAATTGATATTGACGTAGAGTACTTGCAGAAGCTATTCTTTTTCATAGCATATTCAATTTAAATGCAAAATAATCATTTGGTTTGGAATGTAATGATTTACTTAAGGTCAAACTATTTTTTTTTCTGTGAACAAAACACTTTAGCCTCAGATTTGTTTTTGGCAGCTGTAAAAATGCTTATGTTTTTGATTCTCCATGCCAAGAGTGACATGTGAAAAGAGAACATTCCAATAATGTTCTTTCTACAAAGAAAAGCTTGTACTTCCCATGTTGTTTTTGCACTTTATTTTTCAAATCCTCTGGGAGGTCTTGGCATTTCCTTGTATTCTTTATTAAAAATATTTTAAATCACCTATATAACTCTTTAAAAAAAGTATTTCTCCTCAGATCCAAGACTCAAAATCCTGTAACAAATATTAGGTTGATTAGCAGCCTTAATACTTTTGCAGTCAAGATGCCAAAACAAAAAAATCACATTTGTGTGGGAATTCTGAAACATGAGGACAACAAAAAAAAAGTATAAAATTGCTTGTTTTCAGTAATCTAATGAGCTTTAAGTATCTGAAAGTGAGCTTACTACTTTTCTTTATAAATTCTTTGCCCACTTCTAATATTTAGCTTGCCAACTGATGTCTGAATTTGGCTTGTTCTGAACCAAAGTATTTTTGCCTCTTGTAAGATCACAGAAACTGATTCAGTGAAGTGGAACAGTTGTCATATTCTTTTCTCTGCCTAAAATCCTAATTCCAATTTCTTCCATGGGTGTACATTTTATTTTAGGAAAAATTTATCATCTAAGATGATGAAAGCTACAGTTTTCTCAGCAAGCTGTCAAACAACAGTTCTATTATCCTGTCATTTACACATGAATAAAATGTCTGTTAGAACTAATAATAAATTTGCCTTCATTTTAATGAGACTAGTGATTTCTTGCTATCTCAAGGAAGACTGCGGGAAATGCAAGCTGAGAAGGCAGTGAATGTCATTTTAGCCCAACTTCTGCTACCCATCACAATTGGAACATGTTTATTGATGTATGTAAAGTAGGGGAAATGAAGATCTGCTCGAACTAGTATTTATTTAACTACTGTAATTTAAGTAGGAGAATATGTGAGCTTGAGTATGCTAACTCCTGTGGACTGCTGGGTGATTAAACAATTATTGTGATGGGGATTCACTGTGAGTTTATCACTGCTGTTTGCTTTTTTGTTGGTTTTATTTTTCTTCTTGCCCTGAGTATTCCTAAAAGCCAGGATTTTTTTCATGTTCCCTTAAATGTTTGAGGGAGATAGCTGTGTAAGCATGCTCAGTGTAAATACATAAATATTTCTATTTCAGATTCTCTTTTGGGTTTGGGAATGAGGTTAGTCAAAGGGAGGAGGGGGAGAGAGGAGAGCATGCAGTCATCTGGAAAAAAGATTAAATGCTCTTTGATCACAAGCAGCAGGACTGATCTTCCCTTACTGTGTCCTGCAGCTCTGACTTTAAAGTCCTAGAGCTGAGAAATACACAGCTTCCCCCTCTTTTTCTCTAGTAGCAGTTTATGCTACATGAATCATGGAGGACTGGATTTACAGGAAGGTTTGAAGCAGGATTGCCTTGCCAAGGGTGCAGGCTGCTATCTAAGAGCCGGCCCATAACCATGTTGCCTCCACAGTGGTGTGGATGCATCTGGTCTTCATGGGGCCACAGCTAAAATCAGAAGGTCTGTAAAACAGTGATCCTGTAATGTCCTGCCTCTTCATGGGGTTTATCTATTGGTTGGTGATGTATAAAGCTGTAAAAACTTGAAAATGGATGAACTGGAGAGAGGGATGTCTTGCACAAAAGGTGATTGTCCAGCCGGTGGCTTTTTGTGTAGTATGTCCCTGGGATCATGCAGTTGTCATTTGCCTTCACTCCAGAGCCAGATGCCTTTTCTCCCTATGTAGCATGTGGGCAAAGCTGGGTACCACAGAACAGACTGGAGCTGTCCTGGCCATGCTATGGGAAATGCTAAAGGCAGGAAACGTCCTGAGCTCTGTCCCTAAGACAGATAACTTAGCTGTGCCTCAGCTTGTAACTCATGGCTGAAGGATAGGAGCCAAAACTTTCCTTCCAGAAATGAAATGGGATATACTTCAACAAAATGTGATTGCATTATTTTTCCTTCAGTGACTGGAGCAGCAAGTAGAAGCCATATCTCTTTCCTGCCTTATCACCTCAGTCACTGGCTTGTAGCTGGCATCCTGTGGGATCCCAACTGATTATCTCTATAACAGTGTAATTTCAGTTGCATGGGGAGTACCCAGAATCTCTACCCAAATGTTCATGGAAGTCTTCTGGAAGGCAGGAAATGTGAGTTTGAATCTCTTCAGGCAGATGTTGAGGTTGAACTAATCTTGCCTAAGTCCTGTAAAAGAGATCTGGCTCCTGAGATAAAGTGTAGGGATTAGAGGTGGGCCCAAAGGAGTAGGACTAGAGGAAAACAGGTTTTGAAGGGCTGACATAAACTCTGGGTCACAGTGGGCCAGGCCAAAGGACTGGCTAGACAAGTAATATCTATCTGAGAGCATACCAGTCACTGCGCCAAACCCATGTTACAGCTTTCTTTCTGGTAATCGTTCTCATAAGTTCTGTTTAAATGATACAATTCCCAAATGTGTCTTATGTCAAGATCCCAGAAGGTTGGTCAGGGTTTTTTAGCAAATACTATGTCCATGACTGCCTATGTAACATTTACTCCAGGAACTCCCAGTCCTTTTAATTGTGCTGTCCAGGCAGTCCTGAGCTCTGGACAAATCTTTGTGCCTTGACGGATGCTTCACAGTCTGGGCTTGAGCTGGAACTTCGAGGATCTGAGCTCAATAGTGACTCATGCAGGTTGCCTTGAAGAAATGGACTTTGGTCCTGCGAAACCTGTTTCCAACTTCAGCTTTAGCAAGCGGTAGTAAAACACTTTCATCAGAAAAATTCCAAACAGTTCTCATAACAATAAAAGTGGAATTAGAATCACTTCCAATTTCTCCATCAAGTGTTGTCAGAAGTGACATGTTCTCACAAAACTGTCAATTTTTTTTGATAGCCACCAGACATCTCAAACAGCAAGCATTTGGAACTGGGGATTTGATGGAAAACTTGGAGTGGGGAGTTCATGAACAACTTACAGGCACCAATAGAAGAAATTTTAATAAGAGTTATTTGAACCTATTGCTTACTGACAGTCTAGATGTGTTGCTGTTTTGTTTTACTTGTTTATATTTCAGATTTTCATGACACTGTGCTCGGAGTAGGGGTTGTAAACCAGAATGTCTTCCACTTGCTAGAATTTATTACCAGAATAAGAAGTTGAGAAATTTTTTACAACAGCTTGCTGGATCAATTCCATGCCCCTCACTTTTGGTTTTGGCTGAAAAAGATGCAGAGATGTTGTCTCACATCTTAAATGTCTTTTATTTATCCTTTGTTTCAATAGGAAAGATATAATTACTGTCATTCAGCGTTGACCTTAAAAAGAACTCGTGTGACAAAGGAAAATACATATATGAGCAACCACTGGTGTGCACTAGAACACAAGCTGTGTAGCAGGTTATTGATGTATGCTTGTCTTATTGACATTAACTACAAATTAAGGACTTTCCACTTTTTTTTTTTCACATCTAGAGAATGGAGGTCTCCAGTAATTAAGAAAGTTGGTGCCTTGAATGGGAATTGGTTGGCTTCTTTCTCCTCCTAGGTCTTGGCGCTCTCCACCTCCTTTCTGATTCTTTGTCTAAGCTGTAACATCATCAGGAGTACTTCGTTTGAAGATATATTTGTAGAATAGTGTTTTAGCCTCTAGGTTTGTTATTGTGTTGAAAATTGTTCCAATTCTCCTGCAAACCTCTGTAAATCAGCGTGATATTTAATGTTCACTTCTGAACTGCTGTGGAAGAGGTTTTACATGTAAAACTCCTCCTTTTTAGGGGTGTGCCTGCTTTATTTCATTTGTATAAACAGTTATGTTTTGGGGTTTTTTTCCCCAGTTGTTCTTCCTGTAGAGAAAGAGTTTCAAACAGTCTGATTCAGGTTTCAGTTAAGAATTGCATGGACTACTTCTCATCCGTAGAACAACAAAATGGAATAAGTAGCTATAATACAGATACAAATTCTTTTTCAAGAAATGTTTATGCTGCTCAATGTCTGTTTGTTCCTTTTGTTTAATTCATTGTGTAAATAAAGTTAGCAGCTAACACATGCAAGACATAATTCCCCTCTTTGCTATGTTGTTGGTCGTTTTTCCAATAGGATCTCAGACTATAAATTCCCTTCAGATCTTGGCAGAAACTTCAAGCTCTAGAAACTCCAATTAGTATTTAACATTATGCCAGAAGGGAAGAGTAAGGCCACAGGATGCTTTGCATTCCCCTGCTCACTCTGTCCTTGAGCTGCTTCTGGTACCACAGTTGTACCTGTGTGTGGCGGTCAGAATAAATCCACCAAATACCTGGTGCAAAAAACTCTTCCTGCCACTGAGAATACTGGATTATTCTTTTATCACCCACTTATACAGACATTCTTGGATGGTCTTTTTTGGCTTTGAAAACGTAAAACTTCTCACAGCTCTACTTAAAAAAAAAAAAAGAAATAAACTGTTATATTGGATTGTGGAGATGAAAAGATTTCCTACCTAAAACTTCAGAAATCAGAGAGCTTTATTGTTTCCATGTAGTCAGCACTTCTGTCATTATAACTGCCAGGGATCAATTCCTTTCGGGCTCAAAGGAAAGATGCTGTAGAGCTAAGTGTGCCAGTCAAAGGGGGCACTGGTCTCAAATAATTTGCTCAGCTGCAGGCTTTGTGTGAGACTTTGAGTAAATGAGCTCTGCTTCTGAAAAAAATTAATAATAATAAAAGTAAAGCATTTCACTAGCCTCTTTGCCTCACTTTTTTTTTCTAATCTAGACAGTGCAGAGCTTATTAAGAGAGACACGATGTATGATCTTTCTGTAATTACTGTATACAGCTTAAAGGGTAGGAAATAGCAGCGGGTGAGCATCCACCAGAGCTACTGCCTTGGGATTTCCCCTCCATGCGCTTGTTTTCCTGGCTTTGGTGATGAAGTAAACTTGGGGTGCTGTAGGAAGCTGCTGTCCAATTCTGTCTGCATGTGGACTCAAGCAATGCTGCTCCCCCTCTCTAGAGGGATGGGATTTTCTAAAAGCCTGGATTTATTGTGCCTGTGTCTGGTGGTGATAGAGCATGACAAATGGAAAACTCTAAGAGTTTTCATGATGGTTTTTAGCTGTTTCCTTTCATATGAATGTGTTAAACTATTACTAGGCCATATACTTTGAATGAAAGGCAGGTGAGATCTTTGGGAAAGGTTTGTTTTTATCTGTCATCATTGTCTGTCAGTACAGTCTGACAGGTTTTGCTGTCATTCAATAAGAAAAAAGATGAATAAAGTGTGCTTTTTAATTTAAATTTGCTTGGGTTTTGTGCACCAGCAGTTGTGGTTTTGTTTCTTTAAAATACTATTTTCAGACTTCTTTTAGACTGCGAGGTGGTAATTTATTTCTATCCTAAAATTGGGTTTATATTTATCTTGCTTGCTTCTGAGTAGTAACTACAATTCTGCTTTGATGCACAAAGCAAGGTTTGTTCTAAGCCCCTCGGTGTTTCTTTTTGAGGGCCATTCATGGTTGACCCTAAAACTAATATGTGCATATAAATTGTTCCCTACCTGGAGAGAAGCTCCCAAAGCCAAGTTGCACAGTGCATTGTGAGAAAGGGCAAGGTGACAACTGTTTCACTAATCTCTTTTCCACCGCTTGCTTTGGCTTCCCTTGCTCCAGGCTACATGGTGCTACCAGCTACCAGCTCCTTTCCAGTGGCCCCAGAACTTGTAACACCTTCCCACATGCCAGTTTATCCCAATAACCCAGCAGAAACATTATCTGGGTTTTTCTGCTGGGCTGGTGAACTGAATCTGTTCATAGGGGCATCTGGCAGCTGCCAGCTCAAGTTGTGACAGAGCATGGCTGGCGATGTGGAAAGAGAAAAAAGATGGATAGGGAGAGAGAAAGGTCAGAAGTACTTCCTGACACCTATTTTTGAGGGTGATTGACTGTCTTACCTTGTGCTGGGGGACAGCACCCAGTAAAAGGAGTCAAAACCCCCAAGCTTTAGACTATGGATTCTTTTCTTCCATGGTTCACAACAGTCATTGGAGGACGAGCATGTTTTAAGAGATGATTTGGAGAACAAAATTAATTTCAGGGCTCTAGAGAGCCTCTGAGGGACAAGTCTTCCCCCGCTGAGTAATTTTATATATCTCGAACAATCAACCTCTTGCCAGAAATTAGCCTTTACAATGCTTTCCCTTAAGTTACATTCTTTGGTCTCTCCCTTTCTTGCCATTGCTCCCTGTAGTGGGCAATGCCTTTTTTCTTGGGCCTTTCAGGAGGGCTGGGCTCTGCTGATTGCTCTGAGCCAGAGGATCTGCTACTTCATACTTCACCTCCCCTTTGTCATGGGAGAGGTACAAAGTTTGTTGTTCACACACTAAAAATGATAGTCCAGTTGTCCTTGTAAATGGTCCCATGGTGCTTCCATAGACAAGGGAGCCATGACAATTGTACCATTTTTCCACTAAGCTTTTTTAAAAAAAATTATGATAAAATTACTCCTGGCTCCCACCCCCTTCCAGCTTTCAAAATATTAAAACTGAAGAGCTTTAATTGGGTGACACAAGTTAAAATTCACAATGCCTGTAGGGGATAATCTGAGCAAGATTGTGACTTCTTCCCAACATCTTTGATGCTGTGCTTTTAAAATAACCCCCTTATTTTAATGGTGTTTGAGTAGACGCAAGAAAAAAATATCACAATTAGCTGCAACAGAAGTGCAGTTACAATTTTAACAATTAAAAAGACTCTGCTCTCAGCAGGCCCATAACAGTGCTTCTGAAGAGTATGGCGGCTTTCTCGCTTTTGTCTTTTCTGCAGCTGAAAGCCAAGATTATAGACAGTGTTTAAATATTTTTTTTAATGAAGGGACAAAAGAGGTTTTTTCCATTAAATAACACAAACACAGCCATATCTAATAAAGGCCATATTTACAGTCTCAGTGCATGTCTTTTTTGGACAATCATAATAGCTTCTTTGCTTACCAACATATTCCCTTTTTGTATTACAACATACTCTGTATCAGGCAGTTTATTTGATCTTTTTGTCACCTCTCTTTCATTTCTAGAACCCTATTACTTAAAGGTCTTCATGGTCTACTGATGTCCCTGTGTGTACGCATGTGTGTTTTTTATTCATATACTTAAAATGCTACCTTAGACTGAAAGAGTAACATTAAAGTCCCTCTACTCTGGAATAGTGTCATTCCTGTTCACTGCAGCTTCTGTAAAAACATGAACCGTATATTTCTGGCCTGTCTCCAACATCTCTGTTTTCCTCCTCTGCAGTTCTAAGTGTTGGCCTTTGGCTGCATCCTGTGTTTGGAGTAGAATTCCCAAACTTTTGAGGTCCCTATTTTCCAACTTCTACTTCTAAGCTTTGATTTAATTTGTATTTCCTCAGTAATGTGATGCATTAGCAATTTTCAAGCATTAACCAAAATACAGAGACAGTAAGTACTGTTACAAAGTTGTGTTCTATTTTCTGTCATCTTAAATAAAACATTTTAGCACTCTTTTACACATTAGTTGAGAAGGTCACCTAATTTTTTTATTTAATATAGCAAGGAATTTTAAGATTGATCCATGGGAAAAACCCCCAACCTAATTTATAAAATCCAAAGGCATATGGAAGAATAGTTAATAATTTAAAAAAAAAAAAAAGGGAGCAAAACCCTGAAGGTAGCTTGTCTGCTTTGGTTTGTGTAGGTCAGGTGTTCTGTGCTGACTGGGCAAGGCTTTATACTGGGGGTAACAGTGATAATTATGTAGTGGTAACCTTCCAGCCAAAATATTGTTAGCAAATTTATTGTAAAAAACATGGGTTTATATCACATTGTGTTTTCTGTTAGGCAAAAAAAAAGGCTTTGATTTAATGGAAACTGTGACACACTACACCCACTGATGCCAAAATAAGGTTTCCAAGTTGCCCATCCTCTGTATTTCACGTTGGGTACATCTTGGACTACATTGCATCTTAAATCCCACCTTTTCTGGGTGGGAGTTTTATACTTTGGGATTTAGATTCCTGCAGCTTTTGAACATGCTCAAGGGCTGAAGAAGAGCAATTTTGTCATAATGTTCATGCTGAATGTTTTTCTACATAAAGGTAGGAATTCCTATGCTTTGCTTTTTTTTTCCTCTTATCTTATTCTCCAGGCTGTATATTTTCTGATCATGAGAGGTGGTAGTTTGACTCTGGTTTTCACTTGAAGTAAAATTACTCCAGGGAAGGAGAAGAGAACCTTTTGCTACAGTCTTCAGGGTGCCTTCAGGTGGGAAATGTGGCTTTGAATATCTGGCAAGGGTGGAATTTATTCACCAAACTACATTTGGGTTCACACCTTTGGGATCATTTAAGCTTGTTGGCACAGCATCCACCAAATCCTTCCCTTGGGATGAAACATATGGAGGAACTTCTGTCAAGGTACTCTGATGTGGTCCCAAGGGAGGACCTGTGCTGTGCAGCCATGGGCCAAGGTGCATGTATACATAGTACATAACAGAATAGCAGGCACGCACCTGGCCTGAGAATACAAATGTTTGTAATTGGGTATTCTCATTGTAGCCCTCACCATTCCCCTCTTGTCTGTAAGCTACTTACCATCTTGGGGAATGTGTTTTTTCATGGAACTATTTTGTTCCTGAGAAACTTGCTATAGGGCAAGGATTTTGAACCCCAGCCTCTTGAGCCCCTGATGATGCATATGGGCAAGACTTTCTTCTCACCATTGTGGTGAAGGAGTGAAAAGTTTGACCCAAGTCTCCACAAGGCCAAAGAAAGGCTTAACCCTGAGCCTATATCTGTTTTCCATTCTCTCATTGTTCATTCTTGGACAATGAAGACAGATAAAACTTAGGGGGCAGATTTTGTAGCGTGGTAGTTCATTTGTTCAAACTCTCCCTGGTAAAAGCCCTGGTGACTTTGCATTTATTCTGCACTTACTCCATTTTCAAAGCAAGGTGCGTTACCTTGTTTGGTGCCATTCTTAGTTCATGTTAAGCTTATCTGCGTGGAATACCAAGGCAAAAACCACAGGGCCCTGTAAATTCACACTTTTCTTTGTGTATAGTTATATCCTTGCAAATCCTATATATGCAGAAACCAGGGCTCTTAATGGAAATTTATTTTACTGCTACCAAAATTCAGTTTTGCTGGCTGAGAATAAAACTCAGTATGAATGCATAATTATTCTTTTATTTCTTCTTAAATATACATTCGGATGTTGGACATCTTGTAAAATTTTCTGGCCCTGTTCCCTCACCAGTGTTGCACATGACTTTGGATGAGTAAGAATGTAAATCTTCAGAATATTCATTCCAACTACAAAACGAGGCGTAAAACAATCTTTTTTTCTTTTTTTTCCCCTTATAAAAAGCAAGGGTAATGTGAGGCTATCTCAGGCTATCTTCTTCCTTAGAACTTGAATCAGGCCCAGAAATGTGTCTGTTTTTTCTCCATCTAAGCCACCAATCCTAAGGCTTGCTATAATGGTGCTATCAATCTCTCCTATGACAACACGGAGGAGGAAAAAACTGCTTTTTGTCTCTTTGAGCTTTTATCAAATAGGTGCGGTTTTTTTTCAAGGATTAGTCTTGAATTTGTTTATGTGGTAACCAAAAAACCAGCTTTTTCTTCTGGAATTCTCTCTGACATTTCACATCCTCAAAGGCCAAAGGGTTTATTAGCTCCTCTGGTTTGACCTGTTCATTGCTCCAGATCATTAAGTTTCCTCAACACACTAGAACCTCATTTTAACCAAATCCTTTCCTTAAGCAGTTCCATTATATGCTATAAACAGAAACTTCAGGCAGCAGTTCTTAGCTTGTCTTTAGCAAGATGACTACTGCTTTCAGCCTGAAGAAAAGCTTGGAAGTCTGTCTTTTTTGTTGTTTGTTTGTATTTTCACTTCTGGCAGCATTGTTGGTCTAACAATATATATTTTTTTTCCTCTCCTATGAGTTTTGTCTCTCTTATGACCTTAGATTATTATAGCTAAAACAATGGGTTATTGGCTCCTGGTGCTGTTAAGTAGCAGTACTGACTCCAAAGTTATCAGCAGCTTTGGGAACTGAATGGGTGGCCAGGTGATGCAGCAGGCGAGTACCTTGTGCTTCAGAGAAATATGGGGAACCAACATCCTCTCTACCTGATGCAAAAAAAAAATAATATATATTTGCAGGACTTCTGAGCCATTTTGATGAAGCTAAAGAAAATCAGTTCTCATCGCAAGGAAATAAATCTTACTTATTGCAATCTACAGTGTCTTCCTATCTGCTTTTTTGCAGACTGCAAGACCTAAACTTCAAATGAAATATAAAAATGTTCCATTACTCACTTTCCTCTTTCTTTAGAGCACACTGGAAAATAAGCATGCCATCTCAGGCCCTTTTTGAAAGGTTACTAAGAAATAAAAACTGACCCAGTCCCTAGTGTACTGTGCTGTCTACAAACAGAACAAAAATACCCTTATTTTCCCCCACAAACTTGGCAGTGTAAACATAGGAGGTAACGGTTGCCTTCAGACAACTAGAAAAATGCACCCAAACAGCAATATTGTACTCAGTAGCAGACATGAAACAGTCTCTACCTGCTACTCTCTACCAAAGTAGCCCATGCCTGGTACAAAACCTCAGAAGCAGTTCTCCACCATGCTATGGTAAATGTTGTAGTTGAAGAGGCTGCCTTAGCTACTGACATTGCCTGCCTACGTAAGAGCTGCCTGCCCTTTGCCAGACCTCTTGTGTTGCTCTGGTGGTGTGCATTTTACAAACACTTTTAAAGGTGCATCATAGAATCATAGAATCATTTGGATGGAAAAGACCTTTAAGATCACTGAGCCCAACCATGCTACTAAACCATATCTCTAAGCACCTCATCTACCAGTCTTTCAAATACCTCCAGGGATGGTGACTTGACCACTAAATTAATAATTGTCTCTGTTGGTGGGTTGACCCTGCCTGGATGCCAGGGTCCCAACAAAGCCACTCTATCACTGACATTGCTGTTTGTTACACCTTTACTGCCACAGCCTCCCATCCTTGAGCTTGTTCATCCTGGTTTTTTCACCCTTTGTGAATTTAAATGAAAAGCATGCAGGGATGGGAACTATCTATATGTATGTACACAGACATACCAGGCACAGGGATGTTTTTCTAAGTCAGGGTCTTTACCACTGTGCGGGGAGCTTACTAGAGAGCCACTGCTGCTACTCCAGTAATCAGAGAGCAGAGACCAGTGTGGGGCAGCAATGGGTTGGAGAGCAGAACAATGACACCATACCATTTTCTTTTTTTCCCCACCTTGGTTGCTTGGATTTCATGAACAGCAGCTTCAAGAGCAGCTGGAAATCTGTCTTTCAAGCATCTGATTTGTTTCCCTTTTAACATAAAAATTTTGGCTGCCTTCATCACAAAATAGGTGAGATTTCAAGTTCCTTCTTATCAAGCCTGGGAGAAGCCGTGATGCTGATGGGTGACTCTCCCAGCTTAACTTCTTCACTTGGCATGGTTTATGCTCAGTGCTAGGCTCTGCTAAAAGAGAAAGCCTCCCCCTCCCCTTCCACCTCTGGTTTCCCAGTGCATTTCCATACATCAGCTCAAATTTTGACTCCCTCTTTGACAGTCTCATTTTGTCATTCTGATATCAGTTCTCTTCAGCTGATCTGCATTTTCCCTTTTGAGGAATAAAACATTCCTAGGGTTTGGTTATTTTTTTTCCATTTTTAGACTTTCAAAGCATACAGAAAATTTAGGGTGAAATTTTACAGGTTGGGGGAAGCAGGATAGGCCGGGCACTTTCAAGCCCTGCAAATGCTTTGCAATGTTCTGATAGTGCTTAACGGGATCTGTAGGATAACATGACACAGTGAAGTCAAAAGTGCGCCTGAATGGTCTTGGCTCTTAGGGATCTCAATGAGCTCTCCTTTGCTTTCAAAAGTTTCTTTCATTAGCATCAAAAGATGTGATGCCTATGTTTTGGGCTGTGGTTTTTTAGGTTTTTCTGGAACTGCAGTACACTCCCATCATTCTCTGCAGTTCTCTTCCTGCCTTTCACAGTAGTTCGAAGAAGATTTTTATTTTAATTGAGAATTAAATGCATAAATACCTTTACAGGTCTCCTGAATGTCCAAAACAGATGAGTCTGAGCTGGGTGTAATTCCTTTTGATGTCAAGGAGTGCTGAGTATGTCTAACCTAACAAGAATAAACTTGAGAGTGCTCAACCATTTGCATTGTCACAAATTAGCTTCATGGTGCACAATTCCAAGCTGAAATCATTGACTCCGCTTCCCTGTCATATGGATTGCCCTCCAAGGGTAATGTTTACATTAGCTAGGATATATTTTCTAGCTAAGGGACTGCCTTTAAACTAGGAATAGAAGAAAAACACTCCTAAAGCTGAACTACCACTAGAACACACTTTACGGAATAACAGCAGTAGCCCTGTCACACAGTACTTTAGTCTTGAAGTGCTTAACAAAATATTAACTGCTAAATGACTATATCAGAAGATTGGTTCTCACCTACCATAGGGGTTTTTCATCCTGCTTTGGTGAATAGAGGCCTCTGAGTGGAAGGAATTGATATCACAAGTACTTTTAAAAGTATTTTGCTATTGTAGACTGTTGGAAAGCAGAACCTTAGCATGAAGGAGCAGTAAATGTCCGAGGGGACTACTGGTCCCAAATTACCTTTCAAATGACTGGTATAATCATGAAGATGAAGAACAAGAATTCAGAATAATATGTCTTAAGTTGTAGGTGTGGGTGGGGTTTTTTCTGTTTGTGGTGGAGGGTTTTTTGGTTTTGTTTTTACTAATCTCTCTTTTCCTTCTCTCTTCCTGCCTGCTCTTCGCATGCCCAGTCTGGGATGTCTCCCTCTGCCTGTCAAGCTTCTGTTCCTGCAATTCCTGCAAAGCCTGACCCTCACCATATTCCACTATGAGTTAAAACAGACATTAGAATGGTTTTGAAGTTAGAGCAAGTAAGAATTCTTTTCACCTACTTCAAATTATTGTTTATCAGGTAGTAGATGTACTAGATAAATTATCTGTATTTAGTAGCAAAAATGGGAAAAAACTGTTGGAGCAGTGGCTCAGTCAGTATTAGCTATGGTGGTTTTGGCTGAGGAAAATATTGCAAATTGGAGATGCTTTCATTACTTTTTCCAAGAAATTGCTGGCACATTTTCTAGGTCAGGTTAGTGATGCCAAAGCCAGCAGTGAAGCACTACAAAGGGGTATGTCTAAAAAACACCCACAGATCAAACAGCACATGATTGCAACGTACTCATTATGTGTCCTTTTCCCAGGTAACGCTCATGAATTTTTTTTCACTCTCACTGTGTCTATCATCATCAAACAACTGATCTGCCTTCCCACTACAGAGTGGTTTGGGGTGTACTATAGGAGTGTCTCAGACCTATTATGGACGCTCCCCTAAGTAAGCTTTTCTTGTCCCTTCTCGCTGGAGTTTCTTCTCCCCCTGCACAGACTTACTAATTCATTAGTGGGCTACAGCATCAGTGTAATGTGTTACAGATATAGCTGGAGACAAAAGTCCCAGTGGTTTTTCAATAAAGGACCACGTGTTTATTTTCCAGGAGGGTAAAACTGAAGCCTTTTCTGAGCTCCATTCATTCTGCTTCTCATCATGCTCTTCCTACAGCACAATTTACAACTTCCAGAGAAGCACAGCATGGGTGTGAGTCAACGCAGGTGAGGACATGGCTTGCTTAGCACTGGCTTGTCACATAAATATTTAGGGCATGCGTTTCTGTATATTTTGTGAAGCTGAAATAATTCAGTGTTTATAACTCCTAAATATATACTTCTATTCAGTCTTGTGAAGGCTGAGAGGACAGAGCATGTTTTAAAGGAGTCCTTCAAATGTCCTTTTAGTCAACAGCAAATACGGATTTTCTTTCTTTTATTTTTATCTCCTGCACTGTTGGATACAACAAGTAAAATTAGGTTCTAAAGGGTGATAAGGAAATAGATCCAATAGCAGTATGCAGCTTAGCAGTTGAAGTGCTACCTCTAAGGAGCTTTTAAAGTTGTTAATTGCTAGAAGCAGGAAGGGATGGGGAAAGGATCCTTCTATTAATTCTTACAGAATCACAGTATCACAGAATGGCAAGGGTTGGAAGGGACCTCGGGAGATCATCTAGTCCAACCCTCCTGTTAAAGCAGGGTCACCTAGAGCATGTTACACAGGACTTCATCCAGGCAGGTTTTGAATATCTCCAGAGAAGGAGATTCCACAACCCCCCTGGGCAGCCTGTTCCAGGGCTCTGTCACCCTCAGAGTAAAGAAGTTCTTCCACATATGCAATTGAAACCTCATATGCTTCAGTTTGTGCCCATTGCCCCTTGTCCTGTCTCTGGGCACCACCGAGAAGAGTCTGGCTCCATCCTCTTGACATCTCTGTTGCTTATGTGCCACCTTAAAGAGCGGTCAGTGCTGAAAACAAGGTGCCAGCCTGGACGGACTTTGTTGCATGACGCAGCATGGCCGTGTTCTGCGCTTGATACATCTCTGCTTATGAATTGCCTGATAATAACCTCTTTCTCCTCATACATGGGGGCTTGCCTTTAGTGTTTTCCTTTCTTGACTTAGGTTGTAAGTGCAACATTTTAGTGCAGTTGTATTTGGTAGGCGTGGTACAACTTGTAGTCTGAAAGAAAGAAACAGTTTTTTTTGTAATAACAGCATTGTCACGCTCCTGACAAGCTTTTTGGAAAACCAGATTTAGACTAGCTTTTTTTTGTGAGTGCAAAGCTCAGTTGCTGCATTCACTGAAATTGTTATTTGTGACCCTTCAGAACCCCCTCGGGTTTAAGGACAAATAATTGAGAAAGTTAATTTTTCCAGGTTTTTTTTTTTTTTTGGTGGTGTTTACAGCTTTTCCTAGAAGTAGTAGGTAGGACATTGGAAAGGTGAGTTTGATTTAGGAAAGAGAGGATTAGTAGGAGAGGTGGAGTTTAAATTGGGAAGCCTGCTGTTGTAAGAACACACTCTGAAATGGGAGCGTGCAAGACACACTGGGATCCAAACCATGAAAAAGCTCACAGCCCTAAGAACAGACTGTGTGTACCCACATGGATGGTGACTTCTGCCTGGTTTTGGCTGGTCTCTGAGGAATAAAGTACGAAGCAGCAAGAAGAGAGCTGCTCAGCTTGCCTGTTAGTTCTTAATTCTGTTCCTCAGTAATTAAAGGCTGTTCTAGCTCTCCCCAAATCCAGTGAGAGTCTTTGTTAACGGATGATTCTTCACATTGCAAACAAAAACGGCATTGTAAATTACAAAACGAAGCAAAACTAAAACAACCTCTCTCCCCCCTCAAAACTGGAGTCCAATAATTGTATGTTTGTTCCTAGTCACCTGTTTTCTTCAAGGGAAGGAGGGGAACATGGGCTGGCTGGGGAGAAATCCTGTGAGTTAGAGTTAGTCATAGGGATGGAGATGAGTGAAATTTAAATAAGAAAGAGGTTTGCTTAGCAGCTAGTGAGGTCTCCTTAGAAGCGATGCCATTGAAACAGGAACATAATTATAGGTTAAGCATCCTGAAATAACATTCATAACTTTTTTTTCTTAGTTCAGCAAATGCAATGTGAGGATCGTGAAGAGGAGTTAAATTAAATACCTTCTGAAAACCCTAAGTGAGCTGTTTCCTTCCTAGATATTATACTTTAATAACAGCATGCCTGCCATCTAGGAGAATGATATTCAATGATGCTACTAATACAGACATAAATGCCACATATTTGTGCTAAAATCATATTCACCAAGGCAGAGATCTGATATGTTTTGCAATATACTATCTGAACCTGTCATATCTGAAATGATATGTCAGACTGAGGAGAAAGCAAAAGAAAAAGTTACTCATGCGTCTATTTTGTGTGGAGAGACACTCTCCTGAGTTTTCCTTCTCTGAAGGAATGGGGCCATGTGGCCTCCCTTCATGGGTTGTGGTGGTATCGGGACGGCTCATTCCCTTGTATTTGAGGATGGAAATAAAATGGCATCTGATACTGTAAACTAATCCAATGAGAGAGAGACCCTCCTCAGTCTCTGCAGTTGAACTCCTGTCACCAAAGAATATTTTAGATGAATTTGTATTCTTAAATACCTCTACCTGCCCCTTCAAAAGAAAGCTTACAACTGGACTCCTCTCTCTAATTTTTTGCTATGGCACATCAGGATGCAAGTGATGTGAAACAACATGAAGACTGGCATACTTCTGTATCAGCTTAGATTCAAAATGGGCTGGAACAAGCTTTCAGGGTTTGGATGCTTATCTGGAGCTTTTTCAAATTTTCTCAGAAGTTAGGTTTTATATCTGAAAAGAAAAGGCACTCACGGTTCTTCAGAGCTAGCTGCAGTTTGGTGTGACAGTGGAGATACCTTTTATTCTCCTACTTCAAGTAACAGTGTCCCAGTTAGATCTCGGTGTGTCTGCATGTACACGTACAAGTGGGGAATGATGCCAACCAGAGCCAAATGTTTCACAGTATCTACAACTAAATTTAAGCTGAGGTTGTTTGTACAGCTGAACACTGGCTCCAGAAGGGATATCAAGCATGAGGAATTGGGGGGTTACTGGTTTGCTTACTAGTAACAGCTTTCTCATCACCACCTCAAATGTCCTGGGAGGGTGGTGGGAGTAAGCTTGCACTTGTGCATGGGTTGTCATATCTGTTTTAGGAGAAAAATAAGTCATTTCACTTACTGTCATTTTGGCACTATCTCGAAGCATTTGATTCATTGAAAAAGAGCTTTGCCTAAACGAGTAATTTTATTTCTGCTGTGACTCTTTGTATCTGGATCCAGGCTGAGGCAAGTGGCAGATGTAATTGCTTGGCATTACAGCTAGCTAGGAGGTCCCATTTTCATTCTCTGTCCTTAAAAAAACCAGCCCACAAACCCCCCAAACCACAAACTACCAAAACCCCAAATCCTGTCTTTTCTTAAATGGTTTTCTCTGATACCTCAAACCATAGATTCATGTTCATGTACTTGATGCAAAACTCAGCCTTCCTGTATACCCAGGAGCAAAAGGTTATGGTTAGTCACTTGGTCATCGTGTTTTTCCATATCCCAGTTGACTTACCTCATGTGTTTCTCCCACCTATGCGAAGCCCTGCAGTATGTCCTATCGGTGCAATGGGATATTGAAGTGCCACAGAAGACGTTAGATATTACTTGATCAAATCTTATTTTTAAATTAATAAGTTGCATTCAGCACCCCATAATATTCTACTTATGCATTAATTTTAAAGAGTTTGGCCAAAATACTTTTGTAATTTTTAAGAACACTTACACTGTTTTTTGTCTTTTATTTAATAACTTGTAATAATCACTCACAGGTAGAGGTAACTGAATTGCTACATCTTCATTTAACAAACTTTTTTTCTTAACTGTGATCTATTTAAGAATGCTTGCATCTTTCAGTGCTAGGAGATATATGGACAGACAGATACATTAGATCCTTTTTTTTTCCAAATATATTCATTATTCATAAGTAATTCATGGCATAGTTCAAGCAAACCAATTGCAGGCTATGGGTACTTTGTAAATTATTGAACTGGACTACTGGGTATTTGTGGCATGTTATTGAAACAAACTCTTTGGTGACTGTGACTGGAACTGCTGAATTCCAGAAAAACAAAGTAGGAAAAATACTAAATTATAAACAGAGGATTTATGGTATCAAATTTTATTCAAATAAGTTTATGCTATGCTTTGTGGACCTTGAATATTTTGCCAAAGAGCTGGTTTGATCCTGTAAAAACATTGTATCTGCCATACCTGTTTGCAAAAAATACTTGAAAATTTCCATATTTACTTTTAATCTAATGGCAGAAAAAGTAAAACAAGTGCGTCCAAAGAAGAGCAACGAAGCTGGTGAAGGGTGTAGAGAGCAAGTCCTATAAGGAATGGCTGAGGGAACTGGGGTTGTTCAGCCTGGAGAAGAGGAGGCTGAGGGGAGACCTTATCTCCCTCTACAGCTGCCTGAAAGGAGGGAGTAGTGAGGTGGGGGTCGGTCTCTTCTCCCAGGTATCAAGGGATAGGACGATAGCAAACGGCCTCAAGTTGTGCCAGGGGAGGTTTAGATTGGATATTAGGAAAAATTTCTCCACAGAAAGGGTTGTTAAGCATTGGAACGGGCTGCCCAGGGAAGTGATTGCGTTCTCATCCCTGGATGTATTTAAAAGACATCTAGATATGGTGCTTAGGGACATGGTTTAGTGGTCAGATGGCACGGTTAGGTTAACGGTTGGACTCAATGATCTCAAAGGTCTTTTCCAACCTAAATGATTCTACAGTTCTATGATATAAGAGACTGACTTTTATTCTTCAGGTATGTTTTCAGACCAATAAAATGTATTAAGCTCATACTGTTTATCTGTTTTGTTAGAGTGTATTTCTGGTTTTGGTTAATGTTTTCTAGCTGAGGTTTTTTGTTGTTGTTTTTCACATGAATTTGTCACACACAGGATTTCAGTCTCTGTTATTCTATTCAATAGACAGCAACCTACTGAACCACTTTATTTTAATGTGTTGGCACTTCCCACTGGTATTTTCTCAGTGGAAAAGTGTGGGATAAAATTGGTATGATTTGTCAGCCAGCTCAGGAGCGTGGCTGGGGCAATGCCTCGGAGGGCTTACCTTTCACTGGCTGTACTTGGATTTGATCTTCTGATGACAGCAGACTTTTATAAAGTTTTGAATTTAGCTTCACTGGGACTCTATGGAAGTCAGATAGCTTTGCTTTCCAGAAGAAATTATTAAAACACCTCTGTTTCTCCTGCCTTATTGGATTGATGCTTGGGGATGCTGGTGTCCTGCATGTGTCCTGCCTGGGTCAGTGAGTCCTGGTAGAGCTCTGACAGATGACCTGTTGATACAGGATTGGTGCTACACATTTCTGATGGCAGCATACAGCAAGGAACAAAACTAGGGATGACTTCCATTTCAGGTGAATTGTTTCTGTGTGAGCTAAATACAGTTTTGTGGAATTCACGGTTCCTTTACATATCTGTAATTTTCTCCCTGCAAGTAAAATGCAGAAGATGAGACTCTCCTAGCAGGCACCAGGGGATCTGGGACGGTTGGTACTAGGTTACTGACAGGTTACAAGAAGTAAGCTACCTACCAGCACCAGGAGGAAGGATGATGAAAGCACAGTCCCGCAGATTTAAATGAAAATATTCTCCTTTCCTAGGGAAACACACCCTTGGCAGTTGCTAATTCTAACTGTTGCACTTGTGTTTGACACTAGCAAACCCCCAGGTTTCGATCTCTGTAACTTTCACAGATGTTCTGAAGTAGATGGACTTCAGCTGAACCATTTCCAACAGCTCCACAACACCATGAGACAGGGCGGAGTCCAGCCTTCAGGGAGAGGAGCAATAAGTTCCTCTTCCAGGTTGAGGAATTATTTATATTTGCTTCATATATTGTAGATGCAATAAAAACAAGCCCTTATTTTTTTAGTAAAAACAACATGCATTATTAAATAGAGTGTCTATGCATATGTTACACTCTTTTATTTATTAATTTCACTTTTACAAAATCCTATTCACACACATCCTTTGGGCATTTTTTTTTAGTGAGGTGAGTAAAATACGATTGTTTTCTCATCATCCTTATCCATTATGGTAAAAGGCCAGCGAGTACATTTTGCTTCTCTGCTCATAAACTTAAAAGAAACATTTGCTTGACTGATTTTATTATTTTCTCAGACTTATTCCAACTCAATTCTAAGTATGGATAAGTAATAACCTAATTGTATCAAAGCTCAAGTAATCAAATGTGTAAGAACAATCTGAAACACATATGCTCAATCTCAGTAATGTTTGCCATTAGAACTAACATTTTCCTTAGCTCTCTTGCTCCCCTTCCTCTGCTCTCAGCCCAGATCTTACTATCTTTTTGTCTATCACAGCCCAGATCTTATTTTAGTCTATCTCTTAATATTTACTCAAAATCCACTTCATGAAAGGGGCTTTGTAGATTACCCAGGAGGTTAACAAGTACAAGCTGTGGGAAGAATATTCTCCCTACACACCTCATGAGGATGCAGACTTACATGCAGCTGCTATTTTCAGTCGGATGCAGGAACAACATCATCCCAACCTTAGCCGGGTGTTTGGTTTGAGCTCTCTTTGCAGGAAACGTGCTGCATTTCCATGTTTAGTGTTGAAGCTCTGAACTTTCGTGCTTCAAGATTCCTGTTGGACTAAGCAGGCTTCTGAGGCAGTGGAGGTTGATTCTGACCCTATCTGCAGTTCCTTGTCACGGGCTGTGCTTAGTGCCACTTTCAGAAGGATTCTGTCCACAGAAGAACAAATGCCCCAGGCTCCCCAGCTATGCCACTTTCCCATGCATGCTCTCCTCTATGCTCCACACTAGAAAAAACCCTGTTACATAGTTTAAGCCTCTAGGAATGGGTAAAACAAGCTTTTTGATAATCCTTTCCAGACCAGTTCAAGAGACTTACAAATAGGCAAAACCCAGCAGTCTTTTTTTCCTTGATTTCTCAGTACTTCAAGAAACCCTTTGGGATTAAGGACAGCATTTCCTTAGGAAATCCAAGACTCATCTGCAGCCCTTTTCTGTCTCCTTCTTGTGCAGTTACACTGTCTTCTCCAGAAGGACATGGTGAAGTAAGAGTGTAATAATTTAATAGAGGCTCTCAGCATTTCTCTAGCTCCTGCTTTCTCCTCGTTCTGCCAGTCCTCCCCATTCAGTACATCAGTGCTGCCACATGGCATTTCTGCAACAGCAGCTACAGTAGCGCGGTAGGCTGCTTATTGTGCAAATTATCACAGATGAGAAAATAGCTTCCTGAAACCCCAGGTTCTTATCTGAGATGGTTATAACTGATCAGGTTATGTGTTCAGAATATTGCCTCCAGTGTATAACAACCATGAAGAAACATTGCTTCTCTCCCATCTATGGGGCACTTCAGCAGTACTGTCAATGCAGGGAGTCTCTGGAACATGAAAATATTGATGGGGCAGCTAAGATGTTACCACCCGTGGTTCTGGATAGCTCTGTAGAATTTGAGGTGGGGTAAGGACGAGAAAGAAGAATGATTTTTCTGGCCAAGCCACTGAAAACTGGCCCTGTATTGTACAGTCATGGTGCTAGCCAGCACATCCCATGGAAACATATAAGCCTTTTCAGGTTAGCAGTAGCCAGCAAATTCTCAGTAAGGCAGGCTAAAATGTTGTCCGTGTTAACAGAACCGCAATTTTAGCTTATTGATGAAGTTGCTTCTAACTCTGCTAGAGTGGACTCTATGTAAATAAGCAAAGATCCACTTCTGATCAAAGTAGGAAAGAAAACATTTTTTTTTTCTTTCCTCCCCTACTCAATACAAAAGAGAACTGGAGACTATTGTCTTGGGGAACAGCATGTAGCCCATAACATTGAAGTTGAGAAAGAAATGAAAGAGAGAACAAAAGTTGCTTAGCACACTGCTCCTCTTTATCCATGCTATGGGAAGGATGTGTGTTTGTAGGGGTATGAGCATGTGATTAGATCAAACTTCTAAAAATAGTGTCCACATTTTCAGTCTGAAAATGATTATGCATTGTGTGTGTGGATATATATATATATATCTAAGCTATATAGCTGTGCTTTTATCTTTGTTTAAGATCACTTATTATCCAAGGCTTAACTGCATTGGAGTGACACAGTTCTGACAGCTCTTGGCACATGATGTTAGCTATTGGGAGTAAAAAATGACATAGTCTTGATAGTAGCTTGAAAAGATAACCTTGCACCCTTAATCAGGGACTGTACAGCTTGTGTTGTGCAGAGGCTGGCTGGAAGGTCAACCTGTAATGCCGGCTGAGAAAGGGGGGGTGTGCACAGAAAAAGTGCAGAGCTGGGAGACCCGAGAGAAGCAGAGGAGAAGACAGAGAATATCTGACTGCCAGCTAATCAAGTAGAGAGATGGTGATGCTGAGGTGGAGAAAAGGGCCCAGTCCTGTGTGCCCTGAAACAAGTAGCTGTTTTGCCAATGACAGCCAGAGAGTCTATTGAACGAGGTCTTGTCAAGGGAGAGGAAAGGAAAAGAAAAGATGAAAAACAAAAAACAAGGTGGTGAAGGAAAGAAAAGGAAGAGGAAGAGAAAGAATTCATATAGCAAAATTAACGCATGAAGTGTTTAAGAGAGAGATAAACAGAAGGAAGTGGGAGGAAGAGAAAAAGAAGGCAAAATTCAAAATTTCCAAGTAACAGAACTATCTAGGTTTTTGTTAATTATCCCTGTTTTGTGAACAGCTAGCATATTGTGAATATCTACTAGAGCAGAGCTTAAATATCTAGTAGAGCAGAACTTGTGCAGCTGAATGCAGTAAAGTATAACTGACTGGAAAGAAAGAAGGAAAGCAAAATTGTCTTTTGTCTTTATCTGTAAGGCTTGAATAGAGGAGGAGATCCTCTTCTAGAAGAATAATACAGACAGACGATATGGAGGCAAAGTAGCCAAGTGACCTATTCAAGGTCATCTCACAGGCAACAGGCAAAGCTAAAAAGCTTGGAGTTACGTTGCGCAGTGAATGAACTCACATAGCTGACAGAGGGCTGGTATGCTTTAATCCAGTTTTGTGTTTTCTTTCTCTTCAAATTAATTCCAAACATCAGGACATTGCTTTTTCTCCCTTTAGAAACTTGTTTAATTTAAGAATGAAATGGATGTTCCAGTGCTGTCTGAAGTCTCGTAACTGCCTAGCATAGTGTATTCCTCCCGTCCAAAGCACAAGCCTAATAATTAAGGAGAATCCCTCTTTGCTCTCAAGCATGGCTAGAAGTATACTAAGCTATCTAACATAGCTTCAATGTCCTGATGATGCCCAGTAAAGAACAGAAACTGGTACAACAGAGTAATTCCTCCCTATGGAGTTTCCTTGCAATGTCTGCTTTCTATAGTTATACTGGTTAAGATTTCTAAAGATAACAAATAAATGTAACCATCGGGCACTGGAGGCCAAATTTCAATCTAATGCAAAAACACTAATCAGAACTTGAAGTAGAACTCAGCTTAGAATATATTAACTTGAGCGAGGATATCTTGCAAAGAAGGTCCAGATGAACAGGTATATGTAAGTACTTCTCACTGTAGAACACAGTATCTGCTTTACAGAGTACTTGTGCCCTCAGGTTAAAGGATTAGGAATTTATATTAAATAAGTCTCTTGACAGCGTGTGCTTCCAAGTGCCATTTTGTTGAACCTTTTACTGAAACCACAAGTTTTTTGATTATTAGGTCTTCGGTCTCTTAGGATAGTTCCTATAATGCAGTTTTAGCTTTGTGTCTTCTAAGGAAGGAGCCATGCGAAGCTCTATCTGAGTCAGCATACCACTCTGGTGGAAAATCCTGTTGCTTTATGGAACCAAATCAAGGATTTATTATATACACAAACCCCTTTTCCATTGAAGTCACTTGACACCAATCAAAGAGAGACTCTGGAAAAAAATTATCATTAGCAAAAAGAATGGTAGAACAGAAGTGGGCTGATTACTCACTCCCCACAACTTACATTATTAAACTAAATAATCATATTTATTTTATGCATTTACATATGTATCTTTGTAAACTTGCTGTCGCACAAAATTCTGTAAGATATTGTTTCTAAATTGTTTCTTTTATTGCAGGACATGGCAGAGTATATAGTTCAAAAAAAATGTGAAGACATGTTATCATGTAATACACAATATTATACTGGGAAGAATGTAACATCAATGATTTGCATAGAAGCCTCATAAACAGAAGCATTCTGAGTGACAGGTCTATAATATCAACAACAGTCATGCCAACAATGAAACTACAGCTGCATTGCTGTGCTTAATTAAGAATCAGGTTCTTAGGTGACAGGTATATACAGTTCTAATGAGGATATCAGTGTTCATGTTGCAAGTAAGGAGTAGTATATAATATAAAAAAGACAGTAGAAATAGAATACTATTGGTGATAATGTTGTTATATTCCAGGTACAAATAGTAGTAGTGTTGAAGCACTTATGAGGAGCATTGAGCTCAGTGGGGGTGTTTTTTCCGGAATGTAGAAATTGGCAGACATATAGTAATGTCATGGGGTATCTGGACATTTTGCAGGGTTCTGAGGAGCCGTTGCCCTATGAGGGCAACAGGTACAGAAATGATTTTAGACAAACATTGTTAGTCAAGAAGACGATTTTTCAGTTTTTCCCCAGTGGCCAGGGTCATTTCAGAACTGATGGTTCAACTGCTATCGGCTCAGGACTACAAGTGGTAGCTCCTAAAAACAAATCTCTTGGCAAAGTATTCCTGTCTCCTTTCCAAACAAGCTGAAATCAATCCAAAATATAACCACTTTAAGACTGAAATATACAATCCACTTGTCTTGAACCTTCATACTAATAATGAAATGGAGTAATGAGAAAGAAATTCAATGTCTCCATCTCCTCCAGCCTAAGAGGACCTAATAGATATTCAAGCATAAACTAAATTTTGAACATATTGGTTAAAGCACACACATGGTTTTAGAAAGAAATGGAGTTTCCCTTTTCCAGGTTATAAATTCCAGTTCTGTGTTTACAACCATTGGCTTTGAGATTGTTTTATTTTTGGGGCAGAAGCTTTTTGAGTCGATGGGTCTAATTTTGGAATTATATTCCTGTAAATAGATGAAGCCAAGCTTCTGCAGGGCAACTTCTGGTGTAGACAGTTACATGTAAATGACAAAATAGTCCTTTCCATTCAGTGCACTTACATATGAAGTCTCTTGACCAGTTTCCTAACCAAGGCAACCATTAAACCCAAACCACCAATCACAGGTGGCTGAAAGCTGTATTTCTCTGCTTTGGACACGACAGGCAATCCTTCTGTCTGTGCATGAGACCCTCTGCCACATGCCAAGGCGAGGTGCGTGACCCTGAGCAGTTCCCATACTACTCTGCAAATTAGATTCTGCTGCCCTTCTTCATGCTGGATAGTGATTTACCCTACCAGTATTTCCCTCCTAGCTAGCCATATAATTTTTGGCAGTAAGTCACTATTTCGATGAACGTGCCAGAGCTGCCTCTAAAACACATGATCTGGGCTGCATATGGATTCATAGCTCTTCTATTAGAACTTAATCTTAGGAGTTTTGCATTAAGACTCCCGGTGTGCAAAGGAGTGTATTGATGGCTTCGTTCGCCAGGGTTATTAACTGCAAACTTGTGGCTAGTTTTTCAAAGGCTTTGAACATCAGCCTTCTTTGGCATTCTGGGTGCTGCATTCCTAAAGCAGTATTATAGCACCAGGATCTATTAATTCATGGTGACATGCCATTATATTGAGACTTCAGCAATGATAGATTCCAAGACTTAATTCAAGTATGCCTGTTATAGATTCGGTTATGCATTTGGCCACGTGGGGCTTCGCTGGAATTATTTTGGATTTATGTAACTGTAACTGAAACCAGAACTTATCCCCATGGCAATTAAATATTTCAGAGTTTGGCTTGCTGATATTTAGCAACCTAGCACTTTTGAAAAATAGCTCACAGAAATGTATATTAATTGTATTTTTGAGTTCAATTACAGGATAAATTTTAGCCTGTAGGGAAATATCTCCTATAGAACACAATTTTCACAATTAATGCTTTCTAAATGAAGGTCATTTTTAGTTTGTTTTTCAGAACAGGAAAATGACAAGTTATTTGAAAATGAAAGATGAGGCAATTTGACAGGCTTGAGCTACAATAAAGAGCTAAAATGTAAGGTGTGAACACACAAACAAAAAAAAAATAATATGTGTGGGCGGAAGATGTATTCCCTAATCTAGCAAAATTTAAATTAGAGCAGGCAAATTCTAGGCAAGTTCTTAATGGAAATGTCAGTGTAGCTGTAATCATGGCAGCAGTACCAAGAACCAGTTCAAGAAATAATCAAATAAAAAAGAAAAAGCAAGACAGAATAAGAAAGTAAAATAGTAATAAACAATGTGAGACAAGATTTCCTTTACGACCTAACTGCATGTCAACTCTGTTAAAGCCACTCCTCTGATAAATCAAATGAACACTTACAACTTAACTACTTACAGGTTAAGGATGTTTTATTTCTATTAATTAGTAGGTAATCTAAAATCATAGGGAAGGGGTAAGGAATATTAAAAAAAAACTTACTATAATTGCAGCAGTCATATAATAAATGTCTACTACATTCATGGAAAATGTGCTTCACATGCCATCACCAAACCTGTTCAGAGACCTAGACTGAAAGAGCTGGCGAAGCTAAAGTACATTTGGCCAGGCATTAAGAAAGACTAAGCACTTTCCCAGTGCTCTGTGTCTTTGCAATAACAAGAATTTGCTAAATACAGCTCCCCAGAGGAAAACTCCTATGGGCTCAACTACGCTCACTTGGGAACAAAAAAAAATCCTCCTGACTGTAAATCTGGTGGTGGGGTTTTCATCCATTGTAATGGATTATTTGCTGGGTTAATGAAGTGCTGATTGCCAGCCAGTAAAATGGATGCATCGTACTAAGGGAAGATCAATTGGACTTCCTTATTATACCAAAGGTAGCATTCCTTTTTCTTAATTAATCAGCACATCATCAGCACATCTTGGCTGTAGTCAACTAGTGATTACAAATTGACTCTGGGGTAGCCGGGCTCTCCCTTGCAAAAGGAACATTTTAAATCATGTTCTTGTTTTCCTGTATGGTAGCTGAAATTGTGCACATGCACTCATAAGCAGAGAGTAGTCGTTATTTCCTTTGCAATTTAGCCAAGATCTGGAGACTCTCCAACAGCAATTAAATCATTCCATCTTCTTTAGAATTCAAGAGAGTGGAGCAATTTTATCCTGTTGTGAAAGGAAATGTTTCTGTATCATTATTTGGTCAACAGGAGGATCAGACTCAAGTTACATATACTGATGGTTTATTTGATTTATTCCAGTCCATGTCTCGTGCCTGTAACAATGATATCCAAGTAGTTCTCACTGGTATTGAAAATTCTTTAATTTTTCTTTCTTCCTCCTCTCCTCCCTTTTTCTGTTCCTTAGCATCAGGTGGAAGAAAACAGCTTGTTTGGATTCTATCCCACTTACCTTCTGTATACAGATTGATCATATTTTTTCTCTTCCTTAGCAGCAGGTGGGAGAAATTGTTCACATCCTCCTTACTAAACTTTTGGGTCTTTAAGTGTGTGAGGTCTGAACTAAACTGCCATTTGCATCCTCTGGATTCCTTCTGTGGACCTGGAGGGATGATAAACTATGTAGAAAATATTTGTAGGAAGCCTATGTGCAAGTTTGGATCACTGTGTGGTGCATGGAAGGAATTGAGTGCTTTAGTTCACCTGCATGATGGGCAGGAGCCCTCTGAGACAGAGGAATCTGAAAAAACTGAGGACAAAAGGCATAGCTGATGCAATGCTGCTTGTCAGACAAGTTATAAACTTGTGCCTCCTGCCTAATGGGAGAGCACGAAAATATGTGGCTACAGGTCAGGGTGTGAGGGGTTCACTCTACTTTTCCTCCAATGTGCTGGACATCCGTCAGTTCAGGAAAAGTGAGGGAATCCTTTCTGTAGCCAAAGTGGATGTCAGCATGATGTTGTCAAGTGTCTCAAAAATAATGTTGCCAAGGGGAAGGGAGGCAGAGTGGCCTCACAATACCCGATATATTCTGAACAATTTAAAACAAACTGGGCTATCTTTTGCATAATTACTTAAAGTGGCTATGAATTTATATCTTAAGATCACAGTGTCTTACCATTTTCTTTAATATGTAACATAATTTTCTTTCAAATCTTTTTTTTTTACTATTTCAGTTGGGAGTGGGCTTTAGGGAGAGTTGCTAAAGCTCTTCAACTAAAGTTACTAAAGAGTTGCTGATGCTCTTCAGGACTTGGGTGGGTTCCACATGTTATAAAGCCAAACCAACAGATTAAGTCAGGAGTGGATCTCATTCCACTTAGAATAGATTGGTATTTTTCAGTCTTTCATTTCATTGCACTTTGAAGAAAATGTTAGCTTTTGTGTGTTCATATTTCGTGACTATTCATAATGGATATGGAGATCACAGTTTAACTTCCATTGCTTGAAAATAGCATCAGTAAGGTTGATTAACTTAATCTCTGCTCCCTACTGTGGGAAAAATCTCTGAATACTGAATCTGCTTTCTGATAGTTTTTCCTTCTCTGTTATATCCTGTTGCTATCAGAGTTCAATTATATCCTCCCAGGTTACCTTTCATAGCACTCCTGGCCAATTTAAGATGCCTGCTGCCAACCTGCAGACTTCCAAGTCTGCAACATCATAAAGATAAGCATTGATGTTGCCAAGAGAAGCATCCCTGTCTCTCGCTTAGGCTTTTTTGTAAAGTAGACAAAATGAGATAATAATATTATGCTAAATATGATTAATATGGTATTCACATTTGTCATCTCGGAAGCATTCTATCAGCTCTTCTGTTTCAGACAAGGGAACTGTCTTCTCATTTTCTTCCATGCTTTATCTTTTCAGAAAGAAAAATGTAAATAAATTTTGCAGGGGAAGGGTGTCCTTATTTAGTTTAAATCTGTTATAAAGGAATAGTCTACCCTGTAAGCCTCAAAGGACAGAGCCTGTCATGTAGGGTGCACCACTGTGTTTCGTGTTGAGTGTGTTCATATAATCAGTGTCAGACTGACCAAAAAAGCTCTCCATGTTAACATGATTAAGCTTGATTATAGATAAATTCACAGGAAATACCATATTTCTTGATGCTTAGGTCTGGTCAGTCAACCCTGTATTTATGGGGCCCTTCTCCAGCCTGATTTCAAGGGTCTGTTTATGGCCCAGATCCAGCAAAGCACTTGGGCACATGCTTATGTTTTAATGGGCATCTAATGCTGTGCTGGATTAAAAAAGTATTGGAGCTATACAATGCCACCTTTTTTGGACAGCAGCCTTTATTAATGCTGGTAGAGATTTCTGCATCAGTCAGTGGTCAATGTAACCATAGCTACCCTATAGACTCTAACAGGCAGCTATCCCTTGTGTTTGAAAGGATATGTTTGGATATAATTTCTATGACTGAGCATGTCATGGGTTTAAGATAGTAACTTCCCTACTATGGATCTCATTAAAGTACTTCTTATTTGGGTTTTTTTTTTTTTTTTCCTAAATTCACTTAATAATTAAGGGAATCTCATTAGTGCCCCTTAGTTGTGCTCAAATACCTGGTACAGCTCAGGGGGAACTTCATGCAAAGAAAACCCTCAGACAAAATCAGATCTTAAAATACTAGAATCTGAAGCAAAGAAGCAATAGTTTGCAGTATGTCTGTACTCACTGTTCCACCATGGGGAACAGAAAAACTCGGTAAGAGGCAGGAATGAGAGCTGCCTGCAGTTGAAAGCATCTGAGGGAGATCAAACCAAGGCCAGCCAGGTGTTCTTCAAACAACTTCTCAGAACCAGTGTTGCACAAGGGCACAGCCACACTGGTACTTCACAGCCATGAACTTCAGAAAGGCTTTTTATAAAACAAAGACATACTAAGCTTTTGCCTACAAACTTTTAGGCACTTTTGAAGAAAGCTCTAACTGTAGCAACTTCAGAAGAGTAGAAAAAGAATAACAGTTTTCTGGCATTCACTTACAGTAAAGGTTAAGGCTCTTCTGCTGATAACAAAAAGTCCTCTGACCTTCCCAATAAAAGGTCAAATTCTGAAAGGTACTGAGCACCCTTAATTTTCACTACAATCAACCTCTGAATTTTATGTACCTTCAATGACTTGGTGGAAAGATTTTGTACAGTAGAAGATATTGGAGGGACTGGCTTTTGACATCCCAATCAGGAGAAGTAGGTGTTTTGAGGTAAAAGACCAAATGATTAGAAAAAACCACTTTTGATGGTTTCAGTCTTTAATGTTACCCCTGCCTAGAGACCGGTACGTCCCTGATTTGCCCTGTGAAGGGAAAGGAAGCGTCTTGTGTCCTGTGAGGAACCAGACCAGCAAAATGCATTTGTGGGAACAAACTCTGAAAAGAGTTGTCCCCATTTCCTCTTGTCTGGGAGGATCTTGTTTGGGTGAAGTAGCCTGGGCATTGTGGAAATAGAGAGACAGAGAAAAAAATATGTAAACTACAGGCAATGCCAATGCAATGTGAGACTGGCTGTATGTGATGTTCTGATGCCTCAGCAATGAGGCAAAGATGCTGTAAATCTCATCAGAGGAGAAGGAACGGTATTTAGGAGACAAGTTAAAATGCAGCAGTCGCCTAACACAGTACTATGATTGCATCCTGCAAGGTGCATAAGAAAGTACGTCTTGAATTATTTGTAAAGGACTTTGAGTCCTGATGGTTTTGAACTTTCTGCAAGATGGAAGGGAAAGAAGTGATAGGAGTGTGTGGGGGAATGGCCGTTCAGGTTTAATTTGGGCAAAACCATTTTGTAAAGGCTTTAAAAACAGTTTAAAGATAGTTGACTTGGGGAAAAATAGGGTTAAATATCTGTGGTCTTCTGAAGTTCCAGGCAAGGAGATCATAGACAAAGGTAAAGCCTGAGAAGCAGGAGTTCAAAGATAAGAGAAAGAATTTCCCTTTCTTTTATGTCCTACTTTATAAAAGGATATAAAAATTGCAATTTGATCAACTGGTTGCACTGTACTACTGAATTGTTTTTCAGCATGTATTCTTCAATTGAAAACAAGTTAGAAAAGTGTAAAGCTTCAAGATGCTGGGAAAACCCCCAACATTCATATATAATTCTCTTAATTGAATGATTTTTTTTGTGGGTTTACTGAACTGCCTGATATAGTTGCAGCAGAGAATTGTATTCCTTTTTGAGACAGGATATAACCATTGAGCTGCAATCTATGGATTGGCTCAGAAAACTGAGGTCATTAGGATTTTCTCATTACAGAAAAATCCTGTAAAGAAAAACGCAAATGGATTAATACTTATGTTATGAAGAAAAAGCAGAGAAATCTTTTGGAGCAGCCAAACATTTTAATAAATAATATAAAATTGGTTTGGTTGGCCGAATACAAGACAATTTAATGTGAAAGTTGGCGATGTTTCATGTTTTCTAAGAGGTGCTAAACTGTATCCCTCTAATGCAAATGGGCCTCTTTGACATCAGTGACCTCTCAAATACCAATTTTACTTGGGAGGACAGGGTTAATGAATTTCTCCTGTGCTAAAGACTGATGTTAAATCAGTTGAAGTATGTTAGAAATACCCTGCAGAAGACACTTGGAGGGCAGTGCTTCAGCGGTCATGCTGCCTTGACTCCTTGAGAAGACCCAGCTGCAGATTGAGACACTGTGTGTGTGACCAGAATTTATTTGCCATGACTACTGGTGACCTTTGGTGGTCCTGATTGCTGTGTCCATGCTTTCCAAAAACAATACAGAACACAAGGTGCAAAGATGTGGCCTTTTGAATCTTTGTTTCTTACAGACTCTTAATTAAAGCAAAGAACATCAGTGAGTGCAACACTTCCCCTAGAAGGTGTACATTATAGTAATAAGTAAATCACCAGAATAAAGATGAAGAGCATTAAAAAGGTTTATTTGAGTATTTTAAGTTTTCCCTAAGCAAATCTCATAGGGGAAGTGCACTGTCACTTGATTTTTCTTATTACAATATTTCCTACCCTTACCCTGTAACAGGGAGCTTCTCCAAGGGCTATGAACAAGAAATAGTTGCACCAGTGACTTAAATGGCAAAATATGCAGCATCTGGTTCCAGAGACTGTTTGTATCTGAAGAAAAGCCTTATGTAGTATGAGAGACCTTTTAAAATCAATTGATGTTAATGAAACCTTGCTAGGTCAGTTTGGTTGGTTTGCAACTGGAAAATCTGAGACTTTGCACATGTGCTCTTTTTTTCCTGCTTGGCCTTTCTTATTAGATGTTGGATAATATAAAAATGTCAGAAATCTTTAGTCTATCCATTGCTACAGTGGCCCGGCCTTTTGTGTTTGTTTTGCACATTTTGTATCTTTTTAGTTATTTGATAAATTGTAATAGTCCTTTGGAAGAACTTCTGTGTGGCGCTCTGGTAATTAGCCATTGCTAATTTGTATTTTACATAAGATAAAAAGATGCATTTTTTTCAACCCAGACTGGTTAACTCAGGGGGTCGTAGAAGGTTCATGATTCCCTTAGGCTAAATTGAGGTGAAACCACACCAAAAAATTGGTTAAATGTTTTATGTGTGGTAGAAGCAACTTGAACTGGGAAGGCGTAATGGCAGATGGCATGGGTCCTATTGAGATCTTTATGAGAAGAAAAGGAAAGAGATGAAAAGGAAGAGATAGGGAGAGAGATATCACCACCCTTGGATCCCACGATGATGTTGGCAAATGTGGCAGTCCTTCAGTGGTGGGTGTGCAGGTGGCTCCTTGGAGTTGTGCCCTTTTATCTAGTTCGCACCTCTCAATCACACCAGTCACGCCCCTCAAAGCCAGTTTAGCAGAGGCTGCTGTAGGGGGAGTGTTTGCGAAGGGTCTTTCCGGTGGTTGTGAGCCCCTTCCTCCAATAAACTCCACATGACCTTCAGCCATGTATGTCATGTTGTCATGCTGGGACAGTCTGAACACAGAACTGTGGGCCTATCAGAACACGGAACTGCACACTCTCTGGCACCATCCCACGCCAACCCACCCCGTGCCTGCGGTCCACTGCTGCCGTGTAGACCACTACCCGCTTTGCCATGATGTTTGAGACATCAATGTACATTAACTCTCTCAGTCCCTCACAACATTACAAAGAAAAAAGTTAAATAAGGGAATAAACATTATAAAAGACCCTTCGTCACCATAGACACAGCATGGAAGCTGGATTTTAACTCAAAGCTTTCAGCTGGCCTTCCTGAGTGCAGGACTAGTGATGTCCTGCTTCCACATCTCTACCTAAGAAATCCATCTCCATATGCTAGGAAAGTGAAGTTCTGTGGTATGCCCCACAGTTCTTGGCAAGGACTACAACTTGTGGGACCCCAAACTGCTCATCTTCTGCTGAATACGTAATCTCATCAGTTTGTCACAGTTGGCCTAGGCACTTCACAGCCTAGAGTGTGACAGAAGTTGCTGGGCTCTTCAGCTGCATTAACACTAAAAACTGCCAACTGGACCTGAACTGCATCTTTGTGCATCTTCATGCTTTTGAAAGTGTAGTGGGCTTAATATTCCTTTGGAAGCATTTTCCCTGGCTTAAAATATCTCTAAATTGCAGTTGAAGCTGTAGTGTCCTCTAAGTAGACCTGAGATCATCTTAAAATGTTGTACTCAGATACTGGTAGAATACTAGCTCTACAAAACGTGCCTTAAAGGTGTACAAATTCATCAGCTGTCATCACATAAAGAAGGACTATGGTTACACTTGTAATAAAGTACCTAAGCTAGGATGCTCACTTTGCTGATGTCTGTGATGAGCCTGTTGAAGGGCTGATGAGAATCAAATATGGAGTTGCTCTTTGAATGCATGTGTGGAGCATTTCCATATAAATAAGTTCAAAAACTTGAGTGCTGGTGGCTGCACCAGATCCCTCAACTGCTGTGGGCTAATTAATGCCCTTTTCTTTGCTTTTTACAGTACTCTTGAAAGTAGAGATATTTTTCTCTGGATTCTTTGACTGAGCCACACCTCCAGCTATGTCACACACTTGAGTCTTTGCTCTGTCTGCTCACCTATCCAAGCCATAGGCTCTGACATTAAGAAGTGGGAAAGCATACATTTCTCTCCAGGCATTCTTTGCCTGTTCTCTGGAAGATCTGCTGTGGTGTGTCCTTTCTCTCTAAGTTCCTTTCCTCAACAAAGACATTTATAGAGGTCACTAGGTAAGCCATTGCCACCTATAATGTTTTCTTATCATCGCCTGGCCTGCCCTTCCATTTAACTCCATGACCTGGTGTTTATTCTGCTAAAGTGTGACACACAACATTTTTACATATTTTTTTGTTGATTTTTGTACCTTTGGAGGTATAAAAAATTTCTTCTTTCCCTTTTCATAGCAGGTCAAAGGGATATTTACAGGCTTTGAGTGCTTTTTTTCTTTTCTTACAACTTCTGGAATGAAAAAGGCAGTTCTTCACCCTAGCTCATGTTGTCCTTGCTTGTTGGAAGGATCCTTGAGATCAGGATTCAGCTTCTGGCTTTGCCACAAGTCCCTTTGATACCCTCTGCTGGTAAACTTCTCTGTTTAAGAGAAGTCATTGTAAAAGGGGGCCATTCAACTTCCTCTCTCCCCATCTTTGCTGGTTTTTGCCTTTTGAAATGACTGGCTTAACTGGAAAGGGACACTTTCCTCCACTGTGTTTGTAAAGGACTTCACATAGAATGAGATGCCAGTAAATCAATACAGTTACCCTGATGGACATAGCTGAGAATACCCTCCTAAAGTTTCTTTCACTTTACTATTGGTATACTTCTGCATTCCTTATGCTTTTTTTTTTAAACTTGTGAATTTTAATAATGCTTTCTGTTTAGTAGAGCCACTAAAGGCAGCATTTTGATAAAGAATTATTTTATGAGAATAATTTTCTAAAGAGACAGGTCTGTATTACAGGATGAATTTCCACATTTATTTGAGACAGTCCCAAGAGCCGAAGCAGGCTACACAGGATTACCTTTTGAACTACCATGTTGTTGGGTTGGAGATGATGTTTTCAATAAGCCATTGGGAGTCAATTAAAAATGTTATGTGTTCTGGCCTGTTTTAACAGTGACAGCTCCTGAGTTCAGGTCAGGTCAGGCTTACTTCAACCACACTGTGCTTTTCTGTGCAAGACTTACATGGGTATTCACAGGTCATTGCATTGAGCTTTGGTAGCAAAACCCTCACACAGTTTACAGGCCTTTTTAAAAGTGAGAGTGTCATGGCTTAAGCCCAGCTGGCAACTCAGCACCACCCAGCCACTTGCTCACTTGCTCCCAGTGGGACGGGGGAGAGAATCAGAAGAATAAAAGTGAGAAAACTTGAAGGTTGAGATAAAGACAGTTTAATAGGTAAAGCAAAAGCCGTGCACGCAAGCAAAGCAAAACCAAGGAATTCATTCACTTCTTCCTACCAGCAGGCAGGTGCTCAGCCATCCCCAGGACAGCAGGGCTCCATCACGCGTAACGGTGACTTGGGAAGACAAATACCATCACTCCAAACATCTCCCTCTTCCTCCTTCTTCCCCCACCTTTATATGCTGAGCACGATGTCATATGGTGTGGGATATCCCTTTGGGTCAGTTGGGGTCAGATGTCCTGGCTGTGTCCCCTCCCAACTTCTTGTGCCCCCCCAGCCTCCTGGATGGTGGGGTGGGGTGAGGAGCAGAAAAGGCGTTGGCTCTGTGTCAGCCCTGCTCAGCAGGAACAAAAATGCCCATGTATTATCAACAAAGTTTTCAGCACAGATCCAAAACATAGCCCCGTTCTAGCTACCACTGAAAAAATTAACTCTATGCCAGCCAAAACCAGGACAGAGAGAAACAAAGGTCGTCAGGCCATTTTGACCTCTGCTGTGCTCATATTGTTTCTGTTGCAAGACTCTAGCCCTCTACTTTGTCAAATCCTTTGTGATTTGAGAGCTATTTTGCCAGACATTATTTTTCCTATTCTCCAAACAAGACCTATTCTGCTTGAGATCTTGGTTCATGATATGTAGAAGTCTTGAGAAGGGAGAGGTTCACCAGAAAACAGAAGAAGGAAGAATGATCTAAGTCTAATCAAAGAAATTGGATTCCTCTCAAACCAGATTTCCATTTTCAAAATGTTATTCTATCTTATTCTTTTTCCCAGTCCTACATCTCAGTAACTGCTGCACCTTTGTCTCCTTCTGTCACAAACTTAATTCTTGATTCTAGAAGGGCTGAGACTTGTGAAGGCGTTCAGGCACAGGGTAAGTGCCTGGCTGGTTCAGGTGCATGATTACGTTGAAAGGAAAAGAATGAAATCTCTGTGAAGATACCTACAAGGACTTGTAGATCTGGAAAAGCCTTGTAGTCCTGGTCCTTCACAGAGTTTATGCAACTCCAGTAAAAAGGATAAAATCAATTGCGATTAAACTTTGCGGGATCCAAGCCATAAACTGTAACTCTTCAAGGGAGAAACCACCCTTTTTCAACCTACTTCCACAATGTCTCTGCCAAACAACACCTAAAAACTTAATTAAGCCTGTAGCTTAGAAGTAGGCTTCCCTGCCCCCCCCCCCCCCCTTTCAGTTTAAGGTATGTTGCCCCAAAATTCAATGCTACTCATACCCAAACCATTTGTAGACTTTTATCTGAATTAATTTAATATTGTTAGAGGTAAAAAAAAAGAAGTGAGAGGACTAGGTACTTTAAAGTATCAAAATCCTTCAAGTTTCATATTAATACTTTTAAAGCTAGAAGCGAGTTTTCATACTGATAAGGCATTGGTGTATCAAAGCCGACCTAAGTTTTAATTAATAATTAAAGACCATTAAAAAAAAAAAATAAACCTCTCATTTCAATTAACACTGAATTACTTGTTGGCCTGGGATGAAATGACTGGCATTTTAATTTTATTAAGAAAATATGTCGATTGAGTCAGAAGTTAAAATCCTCTTAATAAAAAACCTCCTCCAGTCATATGCTAGGCATTGCTATAATAAAGTAATGATCTTTTTATTGAGAGGAATGGTAATATAATTGCTAGTAATAAAAAGGTATAAATGTACAACATCTATAAAGGAATTTAATAGAATCATTGCTTGGCAAAATGAACTGACTTTTTCAGGTTTTTAGAAGAGAGAGATTTTAACTTCCTATCTACAGAACATAAAAGCTTGAGATGAGTTTTAGGAGTATTTACTTTGCCAGCTTTGCGTTCAGTTAATTGAAGAACATTTTCAGAGGCAGAACTTCAGATACTGGAACTGAAGCTGCAATATGAAAATTATGCATTATTTCAGAAAGAGTTCAATAAGACATCTCTTAATGTGGCAGGCTATTTTTGAAGGTGCTCTATACATGAGTTTACATGGCCTGGAATCTCACTCCATTACTCATTTCGCATCAATTGCTGCATCACCAAAGTTGCATCTTTCTCTGCTTACTCGTGATAGTGCAGTTCAATTTAGCAGGATAAACCTGGCAGCTTTAAAGGACAAATAGTTTAGGACAAGACAGAGAATGCTTCCAAGCCAGTTGCTGTCTCAAGCTCATCTCAGAAGCAAGTCTATCACTGTGGAGCAGTGATTTGTGGTTTACATACAATATGAGCGGACCAGCGTATTTTGGGGAGAACAGCCTGAGTGATCTCACAAATCCTAGTGCTAACCATAACCACTATTTATAGTTCTGAATCTGTTTTTTTTCCTCCAAATGCCCAAAGATTTTAATCTTTTAGTTTGTATATGGGGTGTCTGCGTGTAGGCACATGGAGTGACTGTGAATTGGTAGGGATTGATTGAAATCCTCAACTTTCATGGTGATGTTTTAATATTCAGAGTTTCAGAGCAACTCCACTTCTAGTATTGTAAATCTGTTCATTCACAGGATGTTTGCATGCAAACTGAATATGAGATCTTTGTCATTGTATTTCTCCAGTCTCAGTACTGCTTGCAATTTGTGCTAACTCATTTTCTTCTGCAGATGTTAAAAATTTGCTATTTATTCCTTTATTGATGTTATATAAAATCAGCTACAGCAACAATTTTAGAATAATTCACTAGATATTTTTGACAGCTGAGCAATGGGGCAAACATTGAATTGAGCAAGGAACAGGCTGAAGAGGGAAATGACAATTACATGGAAGGATGGATGAAGTCTGAAAGACCTTATCTGATATTTTCACTGAAGTTCTGGTATGTGTGCGCTAACAAAATATTCTGGTAACAAAAATGGAGGTTTTATCAATAGGTAGAGAATTGAAATACAGTACAGAAAAAACTAGACAGCTGTGAGAACTGTAATACTGACAAGAAAATCAGAATTCCAGATCATGCTCTGAGGAATTAATCCTACAGAGAAATCGGGTACTTGTAGTTTGTAATAACAGCCATGGAGAAGACCTGCACGTATTTTCAGATGTGATTTCAAGAACAAATAAATACAAAGCTCCCATGAATTTAAAGAGAAGCTTCTTTCAATCTTTGCAGTGTAGTAGCAAAGTAAAAATCCCTGATACTTTAAAATGGAATTTGATGAATTTACATAAAGGATTGGATGACATGATTCCAGCTCTGGCAGGGCATGTTGTAGACACTGACTCAAGAGTATTCTCAAAATATGAAGTTGTTTGTTAGATACCTCTACCTCACTTTTCTTCAGTCTTGGCTATGGTTAATGGTTCTTATGTATGACAATAATCCTGGGAGAGAGTAAAATCAATTAATACGAGTGAGAATTATGGAAAAGAAGGTGTTGTCTTGAGCTGTTTATATATTGGTGTGTTTCAATCTGTGATTCCGAGGTAGTTAAAAAATTTAATGTTATGTAAGATCCAATTCTCTGGTCAAAAAAAGAGATCTGTTGGCTTTGGCTTTTGTAGCACTGATATAGTCCGTCACGCACCGTCTTGGCTGACAGGGTTAAACTATAACAATGGGACTGTGGATTTAAAACAAAATTATGATGGATATAGCAAACTTAGTTCGTGAACTAAAGGTCACTATTCTAGGGAGCCACAGTATAATTTCACATCATTACTGACTCATATGAATTCCTTGGTATGGATTACTCATGTTTCTGTTAATGTAATTGGGGGTGGTTTGCAACTGAGACTGTTTGGCTGCTGTCAGCTAGGAAAGAGGTGCGTATTAATGTTGCTTTAAAGGTGAGTGGGTGTGTGCACATGTTTCAGAAACATCTCAGTCTTGGAACTGAATTTGGAGCTACACATTTAAGGAATCTTGTATTTATTTGTTTCAACTGGACTCTTTCCAATAATTTTCTCATATTCCTGTGATCATCCATCAAAATTACCGCAGACATTTCTAAGCAATGTATTGTAAAAAGCACTTCGGTGTTCAAGACCAGCCCTCAAAATTGTTGTAGCATAGCATGTCATGTACATGTATCCAAAGTGCTCATGATAACTGGTGGGGATATAATCAGATCCTGAGCACATGGGAAAAAAAAAAATCTATCATGCTGCTAGTGAACAGTTTTAAGATACTTCCAAGATGATTCATCTCTTCTTTTGTTATTTCAAAAAAAGGGGTTTGAAACCAAAAACTATCACAGCGTTTAGCACAAAGAGTTTGTCAAAGAAAATTTGTCCATGTCTAAAAATTGCAGTAGCAAGGCTTTCAGACTGAATATTGATCAGCTATTACTTTCATTATTGGCTCTTTAACAAGTCGCCTTCATGTTTCTGGGGTGGGATATTCATAACTTCAGCGTGTGACCCAGTTTTCTTGTGCTGGTCATGCTTTTTTTGAAAAGTCTACTAATTCATTCTGCAAGACTGGAGCAGGCAGGGGGTGAGCTGTAGGACTCACCAGGGCTCCTTGCAGTACGTATTTCCACTTGCATGAAGGTATGGATCAGTCAGGGATTAACAGATGCGTGAGAATGTTGTAAGTCCTGGAAGGTGGTGAGCACACAGAAAGTGCTAAAGCTCATGACAAGGAATGTATTGTATCTGTATCAATCTGTAACATAATGCTTTTGCTAAATCTTCTAACCACCACATATTGTGATTGCCTTAAATTTGCATTTAGAGTCAGAGGAAATTATTTTGAACTCAGATGAACTTTCCACATTCTTGTTTTAATATTGAAGTTAAAAGTCAAAATGTTGACATGTAAATAACGGTACTGACTTGTTCAACCTCTCATAGTCTGTTCACAAGACAGCACTGTAATCTAAAAGGTCCTTTTTATGACAGGAAATATATTTAATTTGTTCATTGCTCTCCTTCAGGCAATAAAGCTGAACTAGTCTGTTTATACAACTAATTTGGGTTTTGATACTCAGCCTAAATATACCAGTTATCCTTAATCTGGGTCTTTGGGAAAGATATGCATTTCAGAAATATTCAGGCAAGAAGGAGAAAGCCTGAAGTTAATGGATAATGTTTAGCTACTTACTGTTGGAGGGAATTATTAGGACAACAACCAGCTGTCCTCAGAGGGTGGGGTGAACAACCTCTTCTTGTCCTTGCTGTACATTGAGAAAAAACAAAACTAGTGCATATCAGCCTCTGTCTGGTGGAGGACGTACAAGCAATTGCTAAATAGTAACCTGGAAAGAGACTTAGTCTGAAAATATTTGTGTAATGTATTTCATCTATTTTTGACCAGCTGTGTTGACAGAAAAGACTAACTGTGAAATTGCATTCAAAGTTGTTTATTTTCCCCTCAAAATAAAAGCATAGAAAAATGATAGAAAGCTATACTGTCCCTCATTTACACCCAGGTAACTTTAACACCAGGGCCAAATTCTGCCCTGACTGTTTAATGTAAAAACTTGGGAAATATGTTGCCAGTCACATTTTTTTAACTGAGAGCAAGACTTGCTCCATTAGTTTTCCATTAATTTAATTTCTTCTCCAAACGTGATCCATTCAGCATTGTCTGAGTGGCAAAGCCTTTTCAAAATACTCAGTGTCGAGCTACTTTCCAAGACAATATGGTTTTAATTTCTTACGTATATTTTGGGCTTAGTGGAGCTGTTAGAATTTGTCTTTGTCTACCTGGTGAAGACAACCCATAATTTTTTTACTCCAAAATAGATCTTGACTTCTCGTGGCATTTTGCACATGGGAACATCTCCCTACTATTACTGTCTGATATTTAAATAGTATGCATTTTCTCACAGGAAGGGCTCTTTGGGAACATAGAAACTTTCTGAACATGCACGACTTTCTCTCCTCAGTGTTGAAGTCTACCCACTCATAGAGTGGGAGCCTCATAACACAGGTAATTGGAGCATCAAGTGCCGCAGAACTGGGAGGAGGAATGCTTGGATGGAGGCACTGGGACAGACCCATGCCTTTGAATGCCTGAAGAAGGCACTGGGACATGCCAATGCCATGGCACCCTCAGGAAGAGCAGAGATCTCACACCTTGTTCATAGTGTTCCTGTATGGTCAATCTTCTCACATATTTTGTTGATTTGAACTGTATCTGAATTGGACATTCACATTTTTGTGTTATCTTTTCTTAATGGGGCAAGGGAAGAAGTGGCTGACTAGTGAGCTGACAGGTCCCGCTTTTGTGTAATAAGTCTACATAAGTCACGTTTCAAGCAATAAATTGACTGTGTTTCTGTGGAAGTGTGCTCTTTTTTTCCAGTTTAGTGAGAGAAGAACATTCCTTACCATCTCTGTTTCTCATCTCCTATGCAGTGTGTTTGTTAACATTCATAAACAACAAACTGCAACGGGCTCTTCATCAGACGTCTCTTTTTTATATTTATTTTATTACTCCTACAGTAAAGGAGCTGTAGGACTTCACCATGATGCAAATGTCACTTAGCTGCTTTTATTTTTCATTCAGAATACTTCAAAGATGTTCATGAATAGTTGAAATACTAGACAGAGAAGCAGATCTTTGGGAGCTTTTATTTATATCAACTCCAGATCTTGCTATGAGAGCAATGCATAAATACATCTAAATATGTTGCAAAATAACGTAATCCTTAAAACATTCTTTTGGAAGGAACAAAAAGAACAAGAACAGGCAGAATTTTTACTTTTTATTGCATCAGTGCCCATTAGAGGTTAAGAGAAAAGCGGGATAATATTCAGCTTTTCAATATTTCATATGCAGTTTTCATATTTAGGCAATTTTAAGGTGCTGGCAAACCATGATTGAGGAAAGGTGTCACTGAGCTTTATTTTAAATGTATTTGATTTGATCTGGAGTAAACCATGGCTTTATTTTATGATGGTTTTTCCTTTTTACCACAGAGGCAGCAATTACTGAGCATATAGAAGATTCAGAACTTTGTATTATGTGCGGTGACTCAGTTTGTGGTTTTGGATATGGCAATATCCAGAACATGAGATTCACTCTGAGGATTCCCATATAATAACCTGGAAGGGGTACTGCTATAGACATGTACGCTTTTATCAAAGATGCTCCAAATCTATATTGGGTTAACCAGAACTTTTCTATAGAGTGTTCTTTCAGCTTTCTCTTTGCAAAGTACTCATACCTCCCATGTCAACGATGTCTTTAATATTTTCTAGAGTGTGCTCAGGTAGCAGGTGTTCAGCTTTTGCTACAATATCAAATGTTATTCGAAGCGTATACTTCAGTGGTTTACACCACTCTGAGACCCCTCTGTGGACAAGAAATATCCCTAATAGTCTCCAGACCCAACAACCTATTACCTTCCCAAAAGTGTACGCAGACCTGAAAAGGAGCAATGAGTAAAGTCTCTCTTTAGCCTGGGGCCAGTTCTGTCCTCCTTGTGACAGCCTCCTAGTTAACTCAGTGGGTTCTCTGGCTGAAATGACAGCTGTCTCTGCTGACACTTTTCTGAGTCCAAAAAAACCTCCCCAGACTGAAAAAGCAATTTTCTTATTTCTTCTCCGTTAAAAGAAAGCCTAGGAAATTATAATAAAACAGCAACTACAAAAGTTGCTCATGCCACTTGAATTTTTCCTGAACTATGGATACACTGTGGTATTTGATGTGGTTGCATAATCATATATTTTCTCTATGCAGCCCTGATCCCATCTGGTACATGACGTAGGCACAGAACAGAAAAGAATTAATGCAACAGGGATCACTGTATCTCCCTTGTTTTCAAATATTTAGTCTGCAAGTTGAGCAAGACTACTCTGATAGAGGGGATTACTTGTTGTATACAACTTAATGTTTTTGAAAGCTGTCCCTTACCTTTACTTGAGTGAGGGAGAGACCTTGCATAGTGCAGTTGAAAGTCAGGATGAGTGCTGCTACTCATTGAGACCAAGTCAGACTGACTTTAACAGAGTGACTATCATCTGCGGAGATATGGTCAAGCTGCACTTGAGGAATGAACCCTGAATAGATCTAAATAGTGATTTTTTTATAGCTCCCTGTGCTGGTAGAGATGCTGAAGGATGAAAGAAGATTGTTTTTCAAAAGTGTGCTGTATTTGCTGAATACAGAAAGGCAGATATGGTGTTAATTTTAGTCTTAGCTGTTGGTTTACCAATTTCTCATTGTAATTCTCTGTCTTATTTTATCTGTTGAAAGTGAGATTAAAGAAGCATTCAGTTGAGAGGGGAATGTAAATTCTGGTGGTACTAGCTGTACCATCAAACTGTTGGGAAGTACTGTTATTTACCTGAGCAACATAATCAATTCAATGGTATAAGTAGTTTTCCAGCTAAATGTCCCCGTTGTTGTGGGTGGCGATGTTCTGCATGCACTGCTGTGTAACAGCATGTCCACCTATTAACTACTTCAACGTGGATCTCCCAAGCAGTGCTTGTAACAACAGTGTTTTCATACAAGCCATTTTTCATTACTGTAAGCTATATATGCCACCCCATATACCAGCTAGAAGTAATTACACAGGCTTAGCATAGTGTAATTAGAAGCTTTATTATGCCGGATGGAGGAATATTTTATATTAATATTGGCAATTTTTCTGAAAGTAGAGCTATGAAAAACAAAATGAGAACAAGAATGTGATACTAAATCTGTCAGGTAAACATTTTTCAATATAAAGTCACCTTTCTAACATCTTACATTAATACATCAGATGTGGTTCCAGAAACTTCCCAGCAGTACTGCTTACCTCCACAAAGAAACACTGCTATGAAAAGAGCTTAATACAATAATTTGGGGATTTAATGGCTTACAATAATCTGTGCAGATGCAACTAAATGTTTATTTAATATGCTAACTTTAAAACTGTCAAGTTTGTCAAAGTACGGGCTGAATTTAATTATGTATTTCTGTTATGTTTATATTTCTTAAAAATAAAGAAATAGTGTAATATTCAACATTGCTCAGAGCCCAGGTAGAATGAGCCAATTTATTACTCACCCAGAGATGGCCTCTTAATGTTTAACGTGGATATATCACTGGTTAGAATTTTCTTTTTTTTTAATACACCTCTAGGCTGCAGCCAGCCATCATACTATTTGAGTGATGTCTTATTGCCAGAGGCAACATCAGCATGGAAAGAAAGGTGTTCTGCCTGCATGACACTCATCTGGAGTGGCATTACTCAACACCTTGCATGAGGTGTGGGATGCTGGAGGGTTTGAAAAGATGTTCTCACAGCACCTCATGGTAATGGAGCAGAAAGGAGTGAAATGATTTGTTGAATCCTATATTTGCAAATGTGGGTGGAATTCTCTGAATAATTTTGGCTGAAATGAAGCCTTTGCACAATTTCCTCCCCTGCCTGGGGGAAGCAAACCCACACCCCCATTGGGAATACTTCATTTAGAAGGCTACCACTTCTTCTGGGGATGCCCTGGTTTGCATGAAATAATGACATTATTTCAATAATCAACAATTAAGTTGGCTGAGGAGAAACAAAATGCGAGTGAATCCACAGCCCAGAGATTAGGGCACTCATCCGGGAAAAATTTTAGCCAACTTTTCTCTAAAACAGGCAGACAACGGAGTTGAACCAAGGGCTGCTATTTATTCACCTGGCGTCAGAACTGAAGCACATCAGGTGACATCCACTCTGGTACCCGGAGGTCACCACGAAAGAATAACAGTATGTAACAGCACAAAATAGGTTTGGCATTGCCTCTAAAATTGTTTCACCAGTTCTTTCACAGAAGGGTCTGGTTTTCAGTTTGACAAGAGATAATGTTATCTGAAAAAAACCCATTGCTGTACTAACTTTTTCTTCAAATATGTTATTATTAATTGTTTTTAGCACAGGTTTCAAAAAAGTTCATGATGTTGAGCCCTGTGTCAGACATAAGTGCAACTGTGGGTGCTACAGGATTCACGCAACCAATCTGAGAGCCATCATTTCTGTAGTGAATAATATGCAAAAGAAAAAAAATGCCTCATTAAAAATACATGGGCCAACATATTATGGTTATAAAGCATCCTGAAAATTTCTTGCTTTATCACACAGAACATCATAAAAATAAATTGCCTGCCCAGATGCTCAGGCCTATTCGAAAAGATATTATCTAGATTTCCGTTCTGCATAGATAGAAACCATACTTGAATTTTATGGGTTATGATACAACGTTCGATAAATATCTGGGATGAATGATTTTTTTTTCTTCAAAATTTAATTGAATATCATTAAAGCTTCTTGCAAAATCTTACTTCAAAAAGTATTTTTATGTACAGTGTCGTGGTTTAACCCGGCTGGCAACTAAGCACCACGCAGCCGCTCGCTCACTCCCCCCCCTCCCTCAGTGGGATGGGGGAGAGAATCGGAGAAAAGGAAAAAAAAAAAGTAAGACCCGTGGGTTCTTCAGCACGCACCACCTCCTCCTCTGGTGATACTCCAAAATCTTTGCCTTCTGGCCAGTCCGTGATCACTTCCAAGATTCCTGGGCGACTGAGGTTTCCTATTCGAGCCCGTTGTGTAATCAGTGCGACCCACTTACTCCACGTAGCATCAGTTGCATGATGTGTAGAGGGGACCTTCCCTTTGAACATCCAGCCCAGCACCGGCAGTCGGGGTGCCAGAAGGAGCTGTGCTTCAGTACCAATCACTTCTGAAGCAGCTCGAACCCCTTCATATGCTGCTAATATCTCTTTTTCAGTTGGAGTATAGTTGGCTTCAGATCCTCTGTATCCCCGACTCCAAAAGCCTAGGGGTCGGCCTCGAGTCTCCCCTGGTGCTTTCTGCCAGAGGCTCCAGGTAGGGCCATTCTCCCCGGCTGCGGTGTAGAGCACATTCTTTACATCTTGCCCGGACCGGACCGGCCCAAGGGCTACTGCATGCACTATCTCCCGTTTAATTTGTTCAAAGGCTTGTCGTTATTCAGGGCCCCATTTGAAATCATTCTTCTTCCGGGTCACTTGGTAGAGAGGGCTTACAATCTGGCTGTAATTTGGAATACGCATTCTCCAAAAACCCACAACGCCCAAGAAAGCTTGTGTTTCCTTTTTGCTAGTTGGTGGAGACATGGCTGTTATTTTGTTGATCACATCCATTGGAATCTGACGACGTCCATCTTGCCATTTGATTCCTAAAAACTGGATCTCCTGTGCAGGTCCTTTGACCTTACTTTGTTTTATGGCAAAACCGGCCTTCAGAAGGATTTGGACTATTTTCTTCCCTTTCTCAAAAACTTCTTCTGCTGTATTGCCCCACACAATGATGTCATCAATGTATTGCAGGTGTTCTGGAGCCTTACCCTGTTCCAGTGCTATCTGGATCAGTCCATGGCAAATGGTAGGGCTGTGTTTCCAGCCCTGGGGCAGTCGATTCCAGGTATACTGGATGCCCCTCCAAGTGAAAGCAAACTGTGGCCTGCAGTCTGCTGCCAAAGGGATTGAAAAGAAAGCATTTGCAATATCAATTGTGGCATAGCACTTGGCTGCCTTTGACTCCAGTTCGTATTGAAGTTCTAACATGTCCGGCACGGCAGCACTCAGTGGTGGCGTAACTTCATTCAGGCCACGATAGTCTACTGTCAGTCTCCACTCTCCATCAGACTTTCTCACTGGCCATATGGGACTGTTAAAGGGTGAGTGAGTCTTGCTGATCACTCCTTGGCTCTCCAGTCGACGAATCAGCTTATGGATGGGAATCAGGGAGTTTCGGTTGGTGCGATATTGCCGCCTGTGCACTGTTGTGGTGGCAATCGGCACTTGTTGGTCTTCAACACTCAGCAACCCCACAACCGAAGGGTCCTTTGAGAGACCAGGCAAGGTAGACAGCTGCTTAATTTCTTCTGCCTCCAATGCAGCTATACCAAAAGCCCACCGGTACCCTTTTGGGTCCTTGAAATACCCTCTCCTGAGGTAGTCTATGCCCAGGATGCATGGAGCATCTGGCCCAGTCACAATGGGGTGCTTTTGCCACTCGTTCCCGGTTAGGCTCACTTCGGCCTCCAATACAGTCAGCTCTTGAGATCCCCCTGTCACTCCAGAAATACAAATGGATTCTGCCCCTATATGGCTTGATGGCATTAGAGTACACTGTGCACCGGTGTCTACTAGAGCTCTATACTTCTGTGGGTCTGACGTGCCAGGCCATCGAATCCACACAGTCCAGTAGACCCGGTTGTCCCTTTCCTCCACCTGGCTGGAGGCAGGGCCCCTCTAATTCTGATCACTGTTGCTCATGGTTTGTGTATATGAGTCAGAAGTTCCTTCATCACAATCAGAATTAAGATCAGCTCTTCTATTCTGTCTGAAAAAATGACAATCTACCCCGTCTTTGGAAATTGGAGCAACAAGTTTCTTGGAAGAGCCCCCTTTTGTACTTATTTTTCTTTGCAACTCGCGTACTCGTGCCTCTAGGGTTGAGGTAGGTTTTCCGTCCCACTTCCTCATGTCCTCTCCATGGTCACGCAGGTAAAACCATAGAGTGCCCCGTGGTGTGTACCCTCGATATTCTTTTCCTTGAGCAGAAGGGCGCTTACTTCTAATGGCTGAGATACTGGTCTGTACAGGAGAGGTGTAGGGTATACGCTTTTCGAGTCGTTCAACCTTTTGGGACAGTTTCTCCACAGCAGAGACGAGGGAAGAAGAGATACTTTCTTCGTATTCCCGGAGCTGGCTAGCCATTTCATCCACTGTTGGTCCCCGTCCAGCTTCCCAGTTCATTATTGCCCATGTGTTTGCAAATGATGTTGGTGCGCTCCGTAACAACTTCCGCCACATGGGTCGTGTGCACTGGACACTATCTGGATCTTTAGGCAACTGGTCATTGTCCAGGTCACTATAAATCACTTCCAGGACAGCCAATTCCCTCAGGTACTGGATGCCTTTCTCCACGGTGGTCCATTTGCCTGGGCGATGTATGACATCTTCCTTGAAGGGATATCTTTCCTTCATGGCTGACAGTAGTCGCCTCCAGAGGCTGAGGACTTGTGTCCCTTTTCCAATCGCTTTGTCAATGCCACCTTCCCTAGAAAGGGATCCCAGCTGTTTGGCTTCTTTACCCTCCAGTTCCAGGCTACTGGCCCCATTATCCCAGCATCGGAGCAACCAGGTGACAAGATGCTCTCCTGCACGACGGCTGAAATCTTTTCTCATATCTCGCAGCTCACCCAAGGATAGAGACCGTGTAGTTTCTGTCTCATTTATGAGCTCTTCCTCTTCCTCCTCCTTTTGTGATGGCCCTGATTCATCCTCCCTTTCTAAACGAGTTGACTTTCGCTTCCAAGATTTCTTCTTGTGTATGGGGGCAACTGATACCGGCACAGGTTCGCTCCCTGTCTTAGCTGCAATGCCTGTTGCTGGGGTTTGTGTAGCTACAGTGCATGTTGCAGGGGTTGGAGTAGCAGCGGTGCCTGTCGCAGGGGTTGGAGTAGCAGCGGTGCCTGTGGCTACGGCTGGAGGAGCTACAGTGGGTGTCACTGGGGTTGGAGTAGCTGCAGTGCCTACGTCCACAGCTGGAGTAGTTACAGCGGGTGTTGCAGGGGCTGGAGTACCAGCAGTGCCTGTGCCCACAGCTGGAGTAGCTACAGTGGGTGTCACAGGGGTTGAAGTAGCTGCAGTGCCTGTGTCTGCAGTTGGAGGAGCTACAGTGGGTGTCACTGAGGTTGGAGTAGCAGCAGTGCCTATGCCCACAGCTGGAGTAGCTACAGTGGGTGTCGCAGGGGTTGGAGTAGCTGCAGGGCCTGCTGCAGGAATCAATCTTTGGATGGTATATAATTTACGTAGGAGTCTAACCCTGAGTAAAAGCTGAACTATATTCAGGAGACCTAGCAATAGGGCCATGCTAGTTGGAACATCCCAAGGATATTCAACATTCTCAAGAACTGTTGTAATTAGCTCAGAGAAGAAGGGGAAGATGGAGTAAGGTGACTCCCCCACAGGCTGGCTCTCCGAGGATAAAAAGTAAAACGTGTAATTATTCATAATTCCCAATAGATGGTTCCCAAAATACAGAGGTGACAGCAATACTGAGTACAAATATGAGCTTAATGTGATGACCAATAGTTTTATCATAGCATAAGCCAGTATTACACAGAAGGTAAGGTGCTACATAAAAGAATGCTGTGAACAGGGACAGCAACTCTGAGAGCAAATAAAACAACATTGCGATCTGCGACTATTAGACGAATATAACGAATGCTTATCACAAATGCGTTTTAAAAATGTTCAGATCTGTCGTTATCTCAACCCTTCGAGCCCCACGTTGGGTGCCAAAATAGGACTGTCGTGGTTTAACCCGGCTGGCAACTAAGCACCACGCAGCCGCTCGCTCACTCCCCCCCCTCCCTCAGTGGGATGGGGGAGAGAATCGGAGAAAAGGAAAAAAAAAAAGTAAGACCCGTGGGTTGAGATAGAGACAGTTTAATAAGAGAGAAGAATAACAATAATAATAATAATAGTGGTAAGAAAATATACAGAATATATAAAACAAGTGATGCACAATGCAATTGCTCACCACCCGCTGACCGATGCCCAGCCCGTCCCGAGCCGCGATCACTCCCCCCGGGCCGCGATCACACAGCCCGAGCTGCGACCACTCTGCCCACGACCGACCGACCGACTCGACCGACCCGACTGACTAACCCCCCCCGAGCATGACGTTATGTGGTATGGAATAGCTCTTTGGACAGTTTGGGTCCTAGCTGTGCTGTACTCCCAGCTTGTTATGCACCTGGCCGAGCAGGAGAAGCTCAAAAAGTCCTTGAGCAGTCTGAGCACTGCTTGGCAACAACTAAAAACATCAGCGTGTTATCAACATTCTTCTGGTACTAAATCCAAAACACAGCACTATGCTAGCTTCTGTGAAGAAAATTAACTCTATCCCAGCTGAAACCAGGACAACAGTTTTCCAGCTGTAGCTATCTCTTGAGTTTTATACAGTGGCTTTCATAGTGTTGCAGACTCCACAAGCTCAAAAATCATGGGTCATACCCTCCCTTACAAAGAACAACAATTGACTTCAAAATCATGGCGTGTAATTATTTATTTGGATGTGTGTAAACGACATCCTGACCGTTGATGCTTTCTAGGGAAGTAGCCGGACTCTAAAATACGTGCAAGAGAACTGAAAGATCAAAATCCAAATGCAAACAGACATGCAGACATGGCTCATTAGAGGAGTTATTTTGTGCGTCGCGTAGAAGATTGGGGACCAGCCCTTCAGCCTCTGTCTGTCACCTCCACCAACGTTGACTGTGCTCGTGTTTGCTTGTATTCCTCTTCAGGTGTATGCTCCTTTAAGTCCTTTATCTGTTAATGTCCTCAGGCCTTATATATCAGAGAGGCCCTCTACATCAAAGGGCCTTTATATCAGGCCCTTTGACATCTTCCTCCTTACCCATCACACCCTCTCCAGTCTCTTCACTAGAGCTTTGAAGCTCCGTGCCTTTACCACAACTTGGCTACCCCATACAGTGACAATAATTTCCCTTCTGCTGATGTCTGGCTATAGTCCTGGGATCCTCAACTCACATTTTTAGCATCTCTTCTCAAGACATCTTGCTACAGCATGCGAAACAATATTTCATTTGCTAACATTTGGGAAGCATTAGTGGATGGAAACGTCCTCTAGCCTCTCACAGAAATCAGAGATATTTGTTTCTATGGCCCTGGTAGTGCTAAATTACAAGCTCTTAAAAATTGAACGCATCTATTGCAAGGCTGCTTGCTTGGATAAACTAGCTCTTACTGCTTTGAAGCAATCAATTGGCTTTCTAGGATTCCGCTCTAACTTTAGATTAAACATGGCCCGATCCAGCAAAGTTTCCTCATTAATGTGGTTATTTCTTCTAGTGCTAAATGGGTAAAGAATAATCTCTTGCTACATTAAGGTTTAGTAAATAGATGCAGGTCCATTGATTTTAATGGCCTTTTGTCTGCTCAGTGGCTCAGGGCTTGCCCTGAGATATAACCTAGTTTGCCATCGCAGCAAGGGCCCTGCTGGAGTACCCAAGACTAGCACTGTCTGGGTGAAGCAGTTAAACATATCAAAGGTGAGCCCTTAGCTCCTGTACCTGAAGCACGGAACAGTCCTGTGTGTTCACACTTAACACGTCTGATGTTTTTGTGCCTGAGTCGCCTCTGTGTGAAGCTGGTACAAAACTGAGGTCAGTGGGTTTACCCAACTCCAACCTTGAGTCAAAGAAAATGACTGATCCCTTATTTTGTCATTTTGCTGGCTTTCCTTCCCCTCAGATCTTGGTTAGTTTTGAGAGTCTGGTAGAACCAGAGTGGCTTCAGAAACAGGCAGGTGAGTTTTCTGGTGGGACGAAGAAGAGTTTGGTTTTGGAAGAGGCTGTGATACTCCAGTCTTGCTGTCAGCTTTTCTGACTTTTTTTTGGGGGGGGGAGGGGGATGTGTTGAGAAACATATCTGAAGTTGCATGGACCCAGGAGATTGTTGCGTGTTGCTGCTGCTGGGAAATAATATTCTGGCATTTTCATGCCTCAAGTTTCCTGTAAGTCTCTGTGCACATGAGCTTAGCTACCTCCTGTGTTTCCACTTAGCACAACCTAATATTTTTATCCCAATGGGAGGAAGATAAAAAGCATACAGTCTTCTCCATGACAATCCTCTCTGTAAGGCTTGACTTTATGGTTTTCTAAATCTCTTACATGAAAAATAAAGGGTATTTGGCACTTACCACTCACTTAATTGTCATCTTTCCAAATCAGGCTGAAAAGTCAATGCTTTAGTTGCAAGCATTTTGGTTTCTTGACAGGTACAAGATATACATGATATTTTTGACAAAGGATATGCAGCTCTGGTGGCAAAGTGATGGACTGAACATCACTAAGGATTTTTCTCTGCCATTCTCAGAAATAATTTGAAGCTATCAACTCAACCTTAGCTTACGAAGCAGCAGGCGGGCTGCAAAAGACTTCATTTCTCACTTCTGTGATGTCCTTTCATATGTTTGGGTATTTTAAGAATAAAGTAATACTTCCAATAACCAAAGTCTTGGTACTGTGGGATGGAATGATAAAACTCTGACTGATTTTACTGAGCTGAAGGTTTTCAGCCAGACTTTTTAATGTGTTTCATCTAGTCTGTTCACCTCATTGATGTGCAGTCTTCTTGGAGTTCCTAAATATCCACTAAAATTTGTCACAGTGGCGCAAGCACGTGAATGGCAAATTTTAATCTGCAGAAAACAAGTCTGCTTTTCTCAGTGGCTCTTTCAAAATGTTATAGACCATAAATTGAAAACTAATTGTCAATGTTATCTTCCATGCCTGTTGGGTTTTAGGCTGCAGCAGTGAAATGATGCAATTTGAAAGAGGCAAAACATAACGGAAAGCTAGTCTCCAAGTCTAAGAAAAATAATCCTTAAAACATTTTACACTGCTTCCTCTCCTCTGATTTTGAAGTGGAAGTTTATTTCCTGATGCTTCAGCTGCAGTGAAATGCTAAATGCTCATGTTGAATGAAAATAGAAAAAATAATAAGAAATATTCAGCTCTAACACTCGAGAATAAAATTATATAAAGGTGATAGAAGAAATGCAAATCAAGAGCCTTCTGTTCGCTAATCGTGAAAATCTTCATTTTGTCTAATTACAGTGATGCTGTATTATATTGATAAATTAGTAATAAAACTGAGCCCAAATCCAAGCATATGGACCATAAATCTTAGTTATAGTCATAAGAAAATTAATATTTGAGTGATGCTGGTTTGCTTCATCACTTCAGAGCCATTCATTAACAAAGTAGGAGGTTTATAGTTTTCAGCCATGTGTAAGGATGAGAAGTCAATGCCAAATTTATAAACAAGGATTCAACATGGTGTTCTGGAGGAATTGTAGCATTCCTGACAGGAGACTACTGAATGAAAATGTAATCTTTATATTAAAAACTCAAGTTTAACAAAAAGACAGTAAAGATGTTCATACATTTTTTTGTAAACTTGATGCAGATAACTCACTCCTGAAGAAGTTTGGAATAAAAAGAAGCATGCAATAGTTTGGAATGAAGCCAGAGATAAGTAATAATGGAAAGATTTCAATCCGGAAGGCCTGGAAGGGCAAAAATACAACCTTGGAAATGCATGATTCTGTGAGTGCTTCTCTTCTGCCTCCCGTATACATTTCCCTTATCTTGCTGTGACATTACTGGGATGTAGGTTGGCTTTGGTTGTGTGCACTATCCAGTTGACTTTGCAGTGGAGCTCAATTCCTACTTATGACATTTGATGCTTTTATAGCACAATTAATAATTTCAGAAGACTAAAAGGAAAGCCTTTTTATATGCAAAATGCCCTCAAGCAAAAATCCCTAAACACTTTGCAGATTCTAATTAATTAAGCCTCACAGCCCCTTAAGAAGCAGGAAAACATCATGGCCCCTGTTTCCCAGCTGAATGAACTGAGGAACAGAGTAATTATTACATGTTTCTGCCTTTGCAGCTGCAAGTAGCCTACTTACCCTGCCACAAGTCAGTTATTTCAGTGAACCCTCCAATCCTCCCAGTGTCTGCAGGATCTTGGTCAGTCAATGACTATACATGAGAGCTGTGAATCCAGGAGGCCCAGCTCACCAACCTACATAAAAGGGTCAAGCCTGCTTAGCCCAGATGTTATACCGATTGAGTTTTAATTTTTAGACACCTTCAGCACTTGTATTAGTAGCAAACCCCCTAAATTTTATGCTGTAATGGTGTCCTGGTTTTGGCTGGGATAGAGTTAATTTTCTTCATAGTGGCTTGCATAGTGCTGTGTTTTGGATTTAGTACTAGAAGAATGTTGATAACACACTGATGTTTTTACTTGTTGCTGAGCAGGGCTTACACCAGTCAAGGGCTTCTCAGCTCTCAGCTCTGCCAGGGGCACAAGAAGCTGGGGGGGGGGCACAGCCAGGACAGCTGACCTCAACTGGCCCAAGGGCTATTCCAGACCATAGGACGTCATGGTCAGTATAGAAACTTGGGGAAGAAGAAGGAAAGGGATGACGTTCGGGCTGATGGTGTTTGTCTTCCCAAGTCACCGTTACGCATGATGGAGCCCTGCTTTCCTGGGGATGGCTGACCACCTGCCTGCCCATGGGAAGCAGGGAATGAATTCCTTGCTTTGCTTTGCTTGTGCACATGGCTTTTGCTTTACCTATTAAACTGTCTTTATCTCAAACCATGATCTTCCAGTCTTTTACTCTTCTGATTCTCTCCCCCATCCCATTGTAGGGGGAGTGAGCAAAGGGCTGCATGGTGTTTGGTTGCTGGCCGGAGTTAAACCATGACAAATGGATTCAGACATTGCTGAAATTATTTTATCATAAACTTGAGGCTAGAAGATCTATGAAGAACAAATATTTTAAAGATTTAAATCAGTTTCACAAGGAATTTTATAATAAAGAGGAAAATTTATTGACTTTAGTAGATTTGTTGATAAATTGCACCAAGGCAACAGTACAGAATTTATGTTCTTGTCCCTCCCTGAAGCCTATGGGAGATGTTCCATATGACAGTACTGCACAGATGTATAGGATATATAAGCACGTGAGTTGGGCCTTGCTGCAGTGAAGCTCATGGTAGTTTTCACACTGACTGCAGAAAGAAGAGGCTTGGGCTTCAAAGACTGAAACCCAATGCAGAGAGGCAGAAGTTTGTCTTGATTTGTGTTACGTTGCAAAGGTCAATGCCATGGATCAATTTGCAAGTGCGTGTCCTTGTCGGTATGTAAAATTTGAATTTTTAAGTTCAATGCACTGTTCTATCAGAAGCTATTGCTATGCTAATGTTTTCTGATAGAAGTAGCTAGTACTAAGATATAAGCATTAATTACATATGCAAAGTCTGGGCAGAAAGATCATACTTGGAAGAACACATAGCAGAAATCTGGTATCAGCAAAAGATTTCACCTGAAGAAGAGTAGCTTCAAAATTAACACTATTTCTGGTTACCCCTGGGATTGATCAGTTAGCATTTGTGGGTGGTGTATCAATGAGTGCAAATGAGAGTAACAGTTCATAAAAAATGAGACAATTTTGATGAACATTTTTCCTAAATTGCTTTCTTGATTGTTTAAACTTTTTTTTTGGGGGGGGAGGGGTGGTGGTAGTGTGATGAGTGTTTTGGCCCACATGGTTTTATTTCAGCAAAGGCAAAAAGATAATTCCAGTTTCTGGATTTGTGGATCCCCTGACATTTCTGACATTTTATTGCTTCTCAGGTTCTGTTTCCCGCTAAAAGAGAGATGGTTTTTGTTTACCTGATTTCCCTGGGGCTATTTAATGTATTACTGACTATGCATACAGTATAATGATGCGCAAATGTAAGGCAAAATGTCTTGCAAAGTACGTGTGGTTTACATACATATACGTAGGAAAGGCTTCTATTGGGTGGTATCAGAAGTGTTCAAGTGTGAAAGGAAAAGGACACTGAAAGACCAAATTTTGTCCAGTGGAGTGGTTTGTAGCTTCACAGTGAAAAGGCTGTTGGAGCAGAAGGGTTTCCAGCTCCTAGCATGGGAGTTAACGGCGAATCCCTTTGTAACACCAGCCATTCCATTCAGTGTGTCACAGAAATCCCTCCCTCCACTTCTGTCTTCAGCAGACTTAATTCAAATTTTCACCAATCTTGACACGAAAAGGACAAGGCCCCAGGTCTTGCATAGTCCCCAAACAAGCATCCTTGTTTTGGTGGTTCAGCGTACCGAGCTGGAGGGAGTGTTCCCCTGGTTAGTCCCTCTTTTCCCTTGTCTGTCTGCCTTCCTCCCCTTCCCTCACCTCCTCCAGTTTACAAAACCTGTAAGTAAAATAACACAAACTTTTTAACTCTCAGCTTCCACGCAGAATACCAGGGAGCAACAAGCATAATACAAAATGAACAGCAGGAATCACAAAAACATGTCCCCGAACCAGAAACCCTAAATTAAATTTGTCAGCTTACCTAAGGACTAAAAGCTTTCTCTGAATGCTGCAATGCAACTTAAAGATTGAATTAACCACTTCCATCATGATGTTTTTGTATCACTAAAGTCAATCCAACTTCACAAAAAGAAAGTTACAATCAATACAGAAGTGCAATTTCTTAGACTTTGGATAAGTATGTTACCAAGATGGTGGAAATAATCACAAATTGCAGTCTGTAAATTCTTTGAAAGCAAGGCTAGCATCCTTCAGTCAGGACTGAAAGCTTCACTTGATTCTATTAGGACGTAAATATAAGCAGTATTATCCTTCCCAGGAATGCTTTCAGGGCCTTTTTATGTTTGAACATACAGTGAAGTGCTGTTGAAAATAAGGTGTTCTTAGTATCTTCTATGTCCTGAAGTCAAGTGATCCAACTGTATCATCTCACCCAGCACTTAAGTATTAAATATGACAGTAAAAATCACTAGAACTGCAGGAGACAATATGTTTCATATCTTCCTGAGCTTCCTCCAAAGACACAATATTTTGAATATTTGAAGATTTCAGGTGGGATCTGAACAAAATCATCTCACTGTTAGTTGTTACTAGAGCCATGGGATGAAAGGAGTGAGATAGTAATGGAAATCCATGAGCGGGTAGGAAAGTTTAATTTTGAATTACACTCTGGCTTTCCCAAGGTTTTGGTCTTTCCAAAATGTTAAAAGCATCACACACAGACTTTTATCTAGTGCTTTTAACTACTGCAAGGACCTCATTAATCATCCTGTGTAGGTTAGACACTCAATCTCTTGCTGACCAGTCCCATCTCTTTTCCCTTATGATTCATAAAAGCCTGTAATTTGCTATCGGTTTGCAGGCGCTTTTGTGAAAGAGACTGTCAGGTGTTCAGCCTTGCTGTGCAAAGCCTTCCAGTTTTGATCTCAAATGTGCTTAAGACCATTTGAATAATTTTCCAAGCCTTGGGTATCAGAACAAATTTCTCAGAGTGATAGTAGTATGGATGAGATTCTGGTTTAATGGGCTTATGCCTGTTAGGGGAGGTCTAAACCTCGGCTATATAGCAGTGAGAGAAGCCTGACCTTGTAGAAAGAAAATTGCCCCTGTATATAACCAGGGTAAGACCTAAAATAGAAAGAAGATACTTCCTAGTAGATGAGAAAATTAGAGAGGACGATGAGAAAACGTATGAAATATTCACCAGGTGCCTTGTGATCAAACCACTGCTCCCTTTCATCCCTCCTGCTCACGCCCAGCAGCAGCCCCCTTGTACTGGCTGCTGCAATCTCTTTTGGTTTCTTTGTGGCGTTTTCTGAGGCAGAGAAAAGATGCTCTTGATGTGCTGTCCCTTTCTCTCTTTTCACAACATCAGTGCTACAGAAGTTTGGATTTCTCCTTTTCATACATGCCTGCATTCTTCTGTTCTTAATAGAAAGCATTTAGTGCCATTTTGTTGTACAGAAGCCACTGCTTTTTGTCTGACAATACACTTTTTTCCTTCAAGCTGTCATCTTGGAGAATGGCTGTGAAGGCTTAAGTGAAACTAGCTCTTAACAGCCTCCTGCAGTTGTATGTTTGACATAAAAGGTCACAAGAAAGGCATGATAGAAAGCATTTATAGCTTTGTTTCCAAAAGCAACTGGTTTGATTTCTACCCCTTTTTCTAAGCAATGGACAGAGATAATCTTTTACATACACAGCTCAACATGATCATATGCTCCTACTCAGAAAGACCAACCATTTCCCTTTAGAAAGCCTCAAAAAAACTGGACAAACTCATCTCAAAACCAGATATACTTCTCAACCCACCTTCCCAGTAGACTCTCTGCTCAGCTTCACCACTGATCCCAGACCCTTCGGACATGAGGGTCTCACTTCAGTAGTTAGCTTCAGGTTGAGAAGGTAGTTGAGTTGGTTGCAGAGAATGAGAAAGAGCAGAGCCCTTTTGTGTTGGGACACTCTCATTCAGTTGCACCTCAAAATATATTTTTTTTTTTGTTTTATTTCAGTGTATTGACATCTATGAGATGTGCAACAGAATGTGAACCTAAGAATTTTCACATCTAATAAAGATGACAGAGAATTTCATAGATAACATAACTAGATGGCCATAGGGTCGATCATTACAAATCTCCACAGAAGATCAAAAGAAAAACCCTTCATGACATTTGTTTTTTGTGTCCATCTTCTTTATGTGTATGTGCTCTTATCTTGGTTTCATTGCTATTTTACATGGATTTAGTGAAATTAGTATTGGAAGCATAATTTTGTTTATCAGATACTAATGACTTAGAATAATAATAAAGTCTGCTGCAAAGGTCATCTATGCTAGAACCCCACCCTCCCCTCCTTACAAGCTTTGGACATTGCAGTAGGTTGGAATCTCCCTCAGTAAAGCATTTAGGTCAGGTTTTTAGTTAGGGATGGTTCATGGTGATTCTTCCTTTGGGCTGAGGGATATAGTAAGTGAGTTCTTTAAGATTCCTTCCTTACCTTAGATGGCTTAAAAGATTGCTCCTCAGATGAATTATAGAAAGTTGTAGCTGAACTGGGGTCGAGGAACATACTGAAACCTCCCTGAGGATAACCTGTTTAATTTCTGTGCACTCAGCACTGCTGTCTAACTAGTTTAAACAGTTTTGATGTTTATATTTTTAACTTCTTTTATGAAATGTTCCAAGACACTTATGAAATGGAGTTTTTTTGGATTGCTTTGTTTCTTCTTAAACCTCTAATGTGAAGAACACCGTTCCCACTGCTCCCATGGGAGGTAAGGGGGAATGCAGGGAAAAGTCTCTGACACAAAGGCTCTAAAGCAGGAGTTACTTGCTTATGCCACCCACATCTGCCCTTAGCTATGATGAAATCTTATATGCCTAGATTACTATGGACAGTAAAGGCCATTATGATAATCTAGTCTGACTCCACTGCACAACACAGACCAAAGATCTTCACCAATCATTTCTGCATCAAGGCTGTAACACTAAGCTATAATCTGTCTTTTAAAAAAGCACTCTGACTTGATTAGAAGAGCTATCACATCCCTTAATAGGTTGTTCCAACAGCTAGTCATCCTTGCTTGAAATTTGTGTATTCAAGTACATTAAGCTGCAGCCTCTAAAATTTGAATCTATTCTGCATTGAAGAGTCATAATTCTTCCACAATTAGATACTACTTGACTGCGATCTTAGTCTTTTAACCTTTTGAATAAGCTAAATACACTGCTATTCATTATGCCCTCATGATAAACTCATTTTTCAGAACTCAGATCATTCTTGTAACACTTTTCTAGCTCTTTTCTGTTTGCCTTTTAACTCCTGACCTCAGGCAAGAGGACAATTCTCAAACAAAGGTCTCATTTAATGTCACCGTTCCAACAAAATAGCAATCACTACATTTAGCCAGGTGGTAAGAGAAGTAGTATGCTTCAATAATAAAACATAATGGCATGGAAAAACATTGCAGTAAATATTTAAGCCAAGAAAACAATTACCAGAACTTGGAGTCGCCTTTCTTCATTATTGCACCCCTATGCTAATGTCCAACAGCCTATAAATAAGCTTACGTTACACAAGTTGGGTATGGTTGAAGGGTAGAAACAACTGATGTGATTAAACCTGTGTATTAATTCTGGTGACTTTATCCTTCAGACATCCAGTACTCCTAGTACCAGGGAAAATGAATGATGAGTATGGTGCTCTGCAGTTGTGTAGTGGACATGCTAAAACATGTACCATGTAAATACATGACAGTTTGAACTTTAAGCTAGATTTCATAAAGTAGAGCCTGGATTATAACTCTAGCATCAGCTGACAAAGGATGTAATTTGGCTAATCCATGAAGGACCTTTGTCTTGAACTGTGATGCTATGGTCTCCTGTGCTTACAGAAGAATGCGTAATACTAATGATGACTAGGATTTCTTTAGATGCCCCATTTGTGCTCCACATCCTCATGTAGGTTATGAAGAAACTAAACACAGAGATCTTAACTGAAAAAAAGTACTATATCAAATATTTTTCAGCCTTTCACAGCTTAACATTAGAATTTTTGCCTGTCTGCAAAACTGCAATATATAAATTTCTCATTCATTTTACAGCTTACGACATTTTCTTTGATAAAAGCCAGTTTTTTCTTAGGTCTTCCTTAGTTACAGAACCTTAAGGATTATCTGGAGTATAAGGTGCTACATTACCAGTGTTACTATTCCTTTTAATAATGTCAGTTTGAAAGGCATCAGATATATCACATTGTGTTGTAGAGCCCTCGCATTCAGATCTGATCACCGTGGGTGCAGTTTAACAACGCAGTGAGAGACAGAAACGTATCCCTACTCTATCAGATCCTATAGTATTACAGGGGAAGAAGAGAGATAAACCCACACTAGTGATAACTACCACTTCATGTCACCTGCATGGATTTTCTGATGCAGCTCGGATAAACTCCAGTGCACCTCCTTTCATATTACTCTCTTCTGCTATCCAGACTCTCCAGGTCTTGATCAATTTTCCAGATTATATTTTTATGACAACATCAAAAGTTATCACTTTAAGGCACAGTCTTAGTGGAATAAACATTTCACAAACACACAGATGGCGTTTCAGTCCTGATACATATATAATTGATGGGTCAGATAAAAGATGGGGAAAAGGAAATAGCTGGTTTAAAATAAATGCAGGGTGTGGAGATATATCATTCAAAAAGATAATGGTTCTGATGAAGTGCCAAGAAATGAACAGAGAGCTCCTGGTTTCCATTCAATCATAAGAACATATTACTTCCCATACAAGTTAGATGAGAGGTTGGGGAATGAGTGTGTCAACAAGGAAGAGTAGATTAAGAAAGGCTGGGGGTAGTAGTGCCAAAGCAGGACCACCTGTCTTTGATCCTTAGTAAGCCATTTTCAGGATTCTTGCTTCTGAACGATTCCATTTTGTGATGGACAAAATAACATTTTTCCATTACCTCATTTTCAGAAACGACTAAAATACATTGGTTTATATTTTCTAAAATATTTCAGTTATACATGCACAACAGAAAACGTGTTCCAAAAACTGAAGGTTAGCAATGTCATAAGCAATTGAAACCAGGAATTTATAATCCAAGATGTTGGGAAACCTCAAGTAACTGGTGTTACCAAGCCTACCTGTAGTATGACCAAAGCGAAAAAATCTGCTAGACATCAGAAGAGGGGTGTATCTCTTCAAAGACACAATGTCTTGAAATTCAGAAGCTGGTTGTAGAAGTGAAGGTAAGTAAAAAAAAAAAAAAATTACAGTGCAATAGCTTGCACAAATGCTTGTGAACCAATCTTGAGAATCAAAAAGTTATAGCGACTCCTGTAGTTCATCCTAGCTTCAAGAATACTTAAAAATAATCTTTTACAAGCACTGAGTGCAATGATTCTGTGGTGGGTTTTTCCTGGCCAGCTGCCAGACACCTACCCAGCCGCTCTCTCATTTTTCCTCCTCAATAGAGAAGAGGGGGGTCATAACACAAGAAAGTTCATGAGTCAAGATAAAAACAGAGCTATCACTCAGTAGTTACCATCATGGGCAAAACAGACTTAAACTTAAATAGATTTGGATAGTGAGAAACAAAGACAAAATTAAAACAACTTCCCCCCCTCCTCCCCCCGCACCCTTTTTCCCAGGGTCAGCTTCACTCCTTCATTCCTGACTTGAATTCCTATGTTATGAGCAGCATGGGGGGATGGGGAATGGGGACTTACTCCTTCCTACTCACACTTTTCCCCTGCTCCAAGCGTAGGTTCTCCACAGGCAATAGCTTCCTTCAGGACACATCCACCTGTTCTGGTGTGGGGTCCTCCATGGGTTGCAATGTGGATATCTGCTCCGATATGGTCTTCCATGGGCTGCAGGGGGACAACCTGCATCACCATGGTGTCTCCACAGGCTGCAGAGGAGTCTCTGCTCCAGTGCCTGGAGTACCTCCTCCGCCTTCTTCTTCACTAACCTTGGTGCTTGCAGGGCTGTTTCTCACACTTTTTTCCTCACTCCTCTCTCTGCTGTGTGGCTTCTTGTCCTTTCTTAAATATGTTTTCCGAGAGGCACCACTGACTTGGCTGCAGGGCTCAGTTGTGTCCTGTGGTGGGTCCATTGGAGCTGGCTGGAGCTGACCATGTCTGGTACAGGGCAACCCCTGGCCTCTTCTCACAGAGGCCATTCCTGTAGCCCCCTACTGCCAACATCTTGCCATGGACACCCAATACAGATTCATGCCAGGTTTTTAGCTGCTTTACAAACAACAGGATGAGTCCTGATCAAGAAATGAAGGATTGTTGCTGTGTATACTTTGACTGAGTAAAAAAATGGAAAGAATGAGTTACTGCCTTGTCTTGAGCCATTGTGCCTCCTGGAGCATCTTAAACAGGATGCATGTATCCTCTCTTGGCCAGGTGTCCTCTACCTGGCTGTCTTCCATAACCTATAGAGCTAGGTGCAGAAGGAGCCATCCACACACTGCATGGCACCCATAGTCTTGGAAGAAACAGAAGATTATGCTAGTGGAGTTATTTGCATGAAAACCCAGAGATTCCTCAGTCCTGTGTACACCAGGCCCTTTATGCACAGGGGAGGATTTGATCATTTCAGAACCTAGCCAGTAAAAAAGAAGTACGTATTTTTTTGAAAGGGAAAGTTACTTTATGCAAATTACAGTACAATGCAAAGCAGAATCTCCTTGTGGTTGGAATTTTGTCATCAAATTCCATTGCAGTGTGAATCACTTTTTCTCACAGATCATCTGCCTCAGTGCACATATTCAAAGGCTCAACAAAAGGAATAAGAAACTCTACCAGATGCCTCCAAACATTTGTTCAGTCCTCCCTGTGCAGTGACTTGAACAAACCATAGCACCCCAGCTCCCCCAGCTCTTTTTCTTTCACATGGTGTTGTCATTGACCTTCATCCCCGAGATGACCTGGTGAGCAGGGGTTAAAGAGATGCAGGAGATGCTGTAGAGAGATGCAAGGTTGCATTGTAGAGGCTTTGCACAGCAAATGTGCAATATGGGGCATAGTCTGGGGTGGAATAGCTGCAGCACAGTGTGACTTTATTTCATTACTTATGCAATTGCAGGTTGCAGAAGGGCAGGTGCCTAACATGGGATACCCAGGTTGGGTTTGGGGGTTTTTATTTGTTTGTTTTGGTGTTGTTTTTCTTCTAACTTTGAAACCTTATTTACAAATTAGGCTAGATTGTAATGCTTGCAAGGTCTCAAAATCATCAGCCAGCACCAGGCCAGCTTCCCATCCAAAAGAGAAACAATGAATGAGGGAGTTTTCTTAGATGACTCTGTGTGTTTATATGAAATGTTTACCAGTCCTGGTTGTTCGAACAGAAAGAGAATAGAGATCAATTGTTTTACATGCCCACCAGGAGGAACAAAGAGAAATTGGTTTAATTTGGAAGAGAGAAGATTCTGGCTGGATGTTAGGAAAAACTTTCTAACTGAGCAAAAGCCCAGCTCAGGACAATGTGTCCTGGATCGAGGGCTTTCCAGAAGAGGTTCGGCAAGCATTTGTGAGGGCTGAGGCAGTCCAGGAATGTGGCCTGAACAGTCTTTGGAAGTTTTTGTCTTTGGTTTATAGTTTAGTCTGTGCAAACTATAAATAGCTAGTGATTAATCTTATCGTACACAGAAAGACTGTTTTTTTCCTGGTGTAAATTCAATTAAATATTTCAGAGAAAAAAAACCCAACAAAATTAGTCCTCCAAACCAAAGCCTGTTCAACAAAAGGACTGCACTGACTTTCAAAAGAAATTCAGTTCTGGGCATTCATATGTCCTGGACTGGCTACAGGACGTTTGAGTGGGGAAGGGTTATTCTTTACATGGTTCTAAAGCAGGAAATGCTTTACAGTTCATCAGACTTTAAGGGCTGCTTGTTTGACAGGAGAACTTGTGATGGAACCTGTTGCTGTGATACCGAGTTGTAGGTAAAGCTGTGGCTTTCTTTTTCCCTTCTCCTCAGCAATCTCCCCATTTTTTTCAGTCTCTCTTACAGCACTTTTGTGCCTACCTCCAGGATTTGAATTTCGGTGTTACAACTCCCCCAAAGCATTACAATCCTCAGAATTTCCATCTCGGTACAGCAGTTGTGGCAATGCCAGCGATGTGCCCAAGCCCTCTAGATTTCTCTGTAATAGGATTTTCTTTCATATGACTGCAGAACATTGCCTTTCTTAACCAATTGATAAAACAGGTAAGAACTCAGTGGCAAAGCCAACTGATGTGTATAGTCAGGGAAACCTGAGAACTTTTTTTCCAAGTAGATCCAGCAATTTGCAAATCAATTTTGTTAATCAAACAAAACCAGGTGAGGGAGCTAAAAATAAAGCCGTAACCTTAGATATATTTTGTTCTGATAAAAATTTTGTCACATTTTTCTTTCTGCCAGAAGAATTTTAAGCACACCGTAAGACCAATTGAATTAGAGAATTGCAAGGTTCTGCACAAATATGAATTAGAAACTTTCTGTGTACCAAGGATAAGTTTTGTAGCTAGTAGCAAAAAACCCGTACACTTGGGAAAGCATTAAAATCTGCATTATGATAGCCAAAAATATGTTTGTTCAAGTACCTTATGTTCAGACCTGGGTGAACTAGTCATAGGAAAGTATTTTTATTGCTATTTGTGTTTAATGTGATAGAAACAAGAGGCTTCTGTATAATTGGGACCTCATTGTTAGGCATGATACAGATAGAAAATAATTCTTTGCAAGGAAAAGAGGATAGAAAGAGATTTAAAAGTATGTATTCACACACATAAGGCTAGAGTAAGGTGATTAGAGTAGCTGCTTGAAAGATTTTGGCACAAAGAGGCTTTTGTAACGTGTTATTAAAAAAGACCTATCAGGCATCTGAATGTGTCCTCTATCTGGAACTGTCCATAGAAGTACAGCCTCTAAACCCCAGAATTACAGAATGACACGAGGATTACTTTCCTCTCTGCTAGCAAATAACTGGAGAATATTGCTGAGATCTGACTCACAGCCCTGGTAACAAGGGGCAATTCTGCGGGCTTCTGGAGAATAATGCTTTGTGAAAGGTGCAATGGTGAATAAAAGGTCCTTGACTTGTAGCACCTCCAAACCAGCCAATAAACCAGACCCGCACTCTGAGAAGTCTAATTTTTCTAGCAGAATACAGCTGCTCTGATATATCAGAGGGCGCTGAGAATCAGCGCCACCAGTTACTGAATTTGGTTTTTATGTTATCGTATTTCACTTCATGAATTTTGGTTTAGAAAAACAAAGATTAAGCCATTTTGCAATATTTGCTTTTGTATACTACAGTATGAATGCAAGCGATTTGACTTTCTCCTGAATGCTTACACAGATGTATGCACAAGGTAAGGTTTTATTTCTCAAGTATAAACAGTTACAAGAGGAGGAGGAGAACATAAGGCTTAGAACAATAAGTGTGATAATGAGCAATCTGGATGCTGACCATACACACTGCCAACTGCTTTTATGAGCATTATCAAATCAAAGGGAAAATGTGCTAAGGGGAATAAGGATGAATCAATGCGTGGAAACCTGAGGGCGCATAACACATACTTTGATCCTATGACAACTGAATTATTTAGATTTAACATTGGAAAATGATCGGCCTGCATAATTTCACTAGCAACTCAAAACCAAAGAACATTTCATTTCATTACTTCATTACCTCAGTCAATGGATGGAAACAGTAACAATAGGACTATAAAGAATGTAATTTTTTAAATTATTATTATTATTTAATAAGGTTTCTTTTAATGTACACAGCTTAATCCTGTTCTGGAGGTGGAGAGGAATGGAACTGGTATTAGAGGTTAATATTCCCTGTGATACAGAGGGAATATTTATTAAAGCAGTAGTGGAACAAATCCTTCATAAAGGGCCTCTCGGACATGCCATCAGACCACTGGTGAAATCCTGAGTGTGCAGTCTGTTTGGACAAACAAGCTTTGCATGTGAAGACCCTGCCATAAGCACTTACAGGTGTTGGGTTTCATCTTCCGTGTCTACAAGACCTGAAAACAGCACAAGGCTGAGGCCCCGCAGCAGACGTGCCCTTGCGTGATCTCACCTAACAGATGCAGGAATTAACGTATTGTGAGATTTTTTTGCTTATCCTCCTTGCAAGACTTTCACGTGGCGGCTCCCCGAGCACCTGCATTTCTCTGTATTCTCTGCCCTGACCTGGGCTGAGCCACAAGGGTGGTTTGCTGGGGCTTGCAGAGTGGCCATTCCTCATTCTCCCTTTATGACAAATTCAATCCAGCCAGAACTGGGACCACAGCCATTACTCACACAAAACCATATGGGAATATATTAATATCTCCCTTCTCCCACCCATTCTTCAGGGCTGTGGAAGATTTCTCTTCCAGCCCTTGAGCTGACTTGCTGCCTGGCCTGACAGCCTTGCTCTAAGCTCTGTGTGTCTGTGTGCCTGTGTGCCTCTTACTCAGTTTTGTCAAAACCGTTCCCTGCCAAATATAATTACATGTTTGCTGGGCCACAGCAATTATGACTTTTCTTCCTGCTTCAGACTGAACATTAGAGAGTTCAGGACTGATGCTCAGGTCTTCCTTTTTTTCTTGAATGATGTAAGACTTAAGTTCTTGGGTTACACTTTACTCTTGGCAAAATGATATTTAAATTATTGTCTGTATGGAGGAAGAATTTCCACCTGTAAAAGAGAGTGGCTGTCCCTCAGATTACCCTGCAGAGCTGTGGTTAGAGGAAAGCCATGAGAAATAAGGATCAAATTTATTTTGCAGGGAACTTGAATAACAGAAAGAAAGCACAATTTCTACCCCAAATTTACCTCATGGTATTCCTGTAAATACCTATCCTGCTTTCAGCTGGGACAGAGTTAATTTTCTTCCCAGTAGCTGGCATTGTGCTATGTTTTGGATTTAGGATGAGAAGAATGTTGATAACACCCTGATGGTTTAGTTGTTGCTGAACAGGGCTTACACAGAGTCAAGGACTTTTCAGCTTCCCCTGCTCTGCCAGGGGCACAAGAAGCTGGGAGGGGCCCCAGCCAGGACAGCTGACCCCAGCTGGCCCAAGGACTATTCCAGGCCATAGGACATCATGCCCAGTATAGAAACTGGGGGGAGTTGTCTGGGAGGCAGTGACTGCTGCTAGGGAATGGGATGGACATCGGTGGGAAGGTGTTGAGCAGTTGCATTGTGCATCACTTCTTTTGTATATTATTTTATTATTATTGTTATTATTATTATTATTATTATTATTATTATTATTATTATTTTCCTCTGCTGTTTTATTAAACTGTCTTTATCTCAACCCATAGGTTTTACTCTCCCCCATCCCACTAGGGAGGGGGTCAGTGAGGAAACGGCTGGGTGGTGTTCAGCTGCCTGCTGGGTTAAACCACAACAATACCAAGGAAAGAGAGGTATGCTCCTGAAGCCCAATTAGCTGCCTGACACCCTGAGAAAATCTCTCTCCACCCTACCCACCCCACCCACCTGGAAGGATTTTTCCAGCAGCAATGTGGTTAGCATGCATTTTTTGCACACACTCATTCGTGTTGTCCCACTCTCATTACATGAGCTTTCTGACCTCATATTACGTATAGGGGAGAAAATGGCTTAATTTGAGAGTTTATGAATCACTGGAGTTCAGCACAGGGCAGAAATCTGAGCACTGCGATGCCCAAGCCCCTTTACAGAGCTTGCTATAAATGAAGACTGCCACCTGACTATATCCATGAGCGTTACCACTGCATCATACAGAATTTTCCTGTTTTAAAGTTCAAATCCGTACGTTTCTTTGTCCATAGGATGATTTTGCTTACAGCCTTCTATTTAAAGTGTGATTGAAGCATTTACTAAGATGACATACATGTCCGCATAAAAAATAAATATTACTGCATGACCCTTTTAAACACACCAGAGGTGTATCCTTAATTGCATCTTGCTTAGTGGCCTGGGAACACACCTTATGTAGGAGTGATTCTGCACTCCTGAGCTAGCAGGAGACATGCATGCAAGAGCACATGACATAAACAAAGCTCTGATGCAAAGAGGTTCAGAATAGGACTCTTAACGGAGATGTTTCCTACAGGCAGCTCTTGGCATTGGCTTTGTTTTGAAAGGTCTCATGATGTTACAGAAAAGGAATTGAGCTTCTAAGCATTTGGTGTGTTTAGAAATGCAAAATCTTCTTCTCTGGCATTTCTGGATGGCTTGTCAGATTTAGGTTGCTGTAAGTGTGTGAAAAAATATTCAGAGAAATGACCTTCTTTTCCTTTTGTTAATATAATATCCCCAAATTATCTCTGCTGTTCTAGTTTCCACTTCCTTCTGAGTCAAGACCAATTATCCCTGCAGCTTTCCAGCCGAATGCAGTGATATTTCAGGGTACCGCTCACCTATTTACACACTGTAGTGCTCCGAAGCACAACTGCACGCACCGCTCATGTGTCAATCAACAGTTCTTTAATAGTTATGGTACACAAAGAAATTTTGCAGTCATGTTCTACAGGATATGTCTAAACCTACTCCAAACCCTGTCGATGCCCTCTTGACCCTCAAAAAACTAAAGCAGGCTTCAATCCACGAGTTGGGAAGGGGGTATTTTTGTCTTCAGGATATCCTTGTACTATTTGTCAAATGTTAAAAAATTATCCCCAGAACCTCTCTGACTAGGAAAGCAGGCAGGATCGCAAACTGTCTCGTCTCTCATTGCCACCAGCTACTCAAACAACATTTTTACAGTGACATAGTTGCCACCACACCTGTTCCTACCAGCATAAGTACAATGTGTCCCAACATAAGGAGCCATGTTCCCAAAGTGGTTCAGTCTGTGCATTACGATTAAGGATACATTTGCCCCATGCTGTGGACCATGGTATGGAGATTTCTGAGGTGCCACTGACATCCAGTGTCCCAGTTAGCCTTTTTTTTTCTGTGATTTTATCGCTTTTCACACACCAATTTACCTTGTCAAGCAACTTTCTCTTAATACAACTGTTGTGGCTGGTAAGCCAGAGGATGTTGCCGGGTCCCTCCCAGTGTCTGCACTCTTACTGTGGCGAGCTTGGTGACAAGGTAATGACACAAGGAGGTGCAAAGCAACCTGTCCTTCTTCAGTCGGGCTAGGGAGCCTGTCTCCTTCAAAAGACTTCGCTTTGCAACCTCAGGCCACGAGCCCCTTTCCAGCAGTTCTCCTAACTTGGGGGAGAAATGATGGATGCTGCAACTTGCTAGGTTGGTATTGGGGGTTGGTCAGGGTATTGATATCAGTTATTTTTGTAAAGGTTTTACAGGCTCTTACAAAAAGATGTAGAGAAATTTAAAATACTGCAGTGGCAGTGGAATTTACTAGGTGAAATTTGTTACTAGCGTAGCTCCATGGAAATATCCCAGCAGGGAATTTGGCCCACAGCTTTTTTTAAATACAAGAGTTTTCACAAGCTTCTGGTGACAGGAAAAAGCCATTTAAAGGGAACAATTAAATAACAGCTGTCCTAAAGGCAACTGGAAATTGCCTTTATATCAGAATCCATCTGTGCCAATAAGTGAAGCCTACTGGGGAGAAGATGAAACAAAAAGAAATAAAAGTGTCATGACTACTGGCGGACAAGTAGATGAAATTCAATTAGCTTAGCTTGAAACATGCCTTCACCACTGTAAATGAAGTTTAACTTTTCCCCTTCAATACTGGAATGGAAACTGTTCTACACATCCTGCCCTGAGAACAAAACTTCTCTGGGTTTTTTTTGGCCTTCCCCCCCAGGAGCTAATATATTATTATTACAGCTTGAAAGCTCATTTCTATATACTGAGAACAGCTTCCATACCTATTAGGGGAAAATGAAAGTATTTGCATCATGTGGTATATGTATATACTTCCTCTAGCTAAGCAACAGTAGTCATCATTATTCACTATACAGAACACAGGATATCTACAAATGCCAATTCTGTGGAAGTTTCTAAACCAAATTTCTGAATCTGTGCCCTCTTGAATGTTTTCTCCTCATCACCTAGCTCCAAATTTTGTGCCCTGAAACGATTGCTGTAGTGTTATGTAACAGGCATTCCCTCTTGAAGCTAATAAAAAAATGCCTCACTAGCTGTTACTGCCACAAATTCTTTTGAAAAATGACATTCTCTTCTTAATAATGATCTTCTCAGCTGCATTTTAGAAGATAAAAATAGAAAGCAACCTCTGCTTCAGTAATAAGGTTCTACTACTTTTTCATATCTCCTTTTTAGTAGAATACTTTCACCCATGCATATGATTAAAAAATCAGCTTGCTGATCAGTTGGCTTTAGAGCTGTCACAAATTTTTCACCAAGAAATATGCAGTAGATGAGCCTGAACAGAATTTACACTGATTGAATGATAGTAAATGCTTTATTGATAGAACATATTATGAAAACAAAAAGTGCTGACGGCAGGGACTGAAGAGTAAAAGGTATTGTTTCATGACAACAAAAGATTCTCTGAAATTATTTCAAAAATCTGCTAAAACGTAACAACAGAAGCTGGTTATAATCCAAGTGAAGAGATTTAATGTAGTGCTCTTTGCTTGGGATCAGATGCAAAAGATTTTCAGAACCCGATGTCTAAAGTTACTCTCTTTAGTCCAGACTGAAGATACCTAAATTCCAAACTTGAGTTTTTGCCATGCTTGTGGAGCAGCTCTTTCCAAAAACAACCAATGCTCCTTGCTGGAGCCAGTAACCGCTACCTTGTCACCGTGTGTTTGGGTAGTCTGCCACTCACAGCCCTGTGGTTTGCTTAGTTCACATTGGCGAAACCCAGCTACTGACAAAAGCATTACAAACTCTACTGTCAGTAGAGAATAAAACCAAAGGCAGAAATATGCTTGTCTTGTACTCATGTTGTGACCCCTAAGCTCAAATGGAAAACACGAGTTTAGAAACCCTGATATACAAAAATCTCTGCCAACAAGGGACGACTTAGTGATCAGAATTTTTTATTTCCACCTTCCTACTGTTTCTCTTGTTTGGATTTAAAAAAAAAAAGATTTTTCAAGAAAAAAAAAATCTGAAATTCTTAATTTCTTTGCAGGCATGGATTTTTACTTTTCTCCATACTTCTGTAGCAAAACAGGAAAAAATGTACAAGTACAAAGGCAGGTATAGAGGAATAAAAATATAGAAAAGGGGGCTTTAAGTCATACGGTTTGGGAGAGGTTCTCCCTACATTAGTGTTTTCCATTTGAAAAAAAATTAGGAAATATTAAAACTCTGTGAAAAACATTGACAAAATGGGAAAATAATGTTGAAAACTAGATCCAGTTCTCCTGCTAGGTAGCCAGTGGTAAAAAAAAGGTTTCATTTTTGGTAATTATTTTTGTTTTCATTGAAATGCCTTTGTAAATGGAATATAACCTGTGGGGTGGCTTAGAGGAAACTCTTCCCCATTTTCTAGCATTACACATACGTAAACAAACCATTCCAAGGAGACTAACCACATCATAACTCAAGGAAACACTGCATAAAATCCCTGTACAAACAGGAGGGAAAGACTCCTGTCCTCAGTGACTTTAGCAGTAGCTCGTTTCCTTTCCATGCACTGATCAGAAGGTCCTTCCAGCAACACCTCCACCCACCTCTCAGACCTGCTTACAATATCCAGGTGTTTCAGTACAAGTCTGTCTCCCATCCTGAGGGATTTTCTTGCTTGGTCCTGCTGGACAGTATCACGAACTAACCTGGCTCAGAGGTGTAGTTTGATTCAACTGGGCAACCCAGTTCATTTCCTACCCTTTGGTGTCCTTGAAATCTGCTGCTCGCTCTCACCAAACTTTGTGCACTCTCTTCCAGCAAACCTCTCTATCAGCTTTGTCATACAGTTCTCATGCCGAGGAGGCATCAGCTGTTAAGGCAGTTGAACACATTAGTAGGTGTGCAAAAATCAACTCTACCTTTATAAGGTAAGAGCTCTTTCCCTTTCCCCTCTCTGAGCCCCAGAATCCAAATTCAAGTACAATGAATGATGGATCATTTCTAGAGGAATTGTGAGTAGTTGGCCCATGCAAAATAAATGCTCTGAGACAACATATTTCCATTTCATGAATGAATGATACTTTGTCCTCCGCAGTCTCTTCATAGGATTTACTAATCAATACCATGAGGCTACGCTGCAGCAAAAGAAGGCTGGAGCTTCTTCTTCTTTCAGTATTTCTCTACCTGATTTTGAAAAAAGCAGCAATAAAAGAATTGTATTTTGTGGTCACATATGCTGAATCTATTTGTTTCTACTGGGCAATACATACTGCAATCATCACTCCAACAAAGCCATAGTTACAGGTTTAATAGCCTAGTTGACCTAACCACTAGTTTTCTCAGTTATTTTGGGGGTTGAAATGTCACATACTGGTTTCCAGCACAGAACTGAAGCTTTTCTAAAAAGCTAGCAGAAAACCCAAATAATCTGCGCTGGAACGTTTCAACCCTGGTGAAATGGTGCCTCTTGCATGAGTTAGTCTCTCCTGGGCTCCATTTGGAAGCTGATGTTGATGGACTGGTAGCCATCTGTAGCTGGTGCACACTGCAGAACTGGTATCCTCTGTGTTCTTTCCATGGATTACTCAAATTTACCCCCAGATACACTTACCCAAAGAAAGAATTATTTTTCGGTATTCTAGGTCTCTGGATCTAAATGATTACAAGAAGGCAGCAGCAACCGGGAGGGGTAGCTGTGAATGGTAGGAGTGAGCCTGCTTGTGTTTCTGAGCTCTAACATCAGTTAATTCAATTGCAGGGCAGGAGTCGTGTGTTTGAAATGAGTAGCAGGCTGTACTGCCAGCTTACAGTCATTTGGCCGCTTTGTTTTCTTGCACTAGCTGCACTTTTGCAGGGGGGTTGTGGAAGAGGGAAGAAACAAGAAACATGAAGGAAGAAAAAGAGAAAGGGACGTTAAGGGAAGTAAAAAGATAATTAATGGGTATTAAAGGGGAGCAGTCAGGGGCCTATAAAATCAATATCCCATTATTAAGGAAGGCAATTCAGTTATAGTCAGTGCACAGACAATTACATTCTTGCCAAGGAACCCTGAGGCTATTCATGGAATTATTTACCTGAATGTGTGTGTGTGTGACTGCTCCTTAAAAAAAAAAATGGAACTTTAAGACAAAAAAAACTTTTAAAGGCACATGACAAATTTACATATATATTAAATCAATCTAAGGGGGAAATTTACAGCTTTAACAATACAAAATAACATATAGTTCTCCTAATCTGCACTGTGTTTACCCACAACACATTTATTTTAATTGTCTGAGCTGAATATTCAGCTAGCATATAAAGAAAGGGCTCGTCATATGTTTTGAGCATTGAAGGTTTAAAAATGGCTTATTTCTGATATTTTAGTCTTGGGACATATGTGGTTCTCATTGTAGGATGTGCAATTGCTTGGGAAATAGTTATAAAAATAACTTCAAAGAACAGAAACAGAGCACACTGATTTAGAAGCCTCACGAGTGCAGTTTTCTGGATATATGTAGACAAAACGTTGACATTTATCATTCCAGAGTTTTTTCCACATTCAGAAAATTTGTCATTATTTGTATCCTGAGCAGGAATCACACTCCTAAGCATTCCACTTGCACATAAGAACCCCCCAGACAGGAACTGCCTCAGAAACATCGGTCTCAATGCAAGCGCTGTTCCCAGAATCACAGCTCCCACGGAGATTAATGCCTCCTTCCCAATGCTGTATCACGGACAGTGAGAAGTTTTGCACTGAATATTTGCAAATAACATGAACTTAAGCTAAGCAGGAAAATATAAGGCAAAAGTTTCCCTCTAAAAATTGTTCTGGCCTTTAGCTATAATCATAGAATCATTTAGGTTGAAAAAGACCCTTAATATCATCGAGACCATCCGTTAACCTAACCCTGCCATCCCACCACCCTAAGCACCTCATCTACCCGTCTTTTAAATACCTCCAGGGATGGGGACTTAACCACTTCCCTGGGCAGCCTGTTCCAATGCGTGACAAGCCTTTCAGGGAAGAAATTCCTCCTCATACCCAATCTAAACCTCTCCTGGTGCAACTTGAGTCTGTTTCCTCTTGTCCTATCACTTGATACCTGGGAAAAGAGACCAGCACCCACTGATAAATCGTCAGTTCTGTAGTCTTCTGTAGGTACATAAAACAGCAAACTCAAAGTTTTTACAACTACTTCAATGTCCAAGAGTTTGGGAAAGCTACAAACATTAGATATAAAAGTAGATATTGACAATGCATATTGCAACCCTCAAATTTCAAGTCATTTAAAGCAAAACCAGAGGGCAGACGTTTTTTTAACTCAGTGACTATTCTCAAGTTTGTATTACAAGTTTTTCTAACAATAGTGATCTAGGACTTTTGTGGCACTATTTTTGGGTCATAACTTTCAAAAATATTTATGAATGAAGTAATATTGTGCATATCCTGTCATGAAAGAAAGTGGTAAGAAGCTGAAATGAGAGGTTCAAAGTGCAAAGCACACTGGGTTAGAGGCCAGCAATGGAACTGGATATGAATCCTTGTCCAGGTGCCAATAATGTCTCTGTTTGCTGTTAACTTCTTATAAAACAGAATCTTAAAATTTTAAAAGTTTTGGGCCCAGAACTAGCACGTTTACTCCATCTGAATAGTACCAAAGACTAAATAAAACTGCTGTCATTTTGAAGTGTTTTTGGAGTTCCCATCATGAGAGAAGAGGCCCTGAAAGAGTTTTCTGAAGTTTCTGAAGCCAGGTGGGAGCATGAATGGTACCAAGCACCTCTGGAGCTTCGTTAAAGACAGTGGAGGTCGGCAGAGAGAAAGGATTGGGTTTGATAACTAAACAGAGCAGTGTGTTTATCAGCTGTAGCAATGGGACCTGAATCCTGTTGATCCCATGAACAAGTCTAGTGAGAAACAAATGTAGCTGTGGCTTCATGATGCTGTTGATTTACCCAGGTGGGCTCCAGCTGCCTCAGCGGTGTCTGCAGACCCCAGACTGCAGCAAGAAGCTGCAGACCAGCTCTGCTCACACCTTGCTGCAGATTTGGCCCTGGGAATCTTGTTTCTTTCTTGACTGGACACTGAGAGGAAATAGATACTTTATGATGTACTTGTGCAAGCTACATCAAGGATTAACTGTATGTTAAAGCATTTTCTAGCCCTGTGATAGATTCAGCTGCAACCAAATAACAAACCTTGTAACCTACATGGAATATACAACAGTATTGCCATGCCCTACAATAGCACCTGCACCATAACTGCAGAGAAACATTACTGACATTTTGAAAGGAAGAAAAGCATTTGTAATGCCAGATGTGACAACATATTCATGAATTCATCAGCCAGCACCTGAGCCTCTGAAATGCCACTTTTACAGAAGGGTCAGGCACCTTCCACGCAAAACTGAATGAGGGATAAAGCAGCGTGTGTCATGGTCAGAGGTTCCCATTGCTCAGGCTTTAGCTAAAGTCTTCAGCTGTGTACGGAAACATACTCATCTCCGCGTTATTTTTATCCTGCTCACCACATCTATGGTATAAATCATGAGTCGGTGCTTTATGATCTATATTCTTCACCACTTCGGAGTCAGTAGATCATGAAGACACATTGGACTTGCTGGACATAAACATAGTTTGTCTTATTTGGGAAAAAAAAATCAAAAGCAGTATTTTGGCTGGAGTTCTAAAGAAAATGCCTGTAAAACATTTGTACGTGTATGTGCCTCTACTGTGGTAAGAGGATTTGGCAGGAGACGGGAACATGCTGTAGGGGTCTCTAGTTACTAAATTAATTCTAAACAAAGAAACAGTTTGTGCCCTGGACCCAGCCAAGTGTTAGAATTTGCACACAGCAGATAGAGAAGTTTGAGAGATCTAGAGATCCAAATGGCCTAAGGAAGAGATGAACAAAGTTTGCCCACCTATACCAATATATGTGCATCTTCCTATAGACTATTATTTTGATGCTATCCAATTATTAGGAATTTCCTTTTGTTTATTATTAGGAGGAAATGGGTCTTAGAATCATAGGCTAATTCGGGTTGGAGGGGACCTCAGGATGTCTCTAGTCCAGTCTCCTGCTCAAAGCAGGGTCAGATATGAGGTCAAACCAGGTTACTCAGGGCATTCTCCAGTCAGGTCTTGAAAACCCCTAAGGACAGACAGCACAGCCTCTCTGGGCAACCAAGATATTTTATTATATGACATATGAAAACTCAGGGGTAAGTAAGTGCATTGAGTAAGTTGAGTTGCACTTGACTAATCAGAGAAATGGTTAATTTGCATCCAAAATTCCTAATGACTCTTAAATATGTTTATTCCTAATATTTATTTTTGCATTGCCAAAATAGAAAAGGAGCAGTTATTCTTGTAGTTCTGTAAAATATCTTTTCTGTTTGTTTCTCCTCTGAAAGAAAGGGAAGGAAAAAAGTAATTTCTGTCATTAATTAATAGTAACTGTTACCACAACAAAAATATAGTTAACACACAGAAAAGTTATGGCACTTTTGAAAACATCGTAATCTGAGGGCAGCCTCAACCTATGTGACTATCAGTTATCCTAAGATGGACATGGCAGAATTAGGTGAGAATGAACTGCTGCTGAACTCCTTCTCCAGGAACAGACAGGTTCCTTCTCCTTCCACATTTACTATGCATGACTACTTTTAAAAATTATTTCTACCTACTTTTATCCTTTAATACCATATTTGGGGACAATCCCTCTCCTTAGTTATGAAAAGTATGAGTTTGACAGACACTGACTGGCATTTCTGAAGGTGGTAAATACTGCCAGGAAGCCTCTGCTCTACAAAATGTTCACCTGGCGTTCAAATTCCCTTATGGTCATCACTTTGCCAGAAAAATGTGCACAGAATTACTCAATAGCCCAAAATATTTGCTTCCAACAGGTGTATTGCCAGTTCGGGAGTCCATCATGCCTAACATTGGAATCAAGTATGTCACTTCTTGAGTCTGTAACATTTATTTTTCATTGGGTTTCCAGGTAATTTCTGGATTATTGAAGACATAGATTCAGTAATCTCAAGGGAGGTGACCTTCAAAGTGTGAGAAGAGAATGAACTAGTGACCCATATTGTATCCTGAGACACCTGGCAGGCACTAAAAAAAAAGGAAGGTATGAAAGATCCCTGGGTTTATCTCTGTTTTTCTGCCTGAATTTGAGCCTTGACCCATAAACAATGTTGGCTATTTCAGTGACTAGCTTTTGGGGATCTTGGGTCGAATTTTTTTTTTTTTACTACTTTGCCAGAAGTACAGACAAAATCCACACCTTTGGGGTGTAAATCATAGGTCAGAGTTATGCCTTGAGGTACCTGTTCAATACATGGAAAAAACAGGCGTCTAGAAATGGGAGCATGAATCCAACACTGGTGACTAAAAATACACAGCGATGCCAGTGCCTCCTCACAAACTGGAGGTAAAGCCTTACTTTTTTTTTATTCTGCAAAGCCCAAACGGCATGATCTTCTTGCCAGATCAGAGACAAGCAAAGGACAGAGACATTTAGTTTGTGTATCCTGACAGGATTCGTGCGCAAGTTCTGCGGACATGCAATGTTCACACAGTCAGAAGCAGAACTTTAAAGCATGGGCAGAACTTTATACACTGGAGCTTAGCAGGGGCCTGAAAATCAATAGTGGATTTGCATCTGGAAGGATCCACATAAAGTAGAAGCTTGCTAAGATTTACCTTCCTAAATGCCACTAATCTTTTGGTTTCTCATCAGCAAAAAGGGCATGGTAGTCCCTCCTTAATGCATAAAGACATTGACAGACTAAGTATAAGAAAGGTTATGAAGCATTTAGATATGGTGATAATGGAGCTCAGAGCTGAGTGCCCATAAACCCAGGGGCCTGAGCTGCCCAGGATCCAGGAGCCTGGAAGTCTCGGCTTTCTGGCACCTTATCCAGCAGCCTGCCCAGGAGCCAGCCAGAGAAGCCAGTAAGCAGTCAGGCCAGCAGAGGCTGATTGAAGATCTCCCAGTTTCCATTATATATGGGGCAAACCAGACACATTCTTTAAGAAAAGATCAGATTTCACCAAAGTAGCATTTTTCCAGCAGAAAAACATGCCATCCAGGAATCTTTAATCAATTCTATTGCTAATTGCGTCATTAAAACAATGCATCATGTTCCTCTGATAGACCATGTGGCAAACCAAAACTATCAGTCCAATGGCCTGACTAAAAGTCTCCCTTTAATCACCAGCAGAAATTGCTGCTGATGTAAACGAATCAGTGCCAACCTTAGCAAATGCACATTTATAGACATTTCAAAACTCCACACACAAGCATTTTGTGGTGATAAAACAACATGGCCTGGAGTGAGTCAAGAATTTTTAGCAACACTCCTGTTACTCCCCTAAGGTACTGACATATAGCACAGCCCAGCACCACAGCACCTCACAGGTAATCTTCTGGAGAACCCTCCCAGCACACCTGGGAGGAGGAGAAGCACTTTCCGCCCTTTGTAGCTCAGACACTGAGGCATACAAGGTAAAGGCACAGCAAGCGTGTGCTGTCTGTTGTACTCAGGTTGCAAGCGGAGAGCGCAAAAAGATAAAGTGAGTGAGTCTGCTATAATGTGGAGTGATTCAATGGGTAGATGTTTTCATAGCCTCGTCTTTGCTGGATGCTTGAAATTGCTCCTCCCCATACAGCTGCAAGGGCCCCAGCTGAACAGCTCCACACACTGTTTGCACCAAAATCTGACGAGAGGCACATCTGAGTAGGTGGTCTCAGATAGGGCATCCCCACCACAGACAAGATTAAAGCCTTTTCCTTAGTTCAGCTTTTTTCTTTTAAAATTTAGCTGGAGTGGCTGTGGGGTTTCAGGATTTCTCATATTCTTCCCAGTATGACATGTGTTGCTCTCCAGCTAGAGAATGTCCTTGTGGAATGAGAGTGTTAGTCTACTGAGAGACAAAAAGCTAGATCAAATAAAACATTTATGTGCCTAAAGGAAAGGCATTTTAGCTGCATCAGCTTTATAAATAGACTGTTGGTGAAAGTACTCAGTGAGGAAGTGGGAGACCTCAGTATTAATTTCTTACTCTGACAGACTAGGTTGAAAGGGATGCTGTGCTGAAAGTGTTCCGCTACAGAGGAAATAATTTGAAATGTTGGGTCAAAGGCATAGAGAACAAAACCGAGAGAAACATATCCCTGCAGCCTAGGGTTAGCCTCTCTATTAAGGGTGCTGCACATCTCAGAACCAGTCAGGTTATTATTTCTCTGACTCATGTCACTTACTAGACATCACACCAAAAGACCTACTCCTAGTGGCCTGCTTTCTAATGTATTAGAGGAGACTTAACAGAGTTAATGGAAGGAAATAGGAATGCACATTTTTTTTCCTGTTGTCATCAGGGTGCACAGCTTTCTCTGTCAGCAGAGAGCTATCAGGAAAGAGCATCATACAAAATGAATGACCACTGTACACAAACGTGCTGAAACACAACTAATCGATTTTGACAAAGCAGGCAGCTATATTTTTGATTTCTGATTCAAGACCTTCCATAAAGCATTTTTGTTAAGAGAGTTACATTTAGACAAATTGAATTAAGTGCTGGTTTACTTTTAATTAGATTTTTCAGAGAAGTATAGTAAACTGCTTTACAGCAGAATGCCATTTATTGACTGAAAGGCTCTTTTTCCTAGTGTAAACAGCATCATCAGTGTAGTCTGTTAAAAATAAGCTTCTGCAATTTTGCATAAATTGCTGTTTTCCAAAAGAAAAAAAATGGAGGGGTGGAAGGAAGTTTGGCTAGGACTAAGACATCAGGTTTCAATTCCTAATGTTTTCCATGCCTTTGTTTCTTTTTTTTTCTGTAAGATACTGGCAATCTTTCCCTACCTTATCAACTGTTATGCAGCTGGATTAAAAAATGTTTGGGATAGTGTAGTGAAGGACATGTGCCAGAGGAGAGATAAACTACTTACATGCCTTCTGTCGTACTCTTAAGGGCTGCCACTTCAAGCAAAGGCGATGTACCACTGGTGGGTATCACCTAAATTCAGACCAAGTGCAATAGTCACTGTGAGTAGAAGACACCCCCGCCTTTCCCACTAAACCACTATCCAGCCACAGGAGGTCCGGGCATCTGGTATGACCATCTGAACTCTGACTCTGCAATTTGCCACTTTTTGCTTCCTTGAGAAGCAGTATTTCTACTGTTCCCATGTTACACACCTCCCTAAGTCTTTCTTAGGAGTTCAAAGTGATCAGGAGGCCACAAAATTAAAGCCAGCTCAGTTATCAGAATCATCTTGGGAAATTTCACAATACACCCCTGACCCTTCAAACTGCTGATTACTCCTTTCTCATATGCCTTGAGTGTCAGATTCTCCCATTTCTGTACTGAAACTAAGATGCGCAGGGTGTATAATACAAACGGATGCTTTTTGCTAAAACTAGACTATATTCAGTTTAGCATTATTGATGCTACATGGCTTTTTGGGTCCAAGTGCCGAACTGTATTTTTGGCTTAATTTCAAGGACAAAGGACAAACTTAAGCTTGGTGTTGAACACTGAAGCAAGCAATCCCTTATCCCTGCCTTCTCCTGTGTCATCTTTTGTATAGCCTAGTTGGAAGGCAAATTAACATTTGCTACTGTGCAATGAAAAAGGCAAATTCCTGCACTGTACTTGTCTATAGTGCAAAGAAGGGAAGCAAATATGAATTCCTCCAGTGTGGTGGGTAGTCATTTCCTCATATGCCCTCCCCCCCCCCCAAAACAGAGCTTTTTCTCTGAAGCATCTAGTTGCCTTCTGCTCACTAACAAGGTCACAATGAACAACCATGAAAACAAACTCATAGATAGCATCTGGCTTTCATTTTGCACAGCTTGTAGGTATTCTCTCTTTGACTGCAGTCGTAGTTTAAGGTTAGAACATTCTCCTGAACTGCATATTGTTACTGATATTTCCTACAAAATCCTTACACTTCTCAGATGCTGTTCTAACCAATACCAACTTCCATAGACCAAGAAAGTTCTTTTTTCCAAAAAAAAGATGCAGTCAGATAATGCTCTTCACACAGCTTATACTGAAAATACATGGTAGGTTTTGTTGCTCTGGGTATATAGTCAAAAACCCCTTGACCCATACTTTCTGTGGGTTTGAACAGTAGTCAAAGTTAAGCAGAGAGGACTCCTTTCTTTCAGTTCTTGTGCATTTACGCAAATATTTGCTTACCTTCCTAAGGCACATTTACCAAAAGAGAGGCAATGTCTAAGGAAGCTCCTAACATCCTTGCCCACACTGAGTAGTTCTGTCATTCACAAGTAAACTCCGCTGAGGTTTTCTGGGACTACTCACAAAGGGTGATACAGCTCAATGCGGGCAAAGCTGCTCTCACGTAGACTTTCATCTCAGGTCTACTTCTCAGAAATTGCCAGTGCTCTTGGACCAACATGACTCTTCTGAACAGAGGTCACACAGAACAACAAGGGCCCGATTCTTATTTCAGACTATGATTTAAAGCTGTGATCCTGTCAAATCTCCTATATATAAGGCCCCTTCCATCTGCCCCAAGTCTTGGAGAGGCTTATTGTGTGGTTTTCACTCATGCAAAACCCCCACAGAAGAGGACAGCAGCACTGAGTTCCCATCCCAGCTAAGCTGTACTGTTTGCTATTTCAAAAGGCAACCAACAGTGGTACTGTTCAGAACATTGGTTTCAAAACCAAACCATTAATTTCTCATTTTAGACTGACAGAAAATTTTCTTCAGCAAATGAACAGTTAAAGATCAGGTGCTTGTTGTTAAAATCAATATGGCTTCATAGTAACATTTTGTTCTTCCATAACAGTAAAGAATGAGCATTTCAAACAGCTCATCAGACGTGATCAAAGACACAACTGGATGCATCTGAAACATAAAACATCTTCTCCCTTTTTCTTAAGCAAAAGCTGCATTGACTATTTTTTCCTGTATATGCTATTAGCCAACTTACAGTGGAAGCACAACCACAGTGTGAGTAGCAGAGCTGATAACTTTTTATGAAAAGTTAACACCGCACAATATGTTACAAACAAATTCCAGTCTTCAGCTATTACAAGTAATAAGAGTACACTGTAATTAAAAAAATAAATCAGCCCCATTTTACTTCCTTGAAGCATATTCAGTAGTTACATTAAAAACAATTTTTATAGAAATCCTCTGTATTCACTAATTTAGAGGGAAATGCACTTAAAAGGGGTGTATACTGCACATCTTTATTGATGAATATTACTTTTTATCTAACTCAGAAGAAATAAGATCCTCTCGAGGCATTGAATCAGATGAGTAACTGCAATAAGAAATGAATTAAAACCACAGAAAATGCCCTGTTTTTAAGTATGCCACTGCACACAGATGTTCAGTATCTGCATCAATCCCTTTTAGGCATTTGGAAATGCAAAACAAAACCAGAAGCATTATTTCCTTTATGTTTATAATGACCACAGGATAATTTTATAGCGACGAAATTACTTTTAAGGCACATCAGTCATTCCATATATACTTCACCTCCACTAAAATCTAACTGTCAATTAAATTTCATTTCCATAGACTCCTTGAATTCTACAAGGAAAAACGAAGGGGAAGGATTGTGTTTACAGGCAACAAATATCATTTGAAAAGCAGTGCAAGAGTGAAACTGCTGTGTGTCTGCAGACTGGGAAACCACTCTAAACGAGCATTAAGTGACAAAAGCAGACCTTTATCTTGGTAGGAATGGGTGTGTCTAAGGAAGCTGTCCAGTAGCTCAGAGGTAGTAGCTATGTACCATATGTTGCTTTGGTTGCTCTGGCAATTATATAGTTTCTTCAGATTAAACAAACCTGAACTTTTTAGCTACATCGTTACCTACAAATACTACAAACTTGTTTCAGCTCTTCTGGATGTAACTTTAGAAAGGATTCTCCATTTTGCAAAAGAGAAAATGGCTTGTAATTTCCTCCTCTCGGTTGCTGTTTTTTTGTCATATTTATCTGTCTCAGGTACATACTTGTACCAAGCCATTGTTATTTACAAAGGGATGCTCCTGAAAATAAGTCTTAACATCCTTTCTTTTAAGTGCAAATGTTTAAACAAAGCTCAAATCTTTCCACACCTCCAAGCCTTATTTCAAGAAAAGGTCCAATAAGTTACAGACTTAAGACTTTGAAAATGTCTCCATTGTTTCTTTAGTGAAATCAAGCAAACTTCTAATGCTTTTGGTGCAATCATCTAATCCTTACTTCGGCAGAATTCCCACTTGAGTTGGCCCTGAATTTCAATTGTCTATTGAATTAACACCAGAATCTTAGCCACCGACAACCTCCTTTTGCAGGGTTGAGTGAAACAAATGCTTATTATGAAAAACTGATGACACAAGGTGAGCACTCTATCATTTCTCCTTATGCCATAGGGATTTCAAGAGAAGACAGGCTACCGACACCTTTCAGACTGAACAGAGGGAGTAAAGAAGGGGATATCTAAAGATTCTCAGGTGTAGATTCAATTTAGCTGTTTCAAGAAGCCTGCTGTATGCAAATAGATTTCGTTCTACTCTTCAAAGAGCTGTTTACTATGGAAAGATTCATTTGAGGCAGATGCCAAATCCTGCTGCCTATGGAAGGAGTGATACACATAAAATGGAGCAGTATTTACCCTGCAAACAGAATACACACCTTGCAGGAGCACAGCTGGAGAAGGGATGTAAATGCTCAGCTGAGTCTAACACTCGATATGCATTCAGTGGCGAATGTACAGACAGCAGTCCCTGTCTCATTCTCTTCATTACAGTTTAAGACATTTTATAAACCCATGGGAAATACAGTTCGCTTTAAAAACTATCCAAACTGTTCCCCCCTTTTTCCCTCCCCCCAACAAAATCCTCTGAAATCATACACCAGAAATGCAAACAGGAAAAGGGAAAGAAAGCAACATTAATATTAAAGGTTTGGAACAGCTGCACCTTCTTTTGAGATTTGTTCACATACACCACTGACTCTGCAATGTATGCTTCTCATTAAAAATAAATAAATAAAGGATTTAGTTGCTCTAAGACTGTAAATACAAAGGATTTAAAGACCTTAGTGGTGTAGTGATTGCTATTCCTCTGAAAATCTGCATAGCCAACTGTCTCCAACTGCCTGTCTGAGAGTGAGAGCAGCACGCATCCAGCCCCTGAGATAAGCCTTTTGAGGGGGACCTAAAAAGAGGTGGGGAAAAAGTTCCCCAGGGCACATGCAAGTTGAGCTGGTTAGAAATTTGATTTTTTTCTTTTAACTCAGAAAATGTTAGCTGAGTTCACCAAAATGATTTTTTTTTTTTTCCCACTACCTGTTCCTGAGCAGCAAGGTGCTTAAGCCACTGATCTGAGAGGGATGGAGCAGGAATTTACTGCCTGGCAATCCCGCAGGGGGAAATAAGGTCATGGGGTGCATGTGCTCTTTTTTCATATTTCATTAAAACATGCAAGACTCCCAGGTTTGTCCCACTGACAAATGACAAATTACGGAAAGATAGGAAGAACATTTCCCAGCCAGCTCTATATGCAAAGACCCTTCCAAAGAAAAAGAAAACCCCATGCTTTCTGTTTGATTTAAGCCCTGTGTAAAATCATCATTCAGAAGGTTTTAACAGTACAAAGATTTATTTAGAAAAGAGTTTGGATTGTTCTTTAGGGGTTTTTTTGGCAAACATTTAAATCCTTTCATAACTCAACAGACTGTCAACGCCTGGTACTTTGCACTTTCTTTCCCCACATAAGTAGTAAAAGCCAATTTCTTACTGGGACGAGCCCACCACAGGCCCCAGCTGCTCTAATTATAAATACTCAAATCTCCACCACCACTGCCACTTAATCCTTTCCTCTTGATGTCTCTGCTTGTTTTTGCACAAAATTGCGGAGCCCATTAGAGCTCACTGCCTCCCAAACTCAATGTTTTAGCCTATTTTCCTCACGAGACACCCCATGCCCTCCATTGGGGTTCAAAGACATTTGCTCGCCTCCCCATTTACCCATCCACACTCCAGCACCGCTTCCCCAGTACCGTGTCACCATTCTGTACCACGGTGAATGCCCTCAGCCTCCCCGACACTATCCCTGTACCCCACAGCATCACACTGCTCCACCGAGGGGGCGAGCCCTCTTCCTTCTCTCTAAGCCCAAACCCTGTGTTCTCTTCCTTCCCTTGTTTTTCAGCATAGAGACTTCTCCTTCTAACTCTACTCCTGCTCAAGGCAAATCCATCCCTCCAGCTCAATGCCGGAAGTTCTTCTTCTTCTTCTTGAAGAGAATGTGTTTAAAGGACCTGCGGAAGTCCTGGTTGAAGATGGTGTAGATGACTGGGTTGAGGGAGCTATTGCAATACCCAATCCAGAAGAAGAACTTGAAGAGAGTCTCGGGGACCTCACATGCCTCCCGGCAAATACCATAGAGGCTGTAGCTGAAGAAGAAAGGGAACCAGCAAACTACAAAGACCCCCATGACCACGGCCAGCACAAAAGTGAAGCGTTTCTCCCGGGCCTGGGTGACTTTCTTACGGCAGATGCTGCTACGCTTCCGGCGACGGCGATATGAGAAGAACTGCATGGAGCGATTGCTAGAGCGGGACAGACGGCTACTAGAGTGCTTAGAGGAATATGAGTAGGAGAACGACTGGCTCTTGCTGCTTTTGCGGGGATGCTCCTCCCGGCTCCGCCTCCGTCTGCTCTCTGAGGTGCTGCTCTCCTCCAGCTCAATGTCCTCCAGCTCAGAGGCTTTGCGCCAGTGGTGCACTGAATAATGTCCATTCTCTCCCAGCTGCATCCTCAGGGATGTGCAGCCACCAGCAGCACGGCTCAAGCCATTCTCAGTCTGGGAGGACCCCTCTGGCATCGTACGCTTCTCAGAGAGGGTCCTGGTCCTTAGCTTGGCCACACGGTAGATGCGGATATAGACCAACACCATGATGAGGCAGGGGGCAAAGAAAGAGCCAATGCAAGACGAAAGGATGTACCATGTCTCGTCATTAAGCTTGCACTGGGGAAAGACATCTCCTTCAGGGTCCCGGTACATGGAGATCAATGGTGGGAAGGAGATCACAGCTGAAATGAGCCAGACAGTGAGGATGATGGCCTTGATCCGCCGGGGGGTCCGTTTGAGGTTGTACTCCACCGCCTGCGTGACTGACCAATACCTGTCGAGGCTGATAGCACACAGGTGGACGATGGAGGAGGTGCAGAAGAGCACGTCCAGCGCCAGGTAAATGTTACACCAAGCCTTGCCGAAGTACCAGTAATTCATGAGCTCGTTGGCTAAGGAGAAAGGCATGACCAGGGTAGCCACTAGGATGTCCGCACTGGCCAGGGACACCAGGAAGAGGTTCTGGGGGGCTCTCAGCGCCCGGCTGGTGAGCACAGCTATCACCACCAGCACGTTGCCCACGATGGTGAAGACGATGAGGAAGCCCACCACTGCCGCTAGGCTGGCCACGGCCGCCGGGGAGTAGGGAGAGGGCGGCTGCAGGAGGGGCGAGGAGGACGGCGAGGAGGGGGGCAGCGCCAGGGACTCGTTGGGGGAGCCCAGGCTCGTGTTCACCACCAGCAGCAGATCCATGGTGGGTGTGCGGGGCGCCGGCGTCCTAGAGAGCCCGGCGGAGCCCCCGCCCCGCCCCGCCGCCCCGCCGCCGCCGCCCCGCCGCCCTCATCGCCCCCCGCCAACGCCCCCGCGGCCGCCCCGCCGCGCGGCGCCCACCGGCCGAGCCGCCCGCCTCTCCGCCGGCCCCTCAGGGCAGGGCCGGGCAGCGCCGCCCCGGCGCGGCAGGGAGCGCGGCACCGCTGCCTCCGCCCGGCCCCCGGCGAGGGGGCAGCGGGGCACGGCTGGCCCCCGCCGCCCGTCCGGTCATGCCCGGCTCAAGGCAGCCCGCGGCTCCGGAGAAGACACCGCCCGAGCGACGGGAGTGCCCGGCGGGCGCTGGATCCTCGCAGGGAGCAGGGTCCGAGGCGGCGGCGGCAGCAACGGCGGCATCAAATCCCATGGAGAGCGGCCCCCGGCGGCCCCGCTCCGGCGGCGCGGCAGCGCGCTCCCGGCGAAGTCGCGGCTGCCCGGCGGCTCCGTCTCCCAATCGGCGGCGGCCCCGCCGCCGCGCGCATGCTCAGTCCCGCCAGGTGCCCCCGCCGCGCCGGCGGAACACCCCGGGGGGCAGAAGCCGTCGGTGCCATGGCGGAGCGGCGCCGAGGTCGCCTCCCGGCAGCGCGGCGGGGTGGCGGCCGCCCCGCTAGGGGGCGGCCTTGCCCGCCCGCACGAGGCGGGCAGCGGTTACCGGCCGGCGGCGCCCCGAGGGGCCCGCGCGGGGCGGGGGCTCCGCTCGGCTCGTTTTGGGGCTGTAGCGCGATGTTTAGGCACGGATTCGGTGTAAATGCTCGCCCGGGTGAGGCCGGCTTCGCCGCCGCGCGCGTCTCCGCTGGAAACTGGTGCGAGCCCGCACCGAGAGAGCGCTGGCCCGGCCTGGGAGGGAAGCAGGGGGGAATACTCTTGGGGGAGTTCTTGGAGGAACCTCCATAATATGGGAAAGAAAGCACTTAAGAGTAGCGTTCCCACTGCTTGGGCTTTCGGGCTTTCCCTGGAAGCCGTATGAGAGTGGCGGGGGCAGCCGCCGGGGAGCGGAGCCGCCGGCTTGCCTCCTCCCCACCCCACATGCCTGCCGTGAGGGATCTGGGGGACACATCTTCAGACCTCCTTTGCTGACAGCCCAGTGACTCACATTACCTTCCTTTGGAAAGAAAATTGGAGAACTGACAATAAAAATGATGACACTTTAATGCCTCTTTCTTTAGCTGAACCTGTCCAATGGAGGGCAGAAGAAGGTAGCTCAGTGTAGCCCTGGTCTGTGGTGGTACGTGGTCCTGAGAAAAGCTGCTGCCCTGCACTACAGAGTATCTTCTCTCTTCCCATGCCCCTTCTTCCACCCGCTTTCCTTACATTCCCCAGCCCCCAGGTCCTCCTCCAGAGGTTGCTTATGGGGCACTGATTAGGGTAGCAGTAAGGTGAAGAGAACAGCCGTATATGCAGCGTGCCTCTTACGTCTGGGAGCCCATCCTGGTGCCTGGATTTTGGATCACAAGTTCTTCAGAGCAAGGACCGTCCCGCTGCTCTCTGCTGCTGCGCTCGCTTTTCTTGTGCCACGTTGCAAAGAGCCTGTGCTTATAAAATACTGACAACGGTAGCGTAACCCCAACCACAAGATTAGCTGTGTTCATTTCAGGTGTGCCAGAATATGAATTCATCCACAGCCAGTTAATTTCCTTTTAGTCCAGAATAACGTATTCCTTTTATGCTGTGTGGCGTTACCGGCTTGCATGGGATGGGTGCTTTTTCCCATTGTGGCACTGTAAAAGATCCAGTAAAAGAGGTAGATATCTATGGCAGGACTCAATGGGGCACAGCAGTGCTGAAAAACACAGCCTGACTGGATTCCATGGCTAGTACCTGGTTTTGGAGCTGCCTAAACTCCTTCATCATCATCCTGCTGACTTTTAAAGAGAGGAACCTGGTATTTTGGCTGTGAGCATTCCCAATCCAAGCAGCTGGTTTATGCCTCCTTCCTGTGCCTCACCTGGACCCAGAAATGCAGCGTCCCTCGGCCTTGGGAGGGTCGCAGTCTGGTACATGCGTTCTGCTTCCTACTGCCAGGATCATATTCTTTATAATGCAAAACTGTGAGTAGTGAAGGCACATATACCCAAGAGAACATCTCTTCCATGGTATAACATTTAAAATAATAAAATACTTGATATGGTAGTGGTCCGCTAGTTGAAATAGAACATAGCCTGGGGCTTTGGGGAGTGATAAAGGGACTCTGATTCCAGTTACCTTTTTGGTGCAACCGGTGCTGCTCTCTGTCTGTTTGCGTAGGAACATGGACTGGATTATGGAGAGTTGGAAGTGAATGTGCTTAGCTTGGATAGGAAGGAAAATTCCTCTGGAGATTATGATCTAATTAATCTATTTTGTAAGCAATTTACTCTAAAGTTTTTTTTTTTTCATGTGAAAACTAATTAACAAACACGTGACTGCATGTAAAAGAGAAAGGACATAAAGTTGAAATTAAACTTTGTCAGGTAACAAACTCTAATAAGATTGAAATGCAGAAGCAGTAATCTCTTAAACAACCAAAGTGTAACATACAGAACAAAATGAAATAGAAATCTGATGCCCCCTCAAGTCCTCCTAAATAGACAAGCAGTCTGATAAGGAGGGCTCTTAAAAAAAGCTTGCAAAGCCACAGGAAGATTAAACGAATGGAGGTTGAGGTTAGCAAAGTTCAAACAAGAAGTAAATGGCACATTTTTAACATGAAACCTGAACAACCACTAGAAGCAGCTTCCTGATATTTGTGGTCAGTTCTTCATATTTGAAAGTTTCATAACAGTGTCTGTGAACTGAGAGGACAAGGCGCAGGAATTTGAAGTCTAACGTTTGACGTGACTGCCGTTAGGCAGAAAGCTACAATCTATGATCTAACTGCTTCCATCTGGGTTTAAAAGACAGTAAATACAAACTGCAAAATCACATGAACATTTGGGATTCAAGAACTAACTCTCAAAAAAGGGGTATATAAACCCCACGCTATTCCATTCCCTTACTAGGGTAATTAAGAAGTTAGATTGACCAAGTATGTCTCGAAATTGTATGAACTGGAACTTGAAATAAACTTTCAGCTAATGATTTGAGGCTTCACATTAGAAGAATTGCAGCTTTTCAAGACTTATCTTTGCTCAAAATAAGTCAGTGCAGAAGTTTCATAACAAAAGGAATGAGACAAGCAAATGTCTGAGCAATTATTTGGCATTTCTAATGAGGAGATGCCGACAGGGATATGGAAAAAAGTAAATTGGGAGCGCAATATCCATGTTGTGCTGTGGTTTCTTTAGCACTGAAGTTGTACTGTGGTGCTGAAGCAATTCAGTACATAATTCCACTGAAGTCAGGGAAGTAATGTTCAGGTTTAACTGAGATCGAGTTTGCCTCAATAGCAGCATGCCATCCCAGAGGTGAATGAAGCGTGGGCATAGATGCAAGAAATCTGCCCTCATGAAAACCTGCTTAGTCTACTGAGAGACAAAGGTAGGAGCAGGGTGAATGACAGCAGATAAATCAAATGTAGTTGTGCTTTTGGAAATCAGTGGTTTGGTATAAAACATAAAGGTTAAGGTTTATAGAAACTTGGCAAGATAAGTAGGCACCTTGCTGCTTTTTCTCCTTCCAAAAAAGCTACATTTCTGTTATGTTCACTCTGAAAACTGGCTTCCCAAGAGTTATCAGCTCCTAACCATTGGCCTTGGTAGGCATTAACAGGCTCTCATGAAAAAAAAAAAAGTGGCTTAGAGGCTGGATGAGGCTCTCCTAGGCAATAAACTGGACCTGGCTTAAACTGATCCAAGCTCAGTCTTCCTGAAGTAATCCAGTAGGTACTGTGCCATCCATCCACTATACACTGTCACTGCTGCTCTGGTTCCCTCATCCAGCATCCCACTACAAACCTCCCATCACAGCAGGCTGAGAAGATCCTGCAGGAGCAGAACTATTTCTTATTGCTTGTTGTCTCTATTTCTTGTTGGTTTTTACTTGGATTCTCAAGTTGGACTGACCTTTAGTTCAGTTTGAGCTTCAAGAAGACTGTGTTGGCCAAAGAGACCCACCACCTGCACCTGGGTTTAAGTCTTGGGAAATCCAAAAGCTGTCACTGGGAAACTGGCCAGTGGTGGCCTCAAGAACTCAAGTCCAAACTCAGGGACAAGTACCGAAGGTGACATCAACCCAGCCACTGAAGATGGTAGAAAGATTCCTGCTGACATCCAAACCTTTAGGGTTCTCTTAGGTTGTACAAGAACATTTCCTTTGAACAGTGCTGTCACAAGTGCGCACTGCGCTTGCACACACATAGATTTAGGAGAAAAAAATGTTCCAGCTGGTTTGCACTTCCAAACTTGCTTTTCCTCTTCTGATCAAGATCTGAGGAAAAAATTGTGTGCCCGAAAGCTTGTTTCCTTTTTTCCTCCCAAACGTATCAGATGAATTAAGTGGAAAATGCTACCTCCTCCTACAAACCTGCCTCTTTGTATTTTATATCTTTAAGTCATCACGATTGTAACCATGCTATTAAGTGCTCTTCAGTGCATTTTTTTTTAATAATCCCTCCCTCCCCATGAGAACAACATTCTCATTTATAGAGGAAATATCAGCTTTCTTAATGAAGGGGGTGATATTTGATTTTCACTGGGAACTCGGTTCTTTACTTCCCCCTTGTGACTTTGAAAATGTGTCTTAGATAAACAACATGGTTTACGAACCTGGGACAGCCTGATTTACGAAACATCTGGAAGTGCTCTCTAATCTCTCAAACTAAGCTTTATATCAATAGGCAAAATTATGCAGTCTTATCAACTGTACAAGAATCTGTCTGCTGACAAAGCATTCAGTACAACTATATGCTTTCTGAGACACGATTTGTGTTATAAACCTGCTCAGGATGCCATGATCAAATAAAATGGGTTAGCTGAAGCCTCTATAAGTCGTTAGAGAGATAAGCTGCAGTACAAACCATGGGACAGCAAAATGGGATACGAGGTGAAGAATAAGTAGCCTGTCCTGGAGTTTGAAGGAAAGGAACTCAATATGAAGAAACTGACAGTTACTTTGGAGGGGAGTTCAGGTTCTTCAAAACGTGAATATTGTTATCAAGGGAAAGATTGTGGAATTCTGTAGCATTAAATGGACATTAACCTGTAAGTTCCTAGAAGAAGTCAGGGTAAACTTTTAGTATCCCCAAATGGAGCCAAATTTTCAAAAGACCTAAGTGTCAACCTGCTTCCATTGTGATGCTCATGACAGCATCTGTTCATTTTTCCTTTAGCATATGAAAATGGAACTGTTTTGTAAACCTAGGCATCAGCTGACCCTTTGTTTGAAAATGTCATTGGGACCATTTCTGTTCTTTCTTTGTTAACTGCCCTCCCCCCATGCCCCCCAATTAATCACAAGGTCATTTTAAATCCTAAAGTTTTATTTAAAGCCTTCCATAAAATGGGAATGAATGTTTGGGAAAATAATACTACAGGAATTTTTATTTATTTGTGAATTTTTGAAATATTTCATCATAAATATGGGAATTTAAATGGTTTTCAGAAACCACTTTTTTTGTTTTTAAAAGCAACCTTCGGACTTGAACATCTTTTTCAGTTGTTACTTTTTTAGTACAATGTCCAGAGAAGGAGAAAATGTTGATTGAAATGAGTCTGTTTGAAACTCATTCTTCTGTATGAAAGAATATTTCATTGACAATTAAGGGACCAAAACCAAATCAAAACCAGTTTATTCGTTATTTTTTTCCTTGATGTGGAACTAAAACTTAATCTCCGTGTTGAAGTTAGTATTATGCTTGAGCTAAAATTGAATGGAGAAATTTATTGGTTCAGCTCCCGAATGCAATTTTTCTTCTCTCATATATTTGTAACCCTTTTTCGTGCGCTTACTAAACAGTGGCGTTGTTGTTGGTAAGACCATAAACCAGAAGTCGAGTAATGATAGTCAGCCATATCCTGGCTGGCTCGTTTCTGTAAGTCTTTTTCCCTTCCGTAACAGGATCACGTCAACCATAACAGTGTTGCAGAGTTCCATTGACTCGGCCCTTTGGAGCCAAACCTGGGGCTACTGCAAAACTATTTGTTTGATTCTCCCTATTACTGGAGAGTCGTGAAAAATAGATCTATGTCCCCTCTCTTCCTTTTACCGTTTGTACTGTTTCCATTATCTCTACTCATTTTAAGGCTTCCTCATTTCTTATTTATTTAGTCAGTACTTTAAATAGCCTTCACAGACACCTGTACTGATAGCTGTGCCATTTGCACAGGATGAGTGCATTATTTTTCTAGAACTCTGCACTGTATTTGAGGACTCTTCCCCTTGATTTCAGTGGTTTTTTTAATCATGCGAGGCTTCTGCACAGTAATACGTATGGGAAGTACTTAGTTTATTGTTCTGAACTTATATAAAGCATGCATTTATTTGCATTTGGAATGAGGTTATGCAAGTTTGTAAAAGCTTCAGCTTCTAAGTAGAGAAAATTCTGTGTAGATAATTTATCATCTATGACATTGCCTATCTCTAATTTATTAATTGTAGGGCCTGTTTGGCATAAGTGTAAGACAGCCTTTTTCATGACATATTTTCAACTGACTTATTTAGGAGACACATTTTGGCTACAAACCCTTACATCTCCGCTCTCTTCATTTATATTGAAATACCTATTTCCACAGTAATGATCAAGTAACAGAATCCATTCCAAGGGATTTTAGTGATGGCGGGGGAGAAGATGCAGTCTTTGTCACCAGGGTTCATCACCTCCCAGCTGCATCTACTTCATGGCACGCTTCTGCTTAATATTTTGAATTGCCATCTGAGGGATTTCAAAGGGTGGTATTCCTTGCCATGACAATCCATTGTTAAATCAGACCCCATGCAGTTCAGGACAAGAGGCATTACCATCTTGTACATTGTTCTATGGTGCTTTGCAGGAAGAAGATCTCATGTGCACAAGATAGATCAATTAGAGCAAACGTTGCCATGTTTCCTGTGTCTGCTATGAGTGGCGACTACAAAGCAGCATAGTTGACTACACTGAAGACGTTCCATGGGAACAAGAGCAGACTGTATTATTTCTACTTCACATTAAACCTCAGGGACATGTCCAAATATCATGTGGTCCTTTTCATTTCCTCATATCTATTCTATAGTGATTTGAATTTTGTTAATTTAGCATTCTTCCATCTTTCAGAGGGTACTTTAAGCTCATGAAGATTTAATTTCTCCAAGACAGGCATCAAGTTCTGACATCTTTCACTAGCAAAATAAGGTGTTTTTTCTTGCCATGTTCCAGAAGGTGTTCTGCCTTTCTGTTCTTTTGTTCCTCTAATATAAGTGAGGTTTGTTTTTTTCCATTCATTAGTCCTCACTGCACTTTCCTTGTTGTGGCTTAATATCCCCAGTAAGTCTTTAAACAGTTTGACAAAATGTTCTCATGTCTCCCTTCAGTGCTGCCATTTCTGCTTTCAGTGCCTGTCTATCAGCAGAGCCTCTTTTATCCTTTTTGGCTGATCTTTTACTGCTTTATCTTTATCCCTATGTTCCTTTTTTCTTTGTTTACTTTTCTGGCCTTAATGTATTGAGTAGATTTAACTTATCCTGCCTTTTTTCTGTAATAGCATCCCATGTGGCATTGCTAATCCACTCTTCTTTCCTAGTTTTAATAAAGAACAATCTCTGCTGTATTAACATAAAATTTACAAACGGCTTCCCATTCTTTTTGTGTAATGTCAAATACAGTTTCTGAAAGCTTATTTGAATGTTACAATTGAAAATCATTCCTTATGTATTCATCCTTCATTTTAGAGCTATTAATCTTTCTTGCAATATTTTTCTGATTTTTTTTTTCATTTTCATGGTGGTTATGTATAATTGATGTTCATATGCACCCAGTGTCTGTGAATTTATCATATACAGAAAAGAGCTACCTGATTTCTAGTAATGCTATCAGAGGAGATCCAGCATTTCTTCATGTATTTAATTTTGAGGGAATAGTGCCCCTCTGCCAATTCAATCAAGAAGCTTTTTCACTATTTTCAGGTTGGCTGTATATACACTGTGCCATTGATGTGAACCTTGCTAGTAAGGACCAGTAAAAGCCCTATGAAGAATATTACTCTTTTCCTTATCATATTCATTTGTTCCAGCTTGATAGTAGATGGTAGTCATTTCACACATGCACTTAAAATATTGCCAAGAATTCGGGTACTCTGTGTTGTAAGATTTCACTTCTTTAATGACTTGAGACTATTTCCAGCCTGTGTTACAAGTTACGTAGTACAGAAAGGAGCCCCAAATTGGGAATGAGTTGGAAGTAGTGACTTCTAGCAGGCATTACCTCCCTGCTATAGCAGTGTCTCTCAGTACACTTTATGCAATCCACTGTAGAATCACCTGCAGGTCAAAGAGATGCATTTGACATTTTATTGTCTATTTTGGATTTGGACTCAGGCATGTGATTCAAATTATGCATGTCCTTCTGTGTTTTGATGAATGGGGCCTTATATTTAGAAATGGCAAATCAGTAAATATGAGTAAACTCAGTGTCAGCAAAGTTTTTAAGTGAAAATGGCTCATTAGAAGCATCTTACAAAGCAGAAAAGGTGTCATAAAATTAATTCTTAATTCATGTAATTAATTCTTACTCATGTTTGCCAGTAAGAAAGATGAAGCAAGGAAGAGATGGAGAGAGGAAGCAAGGGAGGAATAGAGGAAAGGAGGGAGGGAGGAAGGGATGAAACCGCTACTTTCGTCCCCTCTTCATAAAACATTTGAAGAGTATGGACTCATGTCCTGTGGTTTTTCTGATCTTATACATTTTTTCAACATCTGCAGTGTGCAGTAGGTTATGGTCTACATTTGTATCTAGGCTAATGGCAATAATCGAGAGTATTAGGTAAAACATGTCAAAAATTGCAGTGTACCTTTAGGAACAAATTACCTGCTGAATGGGGTGAACACAGGCTTTTCCAAGTAAGAATAGTTTGACTCACAAAAGATGCACAGCAGGAGTAGCAGCAAGTACTGTAGCCTGCTATTATCTGTCATGCAAAGGAAATGTTGTTTTCAAGTTCACAGAAAGTTCAGGAGATCAAAAAGGTATAACTCACTGAAATCATTGATTAGCAGTAGGAAGACCATAATCAATCAGAAACCTATGGTATCCGTTACCAGTCCTCAATCATTTAAGTTACTGTGGCTATTCGAAACTGAAGCTGGTTTAGCACAATGTTTAACATTCCCTTATTTGTATTCTACTTGCTTGTCATAGCTGTATAAGACTCAGCTAACTCTAACTATCTTTCAGTCTTGAACATGAAAACACGGAAGCCATACAAATTAACTGTAGGTCACACAAAGAAAATATTCATTCTGAAGAAGTTTTATTAGTTCTGTGCAGAATCAAAATTTAACTCCAACTCTTGAATTCACATCAGTACTTAAGAATCATGAATGTCTGTGCTCAGTGCAGAAAAGACCCCTACTTAGATGTGAATGTTTACTTAAATATAGCGTACCAGCATAAACATTAAATACCAATACACACACACTGTTATAAAAAGACTAAATACCTGCAACATCTCACAACTGTTCTCCTCTTAAACAGATTCACATGCATGTTCAAACACATTTTTGGTGTCCATTGCAGGGGGACACGTGAGACGTATGTGTCTCTTCTCATGGCTCTGCCTCAGCTGGCCTCCCTGGGGGAGCACTCAGGAGCTCTCAGGGGAAGACCCAGCCGTAAGTAATGATATGGCAGCGTACCAGGGTCACATGCAAGGACTCGGAGTGTCAGTGTGGACCAGATGGATACACATTCTTACTGCACCTATTCAAGATCAATTAGTTGTCAGCAGTTAAATTATTTAAGTGAGTAAATACTTTGCATAGCAAAGTAGGCAAGCATGCTTGACAATGCAGGGAGTAATCCTGCAAGGAAATACCAATGCATCGCTGATTTTATTTTTTTTTTTCTTTCCTCTCTTGATCTTTAATCATGAACAGCCCAGTCAGATGTTCTGGTTCATGCTATTTATATTAAGCAATTCCAGCAGGTGCAAATCTTGGCTCATATACACCACAATTACTGTTAGGTTATAAGTAAGGAGTTTACAAGTAAGGCCTTTCTGAAGCACCTGTGAAAACACATTTAATCATTTGTATAGCATTTGTTACCATTACACATTTAACTATTTGCCTGCATTATCATTCTCCATCAATGAAGTCATTGACAATTTAGCAATTCCCTTCTGGTACTTTGATCACTTTAACACCTTTAACTGGGCAGGGGCAATTTGTATTCTCTTCTGTCTCTGAAAAATGGAGTAAGATATATAACAGCTATTTTACTTATGTTAATTTTCAGGATTCCTTTAGAACATATGTTAAGAGAGTGGGTAAAGGGTTCAGAGCTCCTCCTATCAGTGAAAGTCATCAAAGAAACATCTAGTGAATGACAGGTTGGGACAGGTCCTTACCTAGAACAGTAACTTGTCCTTAAAGGTGGCCTCAGCATTAGCCAGTCTAGCTTAATGAGTAAAAAATACTAAGACATTTAAAAATATCTAAGAAAGGGATGAATTTCTAAAAGAGTAAAGAGGATAATTTCTCATGTGTGGAGTCATGAAAAATTCTTCTTTAAATCTGTGATGAAGCCAGCTTCTTTGTTGATGAAGTAATTTAAAATTTAAAGTATTCCTCCTTTTGAGTGGCTACTTCTTTCAGTTGTTAGTCAGCTTCTCTCAGGAAGGCATCTGCAGCAAACTCAGCAGTCTGACAGTGCAGCCTCCAGGTAAACAGTTACTCACATAAGCTGATAGTTTGGCTTTCATTTAAATCAAATGGTTTTGGGCAGAAGGCCTGAGAAGCCTGCCCTCCCTCCTGCAGAGCACTCTCTGCTCTTCGCTCCAGAGACAGCCGCAACAACGGGACCACTCTGATGCTCTCTACTAAACTCATAGCTTATGCAGCTCCACACAGAAAACAAGCCTGTAATTAAATTGTTCAAAATTTGAAGATCAGTGTGTTTTGCCATCCCTTCAGACCTAATTACTTGCCAAAACACACTGTGCGCAGGGTGGGAATTAATATTAATTAGGAATCTTCTTGAACTGCAGATTACAGCCATTGTAGACAGAGGAAATGATTATGAGATTTATGCAACTCACATCTTTAAAAAAATGTAATTACAACAACAAAGCCCTGTCTCTCAGTATACATAAAGAGGCTAGATATAGACATTTGTTCCAGGTTAATGTCAGCCTAAATTGACTACATTTCACAGGATTCGTTCTGGTTTATACTACAGCAAGTGGCAGGCGAGGAAGGCCCTTTGTGCGCTTCCACGTAGTGACGAGCTGGTCGGCAGCGTTGCCCATGCTGGTTTTCTGCTGAAAACACCCTGGGCCATTCTGGTGTGCTGGCTGCTACCACCCAACTCCTGCTCCCCAAGGTGTGTATAGACATGCCATGTGTCCCTTCCAAGGCAGGAGGCATAGCAAGGCCATGGCACTCTGTGTTGTGTCAGATGAGCTAGAGAGTATGTCCAGGGCAGTTTCCTGACCCCTAAGCAGCAGCTGTACTGCTGCGTGGTGGGGAACTCTGCCTGGGGCTTGGAGGTCTGGAGAAGGTAATGCCTCTTTTTCTTGTTTGGAGTGTGAAGGTCCAAGCTTTTGCTCCATAGGCAGAAAGCATTACTGAACAACAGAGCAGCAAACATTTCTCCTTAGTGTAATGCTAGAGGTCAGTAATCTAGACTGTATTTGGAAGACCTAAATGCCACCCAATTTACTATTGACTAAATAAGAAGAAAGCCTCCAGAGACACCAAACCACATGGAAACACCAAGCTTTTTTTATTGCAGGCAGTGGTGCTTTATTCTCAGCATACTGTCTGTAGTGTATTTCAAGTGCGTCTCATTGGTGACCGATATGCAAAGGTCTATATCCACCATTAAAAGGAAAAGGAAGAAATATTTTAGAATAGCCATGGTAACACATTAAGTATATTAGTATGCATGGCTCAAGAAGCTGACAGCGAATTTCAGTTGAGTGTGTCCCACTCTGCCTTATTTTGAAAGTCGCAAGGAGGGCACTGAATGAACAAAATGGTGAAAATGTCAGCAGGCTGTTCTTTACTTTATGATTTCAATACCTTGAAGGGAATAGAATGATATTAAAATATCTTCAGTATTTGATCCTGATAACAAAAGGTGAGGCAAACATTTGTTTTACCAGTTTGCAGTACTCCTGGATTTGAAAACTCTGCGATGTTTGTAGAATTCATCAAATAATAAAATCTGAAGTTTCAAGAGAATGAATATTGACCAACGAAGAAAGCAATGCATTTCTAATGTGAATAAATCTAATCAGTTTTGTGGGGGGATCTTATATTCATCAACCTCTTTTACATGAAGCTGTGACTTACCACAAAATAAAGCATCTCAAAATTGGTAATAGGTACAAATAAGCACAAATAAGCTATTCCTGGAACTCTGGTGTTTCTTGGGGTAAGAAAACCAAGTCCTTTTTATGGATCTCCTGCATTCATTTTAAAAATTAAGGATAAAAAGAACAACTCCCCTGAATTTATTGGAAAATAATTTTAAAATACTTTGAAGATAGAAGCAGCAAGCCTTATGAGCCACTTTCGTTCAAAATTCCTATTCCTGCAGTGTTTGCTTATTGACATTTTAATGTCCCCTGCGATCAGTAAACCCCTTGATGGTTGCATTTACTGGAAAATATGTTTTAAACTTGGAGTCATTAAGAAGAAAGATTTCTTCAAAATAATCTGGACAGTTTAGTTCTTCAGGAGAAAGGAAAAACATCACAGCCAAGACAAGTGGATGCAGATATTATCATGTAATGTCTTCATAGAATGTTTGATAATAAGAGAGATTTCCCTACTGTAAACATATGTATTTAGTCTGGTCCTTACTGTCCAAGTATCTTACTCAAAGAATGTGGTTATGATTAATCTGTAATCTTACCATATTGTGGGTCTCAGATGACTATAGTAAAAAAGCAGTCATCTTACTAATAGAAAGTACTTATTTTCTACAGATGAATTAAAATTTTGAACATTGATCTTATAGGATATTTTGAGATTTTTCAGTTGTTGGTTTCATCCTCAAATGGGACAAGACAAAAGGGTTTGGTTCTGTTGTCTAAACCTAGATGTCTGGTGCCAATGGAGATGCCACAGCAAACCCTGCTTAACTTTCAGGTACCGAGGCAGCACTATGTTGAGGCCTATGTTGCCAAAATTTAGGCAAATGAATCAAGTCTTAAGTCCAGAATTTATATATCTTCTTTGAAATATTCAAACATATTTGGTTTAGTCATATGAAAATGTTTTACTTTAATGATTTCCTTCAGAAAAAGCTATGGAAATGACTATTTACCTGCAAAACTCAATAGCATTGTTGATTTTCTATCAGAAATACTTGTCTAACTCTGCTTATCTATAAATGATGGTGGGGTATTGCCATTGCTTAGAATCAATGATTGTTCTATCAATTTATTTCTAGGTGTGCTTTGAGGTTTCGAGGTATGTGGTTGATCCTCTGGCAGAGGCTTTTTTCTTTTTTGTCTTAGGTAGATACTTTTATGTCAGACTAGTAACCGTTTTGTTGCCTGTCAACTGGAAAATAAGGTGCTATTTTAAGTTCTGTTCCCTGCCTCAAAGACCTCTTATGGTTTCTTTTTTTTTTTTAATGCAATGATCCTTAATGTAAGAAGGGGTACCCAGACTTCTTCCCTTTTGGCCTCCCCAAATATTACTTAGAAAAATCTGTTTACTTGCCTTTAGTCCCCTGGCTGAGCTACTTTTTTCTCTCAGACAGAAGACTTGCAGCAGGGGAGCTGAAAATCCCCTTCCTTCACTTTGTGCACGGTTTTTGCCAGGTAGTGGTCTGTCTGGTGAGGGAGGAGCGGTGGGCTGGAACCCTGAGCAGAGGAAGAAGATGGGCTTTAGCAGCAACGAATTCCCAACCTCTTTTCCTTTCCAAAGAAGAAAAAAAAAAAGCCCAAACCAAAAACCTAGCCTGTGTGCAGTTGGATGTGAATGTGTGAATGCACATGCATTTGCAGGAAGAAGGAGGAATGGTACCATCAGAGAAGGAATATGTAGAACTAAAATGCAGCAGTTTCCTGATTCTGATTGAAGGCACCTGAAAAAACAAAGAGGGATTTTCTACTTTATTTTGTGTACCAAAACATATCCCAAAAAGCGTTTCAAAAAACATTTTAGTAGTTAAAATGAGTTAAACCCCCTAAAATTAGACCACACATATTAATAATCTCAGAAATCATGGCTATTTCAGTAGATATTGTATTGGAAAATACCACGACTTTGTCTTTGCCCCTAAAATGGAGGGATGTTCCTGATCTAAGTTATGGTAATTTTCTGGTAAATATTTGATTTTTTAATAATGATCCTCCAGCAATGCATACTTAAGTCAACCTTTTAATCTGCAGAAGCCATTGCAAAAAAAAAAAGAAAAGCCACATCCTCAGTACATTGTCATCTTAATGGCTTATATAAAACCTGGTTTTGCCATACATAGGATAAATGGAAAGAACTACGCGTTTGCACTGTCTGTTGACCATCGACTCCAAGTGGAAACATAGTGCTGACATAGGTGTCTTGATTACCACTTCCCTGTATTACTATCATCCAGATTCTCCCCTGAAAGTACTTTTATTTAATCATGTGGAAAGCATAAAGATGAATAAATATATCAGGCAAATTGTATTTAATATTTTAATATGTCTCAGTTGATTTTCATTGCAGCATTTCTCTTCATAGTGTGCTAACATTATTTAGTGAGAAGTGAGACATATTAAACTAAATTATTTATCCTTCAGGTATGTTGTTTTTTTCTGCCTAAAAGAGAGCTAGAGCACTTACTGTTCCTCAGTCTATAAAGATTTATTAAGTAATTTTTAAAGCAGAAAAATGGGAAAAATATTCGTCTGCTTCACTGAGGAAGGTAGTGAACTTGTTCTTTTCATCCTTCTCAGTGTTCAAGAATTAAACATACAATTAAAGAGAATAATTATAGCAAAGAGGTCTGGTAAAAGCAAAGATTGATAGGTTTCATCTATTGGAGCACTAAAACACTTGAGAACAGAATATATTGAACCTGGCTTGATGGTGAAGGGAGCAGCCAATCCCTCCCCCATTAAAGAACTGTTCTTTATTCCGCCTGCACTCTCACTCTCCCCCTGAACCACTGCATCGTTTAACTCCAATGCTTTATTAGCAACCTTTGCTGCAATCCCCACCAGGGATGAGCCTCACACCTGCAGGGGCCAGCTCTGGTGTAGGATGATGCCAGCTGTGGCAGCCATGGTGTAGGGATATGCGCAGGATGCACTCGCACTGTGGGACGCGAACATCCATGACTCTCGCTTTTCCCATGGGGATGCAGGGCTGGGCTCTATTCCCAACGGATCTGATGAGCATTTTCCTCAGAGGAAAAACAATGTGCTGCTTGGCTTCTGCTGGGCCCTGTTGCTGTAGGCATGACTATTGAAGTTTGTGAGAAACATCTCCTTTTCAGTACCACTGGCTCAGGTCTTTGCAATCTTACACTCACTACAAACCCTAGAAACCACAGTGTTCTTTTGCTCTAAAATGTTTTCAGGTGAGCTAGAAAGAAATTAATATGAAGTCACTCAAGCACATCCATTAAGTTTAGGAAAGGAAAATCCCTAAATGGGGGATTTTCACCCCAGGTGAAAACCAGAAATTCGTAACACCAGCCATCATACCAGACAACTACAATTCTCCACTCGCTTCATCAGGCATAGTCTTTTACATATATATAAATGGAATATGAACTGTCAGGGCCACAGTTTAGGGACTGAGAAAAAGGTCACTTTTCACTTCCAAGAAGAACTTATAAAAGTTGTTATAAATGGTAAAGAATCTCACTTGTTTCATGAGAAAGGCAGTTAAAAATGTAAACAGGTTATCTGCCAGCCTGTAGTCCAGAGTACCTAATTTTTCAGATAATGAAACAAACCTTGAAATGTTACAGAAAATTGCTTTAGCTCTAGTGGGAAATAACTTAAGATGATCCCATGAACACAAACCACACAAACAAACACGCCAAATGCAGTGGAAGACCCTGCTAGAAGAGGGTGTTGCTATCCACGGTTTGCATACTGACATGGTGCTGGCACTGGGAAAGGAGGACAGTCAGTAAGATTTTTTAAGAATTCATTGCAATCACAGTATGTTTCACTGGGCTGTGAAAGTGGTTCTCCTCTTTGTTTCTTTAACTATAAAAGATTCTAAAATCACAATATTTGTAGAATGGTTTCTTTACCAATGGATTAGAAAAGAGACATCATAGTGGCAATGGAATAACTGCATAATAGCCTAAAGATTGAAAATATCATCCTTCTCTTGCAATATGGAATTTGATTGGGGAAGATCAGTAGTTGTTTTGCCAGCATTAAAGACCTTCCAGTCATTTGATGAGTATGAGAGATTTACTTAGTAATTATCGCTTTTCTCTGATATCAGCTGTAACTCATAAAACTATGGGATTCAGCTTTCATACAGACATTTTCATTCCCTTTCAATCCGTGTCTTTTCAATTCTGTTTCTTATTTGTTTACTAAAGTGATTTAGTTAAGATGTCAATTGGGAGTCAGATGGGATGTTTTCCGGATGGTGCATTTTTCAGTTCATTCAATTTGGCCATTTAAAATGTTATTTCATTTCAGCTTTAGAACTTAGATCTGCTAAAATTAAGATTTGCATTTTCTGTAGCATCATAAACCATCTTTTTTTTCTGTAATCATTTTACCAGTCAGGCCCAGGAAGTTCTTAACAAACATTAATCTCTGGGTTAGCGTTTGGTTTGATAAATGACTTCACATGCAACAAAGAAGCAAGCGAACAAACCTTTCTGCGAGATCCAAGGAATCTGTGCTATGTTGGTTTATGTCCAGTACAGGCAGCCCACAAAGTGGACAGGAGTGTCAATGGGGTATGTAAACAACAAGACAGATCTTCCAAAAAAGTTAAAATAACTTTTACAGATTACAGTAATTCCTTCAAACCCATCGTCTGAAAGACAGAGCAGTGGCAGTGGGAAAAGGCGCTAAAAAGGAAAAATATGATGTTTGGGGTTTTAAAAGTGAACTAGAGGAAGTCTGGTTGATTGGGACACTGGAAGGAAAAACCCTACTGAAAGAAGTTGAGAGGAGAAATGGATAGTAAAGGGAAAAAATTGATCTGAAGTGAAGGAATTACACCTGAAAATGGACTTATCTACAACTCCCTCTGTTACAAATGAACCTATACCCACAAACACCCCCATGCCACACCCCCCCACACCCAACTTTTTGGGAAGTTAAAATTAAATAACTTTAATGTTAGATGTTATGGGAGGAAGGAGGAGAAAACCAGCAGCAGGCACCACAGAGTCACTGCTCAGAGCTGAATCTTGCTGTCCTTTTCATTCCCTGTGCCTTCCTATGGGTTTGCTTTGTGAGCAAACACTTTAATTCTGCTCCAAATACATGTGCTGAGCAATGCTGAAACGCAAGCAGGAGACAAGTGCAGCAAGCAGCTGCATAGTTTGAACTCCATAGACGGGGCTACTACAGCACCCAGTGCATCCTCACTCCACTCAAGCGGTAAATAAAGGGGAAGGTTCTTTGCTTTAAGGAAGCAGCTGTAGTTTTATGTCCATGAAGAAGGTGCTGGTTAAATATCTGTGGTTTAGTTTGCAGCTATATTACCCTGAAGCTTATAAAAAGCTCACAGAAATTAACGGAAGCCTTTTTATTAATTTCACTGAATTTCTGATTGTGTTTTAAACACTGTTCCTGACCTGTTCACTGTCCCACATGAGTAATGTGCTTGTATAGGTGTGGCTGGATGTGCTTGGGCTTTTCTGAAAATACCCATCATTTTTTTATCCTCTGACACTTTTATACTTGTTCCTGCCATGGACTTGACCATCTCTAATAGACACTCAATACCTTTTTTTGTGTCACTAGTGTAGAATTTGCCACTGGTCAGAATAACGTGCATATAGACAAAGTGAATGAGATTCTAGACTTAACTGATATACAAACCAAAGCTCAGAAATCTTGAAGAATGCTACAATACTTTCAAAATAAGACTGATGAAGGTGCACAGGTATATTCTAAGGTAGCTGTAAGGAGTTTAGTTTCCTGATCATAGTGTATGGCAGAGACACCTCTCGTATTTTATCTAGATTCCAGAGGTTGCTTAATGTGCTCTAATAATCTTATCTTCCCTGCAGAGTATGGCTTCTCAAAGTATGCCCTTCCCAAATAAAAACAAATGTATGAAAGTACTTTCCATCTTTGTGACTATGGCAAATGATGCATTAACTACACGGATGCTGTATTAGTCTGGTCATTTAGCAAAAGCACTATGGCGCTTATTCATGCTTAGTGGTCCAGAATGAGGCCTGGGGAAACATATTTGCTCAGACATTATAAGTGTGCTGTGAATGAAAAGAATATGTTGGGCAGGTCTTTAAGTTAAGAAGGGAATCAGTCATGTTTTCGGTTTAGTCTATGACTTTATAAACATAATTTTAGAAGTTATAATCAGGTGCATTTTTTAATGTCCTATCAGCTAAAACAGGCACCTTTCATCATCATGTTTGTACAGAAAAACCAGGGAGGGAATTGGCATGCAAAACCCCAAACCTCCAGCACAGACTGTTAGGTCTAGGCAGCTGATGAGGACGTATTAGTCACATTTGCATGGTCTGAGGCAGACAGTCATATTAACTGCGCCTGGTCTCGAGTGTTTTACAGGGGCTATCTCCTGTTCAAAGCCATTTAGATAAACTTATGATTGACCATGCCCAACCAATAAGTCTCAGTAGACTGGCTCTGGTTCATGCCGTCTAGCTCAGTGCTCATATGTCAACACCACATGGGATTCAACACCTGTTTGCTAGAGGCACCTCAGCAAAAAGGTCATTACTGATGACCTTAAAATTCCTAATATCCTCACCAGATGGCATCCCCTCAGTAAATCCTACTGTGGTTTGTGGACAAAATTTTGAAACTGGTTCTCTTTGGCAGCTCGTATTTTCAAATGTAAATGTTTTTGTAGCTCCCATCACCTACACACGGCATCAGGAGATATATTTCATCCAGTAAAATCTAGGCCAAATTGATTTGCAGTACAAGAAGCTGCGAGCCAAGATCTGTAAATGTCTAACATTGGATTTCTTCATTTTTTTTTCACGAGACATTTAGAGTTTGAGCTGACTGAAATCTTCTTTGCTTCACAAGGTTCTGGACTGGGTTGGCAACATTGGATTGGATTTCAGTCTGTTAATTTAATTTTAATCAAAGCCACAGGTACCAGTTAATCTTGGTTAACAAAAAACCATCCATTGATTCCCCCATCTCAACTCCTATCCTTGCTGGAGACAATAATGTTTGGTCTCCTTTCTGTGAACTAGGAATACCAGCTCTTACTGATGCTGAGCAGGTAAAGATGTTCAGTAAGAGCAATACATCCTGAGCACTAGAACATGTCTGTATATATCTTAATTTTAAAAACATTTTTTTCCTCTGAGCCTTTTTATATGCTTAAATATTTCTGTGGAACTTAGTGTAAAAACCGTTGTGCATAAAGTTAGTCTCCTGTGTATTTGCAGGATCAGGGCCATAGAGAATAACCCAAATCAGCGCATCATTTTTAATTACACTCTACTATATAAATAAGCCCTCGCTAGTCATTGTTAATCTTAGATGAAGTAAAATATTATTCAAAGTAAAAATCTCAACTACCCTTGCTGCACTGGAGTTGTTTTTCAATTAAGGAAATATTTGAACCATTAAAGTGAATGGTAAGTATGATATGGATATTATAAATGCACGGTATTAGACTCCAAAATACTAGCAGAAAATGAAAGCTCCCTTTCAACTCCAAGGGTGTAAAAGATGTTGTATTATCAGCTTAGAAAATTACTTGATGTTGACTATGAATTTACTTCAAATGTAGCTTAGGTTTGGGTTTTTTTCAGTTGTGGAAATTCAAATAGGTGTTGCAGTTGAAGATAGTATATGTGTTCTTCTGTAAAAATAAAGCCAAGCCCCAATCTTCTGATAAAATTCTTTCTCTCTGTCCCACCACCACCCCCAAACACACATGCATGTAATACAGCAACAAAGATTTCCAGCACTGCCTTCCGTACCCAAATCTGTTTCTAATGTGAGGGAGATGCATTATCACATACGACAGAGAGACCTCTCCAAGCCATGCTGCTGCATATCCTACTGTATATATGCATTTCATATATATTCTTTGGACTGAGTGTATCTGCTACCCTGCATTTCTCTATTGAATTCTTGTTTTCTGTCAGACCTGCAGAAAACCATATCCAGTTGGAAATTCATTCTCCATCTGGGAAGCCCAAGGCAGTTAAAAGCAACCTCGCAGGATCCTTGGCAATTCAACTCATGTTGCTTCATATTTCCTTGTGTCTTTCCAAGAATCTGCCTTTTTTAACTGATCAAACTACTACCATAATTAAAATACTTTATCAGGTCCCTTATTACAAAGACTTAAAAAGGGCAGATTTGAAACCTATCGGGTTTAAGTCTTATAAAGTCACAGATTGATACAAGTGGGAAGGAGCTTCTAGACACCACTTAGTTCAACCTCCTGCTCAAAGCAAAGCCATCTTCAAAGATGGATCAGCTTGTCCAACTAAGTTTTTAAAGTATCCAGGGATGGAGATTCCCCAAGGCAATTAAGGTCTATGGATACAAAGAACAAAAGGTTTCAGAGAGAAATAATATCTTTCATTAGGCCAGCAGATATAGCTGGAATAAACAGAAAAACTTTCAAATACATAGTCTTCTTCAGAACTATATGGATAAATTGGCATTTCAAGTCAATCCAGCACTGATAATTACATCAAAGTCATCATTAGCAACAGCATCAACTTTAAAACCAACTGTTGCCTTGAGATGAAAATTAGCATTTCAAGGATCAAAGCAAGGTGCTGCATCACGCTCAGGCCTTGAGAAGCTTGGCATGCCACCAGAAGGAGGACCATGAAGGGCTTTGGAGACCCATATTTTTGATAGTCACATGATACAGAGGACTAGAATTTCAGTACTGTGGGTCTGCTGTCTCTTGTTCTCCAGCAGTTTCCCTCCAAGGACAGTAAGTCTTCAGTACCCCTCCTGGGCACTTTCTTCTGTCAGTAAAGACCACCCTCTTAGTTGCCATTACATGGAGGGTTGTAGTCCAAAGGGAACCTCTTTGTAAAACTAACTACATCGTGGTCTATTGCATATGAGATCCCCGTGCACATATAAACAGGGTCTACGTTCACTGCAGCACTCTGAATGGCCTCAAACATTAGCATTCAAGTGCTTATTCCTTAATCTTACCACTTTAATGCACTATTCTGTAGCATTACTATAATACTATAATGAGGCGTGCTGAGAACCTACAGAATTGAGACTGTACTAAGTAGCACAGAGCCCTGCAGTGAGGGAGCAGACTTTCTGAACTCCACTGAAGTCTACTGTCAGACTGTCTTACTAACTTATTTCTCACTGGGAGTGCTAAAATGCTAAACTGTAATTATAGATACCCCTCATATGCTGTGATTTATAAATTGGGTGTTTACTTTCCTGGAAAGGGAAGTTGCTGGTTTACAGAAAAGGGATTTAGAAAAATTAATCACTCAAAATTAAACCTACCCCAAAGAACATAATATATATCCAAGGCAGTTTAATCAAGAATGAAACAACTAGAAGGTGTTCCTTAACAGAATGTGAGTGCTGGCAAAATGACTCAGGTAGGGAGTCAGGCTGGTACAAGATGGAGACTCTCATTCTGCCCTGAGGGTTCAGTAGCTCTGCAGAGGCAGTGGGATGGCTGGTGTGTAACGCTCTGGCTAGCCAAGGTTGCAGAGGGAGTTGTAATGTGCAATCCCATGCTCAAAGAAACATGATCAGCCCAGAGCATTAGCACGTTTAACATCTTTTGGGGATGTAGGAAGGATCATAATACTGTCTTTCCCCCATGCTTTATTTTAGCTTTTTGATTTGTCTATCAGGCTGCATGTGTAGAGGAGCCAGCTGGATCAGGGTTCCAAGCTGTAAACTCCTGAGGGCTTGCTTTCATTATGTGTTTCCATGTGCCCAGATAAGAGCTTAGTCTCAGCCACTGCCTTTAAAAGTTGGCTTCATCTGATTAAGTGTAGAAGTCTGTGGACTTTCAAGCAGTCCTGGGCTATTCTTTCAGTCAAGGGGCAGAATCAATTGCTCTTAGGCTATGATTTCTCTCATCCTAAAATAGACACCTACATTTGGTCAGACAGATTTCCCTCTACTGGACAGAAATTGGACTTTAGGATGACACAGAAATAGATGTCTATGTCACAGATGTCTTAAGTTAAAAGAACTGAATCCCCTCAAGTATTTATGTTGTTATACGCATATTAATGCAAATGATAACCTGGTTTGGATCATGACTTAACACTCTGTATCAGGAATAGAAGTCAGTGGTATTGTCCCAGTGTAGAAGAATTGTAAGATCACATTCAGGCTGATAGTGTCTACCTGAGCTAAGATACTTAAGAAAGCTTGAGAAGAACAACCAAGGTTCTAATAAAATTCAAGGTTAAAGATGCTATCTGCAAAATAAAAAAGGCAAACCGATACATGTCTTTCAAAACGTATTTTAGGCCACACTTCAGGTAGAAAAAAATTACTTTGATGCTGCTACTGTGGATGAAGCAATACCCCTCCAGTGAAGATCAAACAGAATGAGTTTTTTGCTCCACATTTAATAATTTTGATTCAAAGTATTAGTGTTAAAAATATTCACTAATACCATCTTGTGTCAGAAACATAAAGTCCCTCAGAAGGAATTCAGATGAGAGACCTGAATCTGGAACTTCCAGGTGAGTCCCCTGATCCTGGGGCTCTGCTTATTATGTGACAAACCCTTCTCATTTGATCAGGAGAAGTTAGAAAACATGTCATATTTCTTCCTCTTGGAAAACAATGACAAAGTTTTGAAACCTGAATATTTCTGTTAAAACAATGTCTCTTTCCCAGCTAGCTCCAGTTTAAATTTCTTATATCTATTATTGTTATAATTTATTCATAGCCCAACCTCAAAGACTGATGTCACCGAGAACTGGCATTCTGTCACGCTCATCCTAGAATTAGACAGATTTATTTAGGTCAAGGTATCATTGCAAACCAGAGGATGTCTTCCAGATAATAACTTTTCACAGATCTTGCATGGAGATAGAAATTTCTAATCCATTTAAATGATACTGGTCTGGTTTCAGGCAGGGTCTTTATGGCATTTGTGACGGTAAACGCTACTTTGATCTTTCCTTTCTTTCCTCTTCCCAATTCCCTTCTCATGGATTGATATTTGAAGATTTTTCACCTGCCTTCTCTGCCCAGTATCAGTCCCATGGGCAAAAAATTCCAGTGGTAATTATTATGAGCCAGCGTATTGTGTACTTTCCTGGAGATTTATTAGTTGAGAAGTGGTTTCCCAAGGAATGCCCCCAAAATAATTTTCTCTTACAGTTTAGGTTTGCAGTCTCTGATGACTGCCTCTAACCCCTACGGAAGTCTGTTGGCCACCCCAGTCTCAGGAGAGGGCAATGGTTTTTGCATTGTTCATTTCCCTGTCTATGCTTTGTACCAGCACCAAACACTGGCTCAGAGCATCCACCACAGCTGCCATGATGATGATCAATACAGTAATTGTATATGTTATAATAACTGGAATTAATGTAGTGTAATCCACTGCACTAGACAATACACTCACAGAAAAAAAAGGGCAGATCATACCCGAGAGGGTTTATAAGCTTAGGGTAAATCAAGAGATTGAAAATGGATGTAGACACGTAGGAAAAATAATGAAAAAATTTTACCCAGTGTGCTAGGCAGTGGCTTCAGTACATCAGCTGCCTAACTGTTCCCAAGTTATCAAATTCTGTTTTTCATTAACAAATTCAGGTGACCACAGAAATCATAGAAAAAAAATGTGAAATATCAGCCTACAGACATCATCTAGTCTATCCCCTGCCAAAGGCAGAAACCCCTATATGTATACCATTCCTACTTACACCCAGGCATGTATGCTATGTTGCATAATACAACAGCCTATCCCGGAGTTGTACTAAAGTTACTACTGGGCACTTTTTCCTGATACTTAATATGAATGTTTCTTGCTAGAATTCATCACAGAGCTGAAAAACAGATTCTTCCATTATTCTTGGCAGAAACTTTTTGCAAATCAGAAAATCATCGTCTTGTATCCCCTCAGTCTTCTCCAAGTTGTACAGGCCTCTGTACAGGAAGTCTCCTCATAGGTTGAAATTTTTAGGACTCCAGTTATTCCTGCAGCTCTCCTGTGAACTCTATTCAATATCTCAAAATGTATATTGAAATACAGAGCCTAACAATGCATGTTCTGATCCTTATTGAAGAGGAAGGGCTCCCTTCTTCATCTTGCAGGCTGTGTTCTGAGTTAAATGCCCCAGTGTAACACCGTATGAAGTGGTGGCTTTCCCTCCTGTCCTGAAGAACTGCCTCTTCCCATCCAGTACTTACACTGCTGATTATTCCAAAGTGTCAAAGCCTGTCCTGGGCCAAGAACAACACATTACAAAATCCCACTCGGTATGTCTGTTTGTTAGTTATGAGAATGTGTCTTTGATAATCTTCAAGAATTAGTAGGTAACCAGCATTACATCCACCCTACAAGAGGGTAATCTAGTCTATGTCTCCTTACCTTTCATGTGAGAATATCGTGTGGTTCCAGAAAAGGGTTAAGGCATATGTAATTCAGTACTACTACTATTGGCTCATGATGGCAAGCTATTACAAAAGAAAATCATAGCAGCTTGACATGATTTACCCATCTCCTTATTATCCTATGGGTTCTTACAGATAATTTTATTCTTGTTCCGGAACTTTTTTAAAAGCTTGAGCTAGATTTGTCTTACAGTATCTTACCCTCTCCCCACTAGAAGTTCTCAGAAATAATCCCAAATGGCTTTAAGATTGCTTCAGTTGTTTCTTTAACTAACTTGAATGAAATCCATCAGGGCCAACAGTTATGAAAAGATTTGACTTGTCAAAGAGCAGTGTCACTTGTTCTTTTCCTGTTCTGTGCTGATGTTTTACTTCTGTCTCAGTGATATTGAACGTTCTAACCATTTGACCTTTTTAGTGAAGGAAGATGTGGAAAAGTATTAAATATCTATGTCTTTCAGTGCCATCTGTCAACGATGTTGCAATTCACATTTGCAAAAGAAAAATTAAAAATGAGCACAACTTAGAATTATAGAATGGTTTGGGTTGAAAGGGACCCTAAAGATCATTTAGTTCCTACCCCCCTGCCATGGGCAGGGCCACCTGTCTTCATATGAAGACAGCCTGTCTTCATAGGAGAGGTGCTCCAGCCCTCTGATCATCTTCATGGCCCTCCTCTGGACTCACTCCAACAGGTCCACGTCCTTCTTATATTGAGGGCCCCAGAGCTGGGCACAGTAGTCCAGGTGGGGTCTCATAAGAGTGGAGTAGAGGGGCAGAATCTCCTCCCTCAACCTGCTTGTCACAATTCTTTTGATGCAGCCCAGGATACAGTTGGCTTTCTGGGCTGCAAGTACACATTGCTGGGTCATGTTGAGCTTCTCATCAACCAACACCCCTAAGTCCTCAGGGCTGCTCCAAATCCATTCTCTGCCCAGCCTGTATTTGTGCTTGGGAATGCCCCAACCCATGCAGGACTTTGCACTTGGCCTTGTTAAACTTCATGAGGTTTGCACAGGCCCACCCCTCAAGCCTGTCAAGGTCCTTCTGGATGGCATCCCTTCCCTCCAGTGTGTCAACCACACCACACAGCTTGGTGTCGTTGGCAAACTTGATGAGGGTGCACTCAATCCCACTGTCCATGTCACCGACAAAGATGTTAAAGAGTGCCGGTCCCAATATGGACCCCTGAGGAACACTATTCGTCACTGGTCTCCACTTGGACACCAAGCCTTTGACTGCAACATTTTGAGTGCGACCGTATAGCCAATTCCTTATCCACTGAGTGGTCCATCTGTCAAATCCATGTCTCTCTAGAGCCTCTAACTCCTCTTGTTTATTCCCCATGCTACATGCATTTGCATAGAGGCATTTAAGTCTGGCCCCTGATGAAGCTGACTTACTGGCTGGAGTTGCTGGAATTCCTTTGTGCTGCTCTTCAGGTGCTCTCCTGCTGACCTGTGATCCTTCTCCAGGCTCTGGGCATCTACTGCTGGCACTAGCATCAAACTTTAATGAAGACACTTTAATGAAGATACATCTTATAGACCATTAGTTTTTCAACAAAGAAAATGAAGAGAGTTAGATGACAAGTGCCTTGTATATACAGTAGCTTGTAGCCTGAATGCAATAAGATTATGTGAGCAGAACTTTGACCCAATTATTCAGTTGTAATAATAGAAATTACAGTAGTGATTTCTAAAATTTAAGCATGCTGCACATCCTTTATTCAGAAATTGCTCATATAGCTTTCTTCTGAGTCAGTGAAAATGCTTGTATGGGCTACTGATCAAGAGAAATCATTAAAGCATGTTTTAAATGTCTAATTTATTCACTCTGTACCTTTTAAAAAAATAATGTTAATTTGTGAATTTGCATTCATTAATACCTAAAAAATTAACTAAAAATGCATGCAAAAGACTGTACTTCTCACACAGCTGGTAGTTCTGTCTATAAAGGTTATTTCTTTAGCACGTTGTTGATATTAATTTTTTGGGAGTATTACAATTAAAATGTATTCATTCAACAATAATGAAGAAATGCAGAGTTATTGGTTAAATACCTCAACAAAATTAAAATGTGTCATTTCCCTTATTTACATTTTTTTTCCATACAGCTGTTCCAAAAAAGAGTGAAACGACAGAGTTCTATTGGGAAGCAACTGATTTCATTTTACAAGCAGAATACAAGTGCAGGCATTTGCGTGTGAATTTGAAGAGGCACAAATTTGAAGACAGACACATGTAAGTGGGTTTTACCAATCTAGAAATCTGTTGCATGAGATTATTTCTCTAGAGTAACATGGAAATCTCCCTGCAAAGGCTGTCTTGCTTTTGAATATATCTCCATTATATTTAAACAATTAAAAAAATCCACACAATAAAGAACTGGAAGAGAAAAAAAGTCACTTTTCTTTTTGGTATAGTAACTGACATAGCTGAAAAAAGTATCTTACAGATGAAATAACACTTTTGTCTTCTATTTTTCGTTTTCATTATGTTTTACATAAGGTCTCCGACATTAAAAAAAAAAAAGAGCTTTGCCTCCAGTCTATATAAGCAGTACTATCTAGATTCATCTTCCAAGGTACATATGTAGCTTCATGGGGGTCCTAAGAAAATAAAGAAAACTCTTATTAGCCTATGGTATTATGTATTCCAGGAGCCTCCTGTGCAGTTTTCTTTGTGCCTAGCAGCTCCCACGGAGTCAATTTAAATATTGAGCCTGTTCAGTCTATGAGGCATGTGTGTAATTTCTATTAATGCTAATGTGAGCTATTCATGCATCAGGGAAACACATCTTCATGTTTTTAACTTTCCATTTGCTTTCACTCACCAGGAAGAGTTTGGAAGGATTCTGCCTGTGTGGAGAACTTAACCCTGACTGAGGATGTATGTTTTTCTTTAGAAATGGTTTTTTAAGACTTTTCTTCCCCCATGGGGCAGTTGTGTCAGCCTGCCCCCTTGTCTTCTTCCCTTTTTTACCATGATTACTTGTAACTGGGTTAGGCTGCGTCCTAACTGGATTTTGTCGTAGCTTAACACAGACCCTGTTTCACCAACTCCTTGAGAAAGTGAATGAATGGGAAAAAAAAGCCAAACCAACTATGGAAGCCTTCCTGAAAGGATTTCTTTGTGGAAGAAGAAAAAAAAGGACTCAGGGCCAGGGACCAGAGCTGTACCCCTCCCTACCTCCACTGGACCAATGTCAGATGACTTCTTGCCTGTTCACCCTCTGAGCGTAGATGCTTGCTTGCTAACGGCTCAGCTTCAGGAGATGCAGTGTTGGAGTTCTCCAGACATGTGTGCTCAGGGTGGGCTCAGCCCCCTCACACCTTCTCTCGCGTTTTGTGGCTAAGTGCCACAACACTAATATGCGAAACCTGGGTGGCACAGTCACAGCCTGCCCATTCGCAAAAGATGGCAACAGAGACATTTAGAAAAAGGTGAATTGTGGAGTGCATGTGCAAAGAAGTTAGGCCTTGGTTCAGTGTTCTGTTTTCCTATGGCTACTCCATGTCCTGTTGAGGGAAAGCCTCTGCTGCCATGAGCTTCCAGCCATTTGGACCCTGTCTTAAAACATAAGCTGTTCATAAAAACATATTCTGAAATGACACCAGGTAAAAACGAAGTTACATTTCCTGAAGGTATAGCATCATATTCAGGAATGCACCTAAAGACCTGCCGGCATCTATCTTTCTATTCTTTGACGTCTATGAAAATCAAAGTCTGAGTCCAGAGCATTGAATTAGCATTAGAAATTCCTGGGGAAATCACAGTTCATTAATTTAATGTTTAACTATTCAGTGGAGTGAGGTGTTCCCTGTAAAGTAGGTTTGATTTAAATGTTTCTGAGGATCAAGAACATACCTCAGCAACAGTTAGGTCCAATGGCTTTAATGCATCTTTTTTGTCTGATCTGATTCGTCTAACCTTAGCTTCCAGCCAATGCATCTTATTATGTCTCAGTCTGCTGTACTGAAGGACACTCTATTATGAGATTTCTGTTCTCATGTCCGTGCTTACAAACCTACATGAAGTCACCCCCTTAATCTTCTCTGCATAAATCTAAGCCAGCAGAGCTCTTTGATTGTATCAGCATAAAGAATTATTTTCAATCTTTTCATCCTTCCCATGTGCCTTCTCTGTACTGTCTGCTGTTTAACAAAATCCTTCTTCAAAGAACTTTCTTTTTTTCACATCCATGGTGTCCCATTGTGGTGGTTTCACCCTGGCTGGATGCCAGGGGCCCACCAAAGCCGCTCTAGCACTCCCCTCTAACTGGACAGAGGAGAGAAAAGTAAATCAAAAGGCTCATGGGTCAAGATAAGGACAGGGAGAGACCATTTTATCAGTTACCATCACGGGCAAAACAGACTCAACTTGAAAATAATTAATTTATTAGCAATCAAAATCAGAGAAGGAGAGGAGAAAAACTGCTAGATCTTAAAAACCTTCCCCCCACCCCTCCCTTCTTTCTGGGCTCAACTTCACTCCCAGTTTCTCTACCTACTCCCCCCAGCGGTGCAGGGGGACGGGAATGGGGGTTGAGGTCAGTTCATCACATGTTGTCTCTGCCAATTCTTCATCCTAGGGAGAGGACTCTTTCTCTGCTCACGCGTGGGGTCCCTCTCATGGGAGATAGTCCTCCACGAACTTCTCCAGCGGGGCCCAGGAGCAGACTGCTCCAGCTTGGGTCCCCTGCGGGCCCAAGTTCTGCTAGCAAACCGTTGGCATGGGCTCCTCCCCCCATGGGTCCACAATGGCTTGCCAGGAACCTGATCTGGCGCAGGCTTCCCACAGGGTCACAGCCTCCTCCCTTCAGGCATCCACCCGCTCCGGCGTGGGGTGGGGCCCCGGCCCCGGCCCCCCTCCTTTCACTGACCTTGGTGTCTGCAGAGCTGTTTTCTCTCACATCTTCTCACTTCTCTTCTCTCTGCGGCTACTGAGACGCAGCCGTTTTTTTTTCCTTCTTAAATATGTTATCACAGAGGCGCTTCCACTGCCGCTGATTGGCTTGGCCTTGGCCAGCGGCGGACACAGGGAAAACTTCTAGCAGCTTCTCACAGAAGCCACCCCTCTACCCCCCCACTACCAAGACCTTGCCACAGAAACCCAGTACACCCACTAATGCACTTATCATTGTAAAATTCACCCTCAGTTGTTAACACTTCAGGTCCTTGCCAATGAGAGAAAATATTTGGAAACAACATAGAACAGCAATAGCATGAGCTCATCTTCATGTCTCTACCTGCCATGATCCCCAAGTCCTCTTCAGCCAAGGTTACCATGGTCAGCGTTCCAGTTTCTGGGGTCTTAGTGCCAGACCTGCTGTGGGGCATGTCATCATCATGGCTTACAACTCTCCCACTTTTATATCATCTGCCAATCCTTTCAGTAGGTTGTTAGTAAAAATGCTAAATAGTATCATCATGCTCATTGACCGATTATATCTAGAGATCCATGCATTCAGTTTTCAAAAGTACCCAATTAACGTGCACTTTGTTTATTTTGAAATATTTTAATTTCTAATAAAAATGTGGTCTGAAATTGTAGAAGGCTCTTTGCTTGCATGAGCACTATTACTTTTTCAACCAAATTCATGACCTCATTGAGAGAATATATCAAGTTAACTAGCATGACCTATTGTCAATGGATCCTTGGCAATGAAAAATAATCTTATTACCTATCCCTGCTTTGGCTATTCTTTAGAGCCCAAAGGCCCAGTAGGCGCACCAGATTACCCACTTTACCTTTTTCAGATTTTCTTACAGCATTGGCTTCCTTTCAATTTTCTGAAACTCACTTACTGTTCCATGTTTTATTGAAAATCAGTGTTAAGGATCCAGAGAGCTACTAAAACAGCATTTTAAAACTCTCTGATGAAAGCTATCCAGACCTGCTGATTTAAAAATATCTAACTTCAATAGCTGTTTTTTAACATTTCTTTGAGTCACTGTCAGAATAGAAAATATGCCGTCATTGTCATCAACATTGCTAGAAGATGCACTGCCATCACAGCATATTGACTGTTCTTCAAAGCCTGAAAGAGAAACATATAAAGAAGCTTGTCTTTTCTGCTATATTGCAGACAATTCCATAGATATCATCTACTATTTCAAAAAAACCCCACTTCTTTACATATTCATTTGTTCCGAATTTACTTTCAGAATCTCCTTTTTATCCTGCATTTTGCTGACCATGTAGTTTTTCTTGTGCATTTACCAGTTCCTAAAGTTTTATGTCCTAATTCATATTCTTTAATATCCATTTCTTCTTTCTTTCCTTTATGATGCATGTGATACATTAATTAATATTGTTACTATTACCATTATCTCTTTCTACTGCCCAAGTCTGACTTTTTAGCTGGAGTGATTTCATTTTCAGCTGCAGGGTTCTGATCTTTTTAACTTTACTTTTATTCATGCTTTTCTGTTTGGATTTTTTACCTCCAATTGATATGATCAAAGCTGTCCTCAGCTCTGTGATGCTGTGAAACTGCTCATACAAAGCACAGAGCTCACAGATGCAGAGCACACATAATCAAATCATGATCAGTTGAAGTTGTATCTACGTAGAGCAATACGGCATCACAGAGTTATCTGAGCTTACTCTGAACAGGCCAGTAGTATAAGACTGATAGGGTGGTGATTTTGAGCAGCATCCCCTATGTTCATATTTTAATATTGAATGTTATCTTTTTTTAGGCAATAGCTATGTTCTGAACAGCAACATATTCTAGCAAGGTGCAAAAAAACTGGCTGATGCGCGATTGCTTTGCCAAGAGGCAAATACTGATGAGTGAGGGTGTAACACTGAAGCTACCTTTATTCTGGCATCATTTACCAGCTGCAGAGGCTCAAGAGCAAGATCAGGCGTGCAGCTTGTGAGTACACAGCCATCATCTCATTTATTGTTTATATACATTGTAATGGGCTGAACTAGCTGTTATTAGCCTGACGATTAACATGCTCACACCACACCACTGGGCACCCAGTGAGTCTGTGCTGACCAGCCGCTCATCAATATACTGCTCTTTCAGAAGGGAGGATCCTTGATCCTGCTGTGTTGCTATTTTCCTCCTCTTCTGGGTTTTTTTTTTTTTTTTCTATTAGCATTTTTATAATTTGTCATGTAAGTACCCTTTTTTTTCCTGAATATTGGATGATTTCTCTTCTTTGCTTTGAACTATTACTAATGAGTATCAACTCCACAGTCTCACCTCCCTTTGTTTTGACTCCCTTATTTTGCAGGGTTCATTAACCTATGTGCTTTCTTGCTCATAGAGTAAGGTGAGAACTCATCATTAACTTCTTTCAGCGAAGCTGGGCTCTGGATCAGAAGGCAGCCTGCTCCTCTGTGCCTATGAGAGCTGAGGCAATCTTCCTCAGTGCACAAAGAAACCAGTGTGCTCCCACACTTTCCCACCTGAGGAACTCAGTGAGGCTCTGGGAACTCTGCTTCAATGGAAAAAATGATACCCTCCATCTGCTGATCAGCAGTGCCTGACGTTGGTGAGAGACAGGAGATCACAGCTTCATTGAGTTATGAACTCCATGACAAGCAAAATATCGTGACTCAGTGCAGTGGCATCTCCCTGGAAAGAGGAGCTGGGAGTTGAGTCTATGAAAGCGCTGTCCTCCCACCTCCACACCCACTCACACACCGAGCGCTGTATGCAGCTGCGTTAGCGCAGCCCAACCACACTGAGAAGTAAGTTGTACCAGCCCGATGGACCACGGAGATAACGTGATCATCCTGTCTCCGTGCCCTAAGCCAAACTCTACAGTACAATGTTCACAACTCCCAGGGCTTTTGAATCGTGTGATCAACTCCTTTCTAGCTGTCAAGAAGGCATCTAATATAGAATTCCCTTGTGACAGAGGCAACATTTTTGAATTAAGGATTATCTTCTATAGAATTTAGACATCTGAGGATATTTGGCAGAATGAGACTGTCAGCACATATCAGTCAGATTGAAGTTTCCCATGATAACAGACCTTTTAGCTTGCACTTTATAAGTAAATATATATAAAGCCCATCAGCTTGTCCTCAAGTCTTTGGTCTATGGCATTATGTCCTACATGTTAGGATATTGGCTTGTAAAGATTCATGAAGTGTTTGCTTCTGAGCTGGTAGTAATTCAAACAGACAATATCATTTTTGACATAGAATAACAGTTTACTTCCCTCTTAGTCCACTCATCCCTTCCTGAACAGGTAATAGAGGAGACTTTATAAAAGGAGACTTTAGCATTCCAGTCATGCAGATCTTCTCACCAGGCTTCATTCTTCCCCTCAAGGCTGAATTTATGCTCATAAATACGTTCCAATTGCTGTTATTATATAGGTCACTAGCATTGGTGTACAGGAAATTAGCACATTTCTCTCCTCTTATCCCTGGGTGCCTTGATTAATTTTGTTCTTGACATCTTGATTTTATGCTAAGTTAATGCTTATTTATCCCCTCCTCTTTTATTAATTGAATACTTTCCTAATTATCCTCCCTGTCTGCTCTCTTAAGCAGTGAGCCACAGGTTACCCCAAAAGATCACTTGCCTCTAAAGAAAGACAAGTCTTCCAGAAAATCTCTCTTCAACAAAAATCCTCTATTGAACTCACTTTTTTCCCCCAGCAGTTCAATTCCACAGCCTTACACACTGCTTCTTGCAGAGAGCTGCAAAAGCATGGACAGAAAGGGCACCCTCCTTGCTGAGCAAGTGCTGCGCCCCAGCATAAACACCACTCAATTACACTGTGCTTCTCACATTCCTGTTTGCTTCTGCTGCCTTTGGTACCCACCCTCTTCTGATCCCTCAACATGCGTTTGTCCAGAATCATGTCAAATACACATCACTAGACTTGTACACTTTATACATGCCCAACGTCTACCAATACATGTTTGTGTCAATGCACTTTTTATTTTAAAAAGTGAAATGTTTTGGAATTCCTGGTTTGGATTAACCCAATAATTAAAAAAGAAACCCACCTCAACAACAAGAGGGAGGAAAAAGAAGAAGAAGAAAAAAAAAAACAAACCAAAGGGATTTCATTGATATTTATAGAGGTACATGTTAAGTTTCCTTGGAAACCACCACTGCTCCTTTTTAATTAAATCTTCATTAAATACCTTTATCTTTCTGAAAAGATAAGAAAATTGCTCCTATCAACATTATGGGATTTTATTTTGCTCAATTTCTTGTCCAAAATTCCTACAGTTGGATGGAGAAAGACTCCATAAAGATGCTGAAGGAGCTGCCTGTCAGTCTTTTCTTTTTAATATTTTTACATTCCAGGTGCAATGAATGAAGAATTTCTATTTCTAAATACAAAAACTGAGTGAGGAAGCCTTTGCTTACTAAAAAAACCCCAACAAACCAACCAAAAAACAAAGCAACAGAAAAATGCCAAGGAACTTTAAAATGCTGATAAGAGTGAATGTGGAAATCTAAATCAAAGATGCTACTTTATAACTGGTGAACCTACTGGATTCTTATCTTGTTCATAAAACAGCTATCCAGGCGCTCCAGAGTTGCTGGAAGGTTTCTGTAGCCTTACAGTTGAGTTATTCTAATGGGTCAACACAGAAGGAGTAAAGTCATAGTACACATTTATTTTATATACAGGTATTTGGGGAGGTGCCATTTCTGCATTCCCCCATTAGAACCACCAGTAGTTATTTGTTAGGCAGGTGAAAGTAGAGGTGAGAAGTTTTTGCTCCAGATGACGTCAGATATTCAGGCAAGTAGTTTTGTTGACTTGGCTGGGAAAAGCTTGCTTAATTTTCATAGAAAATTGCTTACTCACCTGGGACCAGCATCTTCTGTTTGGTACACACAGTGAGCAAAGAAAGTCTGAGCCCAGGCGTGTTGGCATTACTAGCTGTACACCACAAAAGAGTGGTGGCTGGTTGTGGCGGAGACAGGGATTTAGACAGAGATTACCCTGCGTAGTGGCTGCAGACTATACACGAGCTAACCTTCTAGAGAGAGGTTAAGCAGCTGATCTTAAGAGCAATCCTCTTTATGTGAAGAATGCCATCAGTCGCTGCTATGTTATACACAGGGATGCTGACTGCAAAATTGCCCTTCTAATAACCCTGCTAATACCTTCGACTTCTTGGCACGGTGGAAGGAAATGGAAGAGCACTGTGTTAACAGTTCTAACGGTTCGGAAGCTCCATCTTTTGGCATCTGTACCCCTGTTTGGGACACCCAAAAGCATTTGCTTAGAACACGGCTCCTGGCACAAGAAAAACTGGGAGATGTGAGAGGCCTGGCATTCTGCTAGAAGAAGAATGATCCTTCATCCCTTCTTCATTTAAGAAGCCTTTTTACTTTTTTAGGAGACAGTCATAGGAGATGAAACATATGCCATATGTATGTGTAGTGCTGTTTCAGAGATTCAGTAGGAGCAGGCTGATTAAATCCTATCAAGCATAGAGTTGTCATCAGCGTTGTGTCTTGAGATGATGAACTTGACACTGAAGTAGCATCCATCACTCCTCTGTTGGATTCTTAGGCTTCTTAGGGGTTGTTACCCAAATTAACAACATCCAACCCACCAAACCTCTACAGTAGCCACATGACACAAATATAAAATCCTGCCCTGTTCTAGGTCTTATCCATCAAGTGTCAAAATTATAAGAAGACTGTTCTGCTGTTTAGGCTTTACCACTCTGAACCATTTTCTAGAGTACAGCACTGCTATTGTTTCTTTAAAAGCATGGACAAAATGAATGATAAATCCTGTCTTTCAGAAATCCACAGGAAGCAAAACCTCCTCTCCTTCTTCATCTTTTCTTCGATTTGAACATCACCAGGAGTCTGGAGGACAAACTTTACTACTATTGTCTGCTTGATATAATTAAAAATCTCAACTCTCACCTGTCTGGAGGATGACATAACATTTAGGTTAAAGTTCCAGATGCTGACTAAATGAAATCTTTTGTGTTGTCCTCTTTTGAAAGCACTAACTCTGCTTCTTTGTTTTGCTTTTTAAACACTTTGAGAAAAAAAACATTCACCTGGACTCTGTTTAAACTGTCATGTTGCAAGCACCTTTAATCATGAATGAAACTTGTATTTTCATCAGTTCTCAGTTTCAGGCATCCTATGGGTGACAAGTGTATTCTGAATCATATCAACGGTATACAGCAGAAATTTGTCATATGCACTATTTCTGACCGTGAGTAACAGCCATCCGTGTCAGCTAACGGATATGATGAAATACACTTGCTTTGCATTGCTGTTTTTACTCCAAACTTCAAGCGAAGCTGTCATCATCTTTCCTGGGTGCTCTGATGCCATTTTTAGCATGTTACAGGGTTTTACTTAACAACCACTTTCCGTTTCTATGTTTATATCTGAAGCTGGCCAACATATTTCACTCCTGGCCTTCCCTTGAATTTTCAATGCCTCTTGGTCCTGCTCATGTATAGAATTCTACTAGTATTTTTTTCTGTAAACATTCCTCAGGGTAGTAATGTTTTAATCCCCATAGCAAACAACCGTTCTCCACTGACAGCTTCAATTTCCAGAAACATTGAGGCTACATTTCTTCTCAGCTAGGTGATGAGATCATCCCTAAAAGGAATAATGCATTAGCCCATTCAAAGTGTGCCTTGCTTCCAGAGCTATTTCCCAGTCTGCATTAAGGAGGTTGTCTAGGGGAATTACGCACTTTCTGTGTATGTTTCTCTGGGGAGCTGGAACAACGAGGACAGTCTGTCTGTAAAACCATGTTTTTCTGATGCTGCGCAACAGAAGTCATACTGGTGAGCCACTGAAATCAAAGCCGATCTCTGCAGCCTGGCAGCTGACCACAGGCTATTGCTTACCTTTGGACCCAGGATGTTTATCCAGTCTTTGATTAGACTAATATATTTTTTTTCCTTCCAGGTGGTAGCTTGCAAAGTTTAGTAGTACACCAAGTCTGAGAGTTTGAAGTAGCACACCAAGTACAAGAGCTTTAAACTAGATTTGAAGGGGGAAAGGGATAAACCCAGGCTCACTAGAGATTAGCCTGGGGGTGGCGCGCCAGTGTTTGAGGGACTGTGTGCTGGTGAGGTCCTCTCATCTGCCATCAGATGATTGGTGATGATAGGGTTGAGTGTTTATGGGCAAGAATCAGGGGGAAGGCCAACAAGGCAGATATCTTGGTGGGAGTATGTAACAGACCACTCAACTAGGAGGAAGAGGCAGACAAAATATTCTATAAGCAGCTGGGAGAAGTCTCACAATCGCTAGCCCTTGTTCTTGTGGGGGACTTCAATTTACCAGATGTCTGCTGGAAATACAATACAGAGGAGAGGAAATTATCTAGGACGTTCCTGGAGAGTGTGGAAGAGACCTTCCTGACACAGCTGGTGAGTGAACCAACTAGGGAAGGCTGGACCTGTTGTTTGTGAACAGAGGAGGACTGGCGGGTGATGTGATGGAGGCTTTCTTGGGCATAGTGATCATGAAATGATAGAGTTTCAATTTTTGGAGAAATAAGGAGGGGGGTCATCAGAATGGCTACCTTGGATTTCTGGATGGCAGGCTTTGGCCTGTTTAGGAGCCTGGTTGACAGAGTCCCTTGGGAGGCAGTCCTGAAGGGTAAAGGAGTCCAGGAAGGCTGGGCATTCTTCAAGAAGCAAATCTTGAAGGTGCAGGAGCAGGCTGTCCCCATGTGGCAAAAGACAAGCCAGTGGGGAAAAAGACTGGCCTGGGTGAACTGGAACTCAGGAAAAAAAAGAGTTTATGATCTTTGGAAGAAGGGGCAGGCAACTCAGGAGGACTACGATGATGTTGTGAGGTTATGCAGGGAGAAAATTAGAAAGGCAAAAGCCCAGCTAGAACTCAACCTGGCCACTATTGTAAGAAAGAATAAAAAATGTTTTTACAAATACATTAACAACAAAAAGAGAGCCAAGGAGAATCTCCACCCTTTATTGAATGCAGAGAGGAACATTGCCACCAAGGATGAGGAAAAGGTCGAGGTGCTTAATGCCTTCTTTGCCTCAGTCTTTAATAGTCAGACAGTTATACTCAGGGTACCCAGCCCTGTGATCTGGAAGACGGGGATGGGGAGCAGAATGAAGCCCCCATAATCCAAGGGGAAATGGTTAGCAACCTGCTATAGCACTTAGACACACATGAGTCTATGGGGCCGGATGAGATCCACCCAAAGTTACTGAGGGAGCTGGCAGAAGTACTCACTAAGCCACATTCCATCCTTTATCAGCGGTTCTGGCTAACCAGGGGCTCCAGCAGTCCAGCTGACTGGAGGTGAGCAAATGCGACATCCATCTTCAAGACCAGCTACAGGACAAGGGGTAATGGGCACAAAGTGAAACATAAGGGGTTTCAGTTGAGTATGAGGAAGAACTTCTTTACTCTGAGGGTGACAGAGCACTGGAACAGGCTGCCCAGGGGGGTTGTGGAGTCTCCTTCTCTGGAGATATTCAAAGCCTGCCTGGATGAAGTCCTGTGCAATCTGCTCTAGGTGAACCTGCTTTAGCAGGGGGGTTGGACTAGATGATCTCCCAAGATCCCTTCCAACCCTTGCCATTCTGTGATTCTGTGTGATTCTGTGAAGGGCCAGAAGGAGGATTAGGGCAACTACAGGCCTGTCAGTCTGACCTTGGTGCTACAGAAGGTTATGGAGCGGTTCATCCTGAGTGCTATCACGTGGCACTTAGAGAGCAGCCAGGCGATCAGGCCCAGTCAGCATGGGTTTATGAAAGGCAGGTCCTGCTTGACCAACCTGATCTCCTTCACATCTCCCAGAAGAAAAGTACCACATCCTACTGCTGTGAGTTACTATGTTTAAATATGGGCCAGTAGCCTGAAACTACTCATTTACTTTGCAGTTTCTCTGAGTTTTTAATTTTCTTTTTGTTCCAGTATACTTAGTTATTTTAAAACAGTGGCCATCAAACTGATTAACTCTGATAAATTTGGAACAAACCTTTCAAACGTCACCAGAAAACACTGAATGTCTAAGATACTCTGCAGCTGTGAAGTATTCAAAAACCTTTATTTTTCATTTTTATGAGGGTACATCTTTTGCATCTGGGCAATGCCTCAAGTAAATAAATAGATTTTCAAAAGACATCACACTTTGTTAGCTTTAAATTCATAACACAGCACACTCATCACAGCCCCCTCTGGGCTTTACAAACATTCCTGTGAGTGCCTCCTGAACTAATCTTTCATCCATGCATGAGGTAACACTATATGCTCTCTTCCTGCTGTCGCTGACCCTTTGTTCTTCCAAACACAGCAAATACACAGACTCCTCTAATAGCCAATACTTCTCCTAAAGCACCAGTAAAAGTAGTTCAAGATTTTGCTCTTACTCTTCATATTGCAAAAGAGTAGGAGTGCTCACAGATAGGGTTTTTTTTTTTTTTCCCTTTCAGCTGAGGGGAGGCAACTGCTACTGTATAAACCAAGTCTTTTCTGCAGCTGATGCTACCCTCATTTTTCTACCTGAAACCCTTTGACTTTATATCAGTTAATCCAATATTCATATGGCCAATATTCTATGATTCTATGCAAGATCCCACAACAAATTCTTGTGGTTAAATGATTTCAATTGATGTATTGGATCCTGGAGTATCAGAAGGTTTGTTGTCACACTTCCTGGCTTTGTCCTTCAATTTAGATGTATTTTTTATTAAATGGTCATGCCGTTTACCTCTTGAAAAGACTTCATTAATTCAAGAAGAGAAGAATCAAGCCAAGCAGAAACAGCACTTCAGTTTTGACTATCCACAGCATTAGGAAATAACAGAAGAAAATCAATCCCTAGCAGCAAGACTGGATTTTGAAGGGAGAAGGAGGAGAAAGGAATGTTGCTTCTGAAACCATTAAAGGAGCTAAATGCATAGCTCAGAGGGAATCAGTCTTATGTGTTTATTTTAATCTTTCACTTTGGGGGAAAAAAAAAGTTAAAGTGAATGTATTCCTTATAGCAAGACTGGATTGACCAAACTGGAAACCTGAGTTGTCTATGTAATTACAGGTAAAATGTAACATGGATAACAGCCAGGCAGTATTTTTATGCCCTCTTACTAGGGAATTCTAGCTCTGAGCAAACAGAGCAGTCCTGCTTTCTGCAACTGGTAGTGGACCTGGAGGGTGCTTCCGCCTAAGGCAGTGAAATACAGTGCAGCCATCAACACTAGGCAAAATTGCAGTGACTCTTGAGCCACACCAATACAGAGATGGAGATATGAGTATGGAGTTACTGCTTCAGTCATGTTTCTGTAGTATTATCCTGCTGGAAATGTTAGCAACCACACAGTGATGGTCCTTTAATATTGCTCATCTGATAGAATTTAAACCTCATCCTGTTGAGCCCTGTTTCATGTGAGTACTGCAGAGAGTCTCTTCTCTGGAGTCATCCCTACTAGTGGTTAATAAATACACAGTGGTTGAATACATAGAGAAACAGGACCTCTACCAACATGGCTGTAGAAATGAGCAAACCAGGTGTTTTGTAGGGATTTTAGCCTTCAGCCAACCAGTAGCAAATGTAAGCCTCATGGCAAGAGTAAGGGCAGGCAATATGTAGGGGTTCCAGTCACATCTTTTGCAGTCATTTGCCCCCTTGCTAAAACTACCAAAGATGATTAAATCTGGATTTCAGTCAGGTCAATAATACCTCACTCCTGAGTTCTGGACTGCAGTGTGTATCAGTGATCCTCAGACTGAACTCAGTCATTAATTGTCTGTAATTAATAGGCTGTAATTGCCAATTTAAAGATGTAAGTCTGAAAGAAAATTTTTTTCATTCCACCTGAGGCAACTATAACTGGTTTTGGCCTTTCCTTAAAACTAAGGCATCTGATGTACTGAGGAAGCTGTTCATGTTTGGCTAATACAGAAATATTGGCTTGTTTCCAACAGGTTCCTACCTCTTACAAATAATTGCATTTTGTTGTGGGACTCTGTATCTTATATTGGCTCCCACATGCTGGTCAGACTAGTTGGTAACCCAGATTTAGGAGTGAGTTTATAAAGCCTGGTAGCTGCCTTGCTGTTGGCACATCTGCTGACTGAGGCATAGTAACAGGACGTCTGTGATATCAGGAAATGTGAAACTGCAGTTCCAGGCCATTCTGTTTTACGAGCAACCTTTTATGGTTGCTAGTCAAAGTGTATAGTTATCCAACTTTGGTTTTTCAAATTTAGCCTTTGGTAATTTCTTTTCTGATATAAATAGTATGATAGTGGGACATAACTCTGTGCTAAGACAGCAATAAAAGCAAATCCAGTGTTTCCAAAATGCTGAATTAAAAATAAACTGCAGAGATAAATAAGATGGACATGTTGACTTGTGTTTTGGGAGGTTTATTGGTTGTAAATGATGCAAACAAATCAAGGGTAATTTGCAGGCACTGTGTTTTGCAAATTGAGAATTGGTGGTGAAATAGCAAGATATTACCACTGTTGATACTAGTGATGCCTACAGTGCAATGTTATAATGTTGCATGGGGTGGACTGTAACCATAGATGCACCTACGGAAGTCACTCTCCACAGGAACTTCTAGCCATCTGGAAGATGGATATGTCTGGAAAATGGATATGCCAACTACTGTGGCATTATTATTTCTTCACAGAAAGGGTTTTCAGGCTCTGGAATGGGCTGCCCAGGGAGGTGGTCAAGTCCCCATTCCTGGAGGTATTTAAAAGAAGGATAGATGAGGTGCTTAGGGACATGGTTTGGTGGTGGGATGGCAGGGTTAGGTTAATGGTTGGACTTGATGATCTTAAAGGTCTTTTCCAACCTAGATGATTGTATGATTATTGTCTGTGGACGTTGCAGCAGTGGTCCTTACTGGGCAGAGAATCTGCACCCGCTTACAGAGAAAGCCCCCCAGAATAGCACAAGCAGAAGTCCCGTACCTCTTTCCAAGCACCCTTCCATGCTTTGAATTCCCTCTGTGTGACAAGAAGGGAGATCATGGTATGAGAAATGTGTAAAGTCAGACTCGGCAGCTGAGGAGCCAGAAGGAGAGAAATCAGCAGCAGAAGAAATAAAGGTAGAAGGTGTAAAGGATTATCTCATGTGCCTGGGAAACTGGGCATGACAACAGAAGAATTCCCATCCAGTCTTATGTGCCTGTGCAGTTTTCCGGGTATTTGTGGAGATCTAACCAAATCTTTCCACCCATTAATTGAATGATTTGTAGAGATAACAACTTCTACTTTTATATTTTCTTATCTTTTTCATGGGCCACAGTTTCCCTTTGGTCCAGTATAGAAAGAATCCACTGGACAGCATTAGGGAGAGGGACTCATAACACACATCTATGGATCTGGATAGTTTCAGGTTAATCCCTCAGTCCGGGTCTGGAAGATTTGGTCCCTGATATATCCAAACTGTGTCGGTTTCAGAAAGTTTCCACTTGAAGCTCCGAAAAATTTCTGATGAGGCAAAGACCTTGAAATCAGATATGTGAAGTCAGTAAACGGTAGCGGAGGCCATGGCAGGTTCTGGTGGAGGAAAGATGTGTTCTGCAGCTTGGAGCAGGCTCAGGAACTCACCTGAGCCCACACTTCTAAATGGGGGTGCTGGAAATATCATTGCAACATCAAATGAAAATCAAAATGCCTCAGCACCGGTCGGCACTGTTCCCTGGCACCGCACGTACAGTGGAGGTATTTCAGACGAGGAGGGCCTGGCTGCTACCTGTGACATTTGTTTTACCTCAAGGGGATTAGATGAATTCCAGCATGAGAGCAGTGACTCCACGGCGCCTCTGTGCATCCTAGCAACTGTAAAACTAAATGAAGTAAGGCTTGACAGTCTTCCAAAGTATATGACAATCCATTTAATGCCAAGAGCTGACATTTATTAAATACTGTTGTGTAAATCTGAGTTTCTGCACAAAATAGCAGTGTGATATAGATGTATAACTGTAGATTATGCATGTATTCAGATTACAGGGATGTTTTCTCTTGAAATAATTTGAAATCAGCAGTAATACCATTACTTACAATTGGAACTACGTATCCATCTGGTCAGGCTGGGTTCATACATGGAGTCCACCATGTAATTGAACCTTCTATCAATTACTTTCTCACAGTAAGAGTGTTCATCTTTCATCCAAGTGTGAAATAATTTGGAGCTTTCTGTCCAGATACTGACAGGTGAATTATTCAGAATTTTAAAGCAACTTGTACTTTGTCATCATTCATGCAATCCCTTAGCAATGTGTCCTCAAAGCCTCATAGGAAAGCAGAGAGGAGGGACTTTCAGAGGCTGCCTGGGACAAAACAGGCTCAGCTGTACCTGTCGTTCCCCACAGACTTTTCTCCTGACAGGGGAAGATGCTCATTTGTCACCATGTGCATCAGCCAGTGACTTATGCTACCTGAGCTCAGACAAATAGCCAAACTGTATTGCTTTCCCTCTCACTGAATGAAAAAGAAACACAGGCTTTGGATATAATGAGTATTAGGTGTGAAATAGGTGTTCGTGTCCATCAGTGCAGGGTAGCTGTCAGTGCAGCCAAAGCCCAAGATGGTGTTACCCACCACCCAGCAGGGATGGCTCTGTCCTCACTCGGTGTGTAATGACATGGACATCTACCCTACAGAACAGCTGGTGTCCTCTCTGTCCACATTGCGTGGTGATAAGGAGATGATGAGATTCATTATGGGCAGAGCATCAAGGACCAAATCCCCTGGGACTGGGGATGTCTGTGCTCTGAGCACAACCCTTCAGATGCGCCATGCCACCCTCACTCCACCGCTTTCGTTGACACTGCTACATAGGGCTCTCACATGCAATTGAGCTTCCAGGGCTCAGCTATGACAGAGTATTCGTACATGCTTAGCCTCTGTCAAAGGCAAAGAAAAATGTATTAGCTTAGACCACAGCAAAATTGTTTCATGCTAAGACTCAAATATTATTGTTATCTGTCTGAGCACTGAGAATAACTACAGTCAAATGTGCTGGAATCATACCTTCATTGCACTGAGTAGACTTATCCTTCATCTGTCTACACATAGGAAGTTACAAGCAGGACCTCTTGCAACAATCTACTTGCAGCAAGGGAGAAAACTCTTCACATAACCAAATCAAGATTTCATTTGCTCAGCCCTGCCACAAACTATCGGGTACAGGGTATTCCCAGCAGAGCCCCTGGGCTCAGGGCAGGCAAACCAACCCCTGTCGTGCAGACAGAGCTCTTGGAGCATTTCTGCCTACCTGCTGAGAAAACAACACTGGAAGTAAAAACACGAACTCGTATTTTCTCTGGAATCCATCTGAGGCTTTTTCAGGTATGTGAAGGTACACTGCGGGTCACTCCGTGCTGAAACCTCGGCTACATCTGGCAAAGCTGAGCAGTGAACAGCTCTCCTTTCAACGCTGAAACTCACAATAAGTCAAATGCTTACCAGGTCATTGACTTCACGTGTGTGAGTACGAGAACGCCATCAATAAAACACCCTATAGGATTAAAAAAAATAACCTCTCCCAGTGAGTCAGGCTCCATCCAGTCATTCAGAAGTATATCATGTTTGTGTTCTTTGTTGCTCAGTTGACTCCTTACCTCATGCTCCAGGCCTGAAAGTGTTTTCCACTGCATGATCTGATATTGTGTAATTTCCAAAAAACCCTGCAGGGGAAAGGGAGATATCTGATGTCCCCTGCCTGCACTCAAATGTAAATTTACATTTTACAAACCATAGCAGCTCATAATCCCTCAGTGTCCTTTGTAATGCCAGGTTGTCTCCCCAGCTTGTGTTAATGTGCACTAATGAGGAACAGGCAATAGGTATTTGGAAAGCAGATAACCACAGAGCATGTCCTTTCCATTTCTTTTAGAATAAGCTATAAAAAAGCCCAAATTGTTTTGCTGGGTTGCAGTGCGGTGTTTTAAGGCAGGTCCTGCTGTTTTCTCTAGCACTAGGAGCTGCACTGGTGGAGTCACAAGGTGGTTTCTTGGTGGGTGTGAAGGCAGCAGGGGAAGCCTCAGGTCAGTCACCAGGACGCAGCAGTTTGGGGAGGATCCCAGGTTGATTCTAGGGTGGTGGTGAAGGAAATGTGGTTGTAGGGGGTCATTAGCAGGTATGTAGTGTTGTGTCATGTTGCGTTAGTGAAGGAGGCCGGGGTATTTGGTTGAGCTCAGCCCCTGTCTCAGGGGCTCAAATCACAAATCTCACCTCTAGATAATGTGTTAAGGAAAAAGTCTGTAGGCAGTCCTGGGTAGGGGCAGTCTCTATCCCTCCTTTTGCTGAAACCTGTATTCTCTGTGGCAGAAAGCTGTGAATGTGCAAAACCTTGGGACCCTTCAAGCCTCTGTTCCCAGGACTATAACCATGCTTTACGTTACATGGAGACTGAGGGGAAAAAAAAGCAAGTACCCTGACCACAAGTCCTATCTTTAAGCAGTCCAGCAGTCGTTTTGGGGGAAGGGAGAGGAGGAATAGGGTTATAGTCTGGGGTTTACTGTCCCTAACTTTTTTTGTGGGTCTGACCCTTTGCTCTTGATTTCTCAAAGCAGAAGACCCAGAAGTATCTTTCCTTCTGTGCAGACTGTGTTTGTGCTAATAAAACCAAGTCCTCTCCCCCTTTGGATAGGCCAGTCTTTGAAATTCAGCCCTGGATGATGGACTATCCTCATTCATCCTTGATTGTCTCCTTGCTCCATTTTGCAGCCTGTAACAACACACAGTTTATTTCTCTTTTACCCAAAGTCACATGCTTTTCCCCCCATATTACTTTATTCTTAATTGTTGCCCCCCACAGTAACAGCCCAGACATCCCCTCCCAAGCACAAACAAATGAATGCCACAGACTGCACTACCACTTGACTGAGAAATGCAATGCAGGGTTCAAAAACATCCACTGCTGAACTTGTGTGCTTAAAGTCCAGTGGATTCACTTGAAGCAGATAACAAAATGTCATGAACTTTCCTGGGGGAGGGAAAGTGGTGAGATTGATTTGACATAAAAGACTAGCTATCATTATTAATTCATAGTTTGGCAGATCTCAGGCATTTTAAGTGAATGAATTAATCCTGTATTACAGAGTGTCCTTTGCAGAACCTGGGTTTAAAAAATAGCATTTTAATTTTTTTTTTTGAAGCCTTATGAAATCCTCTTTGTGAGTATTATTAGTTGTGCTGCTCTAGAAATTTAATTTTTCTTTTAGGTGCTGTAAGTCGTCACAATCTGCAATGCCAGCAGAGCTGGGTGGAACTGGTAATAATGTGAACCTTGGGTAAATTATGGGCATGTGCGTAATAGCTGTGGACAATTGCAGAGCTTGGACCTGTTCCCCACCTAAACAAGGTGTCATGGTCGCTATTATTTTATATGTTCTGTCTGTCTGCTGCAAGAATAAAATGGTCTGGGCCTTGGCAAAAAGATTACTATAAAGGCAGCAGGCTTCAAATTCAGCTAATGCGGAGTTCATGAATGTAATACGCAAATCAGATGAAGTATACTTTTGAGCTTTGTTTCATGAAACATCCATGTTTTTCCTTTAGATTTGGAGTGTAAGGAAAAAGCTGCCTAACCTAATGTTCTTGCAAAATGCTAACATTTCAGAGTTTCTGAGCCTGAACTTTTTCCCCTTTGTCAAAATCGATTTCATAACCACCCCTGTATGTGCTGCCCTAGTAGCAAAATGCAACATGATTAATGCGGCGAAATTCAAGAATGTGCTTACACAGCTTATTGAAAACCACTTCTCTGGCAAACTTCGGTCACAGTGTTGGAGAAACAGATTCTCCATAACCGCCCAGGGCATTGGTTTTGGCTGGTGACTTGGACCCAGCAGGAGTGCTAGAAAAGCAGTAACTTTCCAAATACCAGGAACTGGGTGGCTAACTGGGGACTATAACTACCTGAAAGGAGGTTGTATTGAGGTGGGGGTTGGTCTCTTCTCCCAGGTGATAGGACAAGAGGAAATGGCCTCAAATTGTGCCAGGGGAAGTTCAGAATGGACATCAGGAAAAATTTCTTGACAGAAGGGGTTGTCAGGCACTGGAAGGGGCTGCCCAGGGAAGTGGTCGAGTCCCCACCCCTGGAGGTATTGAAAAGATGGGCAGACGAGGTGCTTAGGGACCATGGTTTAGTGGTGGAATGGCAGTGTTGGGTTAACGGTTGGACTTGATGATCTTAAAGGTCTTTTCCAACCTAAACAATTCTGTGTTTCTATGATTCTATGATTCTAGTTCTAAATTTATTGCAAACCCTGATTATTAAGGTGGCTCAAAAGCATCACCAGACAATGACTGTAAGCTACTGCTGCTCTTAAACCCACAATCAGCAGCTGAGTGGTAATTTGCAGGTGCAGTCACCCTGCCGAGCCACAGAAAGCTGCTGAAACCACTGAGCTGGTGCCAGTGTTGGCATCAAATCTAGTGCTCATAGCTTTATTCTCAAGACCAGCAAGCAGTGCCTAACAAGGCTACAAAAGCTGCTCTTTTAATCCTACTTTGTGCCAGGAAGGTTTGTGAACGTCTGCACATCTCACTTTGAGCATGACCATGTAGGTAGCTATTTATCCATAAACCAGACGATCTGTCTTGAAGTGTTGTGTTTCATTGGATAATAAAACTACTGGGCATGAATGACAAAAATATATTTAAATGTGACTTTAATCTGGGCACTGGTGGTATTTCAATTGGAAAGGAAAGAAGCAATGGGTTCCTAAATAACTTGCTGGTAGGATCCTGCTCACAGTAGGCACTTACCTATACATTTTCTGGAGGTTGAGACCTTTAGATACCATCAGCCATAATGGGAGCTTTAAACCTTTAACTCACATGTAGATACCTCAATTGCATCTGGAGTAGTCTAGATAGACTAACTGGAGTCTACATCTGGAGCTGAATCTCACTCAGGCTACTGACTTACCAGGTGAAGAGAGACTTCGGTTTCAATTTCTCAGAGTTAGAAAAATGGGGGAGTGTTTCTCAGCATTTTTAATGATAAAACACGCTGTCTGTGCCCCATCTAGGAAAACAAAATCGTATGATAATTAAATGAAAATGTAGGCTCTAAATGACAACATCTTTGCTATTTATTCCAGGGTTTTTTTGTCAAACTAAACTGAACATTTAAAAAATAATCTAGTGTATGTGCGTAAGGATTAACACTATCTAAGAGAACAAGGAGTTATGTTTTGCAAAGAATTTCTAGTTTCAAAAATTCTTTCCAATTTATACAGAGGCATAACTTGCACCCTTCAATATGTTTTGCAAAAGTAAAAATAGGACCCACAAAAAAAAAAAAGTGAAAAAAGGCAAAAAAAGGAAAGCCAGCTCCCATTTCTGGCTGGAGCATTCTCTCCCTAGACATTTCCAATGGCAAGAACATGCTTATTTTTATTCCATATGTGTGACAATGAGATTAATGGTGAAACTCAGGATTGCTCAAATCCCATTTTTTTTCAGAGCAATACACTGTATTTCTTAATTTATGATCAAAGAAACAGATGTCCTGATGCAACAAGTCTTTGATCTGCCTTTTCTTCATGTGGTGAGATTTCTGCTTACCCTTTTAACTGATTGACTGTACTGAAGTTTCTTTTCCTGTGCATCCTCCCATGACTATATGCAACTACTTCACACTGATTTTTATGTGTTAATTTAACATTTAAATTACTCATGCCTGTCTTTGTTTCCTGAATGAGCTGAGTCCTTACCCTTTTGTCTTCAGAATGACCACTTTGGTACACACTGGGGCATGACAAGAGTAGAAAGGTCCATGTCAACATTTTATTTCACTTGGCTTGTTTTAATAGTTTCTATATATATTAAGAAGTTCAGCAGAAACATGTAATTAAAAACAATATGTAATATGTAGGCTACACAAGATAAACTAATGCAGTAAAGGTTTTTAAGTCTTGTTCATAGTATTAAAATTATAGTAATTCATATTAGATCACATAGTTTTGATAAGCAATTTCTTTCTAACCAACCCTGCAGCAGGGTTAGTTACTTGCTGGCAACTTCTCCTTTCAGGTTGCTCTTCTCTCTTCTTCCTTTCCCAGCCAATTTTCCTAGAAACTGCATCCAGAGACAGTTTTCTGGGTCCATTTCCATTAAGAGTTTTGGCTGTGATAATTCTATGGTTTTGCATCAAATATAGTTCATAAAAAGATTCTGACAATCCTTGGTTTTGTATATATTTTTGAATGATTTGTTGAATGATTTGTTCACATTCCCTTTGGAATTAAAGGAATGTTTAAAATTTATGGCTTACAGTCATGTGTGGAGTTAAATAATATTACACTAATTTTCCCCTTCCTTTCATTCTTTAACGATACCTTTCAGCTGACCGTCTCTGATTGAAAGCTAGCTTACTGCAAACTCAATCCTAATGTATTCAACAGAGTCAGAAACATTGCCATTGAGGTTGTGTGGTTGCCTGTTGAAACCTTCCAGTAATCTATTTCAGGAGCCAAAGGAAAAACTGCAGTCATAATAAATTGAAGATAAACCCTCTGACTTTTGGCAACGCTGTGGGTACTGGTGCTATGATGGTGCAAGTACAATTGAACACCCTAAAGAGGAAATAATTGATCTGGAAGGCTGCTCTTGACCCTCATGCTGTTTGAATTCACTTAATAGCAATTAATTTAAACTCCTTATTAGCACTGACTTTTAAATGTTGACTTCAGAGGGGAAAAGAGTAACTCTGGATAGAAATTATTAGAATGTCTACTTATCTGTCATGGAAATAGTTTAGTGAATGCATGGATAGTATTAGAAGAAGAGGATGGAGTTCCACCATTGAGAAGGAAATACAGAATAAAGTGGAAAACCCTAACTTTTTTGTTACTAACCCTCCCTTAGAGCTAGATTTCTCTCTTAATTTTCACAGATTCCTGTGAAGTTTGTGTTTAGAGGTCTTTTTTCTGTATACCTGGTGTTTCCTACTCAGAAGACTCCTCTAATGGTTTTCTGGTTTGAAATTTTCTCATGCTTTTGTGAGGTTATTAGTGGTTTGGTGTGGCCTGTAATTGTCCTCTGCTTACATTCAGAATGGATTATAAAGCTTTCCATTTTGCTTAGAAAGTTTTAGATACCCATTTGTGTCTCAGTGCCAAAGTAATTACTGAGGCTGTTTTTATGTTGGTTTTGATCTTTTGGGGATATCTTGACCAGCATACTTCATAACTACACCTATATGCATTCATGTTCAAGACTGCCTGGCTGTTGATTTATTTTAAAAATTTATTTATTTATGCATTTACATTAACTAGCATTGTAAAAGCACACATTCTTCATCATGTCAGGAACAGACGATGAAGGTCTGCCTTCTGGGCACAAATTTATGTGGTATAACTTCAGGTGTGTTTCAGATTCCTGCCAAGGAAACCATGGACCTACTGAAGGACTATTACTGTTATTCTTCAGAATACTGTAAATTTGTATGATCAGTTTGTCTTATTTGCTCATTTTTTTCTGGTGTGGCCTTCATCATATACAGCTGCAGAGTTGGGAACTTGTGATGCACTGTGTTAAAGGCCCTGATCCACCAAGTGAAGTCAGTGGAAATGGTCTCAGTTGAGATCAGTGAGTCCCTGGGTCAAGCTCTAAAAAATATAATTTATTTCCATCACATATACTGTACCTTTCTATGCACCTATGTGTTCAGAGGACCTTTTTCACTATATTTCTGCCAAAAATGCAGCTGACCTTTCTTTCCATCACCGGGATTAGGTAAGACCAATCATATCATGGGTTTAGTCTTTCCTTATTAATTCAGGATAGTGGAGCAGAATAACTGAACCCTTATTATTCCGGCAGGTTCAAATTAATGAATGTGATCTGCCTGCACTTGCAGGCAGGTACTAACAAAGACATAAAGCGTGACATTTACTCAACTGAGTGTGAGGACCTACACTCATAGGTGTCTCCATAGATCTAGGCCTCCATGTAATAAGCCTGTTTAGACTTCCTCTGTAGTCACCGTAGACATAGGTAAAAAGGCCAGCAGGAGCCAGGAAGCAATTCACATAATTCGAAAACAGATGCCACCATTTGGTCAGACGAATCAAATCCTAACTGTATCCACAGCCTGCAACTGCCTGTAATGTCTTCGTCGTCTATCTCAGAAGTAGGTCCCTCCACACAGAGCAAAGCAGGATCGATTCTGAGTTACCCCAACCAAACTTGTTTCCCTTGCCCCTGAGGCACTTGAAGGTCTGGTGGCTTTGCACCATGCAACTAGTGTTTCCAGTCAGCCTTGACCCCTTTGAGTGAGACGCTGCCCAGATTCAGAACAAGGAATGATTCCTGTCCCTAAGGAGATTACAAGCTGAATGTAAAACAAAAGACAGAATTACAAGCAGACAAGTATACAAGGAAGGGCAAGGTATAGACGAAATCCCTGAAAACAGAAGGGAAGAAATTACATAATCTGGAAAGGGTATTTGCATTTGTGCATAGGCCCAGCACTGGTCTTTAGCTTGAAAGATCAAACCAAGGATTTGACGAGATCTTTTTTTTTAATATGTTGGAATTACAGCCCTTGTAAGACAATGAAAAGGAAAACATTTTCTGAGGAAGCACAGGTCAGAAAGAGAATGTTGTTACGCTAGCTTGCCTACACTTTTAATTGGCTTTAATATAAATGTGGCTTAGCTTGTCTCTGAAAGCAGATGCATCTCATTTCTGTCTCAAAAAAAGCAATAATTCAAAACCAGACCGAATATCACAGTACTATCAAAGCAATTTATCACCTAGTGTTTACCTCTAGCCACATGCCACTTAACTTTGCTAGCAATGTGAACTCCAAAACGTTCTCTAAAGCATACTTATTTTGCAGACTATCTTATTTTATAAAGATTTTACATGAAGAGCTATAGCCATGTGACGACACTGCTAGATATTATTGCAAACAATGAACTGCCTATTATCTTAAAGTATTGACAAGGTCTGGTGCAGTCTAATGAAAAAATTATTTCAGCAAATTCTGTGTCAAATTCTTTTACTTCTTTGTTAGAATGGAAACATGAAGTGAAGACGATCAATACTAATTGGCAGGAGAGAGAAGTTCACATGACATCTTGTAAAGAAAGAAGATAAATGTCCCACTTGCATTTCATCAAGCTGATTATTTTATGGTGGTGGAGAGAAAACTTGATTACAAAAAATATCTTTATTTCCTGTTTCCACAATGTACCTTATTTACTAATCCAATTAGTTTTACAAGCTCTGACACTTGAGTGTCTTGGGTTTGCTTAAAAGTTTCTTTTCCTTTCAGTATTAACTGCTGTTGCTTTCCTCGTGCTGCAGCCAATTCTGTTCAATATTTTCAATCCTTTTCCTGGTCCCTTGAGGAAGTTAGGAGTCTCTAAAGGAAAGTTCAGAGGCTTTTCTCTGTTTCAGCACACACAGAAATGTGAGGCAGCTTTGGAGCAGGCTACCCTGTGCCAGATTCAGTGTGGATCAACTAATGCACTGTAAGTTCATTTTCAGCCTACTAACCATCTTGTTTCAGTAATTCCTTACTTTCCTCAGTGGGCAACCACAAGGTTTACCAAAATAACTGACTCCATTGTTTTCATGTCATAAAATATTTAGCACTTTTGCAGCTACTTGTCTTCTTGAATTTCTATGTTATGGATCAAATAAGTGAAAGAGAATCTCAAAAATCCTCTTTCCACGTTTTTTTCATGTGGGTTCATAGAATTTTATGAAATCTATCTCCTGCTTAAAAGAAAAGAAAAACCCATTAGATTCTTGTCACACAAGAACTTGGAGAGTATGCAAAGCTGAACTAGTCATAAGAATGAAGGATGAGATGTCCATGCCTGCCCGCATGAGGAAAGTGGCGTGGATTCAGCTAAGCTACCAACAAAATCTACCCTCATGGAGGAGAAATCCCCAGTGGCATTAGGTGACTAAAGGCAGATCATGTATCGTTTTCTCTCTTGGCATGAGCGGAATGAGGCTTACCGGGAGCTGCTACACGATGGCAGTTCTTCTGTCTCTCCATTCTCCATTGATTGTTCCTAACTAACCAAATGGTCTAAGTTAGAAAAGCCATAGGGACACCACAAATTAACTTGTAGCTGGTCCACAGTCTTCTCTTCCATGCACCAAATACAATTTATCTGCAGGGGACTCTTACTCAGGATCAGGGGAAGAGCACTGGGTTCACACAGGACATCAAAGCCTTGCTGTTTGAGACAACTATCAGGATAGTCCAGAGAGATGCAAAAGGAAGCAGCACCTTTCGTGTGCTCACCTGGACTGATTCATCTCTGCCCTCTAGAAATTATGCACAGTAATGGCTCACTGTCTGTTTTTCCTCTGCGGAGGGGAGGACTCAGAGCCAGACATCCTTGACTTGCTTTAGTGGGGGTGCCTGCACGGCATGCTCTGGGCGAGTGGCCTGCAAACCCACAGCTTTTAAAACAGGAGTACGAGTGTGAACGGTGTATGCACATATCAAATACATAAAACTGTCTGGAGGGCATTGGCCTCAAACCAATCAAGTTAAAGAGGAAGATGGCCATCAGCCAGATCAAAGTGTAACCAGGAAATTTCAAAGGAACTTTAGAAATGAAGAAAGAGTAAGGCTGAAAAGAAGTAGAAAAGAAGCATGAACATTTTTAATTGTAGCAGGAATCAAAAACCTGCCAGAAGCTGCCCTGCTCTCATCTCAAGCTTTGCTCAGCTGGATGGAGCAGCCACCCCTTTGGATGCCGTGAGTAGCGTTCTACTGGCCAGTGGATTATGGGGTACAGCAAGCAGGGACCTGCACCTCGAACGTGTGTAGGCAACCTCATGGTGGGCTTTCTCACCACCATGGCCATCAGTGGATTACAGGGAGTGGCGAGTATTCATCCTAAATGTTTAGTAGGCTGATTGCCAGTTAATTATGTGTTCTTAAATTGAGAAACCTCTTCAGTCCTGAATTGGTTTAAACTATGAACTGGGTAGCTTTTCCCTGTGGGAGTTTTTGTGGTTGTTCTGGAGCATCAGGTAAGTGCAGCAGAAGTGATGTGCACTGGAAGCGCAGGCGGAGCGAGGAGGTATTTTCTGGCAGGCAGGCAAGAAGAAAAAGCTCTGCATACTTGTATCATCTGCCTTCCACTCTCAGTCTTTCAACCTTGTCTCCCTTTGTGGAGATAATTTGTAGAGAACACAGCAAGATGAATGTTTCTAAGCACAGTTTGTCTTCCTCCCGCAGGCTTGTCAGTGGGAGTGAGGTCTGGGAGCTGCGCTGAAAATCATTTTGGAAGGAGGCAAATCAGGGCAGAAAACAGAGAACAGCACTGGGAGACATCAGATACCTAATATACCCTGGGTAAATTTAATTTCAAGATGAAATCACCCCATTAATGTCTGCTTTTTGGGCAAACAGTCAGCAAAGCCACAGGAGGACAAGCACCTATTAACTCTGAGCAGGTCCCAGAACTGGAGTCTCAGGATGTACATCTAGAAGAGCCACTCAGACCATGAGGTATACAGATTTAACAGTGGTAGTCAGAGGGAAAACAAAGAATATCCCTCACAGTAGAATGAAATATTAGAAAGGAAAAGCTACCCTAAAATGAGGAAGCTTGTTAAAGAGCCATTTAAAAGGAGCAGGTAATGAGATAAAATGCTATTGAAGCATATTATACCAGAAACTTAGGCCCTAAGAGGACCATTCCCACACCTCAAAGCTAGTATAGCTGAACAGTGGAGTAAAGGAAGGCATTAGAAGTGGAAAAAAACCCCACACCCTTAAAAATGGAAGTGGTATCCACTTGAGAGGAAGATAATAGATTGTAGCAAATTAAATATCAATGAACAACAGGGCAGCCAAAAGAAAAAAAGATAGAAGGAGCAACTTGGTAAAGACATAAATGCCAATAATCAAAACTTCTTCAAATGTGACAGAAAGAGCGAGCTTGTCAGAGCCAGTAGGGTGAATAGACAATGAAGGTGGAAGGCTTTGATCCTCATTTATTGCAAAGGAAGGTGGGGAATTTATGGCTGAGCAGAGAAGAGAATGGTGGGGAATTGTGTCAGTCAGAATTATCAACAGCGGGCATTTCAGAAATCAATAAACTGAATGCAAACCTCTGAGAGCTGCTTTTTAAAAAGAAATTCAGATTTGCGAACTTGCCAAACTACTAAGCAAATAACCTGCTGCTTGCCCAGGCTCAGAAACGGGGAAATAAAAAATGGTTAATATGGTACCAGTGTCTCAAAAAGTGACTCAGGTCATCTTGGGAAGGGCAAACCAGTTACTTTCGACTTCAGCACCAACCAGGTTGGCAAGGAGCTGTAATGAGGAATGGAATTAATAAATAGGGATGAAATGATAGATTTGGGATGAGTCACAGGAATGTCTTCTAGAACTATAAGTGTTTTCTGAAGAGGGCAGTTTACTGGTAAAGTGAACCTAACAATTCAGTATATTTGGACTTAAGAAAAAAGGTTGACAAGGGCTTTCAGCACTAGCTGCTAAAGAAGTTTTCCCTCTATTAACCAAAAGAATTTTTGCCTCTGTACTGTTGTAACCACATATATTAGTAAATGAATATTTTAGCAGTTTACTGAGAGTCTCAAAGGGTATGCGGTAGGACATGTCATGCTCAGCATATTTTCAAATGGTAAAGGAAAAAAGTAAATAGTAAGGGAACAAATTTTGCAGAGGATATGAAATTATTCAGGATAGTTAAGTCAAAAGCTGCTATACAGAGATGTAGCAAATTCGCAGTACTGAATGACGGGTGAAGATCAGATGATATTCAGCTCTGATAAATGGAAATTAATCCACATGAAAGCACAAGAACTTTAATCTAGCTCTGTATTTAACAGTAGATATACAAACACAGTATTATCACACAGAAATGAGACTTTGGGGTCATTTGTGGCACTTCTCTAAAAATGGTAATGGAAATTTTTTGTTAGCAAGGCATATGCACAGCACTGCTGTGGCAGAAAGTCAAATGAATAGTTCTGAGAAAACCCACACAACAAAATCCATCCAGATGGGTGATTCGAAACACTGCCATAGTATGTTAATTACTTTCAAAAACTTTTTTGGGGGAAAAAAAGAGAAGAAAAAAGAGACAGGCTTTGGTTCAAATGAATTAAAACAGGATGTAAGAGTCACCAGTGAAGCTTCCACTTTCTTTGTTGTCTTCAGTAAACCTTTCACTTTTGCTTCAAAAGCTCACTTGGTGATGTAATTACTTTAGTGGAGTGGTATGCTGAGGATAACTGAGTAGCTGCATTTAGATTTACTGCAAAGCAATAAGCAATATTACTGCTGAATATTCTTGGAAGGATTTGCCTTTCAATATATCCTTTGATTCTTCTCAAACTACTTACTCATATACTTCCTACCAGCTCCATTGGATGACCTAAAAATGCCATTTTGTGACGAACTATAAAAGCTGAAAAATATTAGGTTCAGGTTCAGTATTTTCCATTTAAGAGAAAATATTTTCAATCCTGAAGTACAAAGTTTTCAGATAGGGACACTGTACTCCATTATCCATGACACCTAGCACTTCATATTTGCTTTATGTGTTCTTCTTAACTGATTATGTGTCCACTTTTTTTGTCATTTTTCCATCGTTATTTTATCTCTGTTCCTATGGAGATGATATTGCAAGGACGTATTCCAGCTTTAATATGTCTGAAGTAATCAAATATCTGCCTCTACCCTCCTGGCTTGGAGAACAGTGAAGCTTTTTGTTTTGTTTTGTTCCTTTTTCCTGCATAGTACTACCAACAAATACCATTAGTGTGAGCTTTTTTGTTCTGTAGACAACACTTGGCACAAAATGTCCCTGAAATAAGTTCAAAATTGTCATTAGGGTTCACAGATGTCAGATATTCTTCTGACACCAAACCCCGAATTGTTCATTCTGCAAAAGGGGTAAATTTTTATTCCTTTGGACCCTTGTCCTCATGACAATACTCTGAAGGTTACTTACCATCATGATTATTCTGCCTGCTATTAGTAGTGAGTACTGGGCCAATTTTAAGTTAAACTGCCCTAGAAATATTAGTCTTTTGGACCACCCTGGTTTCAAAAACTTATTGGCAGCGTCTGAATTCCCAGGGAAGGTAATGGCAACTTTAGTTCTCTTGAGAGTGAAAGCATTTCAACGTGAGACCACCCTTCCCACTCCTGCACTCCCTCCTTTGGTCATTCCTCTCTTTCTAAGTACTTGCGGCAAGTGAATCCCTTTCAAAGTGGGGCAATATGAGGTGTTTGGACAACAGCTTTCTGCCCTGCAAAACCCTAATCTGCCCCAAAAGCAGAGTCCATTAGCGCTTTGAAGAAGGGAAGGCTGAACATACACATGCTTTTAATTCTAGCAATTCCTTGGTTTTGGCTGGTGCAGCCTTCACAGCATTCTGTCTCCAGGCAGATTCTGGGGAGAAATTTCTTGGTGTGCAGATCCCTAAACTTTTAAAAATAGCAGACATGAGCTTGTTTTATGTTTGGTTGTTGGTATGACACTCCATGGCATGCCGTGGTCCTCCAGCAGGGACGCAGTTTTGGACCCTCTGCATATATACAGGGGTCAGTCCTGGCTGCTGCTCACTCCTTTGGTACCAGGTACATAAATGGGGCAGGAGGGCTCCAGCCTCTGCTGCTGGTAGCTCCTTCTCCCACATCCCCACAGGGTGAGGAAAGGAGCCTACCAGAAGCATGCAAGGTCAGAAGCAAGGACACTGGAGGTCCTGCAACAGCTCACCATGATGGGAGGTCTTACCTGCTTGGCGCTGACCTGCTTCATTTGCCAGCAGTAGCTGAGCACTGAAATGCAGGTTCTTTGGGGTCATTTTGCAGGTTTAACTCCAAGGGACCATCTTCCATTCACCAGGGCCCTTATTCCTCAGGCTCCTCTAACCCTGATGGCTTCTGGTCTTGTGCCTCCCTAGTCCCCAACCCAGCTCTGCCCTGCCATCCCGCTCATGGCATTTTCCCTTGCCCAATTCCCCAAGTTTCCTTTCCTTTACATCCTTTCTACAGAGCTGTCCTCTCCTCATATCCCACCTGCACTCTTTTTGGGTCCCATTCTCCATCATTCCCCATTGGCCAGGTCTCTTCTCCCAGCACTCTCCCCACCTCCAAAAAAATCCCTCTGCCCCTATGGTCCCTGATCCTAGAGTCTTTCTCTCCTCTCCAGATTTGCTTTCAGTGGGGTGCCCCTCCAGCTGGGGGAGCACAGAAGTAGTCCCCAGCTCTCATTTTCTTTGTCACAGAAGATGAAACCTGTGGTCAAAGTCCCCCCCCAGGCACTGAAGTGAGGATGGAGCAAGCTAAATCCAAAACAGGTCCTTGGCACATTTAGCTGCTAACCTCCAGCAACTCTCTGCTGATGTGTGGAAGCAGGTTTTTCAAAGGCTTAAAGGCTGAGTAGTTTTTCCATGGGAACAGAAAGGCTTAAACGTTGCAGCAGGGTAGCCCTCATACCTCACCCGACATGACCTGCCCGCCACGGGCTGCTGCCTTCTCTCAGCCAGTACCCAGCGTGCGCCCACGGCAAGCCCAAGGAGGGCATCCTGTCAGGGATCGAGGACATCAAGAAATGCAGACCCGGTTAACCTTTGAGTATTGTGGTGGGAGACTTGGGCAGGGTAAAAGCATAAATCAGGGACATACATAGCATGGGTCTGAAAGGGAACAGGCAAGATCAACTGTAATGGAAAATAATTGTTATAGCAACTGAGTATGTACGAGTGCCAAGTAAAAGCTATTGTGCTGAGTCTCCAAACCACTAATATTAAACTAAATGCGCAGAAAAAAAAACAGGCATGCATGTCTGAAGTCTCTTTGACATAAATGCACCTTTTGTTGTGGTGGTTAAATACCAAGAAGTTGATTTATTTTGAATATCAGACAATCAGTTGTTTAACGAACTTATATAAAATGCCTCTTCTAGCCATTTGAAGGTTTTTTACAATGGGAGAGCTTAGCTGATTAAAGCATGTTTCTTCTTATAATTTTTAGCAAGATTATAGTGAAAAATGTTAGATAGGGCTGCTTCTTTGCCAAGGAGGCAATTTAATCAACCACACATTTTTATGAGAATATAATCTTCTCCTCTCCATGTTCATATAAAATAAATGAAGGGAACGTAACAAGGTACTGAAAGTACTTTACTAAAATTCTGTTGTTAATCACAGTTATCACATATTAAATGTTTTCTACATAAGGTCTTATATATGGCCTAGACCACTGGACACTGAAGGAGAGTATAATCGTGTGGTTTTCCCTTAGGTTTTAGATTTTGAAGCCACTTTGAAGAAGAAGATACAGACATCTTTGCTTCTCTAACTCAAGCTTCTGAAAAATGACAGTCTGTGCATCCTCTCGGATTTCAGTTACTTGGACCTAGGCCAGAGCACATCAAAGTTGTAACTCGTTAGTGCTTGTGAGAAGATGCACAAAATGGTGAAAAGCTTTCCTAGGGATAGAAAAGCATTATTTCTTAGTGTATTTGTTAAACAACTGCTGTAGCATATTGCTATTTCACACTGCATTGAGAATGAAATATCCTCATAAAACAGAGCCTGGAAAGGCTTTTGTCTTGGTTTCGTCTGGGACAGAGTTAATTTTCTTCCCAGTAGCTTGCATAGCACTGTGTTTTGGATTTAGTATGAGGGGAATGTTGGTAACACAACTGGTTTAGTTGTTGCTCAGCAGTGCTTACACCAATCAAGGACTTTTCAGCTTCCCATGGTCTGTCAGGGGCACAAGAAGCTGGGAGGGGTCCCAGCCAGGACAGCTGACCCCAACTGGCCCAAGGGCTATTCCAGACCATAGGACGTCATTCTGAGGGAAACAAACAAGAGGAGTTGGAAGCTATCGTGCTGCTAGAAAGCTATGACCTGATTGCCATTACGGAAACTTGGTGGGATGAATCCCACGACTGGAATGTAGCTATTGATGGCTACAGGCTGTTCAGAAGGGACAGGCGAGGAAGGAGGGGCGGAGGCGTTGCCCTTTACATCAAGAAATCATTAGAGTGTGAAGAGCTGACCCTGAAGAATAGCCACAAGCAGGTCGAAAGCTTATGGGTAAGAATCAGACAGAGAGGCAACAAAGGGAACCTGGTGGTCGGTGTCTACTACAGGCCACCAGATCAAGAGGAGCCGACTGACGAAGCATTCTTCCTCCAACTCCGGGAGGCTTTGCACTCGCAGGCTCTTGTCCTACTGGGAGACTTCAACCACCTCGACATCTGCTGGAAAACCAACATGGCAAGCTGTAGGCAATCCAGCAGGTTTCTCGAATGCATTGAGGACAACTTCTTAAGCCAGGTAATAGACACCCCTACCCGAGGGGATGTGATACTGGACCTGGTGGTCACCAATGCAAGCGAGCTCGTTGGAGATGTCAAGTTCAGAGGCAGCCTGGGCTGCAGTGATCATGCGCTGGTAGAGCTCACGCTCCAGAGGGAAATGGGAAGAACAAAGAGTACAGTCAGGACTCTGAATTTTAGAAAAGGAAACTTCCAGCTTCTCAAGGAGATAGTCAGAAGGACTCCCTGGGAAACGGTCCTCAGGGACAGGGGAACAGAACAGAGCTGGCAGATCTTTAAGGAAGTGATCCACAGAGCACAAGAGCTCTCAATCCCTAGGTGTAAGAAATCAGGCAGGGAAGGGAAGAGACCGGTGTGGTTGAGACGAGAGATGCTGGTCAAACTAAGGAGGAAGAGGGAACTGCACAGGCAATGGAAGCAGGGACAGGCATCCTGGGAAGCGTATAGGGATGCAGTCCGGTTGTGTAGGAATAGGGTCAGGAAAGCCAAGGCGCAGCTGGAGCTAAACTTGGCTAGGGATGCAGTTCAAGAAAGATGAAGAAAGAGTCCAGAAGAGAGCAACTAGGATGATAAAGGGACTCGAACATCTCCCCTATGAGGAAAGGCTGAGGGAGTTGGGCTTGTTCAGCCTGAAGAAGAGAAGACTGAGAGGGGACCTCATTAACACATACAAATATCTTAAGGGCAGAAATCACGAGGACGGAACCAGTCTCTTTGCAGTGGTGTCCAGCGACAGGACAAGGGGCAATGGATACAAAGTGAAACATAAGAGGTTTCAGTTGAACATGAGGAGGAACTTCTTTACTCTGAGGGTGACGGAGCACTGGAACAGGCTGCCCAGGGGGGTTGTGGAGTCTCCTTCTCTGGAGATATTCAAAGCCTGCCTGGATGAAGTCCTGTGTAACATGCTCTAGGAGAACCTGCTTTAGCAGGGGGGTTGGACTAGATGATCTCCTGAGGTCCCTTCCAACCCTTGCGATTCTGTGATTCTGTGATTCTGTAATAATAAGGGTTTCTACAGGTATATCAGCCAGAAAAGGATGGTTAAAGAAAATGAGCAAGATCGAGTGCACTCTCAGCAAGTTTGCAGATGACACCAAACTGAGTGGTGCGGTTGACACACCAGAAGGACAGGATATCATCCAGAGAGACCTGGACAGGCTGGAGAGCTGGGCCTGTGTGAACCTCATGAGGTTCAACAAGGCCAAGTGCAAGGTCCTGCACCGGGGTCGGGGTAACCCCCAGTATCAGTACAGGCTGGGGGAAGAAAGGATCGAGAGCAGCCCTGCCGAGAGGGACTTGGGGGTGCTGGTGGATGAAAAGCTGGACATGAGCCGGCAATGTGCGCTGGCAGCCCAGAAGGCCAACAGTACCCTGGGCTGCATCAGGAGAAGCGTGGCCAGCAGGTCGAGGGAGGTGATTCTGCCCCTCTGCTCTGCTCTGGTGAGACCTCACCTGGAGTACTGCGTCCAGCTCTGGAGCCCTCAGCACAAGAAGGACATGGAACTGTTGGAGCGGGGCCAAAGGAGGGCTACAAAAATGATCCGAGGGCTGGAGCACCTCTCTTATGAGGACAGGCTAAGAGAGTTGGGCTTGTTCAGCCTGGAGAAGAGAAGGCTGCGGGGAGACCTAATTACGGCCTTTCAGTATCTAAAGGGGGCCTATAGGAAAGATGGGGAAAATCTTTTTAGTAGGGCCAGCTGTGACAGGACAAGGGGTAATGGTTTTAAACTAAACCAGGGTAGGTTTAGACTGGATATAAGGAAGAAATTCTTTACAATGAGGGTGGTGAAACACTGGAACAGGTTGCCTGGAGAGGTAGTGGAGGCCCCATCCCTGGGAACATTCAAGGCCAGGTTGGACAGGGCTGTGAGCAACCTGATCTGGTTAGTGGTGTCCCTGCTCACTGCAGGGGGGTTGGACTAGATGACCTCTAGGGGTGCCTTCCAACCCAAAACATTCTATGATTCTAACTGGGCAATTCAGTATAGAAACTGGGGGGGAGTTGGCCAGGGGGGTGGTGATTGCTGCTCAGGGGTGGGGTGGGCATCAGCCAGTGGGTGCTGAGCAGTTGCGTTATGCATCACTTGGCTTGTATATTCTATTATTATTATTATTATTATTATTATTATTATTATTATTAATTTTTTTCCCCTCTGCTGTTTTATTGAACTGTCTTTAACCCAACCCATGGGTTTTACTTTTTTTCCTATTCTGTCCCCCATCCCACTGGGGAAGGGGGGGAGTGAACTAACAGCTGGGTGGTGTTCAGCTGCCTGCCAGTTTAAACCACAGTAGCTTTAAAGCCTACCATCGACTAGCAAGACTTGGCCACCTTGCCCTTAGCCAAGCATGTTTCACCTCCCAGGAGAGCAGACACTGGAAGTTGTCTTGGCAGGGGAAGATAAGCTCTTTGGTAGGTGCATGGGGTCCTTGGCAGCACAATGCTGTGCAGAGCACTGCCCCTCAGTCCCAGACACGTTCTGTTTGATGTGGCAGGGCCTGTGTTGGAGAACCCACGGCATTCTGAAGCCCATCTCTGCTGAGGCTGTGCAACAGGAGAGAAGATAGGATTTCTTGCAGAAAGAAGCACCCTGCTCTGTGCTGGTCACTACAGCTTGACAGTACCACCTTGAAGTTGGTCCAGCCTCGCTCTCCACTGGTGTCAGTGTGTCTTTCACACAATCAATGATGTCTTTCCAACAGCTGAGAAAAGTGTCAGTGGGACAGATTTTGTTAAGGATGCCCTTTACAGGAGTGTGGCACCTATGTCAGGAGTAGAAATGGAACAGGACAGAGAACCCTCAGGGTTTTCTGGTCACCTGGTTCTTTCTTTTATTCTTTACTCTGCTCATCTCAAGGTAATTATTGTGCAAGTCAGACCTGAAAATTAACATCAGGAAATTTCTTAAACCATATGTTCCTCTGGGCAGCAACCTGCTCTGCGTTTTTATAAAGCATCCGGTACTCTGGTCCACTGCAATGAAAAGGGTAAGTTCATAAGGAACACAACTTGTACTTTCTCCTTTTGTTTGTATTTCTGAAATTCTTTATTCCGCTATTTACTCAGTTTTTCTTGTGAAGTAGCTCACTGAAAATCTTGATTGTGTCTTTGAAATATACTTAAACCTCAGGCTAAAGAAATGATAGGTACTTTTGGAGAATAGCTTCATTCTTGATCCTGTCTGCACCTTGGATCTTTTAGGATACATGGCAGCTATTTCTATTCTCTTACTGAAACTGGGTATTCACTGATTATATGATATTTCTTTCAGGTCCATGGCAAAATACAGGTATCGCAAACATTCCTGAACCTCTGATGATCTGTCGTTAAAATGAAATTTTAACTATGGTTCAGAGGATGGATGAAAGTTTACTTTGCTAGAAACAAAAAAAAAATTATTTAGAATTCATCCCAAAAATATCTTTCCAAGACCAGTAACCAGGAAACCAGCCGACCAGCTTTGATAGAAGCAGTGCAGCACCAATAAGTCCCAGGCTAGTCACCGTTAACAGCGGGTGACTTACATCTGTGATTTTCAGTGTTAGAACCAGCTTCTCCAGGGCACTTCTGACTGTGCTTTGGACTCCAACCTAATCTTTTTGAAAGGGTCTTCCTCTTTGGAAATGTTCTTGTTTCACTTGTACCCATTACACACTCCCCCGGGCTCCACATACTCGCTGGAGTTCCTGCAGGTTCACTCCCTTGTGAAGGAGAGGAGGAATTACCTGGGATCTCTGAAGAGTCTCCTAACAAGGGGCTGGCACAGCTTAATGTACCACCTCTCTTATTGGGTGAAGGCCAGTTTGAACCTTTTTCAACCCAAAGTTTTAAAGACTTATTTAAAATCTCACATCTATTGCTCGTTTTATCTCCATTTTCACAATGTAGCCGCCATGACAGCACCAGTATCATTTTTGTAAACACGTGCAACTCTTGAGCAGTCTTTTCTCCAACACTGTGGTTTTTCCTATCTACAGGGGGTTTGTTCAGATAAGATGTTAATTACCACCACCACCATAAAAATATTTTCACCTGTCTTCATTTTGGATATCTTCCTCTTCATCCTTTCTAACCCCAGTGTCTACATGCCAGTCCAACTGTAAAAATTGAAAATATTGAAATGTAAACCATCCTTGTGTCACTCATATAATTCTTCTTGAGAAACCCAGCAGAGAAAGCAGAAAGCTTATTTTTCTACTGCCAGCACTTGCATCAGGAAAGGGCTGCTGGTATCTTTATGAACAGCATTTGGGGATGCCACTTCAGGAAGAATGAACCAGTTGAGGGACAAATATAAAAATGAATAAATACACTGTTCTCAGAAAGCTGGAGACCTTTTTGAGCCAAATATTTTATAAGATTTGAAATATTCAGCTAACTCCTATTCTTCCTGTCATTATTGTACCTCTGAGTTTTTATGTACTAGAAAAAAACAAAGTATAATGCTGAACAGCAGTGAGAGATGAGTTTTGGAGGGTTTCCTACAGGGATCTTGAATTGAAAATATCAGGGCACCTTATAAAGTGAATCCCATTAACTTTTCATCCCATCCTTTTCAGACGGCTGTTCAGAATGACATCCACATGTAAATCAAAGTTGGTTTGGAGGTGCAGCCATCACTGATTCTAATTCAAACATCATCTAAGGAACAAAAACTTTATGAATGATTTCTGAGACTTATTTTTGTCAGCCCAGCCTGGGCTGGGTTTTCACTCTGTGTATAAACAGTGTATATATAACTCATGACGTTATTGATAAAGTTATTTGTTATAACAAATACACACATCCCTTATTAATAAAATAAAGAGAATTAATGCAAGTAACAAGTAGTAGGAATGATGAATTTACTTCTGCAGCTGGGTGTAGTGTGGCAGAGTACACAGAGGAAAAAGAAGGTCTAACGAGAAAAAAATTTAAAAGACAGATTAGGATTTTAAAATAAATTCACTGAATTTCTTCATCTCAAAAGTACGTTGTTCCCTCAGTCGAACATAACCAATATATAGACCATTTTCACTCCAGGATATTCTGGATATGGATAGAACTGCACAGAAAAAAATTCAAAGAGAAACAAAATGCAGATGTAAGAGTTGAACCCGTCAACATGAAGGATAAAACTCCTAGCAATTCCCTTGAGCCTAGCATTCACTCCAGAAGAAGTGGCATAAAGGGTAGGGACAGCAAATAGACAGATACAAATTCTGTTGTGATAAGTGACTCTCAGACACACAAGATATTTTTCAACTGAAATATAATGGAAAAATTAAAAAATGACAAGAGATCAAGGTTTAGGTGCAGGATTTAGAAAAAAAAAATCAGTACTAACACTCTGGCAGTCTTTGTGCATAAATCATATCAAGAGTTAGCAGAGAGTTTAAAACAAAATGCCCAAACAATTACTGGAGAAAACCAAACAAGAATGATTAATTTACTTTTTCTTATACAAAACTATTGGCACCTGAAGACCAAAGGAGAAATAAAGAGTAAATATAGCACAATAAAACTGAGTAGTGAAAAGAATCTATACTTGAAAATTGTATTATGTTTGAAGCACAAGACGTTGCACTTCTGTGAATCTGATATTGTAATTTTTGGCTGTCAGTAAGAAAAGCAAAGGGACAGTGCTACCCGGTTATTTGTACGATCTACTGAAGTACGAGAGTTTTCTGGTTAGAGCAAAGCTGTTTGCTGTTGAGAACACTTGTTAACAATGTCCTGTGCTTGAGGAATCTAAAAACATCAGATATTTTATTTTCCCCCTATTTTCATAAGTGTAGTAATTATTTTGATCAGCTGCCATTTAAGAAAAATGTAAATAACACACTGCTGGCCCAATCCAGCAACCCAAATTTCACCCAACTGAAAAAGGGACAAACTGAACAGTTGCTGTGGATTTTTCTGGTCCTTCTCTCACTCATTTCTTCTGCATTTCGATTTGTGGCAAAAGAGCTACTGATAATTTAAACACAGATGCCTAAGTGTGGCTTCCTTCTGCGTCTGAATGTTAGGGAAATGTTCGCTTGTGCAAAGTTAAAGTGGGTTCTATCCATGGGTAGATAATTTTAAATCTGAGGGTACTTATTTTATACACACAGGCTTTCATCTGTAAGCATCTGCCTGTATCTTGCAAGCGCAACTCGGATGGAAAATATAAAGAAAGGGTCTCCCACGTTGCTGGAATTTTAACTCCTCACAAATCCCTAACCCAGCTTAACTTCAGCATCTAATTTCTTGCCAGCTCCAACCCTAGCAAAATAAAGTTTTACAGTCTACAGAATTTGACACCAGCCTCTCATATCATCTCCCCAGCGCCTCTTCACTTCTGAAAGCTCAGTATGTTAATAAAGGAGATGGCTTTCATGCAAACAAGTTCCTCTGAGGACCTGGAAGCAGGCATTTGCTCTTCCCTGTCATTGTCTGACACATTCTCTCCCCTTTTTTTCCCCCTGTTATCATCTCTTCTTCTTCCCATGAGTAAATAGTGTAATGGTACTGGAAGCTGAATAAACAAACTGCAAATAGAGAGCTGTTCTACAGTGCATCTAATAAAGGCTCATATAGAAAAGACCTACAGTATGTTACTTTTTTAATCATTCAAAAGAGATCAATGAAGAATGATATCACTCCTACCAAGATGTGGATTTGTTTTTCAAAGGAAAGCATTTCTTCTCTATGCTAAAGAAAAATATTTTTTCAATAAATTCTGTCGATGTTAATAGCTACAGAATGTTATTGGACTATTTGCAGTTAGACTGCAAAAAAAAAATCTGTCTCCTGAGGCTTGGTGATACCAGAGCCACATGCAGAATCAATTCTGTAACAAACCATGGGGGAAACATAGATGTTGGGGTGGTAACTAGTATTATAATGATAATTTCTTCCATTCATTGACATTCATTGGCACTCTTTTCTATCATTTACCAATTGGCTTTGAGTCCCAGTAGCATAAACTGGAAGAACACACGATCAGCCCAAATACACTCCCCGAGAACAAGCTCAGTCAGGATGCAGAGAAACAGAGATATCAAGAGCAGATATTTGGAATTCAGACAGAACATTTGTATGAAGTTTGGGTATCAGCCTAAGTATCAGCACACTATGGTAATATTGTGTCCCCAGAATACAGCTTCAGACTTGTCAGAGAGCCTTGAAGGAGCTCAGTCCCAGCATGGTCACTTCTGTCGGTGCTTTCCCACTCTGCTGGGAAGGACCAAGCATCTTTTTCACTCCCATCTCCAGCATCTAGTTTTAAATCCCTGCAAAATCAGTTGGAGTCGCTTGACCAGTGTTAATGGGGTTTCAGGAAGATCCTTACAATAAATTGCTGTCCTTGTCATGTTTAGTTCCTGCCTACATATGAGACTACATACAGTGTTAAATTTCATCAAAGCTCACAAATACGTTGCTGTCCTGAGTTAAGGTAATGTGAATGGCACCAATATCTGGAAAAGGGCAACTGAAGAGTCATTTGGCAACTGTGGAAAAGCAATCCGCCTCCCAGGCAGGTGCTTCCACACACAGGCTGTGTAACCTGCTGGCCCAGCAATCACTTCCCATTTGTCTTTTTCTGATGGCACTGGTAAAAAGGAATATTTTATATACACATATATTTAAAAACAAACTGCCAAACACCTTGAATGCTCTGAAATTACAGGTTTTCTTGCTGTCCCCAAGAGAATGCTTATTTTTGACCCATACCATGTGTCAGTGCTCCCTTCTTCTTTTGACAAGTTATAGATCCAGCACTGAGACACCAATGACAATTACCATGTTTCTGGTGATAAAAAATGATGATAGGAGCATACAAATTGCTACACTGAAGCACAGAGTAGCTCAGTTACGCTATTCATCTCTGACACAGGTCAGCATCAGATTTAGGGAGGTACTTGAAAACCAGCAATGTACAAATCTAAAAGTCATTTTCTGGCTGCTGTAGCCTGGTATTTTATTTATGCCTGACCACATGCGGCTAAATATTTCTTACATGTGTAGCTTATCTATATGACTTGGCAGTATCTTTCTACCCATATAGACTTTCATCTTTTTCTAACTCCTAATTACGCTCTTGGCCTCAAAGGTGCTGCGTAGCAATTCTTCGGAGGAGCAGTGCCCAAGTAATTGCTATACCATCATGTAAATCCAATAGCAGGCAAACAATACCATTGTATGGCAGACGTTTAATGCAGAGCATGGCAGTAAACATGATTGCTTTTTATTCCATTTCTCTTCATCTCAGGCTCTGAAATTTCCATGCAGGGAACTGTGCAAGAAGGCTGACAGCACTGCTGATTATATTACCCATATTTACGTGGAAGATTCTCTTGTCAGCCAGTTATTACAGTTGTTATCCTTGACTAGGACTTAATCACTCAAGATATAACAGTGACTTGTCACCTTTTCAGCCACTGTGTACAATTTTGAGTGGAAACGAGTGAGTCCAATTCAAAGCAGTCAACATTATTCTGATTTATCAAGAGACTGAGGAGCTGCCAAACTTCTAAAAACAAGGGTGTCCCTGGGTCAGCAGATGTACAAATATTTCAGTAGCTGTCACTGTGTTGCACTGTGCTGTTCATTTGTCAGTGGAGCACTGCCTTTAGCGAAGCAGGCTGAATATTCAACACCACAATACATCACAGCAAAGAACAAGACTGTAGGCTGGATTTTTTACAGCACTGAGACCCGAAAGTAGCAGGAACGTTATTGTAATGATTGGGTTTTGATTAAAATTTGGCATGTGGATGCACAGATTGGCCAGTCTGGCTTCTGAGGCTCCAAAATCATGACTGAAAAATCTGGTCATATTTGTTAATCATACTTCGGTGTGTGTACAGACACATAAACAAATACACACACAACACACATAATGTATGTGAATTATTGTTATTATTATTATTATTATTAGCCTTTCTTATACATATAGTGTGTGTATAAGCTGAAGACTTAACTTGATTCCCACCTCTACAATTGGCCTCTTATTCTAATAATATAAAAATTCTATATGCAGGCTGAATAAAACTGAAACTCCTGCAAAACTTTGTAAGTTTTCCAGAATTTCTTCTATAAAAGCACAAAACCAAAACCTTTCATGGTGTTTTGCTTAAAAAAGGCAAACCAGAAAGTGGGTGAGAATGACAAAAGAACCTTTCTTTCATTCTAAACAGTTTTTGTCCTTGAGCTGAGATATCTTTCCCAAATTTTTCACTGGAGCAGATACATTTCTACCACAAAGTTTTGGTTCTAATAGATTTGCATCAAAATAACATCATTTCCAAAGAGAAAGTTTTTCTTTGGGTACATTTACACCTAAGGGCCTGAAACATACTGAACAAAAAGGCATTTAACAGGGACTTTTGACTAAGTAAGTAGTGAAGGATTTGTCCTTAACAGCATTTGACTTAAGACCAATTTGCATTTTCAGGTGCTAATTTTCTGAATCATCTCACCCTTAATTTCTGTATATTCTAGTTATATGCAGACGATAATTGTAATTACATACTTGGAAAGGAATCTGTTAAAATCATGGTCAAAACGCAGGAAATGTGTGTTAAACACTTTTACTGCTGGCCACTTAATACAGGATGCAAAAAAAAATGATCCTTAAATTTTCCAGGAATGGAGACACATCACAAACCATCTTTATTCTGTAATTTCCTTTTGAGCTAGACAGCTGGGCCGTCCCCCACCTCCTAAGGACAGGCTTGTAGTTGTATGTGGCCACTCCTGTATTTTCCACCCTTTCTGCTCTTGGTGTTTGCCCCCCATGGTCTCATCAGTATCTGTATTTGTCTTTCAGCTCATAGGCCTCTTTCCTCCTTGTTAACCATATAACCACCTTCCACATCACCGGCATCAACTTTTCCAAGTAAAGAATTGAAGTAGAGAACGGGAAAACGGCTCCCAGAGTCTTCTCTGACACCACCTAGGAGAGAAGTTTTCCAAGGGAAAGACTAAAATGGGAGCAAAATCAGGCCCAGATAATTGTGTGCAATCTTTTAAGTTTAAAGAGTTTTGAAATTTAAAGTCACACACTAAAATTTTGAACTTAATTAAACCTGTCACACACCCATCTTGCTACAGGAGGGGATGCACTGAAATGGAGTAACATAAGAGAAGCTTTTCCAATGACATTTCATCCCAACTAAAGTGAGGAAGGACTGGAAATCAAAATGACAGACTGTTGTTTCTGAAACTAATTGAAAAAATCCAGCGCGTTATATACTTGGAGCTCTGCAGAAGTGTCTGAGCTTCTGAGAGCTGACAAGAACAAGAAATGATCTCTCAACCTGCAGGTGAACCTTGTGAGATTCAGCCCTCATTAATAATCTCTTTCAGTATCATCTAACTTTTTTTTTTCTTTGCTACATCTGTGAATTGGCCAGAACTCATTGTATTTCACACAGAATCCTTCTTTTGCTGCTACCTCTAAGCTTTTCCCTGCCTTCTGCAAATTCTCATGGAAGTTTTCAGTGCAAAGATAGGGGCTTTAAATTCTCATTAAGGTTTGACAACAATTCCATAGTTAAATTTACCACCATAAAGATGAACATTTACATTCAAGTCACTGGACCTGCTATTAACAGCAACAGCTTGAAATCCTACTTGAACTGGTATTAAATGGCTCCAAATATTTGTTGGGAAAACTGGGGCTATAAACAAATTGCAGTCCCCTCTGGTCTCCAGCTTTAGCTTGCAAAGCAGCAGCACCATGAATCCTCCTCTGCAGAAACGAAGAGCGGCAAAAGACGATGACTGGGCTTTGAAGTGCCTTCAGACCTGCTCCAGCTGTCCCTGAGTTTCTCTGGCTCCCAGCTAGCATCAGTTTCAGCTGCAACAAATACAGAGGCCATTTTGTCACAAGGGTTAAGAACTAATGAACAAAAGAGTATTTTGTAACTCTGAAAAATTAACGTGGACATCTCTTAGTAGCACCCAGAATGGCTCAGTGTACCAGCTGCAGCGTGTAACGAAGGGAAGAGAGAGCACGGATCACCCCTCGAGCTGAGTTCTGACATGGATTCTCAAAAAAGGTTCTATACGAGCAATGTGGAAGGTGGTGAGATTGAGCTAAAATGCAACTTTATGAATTAAAGAAAAACAAGACCTTTACAAAGGCTCACCTTAGTATCATCCCTTCTGAGGTCCCTCAAAGACCGTTCAAGACCCGCTGACGTCAATAGAAATTTTGTCATGGGCTTCATTAGTCCTTGGGTTTAAGCAACTGTTCATTCGCTGTATGCTGTTTCATCAATGACCTTCCACCAACACTCCTTCCACTCCTAGAAGAGGAAGGGACTCTGGCTCACTCGCTCCAGTACTCACCCGTGTCATTAAGCAAGAGTGGCCTAAAAAATCATCTGTTGCTTCTAGGTATAACAAAACGACCATTTCGTACATAGATATACTGAAAAACTATCTTTAATTTGCTTGTGACTTTAGTTTGTGCTCATATTTGCTTTACACTCCTTTTTTTCTGAAATTAGGACAATTTTGCCCTAAAAGGCCCCAGGTACACACTGCAAGGGTAGTCCGTTGTTGTCCTCAGGTAATTAAATATTCCTGGGGCACTTGCCTCTGCAAGAGATCACAAAGTATCAGCAACAAATGTGGTGTAAAATAATAAGCAGATAACAGTTTTCCTTTACAAGAAACTGTGGAGTTATTATATTCTAAGCAAAGTTTTTCTGAGATAAACAGTTATGTGCTTTAATCTCCTTTACATATGTATTCAGGGAACTGCAAAACTCCAGTCTGGAAGTTAATACCTCCAGTTTCTTTCACATCACATTTTTTTGCAGTGAACTTTTTAGTATTCATGGGCATTTCCGCACCTTGTGTCTTCTCTTTCTTTTCCAGCTGGGGACCTGTTGTAATGAAATTTCAAAAACATATATCATGTATGGAAAAGCATGACTTCTTTTCCTTCCTCAGCTCTTCCAAAACAGGGGCAGATGTACATTTGTCTATGTGTTTCAAACCAAACTTTTCACACAGCTAACTTGCTCATCATAGTCAAGACTGAGCCTCTCTGCTGTTCAAACCTACATTTTTAAAGCTGCCACGTATCTTAACACAAAGTAGAGAAGGCAGTAATGCTTCTTTTACATTCAGATAAAATCCTGGGAAAGAATTTTATTCTTTAAGAAGTAAAGAGAATGAACAGTTGGCGCTACTTCATTAAAACAAGAAGTCATTTGCAAAGGAGGTTAGGTTATTCCAGGAACGCAGCTCCTTCCCGGTTATTAGTTGTTCACAACCGTTGCAGATTTTCTCGAATCTCCAGTTGTTAAGGCTGTCTTATTAAGAACTGCAAGAGGAAAGTGTGCTGATTTTTCCTCCAAAGACATAAAACTCTGACAGGCCTGAAAAGACTCCAAAAATGAATTTTCAGCTGAAAGGAACAGTTTTCAAAGTTAAAACCTGTGTGAGAATCAGAAGCCGTTCTGTATTTAGGAAGACCAAACCTTTTTGATTCTAATCTTTTTACCTTAGTTAATGCCACTGGTCCTACCGAACTTTGATTGAAATGAAGGAAAACAGGTCAGAGCCATCCAAAGTTTCACCTATGATGTTCAGAGGAGTCCTTCCAGCTGGGTGGGACTGAGCATTACAAGCTATCTGGTGGGATGTTGTCAGCTTCTCTACAGTGCCTTCTGTTTTCCCCATTTTTCTTTTTGTTGCATAAGAAACTGTCATTGCTGCTTTACATTTTGTGTCAGGGAGAATGTGTTGGTCTGAAAAACAGGGAATATCTTTTTAGTAATTTCTGAGCAGATTGTTGTGAAACAAGTTATGAAACTCAGATCCGAGCTTACTGGAACACAGGGGATTTTACTGTTGGAAGCTTTCATTTGGCAATGTTTATTTTATTCTTCAAAGATATGTGTTCTTTCATCTTAGATGGAATGTGTGATATGTCCACCGAGTCTGAGAAATGGAAATTCTTTTATTTAGTAGCTTTGAAAGGATAATGTTTCCCATAGCATATTTTAATGCTTATTTATTTTCTACAGCTTACTTTTTAAAATAGTTATAACACGCTTTGCGGAATACTTCAGCTGAATCAGTGTCATGCAGGAATAATCAGCTGTAGTTCTAGATATTTTTTTCAAATGAATATAAAGTTGTAAGAAACTTCTAAAAATTTGTTACTTGAAATAAATTTTTCTCTTGACTTCCAGCATTTTTCTGGTTTGTTTTTGGTTTGGCTTTGTTGTTGTTGTGGTTTGGTTTTCTGTTCTGACAATAGTTTGCTTAAAGCGTTATTTGTTTCATCCAGGTTTTGAGGGCCTTGTTCTTTGCTTTTCTGAACATAAGTTGGAATATTAACTTAAAGCAAATATCACTTAAGCAATTGTAATGACAGCTACTAAAAAAAGGGGAATAAAAGTTTCAGATAAAATACTACAACCAAGTTATTCATTTGCACATTAGCAGAAATATGCTAAAGCAGCTTTGTAGGGATCCAGTTTATATTCAGGTATGCCACCTTAGCTGGTGGAGGTATCTCATGAAGAGCAGAACTCCATGGAAAAAGAGATCCCTCACCCCAGATTCATGATTTTTCAGGTGTTGGTTAATTGCCAGTTCATAACTGAAAAGCTCAAGTCTGAAATTTTCCATGCAGAGATGTGAGGTTACGGATCCAAAATGATCATGGTAATTTTCCTCCTATAAAAGACCGGGGGAGTCATGATGTCTGCCTTGGGTCTCAGCAGGAATTCTGGTGTCTTCTGCCAGCCAGGGAGGTGACTGTCAGGGTGCCAGGAGGAGAAGCTGACAGAAACATCACCACCACCTGAATTTGTCTGAAATGAACTGATCTGCATCAAAAGTGCCAGCTTGGGTAAATCACTAAATTCCAATGAAATAATATTTTATCTCTTTTATCTTCTTTTCTTTCAAACCAGCTGTAATAAGGAGCTTCTGCAAATACGACAGTACAACGAAAAACGCAGAAAACTGGCAGAATAACAGTAGCAATTCAGAGGAGAAGAACTGGAGGCTGTAGCAGAGGAGGGTAATTCATGCCTTTGGTTGATGTAAACACGGATCATGATGGTGTTTTCCCTTCACGCTGATATGAATGTATGCACATACACACATTTGTAATTGTTTGAGACAATACATATAGCTGTGTGTGCACGTATACGCAGACGTGCAGATATAACTTTTAAGCTCCAGCACTTCTCTTCTGTCTGCCCTTCCACCCAATCTTTAGATGTGTTGAATGATCAATAGGATTAGATGTTTCTGTAAAGAACAGAAATTTGGGCAAAATATTTTATATGATGCACGAGTCACCAAATGGAAGTTTATGGCATGCATTACATAGCTCAGGCTATGCAGGCAGAGCGGTCCTTTCTGGTCTGGAAAACTGTTGAAATTACCTGGCTAGCAATTCCCATGCCAATTTGTTAGAGGTTGGATATCTATCATATTTTTTTTAATTAATTGTCACGTTGAAATTCCAAAAGGTTGCCAGAATATTTCCTGAAATGATAAAACTAATCCTAGTGGACTCATGCACCTCATTACAGAGCTGACACCACTCTAAGGAATTTCTGTCTTCTGTTAGTTTTTAAATAGTTGAAGAGACGCGTATAGGTCAGATACAACAGAAAATTGAGGAAGAATAGAGAATGCTTTCAGAACATTACTGAACAATTTGGCTGTGACATATACTTAGAATTACTCTACTTATAGAAATACTTTCCCCTGAAGAATGCCGAAGTATATATTTCAGATATTCCTCTTGACCTCTGATGAACTGACCACACATAACCATCCTAGATTGTTGAATTCTGTGCTCAGAAAGATACTGACTTGGTATGAGCAAGTTGATATGTTTCCTATTTTTTTGTGCACATAGATGTTCTTTTAAAAAGCCATTCTAAACAAAATTAACATAAAATAATCTGAGGAAGAGACATTTTGTCCCAAGACATGTAACAGTCATCCTTCGATAATTCTTTTATCATGAAAATGACCTCTATAATTTTTTAAAATGTATTTCCTTTTCCATCAGTTTCTGTTTGGACATGAATAGATGCCCAGGAAAAGCATCACATTGGCATTTGTGGCAATCAGGTTCTCTTTCCAACAGAACAAGTTTGCCTGATTATTTTCTATTTGTGGGCAGAGGGGAGAACCACTGCAAGTGTCCCCAACCTGGGGGAAGGCGTATTGTCACTTTTCCCCCTGTTTTTGCTAATATGATTCTGAGTTTTGGGCACTGGATTAATGGAAAAATCACTGATGGAACTGCCCCAGCTGATGCCTTTGGTGGTCTTCTTTCAAATCTTTGCAGAGGTCTCCACATCAGTTTTTTTCCAGGATTTCTCTGTATCCAATAGCTAAAGTAACAACAAACACAACAGTCAGCTCTTTGTGTCAAACTAAGTTTACTAACACCTCCTAAACACTGGAAAACAAGGCTTCAGGAGAACTTCTGCTTGCTCAGTGGTCCTTATAAGCATCCTATAAGACTGGTCATCATACACAACACAATGGTAAAAAAATCATACTGTGTCAGCATGGAGCCCATTTTACCATTGTGCCTCCCCATAGCTGAACCCCCAAAATAAAACATTCTGTGTGAACCCATAGCACCTACGGAAAGCAGAGATATGCTGTAATGAAAAGATATAGACAAGAGGACTTGGGAAGGCTATCAACAGAGACTGTGCTCATCTTGCAAACGCAGAGGTATTTAGGGGTCTATGTTCTGTGTATTTCTACCTAGATTTTTCTTTTAGCCCCATCTTTAAATTAAATGCCAGTTTACAGCTGATCAAAGGTGATGGGTTGTTGAACTGTAAGTGACCTCTCTTGGTCCCAACAAGAGCTATCAGGAGGTGACAGCTTGGTCCCCATCAGCCTTGCTGATAGCGATGCAGAGGTGCTGCTTGTAAAAGCCTACTCACCTGTCCCGCCACATGTTTCCGAGTCATTTCCGAGCGAACGTGGCTAGGAGGTAAAGAAAAGGATCAGCAAGATTCTGCACTGAAGCATTAAACAGCACATGCTGTGAGCAAAACTGGCCAAGGTAGCACAATCTGACTTAAGGTCTTCCATAGACAGCTCCAGGTGAATTACTGTAAGGCAAGAGCATATCAATATTTTTTCTTTCCAACTGACAGGCTAGCTGAAATGTGGAAGACAGAGAGAGAGAGAAATGAAAGCGGAAATTTATGAACAACAAAGATTATGAAGAGAACGAGTTTGCAGACATGAAAAGTGATTTTTTGCAAAATCACCTTGCCACTGCTCTGGCGCACCAAACGCCTGCAACTTCTGTGCTGAGCAAAGTACGGAAACGCTCTTGTTCCTGCAGCAGTGGCTTTGCAGCAGCCGCTCCACCCTCCACAGGCAAAGCAGCTCCCGCACTGGGAATTTTGCATCCCTCTCACAGCTCCAGCTTGATGGAATCTGTGATTCATGCTGGAAGAGCCTGATGAGGTGCTTGGAAAGTACATCAGAGCTCTTTCCTTCCTGCTAATTTCTGAGATTTTGCTGCTATGAATTCTTAATCTGGCCATGGAAAGCCAAACCAAACTTGCTGTTCCTTTTACCACAGAACAATGGTAATAATAATAATTGATGTTATACTGTAATAATAATAGATGTCACATTGTCTCTAAACCCGACAGGATTCAGAAGGTAGCAATTACAGTAGCTCTTAAGAGACTTTGCTAGTAGCTATAAGCAGCAGAAATATGGTTAAGGGAGCAAAAATTTGAGCAGCTGAATAAGGATTATTTAAATTTGAGACTCCTCAGATCTGAGTGTTTCTGATTTGTTCATGCTAATGAATCTACTTTCGTGCATGTGTGCATCCCCTCCTGAGCTTTAAAGAGGCAACACATGAATATGGAGTGAAAGAAAAGCCCCTGTTTGTCCCATAAGAAAATAAAAACACAAGTCTACCTTGAAAAGGAATACAAACTCAATTATACTTTACTATATTTTCTCAATTAATTATACAAAAGCCAGTACAAAGATTCAAACAGAAGGAGAATAAACGAAGTGTTGCCTCCATTTGATTATTAAATGGAAATAACTGTGAGGCATTTCCATTTAAAAGAAAACACCACCCCAGGAGGCACCTTCTTGAGCGAGTCACCTCAGCGTGTCTCCAGCACCCTTGCGTGGCAAAGATTTATGACAACTTTTCAGCTAAGGTTTCATTTAATTGACAGTACTTTGTTGCCACCACTAAAAAATAACAGTGGGAGCTTTAGGGGTTAGAAGCAGGGACTTGTACACACGAACCCCACCCCAGTTTGCTTCCAAACCCTGCTCAAACAAAACCCCTCAGAGGTGGCACCTCATATTGCTCACTCTGAATCAGGCAGTGCCAAGGGATTTTTAACTTTGGAGAATAAGCTGCTTTTGTAAAAGCGTTTTGCGTTTTTGGGTCACCTTTTCCTGAAATTCCAGCTCCATTGCTATTTGCAGCTTTGCTAATGAGATAGCCTTCCGTAACTGCTCATGTGTCATGTAGGCAATGAGAACTGAGCTCATGAAAAAAAATGAACCCTGAAAACTGGCATATAACTCCATACCTGAAGGAGATCCCAGGATTTCAAACGTACTAGTGACACTGCATGCGTCGATAATTTTCCTGGGAAAATCAATCCACTCATTCAGATACCTGCAAAACAATTAGGAATACAATTAGAAATAAGTAATTCTCTCTCGTGAGGAATTATAACAATCCGCTGATCCATGACGGAGGGGAAACTTGGATGAAAATGCAAGAATGTTTAGAGAGAAAAAACTCTGAAGATCTGAACTGCAGTCTGGGAAATACCAAAAACATTGAACTTGACACTAATCTATGCCTTCACAAGCAGCTGCCTCAGGGCAGAAAAGAAACTTAAAAAGAAAAAAGAGAAGGACTTTGTTATATTATGAACATTTCCTTGTTGATTTTATAAAAGAGAACTTATTCAAAAGAACTTAAAGTATCATATTAGATTCCAAATGATCTGTGGTTTTTGTAACAGAATAGATTAGTCGTAAAAAATATCATGCTTCCAGAAACTATAGTGCTCCATTCTACAAAATCTTAATTACTGGGTGCTATAATGGGCATCAATACTGATTACTTCTGTGAATTAGAATTTGGGAATGACTTTGTAACAAACAACCCCATGGAAAAGTTCTGTCAAACGTGCTACATCTTTTTTTGTCATCTAATATAGATCCCTGTTAAGTTTTGTATCTTTTCTCTATAAGGGTTTCTCTGTCTTGAGTGACATTACGGTATTTGCCCTTACAGATATGTTTGGTCACAGGTTGATGCTGCTCTGCTCTGGAAGCAGTGAAATTCATAGGCGTCAAACGCTTTTTCTTCATCTTCATGAATCGGACCACCCAGATTCTATGGTTCTGAAACACTTTTCAATCAAAATAACACATTTAAAAAAATGCAAACCCAAATGTATGAATTGGCAAAAAATTGCACTTCATTGTTCGAAATAAATAGATATGCTTATATGTTTGGGGCAATTGGCAATTACTTCGACTAGTTTTTCTTTCATCTCACTTTTAGATCTGCAACTGGACTCCCGGATTTAATGTTCTTAAAAACTTAATTTCTTAAACTTAAGCAACAATACAGGAAAAAAAACCCATTTCATAGGTTTAAGGATGAATAAAAATAATTGTCTAACATACTTTCATGATGAGTGAAGGTATCGTGCCCATTTTTGTAACACAAATCTCTAAAAATATGAATATAATCTATGAATCTCAGTAGGTGGTTATAGATACTACATTTAAGGCAATTCCTATTAGCAAAACAGAATCCAAGTCCTGGGTTTTTAACCCACAAGCACTAAAGTAATCCAGATAGAGCTGTGATGGACACCAAATGAAGAGTTATCAGGATCATTCTTCTCATGCTGATATTTTCAAAATGTTTTTCAGTGGTCCCTGTTTGCCACCTTCTACAGAAACCTCTTCCCTTACTGAAATTTAACAGTTCAACTCCCTGTCCGTGCACTGCTGGCACTTGTTCTTGTACCACTCTGACTGCCTCAGAGCCTCGATTTAATCTGCGCCTTACTGTCTGGCTCAGCCAAGTATCTCTTTATGATTCCTTTGGTGTGGTCACAGAGTCATCTCTGCCTTAATCTTCACCACGTCAATTAAACGATTATTTTCCAATCTAAACTAATTAAACTTAATGAATTAATTATATTTAAATGAGTTTAATAGCCCAAAGAGCTATACCTGTATACTCAAGATAACTCTGTTTCAACTGCCTTCGTGGCCACAAATTAGACCATAAATATAAAGTCACTGAAGCTGCACAGTTATAAAATCTCCTTTATATCAGAATGAAGCTTCCATGAATGTGTTTATATTCAAGACACTGGAAAGTAGCAATTTTTGTCTTGCTCTGAGGTGAAAAAAATACCCTAAATGTTTTCCAGTCATATCTTCAAATTTAAAATGCTGCTGATCTTTAACAGTTGTCCTAACACTGTAGCTGGAATGAAAAGCACAACACTTCCTAACAAACTTATTTAATTAGAGAGGACTAAAAAATGCATATTCATATATATATGCATATATATGTGTGTATATATATATACACACACACACAGACTGTAACCAGTAGCACTCGCAATAATAAAAATGAAGTTTTCAACTTGAAAAATGCTTGCAATTCAGTAAAAGCTGGAACCCAAGATGCATGAGAGCTTGTTGCCTTCCAGAGACTAGCTGTTCTGTACACACACATTTTATTCCACAGAAGACTGAGGATATTTTTTTCTTTAATATACCAACTTTACAAGAAGCGAGTTTCTCAGTGAGATGAAGAACCAGTATGCAAAGAATAAAAGATTATAGGAGAAGTTTGTGGAATTCTGTAGGATTTTTTTTTTTTTATGTAAACCATTGCCAAATATGAGTAACAAGTTCACTCCTAGTAAGAAAAAAATCTCTTCATAGATAACACCCAGTGCTCTGGAATGAAGTAATTGAGTTAAATCCTGAACTTTAAAAGACCATGTAACATTGCATATTAAACTGAAGCTGAGAATAGGAATCAGTAGGACAGGCTGTGGTATAAGGTACCATACTGAGGTCTGGTACCTCACCAAACTCACTCTCCAAGAGCTGAAGGCTCATCACGTGTACAGCCTGCTTGTGGGATCAGCGTTAGGCATTGACACAATTCGTTTTGGTGTTCCTCCAAGAGCTTCCAGATGCTCCTAGATGTTCCTCTCAACTTATGATTTGGGCACAGACACCCCCTCCCACAGACTACCTGATTCTTTGCTCCCCTGTACCATGGAAACATGGTATTACTGGGGGTTTGGGGGCTATGTATGAGTACAAACTCTGCTTTGGATTTCCCTAGGGGTTACTGAGGCTCACGAGACACTGTATAAAATCTTACATTTCTCTCCTAAAAAAGACCTCTACAAAAGGTATCAATGAGCACTCACGTAATAACACTGTTTTCTTTACTCCTCCAGCAGCATATTAACTGATTGAATTTTCTGCCAGCTATTTCATAGCCTTCGTGATTTTTTCCCTATTCAGGATTTTGGAAGGGGAGGGAGGATTTTACTGCAACCCATTTTGCCATATAAAAATGTTTCTTTTTCCCACTCCTTAATTCTATTATCACCTGCGAGTTTCCTTCATTTGATTTAATGGATTGGCTCTTCACCATTTAATCTTCCCACTCTATAGACAATTTAATCTGTAGCCATTGTTATGTGAAGATTTTTCTAATCTTATGTAAATACTATCATGACAGAAAACAAAACTCTGACCTACAATAGTTAAAAGCCACCTTTGGATAACACGTTTATTCCAAGGATCCTAAATAGCTTTACACATGAGGGAGAATGCATGCCTAGATACCGCAGTGATGTTGTGGCCTAACTCCTTGGGGAAGAGTCAGCAAGAACCACATCTTAAAGGGCTCAGGGAAAGGGACACAGCATCTCTGGTGTATCCCACCACGGGCCCATGAGATTCAAGGTGTCAAGAAGAGTTGTGCTTTTGCATAAGACACACCAACAGGACGAAACTCTCCCAGAGTTCATAATTTCTTTTTTTTTAATGTACAGTCCCAAGAAATTATGTTTTCTCTTTAATACGTAGTGTCTGTGTTTGATATCAAACTTTGCTTTCTTGCTTTGGGGAAAGCGACCTAACTGAAAGGAAGAAGCCTCAAGGGTTTTTTTGCCTTGGGCTGGAATGACCAGCTGCATCCCCATCTCAAAGCAAAAACGCTTTTAGGCAGTGGCCAGTATGTATGGAAATCTATGAGGATGACAGTGCCCACATTTTGCTTTTCTTCTGCACCAGTCAGCAATAAGCTGACAAAAAGAGAATTACAGATATGGCAAGATTCTCATCTCAGCTGTACAGTTCTCATCACAGTTGCCTCTTGTTCCAAAATATTCTATTTTAGCCATTCATTTTCACAAAGTTTTCCTATATTATCATATAACAGTTTGTGTCATTGAGCTATTTTTGTTCCCTTTCTTCTGTATTCATATTTTGCTTTCTATCTTCAGATCCAAGGGCTGAGTAGCTGAAGAAGCTGACAGAATTCATAACGGTAGATTGAACATGAGGCTGATATTAATGGCAATTCCTCTCAGTGTCCAGACATAGATTTTAAAAAGGTTCTATGTTCCCTCAGTAGGAAATCTCAGGAAGAAGGAAAAATATAAATATAAACATGGAGACTCAGTTGTAGGAGTGGAGAAGGAGAGAAAGGAAGAAAGGAATGCAGTAAAAAACACTTGTGTTTTCCAGTCAAAATAAAGTTATGCTTTATTGCAGCACAGTCATTGCAGTGAGTGATAAAGTGAGAGTATAAAGCACAATAATTTTAAATTATCATGAGAAGTGCCAACAGTATCTCTGAGCTTCAGTATCTTGGCTGTCGCAAACCAATGAAAGGAATCATGGTGTTTGCTTTCTTTACGCTGAATGTTGTGGAGGTTCTGCTTAACCTATCATTTACCCATGAAAATGTATCTGATTTTATTCCTAGGGCTTTGAGAAATGAAAATTATACCCTGTGTATTAAATTGAACTGAACATAATATATAACAGTATAAATCAAATTTAATTGGTGTATTATTCCATACAAGAAGTGACAAGATATTTCTTCAGCTGTGGAAAAGATAAAGTGTGATTGATGGCAGAAATTAATAATTGAGGAAAGTAATTCACTGCAACAGATAGAATCTACGGAACCGTTTTCAAAATGGTTAGACAAAGCTAATAAATGGGAAAAGGTTTTCCATAGCTCTTGCCTGAGAAGCACAAGGTTGTGGGGTAAACAAACAAATAAATTAGAAGCCTCTTAGAAGACAAACAGCCAAACTCCAACACCTTTTTAAACTGCATGCCCATGTTCGCTGTTCATTCAAGGGAAATTACGGAGATGAGGAGCCCCCGGTGCAAGGGATGGCCGCTGGCTCTGTGCCCGTACACAGCTGCTGCAGTCCAGTCCGCTCCAGCAGGGTAGCAAAGGGGGATGCAGAAACTGTTTTGGAAACAGAGAATTGATGATGTGAAGAATCTTGTTTTAAAGTTGGATTCCTGCCCATCTGCACCTCTTGACAAGAAATGAGTCTTCAATGTCTCCTGCCCGGGTTTCACGGCAGAGTCCTGCGCTAAAGACACAGGTGAAAATGCCTGATCCTGCTCCTTGCTGTAACCAGCCTCTCCCTCTGATTTGGAAAATGAGTGCCATGTCCCCTCTTCCTCGCCTCTGCCCCGGATCAAAACCTCCCACACTTGCACAGGTCATTGGAACCAAACCTGGGAACAGAGGGAGGAAAGGAAAGGAGGATGCTGGAACAGAGGGAGGAGAGGAAAGGAGGATGCTGGCCCAGAAGTGCTGGGTAGGCCCAGAAGCATTAGCTGTTAAGGTTTCTTTCTCAACAATGCTTAAGTATAGTTTACTCATCACTAGACCCTTTTTTTTACCCCTTGGCCTGATGAACTTCAATAAAATAGCAGGGGAAAACATAGCTGTAAAAGAGCTAAGAAAAATCTGATTATACCCAGTTACTTAGAAGGGGGGTTTTGAGCTGTTATTTGGGCTGTATAAGAATTCATATTCGAACAGTTTTACCCCCTTCAGTCAGGGAAAACCATAGCTCTGCCCTCTTTCCCTCTCCCCAGCTGTGGGAAAGCTTCACACCTCCCCCCCTGTGCAATCAGCTGATCAAAGGAGTGTCCGAAAAAATGAGTGGCTGGAGAGCTGAGAAAAGCAGTCATTCCAGCTGGCCCAAGCAGCCATAACTTCTTCCTATGCTAAAGCCTCACAGGTACCATTTTACATTTATATGATCAATGAAGCACTTCCAGTGGACAGCCAGAGGAGTAAAGGGTTGTGCTGGATTCGGTTTGCAATATGTGTTTCCAATCATCACGACAAACAGGACATCCAGCTTATTATTTACCTGTGATGCATCAGTGTCACAGCCAGGTGACTTACATTATGTCTGCAGAGCTTCTCCCTCGATCTCTGCTTCCTCCACACACATGTGCTGTGGTCCTGCTCCCCCCAGCCCGATGAGCCGTGACGAGCCGCTGTGACCCTGACGAGATGCTGACAGTCCTCTGGAGCCCAGGCTTTGTACACACAACCCTTTCAATATTGCTTCTTTGTGTTAGACTTCCAAGAACTAGAAAGAAAAATGCTGCAATCCACTGAATGAGTAGGGCAAGAGATGAACCCTGAGTCAGGCCCAAATTTAGCAAAGCATCGCTTTATAGGACAAATCTGTTTGATGTCACCAGGCCACAAGCTTTAAGGGAAGTGTCTGCTCTGGTGCCTGCAGTCTGGAGGAATGGCATTTTCCATCTGTCAGGCAGTCTGTAGTTTATGTTGACATAGAGAAATTGTTCAAGAACAGTTCATCCTTTATAAACATTCTAATGACTGAGCTGAACATTTGTGCACTGAGTGTATGTGAGATGGGAGACACAGGTGTGGAGATGAGTAACTAAATTTTCATGTTGGATTCAAGAGTAAGTGGGCTTTTTTCCCCCTAATGATCACTGTCACTGTTTAATATGACATTGTAAATTAGACAAAATACAATTATTATATGGATTGAAATTTTTTTATTGGAATAAATATCTTATTGCTAACTTGTTGAGCTTTTTGATTTTTAAAAAAGTTATTATTATTTCAGTGAGGGTGAAGGAAGCAGCCAAAGGGCTGGGACCGGGAGCACGCTGCTTGCTGCACCGCATACAGCAGGGATGCGGCCGTGGCTGCCCTGTGCCCAGCAAGGAGCATCTTAATCCTGGGCTCTGACTCCTGCCTCTACACCAACCTGTGCTAAAAAGTGTTAAGCCTTGGCAGTTAATGTTGGTTCTCTTTCAGCTTGTGTGGAAAAAAAACAAACAAAGGAACACCCCCCCCAAGATGTCTACTCTTTGCCACTGAAGGTTCTGTTCTGAAACCATCCCGGTGGGCATGGATGGAGACCACGCTGCCTTCCAGGAGAAGAGCTCATAAGGCAGCTTAAAAAGCACATTTTCAGATATGAAGTAGACTGGGAAGGAAAAGAGAATTTTGCCATTGGTTCAGTTGTTCTCTCCATATAGAATCATAGAATCATAGAATCACTTGGTTGGAAAAGACCTTTAAGACCATCGAGTCCAACCGTTAGCCTAGCACTGCCATCCCACCACTAAACCATGTCCCTAAGCACCTCATCTATCCTTCTTTTAAATACCTCCAGGGATGAGGACTCTACCACCTCCCTGGGCAGCCCATTCCAGAGCCTGACAACCCTCTCGGTGAAGAAGTTTTTCCTAATGTCAATACTTTCCCCCTTGCTTCATTTTACTTTCATCTTTTTCTTTTCTCCCTTTAACTTTTCTATAACTAATCCCTGCCCCTCCCATGCAGAGAGACCCGCCGGAGGTGTACAGCAGTTGGGTCATTTCACAACCTGCAAGGAGGGATCCTCTGCTCCCAGAGGCGGCCACCCCACGTGTGAGCGCAGTGCTCTTACCCTCAGCCAGGTGCAGTGGGATGGTTCCCTTACCATCCTTTCCAGTCTCCCCAACTTCTCATGAGGGTTTCATCCTGACACAACAGAAATGTCCTGGAGCTTTTTTCAGGAGTCCGTAATGCACATGGTTTCTTTTACGCTCATGTATAATTTTCTACTCTCAAGAACAGCAGTGTGTCCTCTGATAACGATACACCCAGCCTGACATACTGATGCTAATTCTTATCAGTGCCTGTTGCTATTCACGTTAAGTCTGTGATACTTATCCACAGGATTGCTGCTGCAGTTCCTCAAGTGGTGATCCTGCTTGTCTCTCACCTATTTTAAATTTTCTCAGGGTCCTGTAAAAAATTCCTTTACCCTATCGGTTTGAACAGTTCTCAAATTTCTCTTGAAAATGGCCAGATTCTGACACCTTTGTAGTCAGCACTCACTTCAGGAGCCATCCCACAACAGGGACCAACAGGACCACTTAAGAAGTAAAAGATTACCCAATTTCAGAAAGCACATCCTATCAAGGCAACTCTATCTATTCTTCTGCACTTGAGAGTTTAATTTGGCCATCATGTATTGGCTTGTTTAAATTTAGCAAGTTTGTGCTGGAGAGAACATTTAATTTCCTCCATTCGATTTGTTATAAATATTTCGCAGACATCCTCTGCCTGTCACAGGCTGCACTTCATCCCAAAATGGACACAACGGGTTTAGCTTCCGTCAGTACAATAGCTGGCTCTCCTTTTGCAAAGCATCTCCTTAAGTGTTATCTTCCTTGCTTTTGAGCCTCAGGGACCAGCTTCTCTTTCCAAGAGTGGAGCAAGTTTCAGGTGTAAAGATGTTCTGAGGTTTATACCCGATTCTGCATAATTTCTCGTTCACTTGCAGGTATGAAGAAATCCCACACTGAAAAGCAAACCTAGATCATCACTACATTTTACTTTATTTCACACTCAAAAGCCAAGGTTTCATGATTCTCATGGAAAAGTATGATTTGGTAGTATTGATATTATACTGGCTCCTGGCAGAGGCAGAAACTCCTTCTGAAGCAACTGCAATTGCTGGAAAATACAGGCAAATATTTATGTACGGAGACATTTCTTCAGGTCACCTGCACCTGTAGCAAACATAGACTTCTGAAGAATAGTCAGAGTTATAAAGACACTTTGCACCCTTTATGCCAAACTGCAGCGCAGTGTTAAGCAATACACATGTGCGTAGCTGGAGCAAGGACCGTTCCCACTACCCTCAGAGTAAAGAAGGGCTCTCGGTCATTCCTGCATCATTCCCAAACCAGAATATGTACTTCAATAACAATGAAGCTCCAGTTATATTGAACATGCAGTTTTCCAAGGATAATACATAATGTTAGCTCAGGAAAATGGGGATATTATATTGATTTTCCTTTGGTTTTCATCCTTCTTTTTATTTAATCCAGTGATGTATAATAGAGCTGAAATACTCAGCAGATTTCAGGTCTTGAATAAGCATACTTGCAATAGGTCACACAAAAAAAAATTATGGTTATTACAGCACCTATCAACTAAACTAGCTGTACTGTAAATATGCTATTAGAAAGTCAAAAAATGCCCTATATGAAGCCCCATTTTCTTTTTTCTCCCATGCCCTGTAAGATGATCTCTGAGCTGTGTTCAGAACACAGCCAGCACTCTGCTTCCTGCACTTTGAAATGCAAAATTACTTCTCTTCTACCTGTAGGCAAAAGCCATGTGTATGGGCGCATTGTGCTCAGTGCCACGATGTCTGTAGCAGCCAGACAATCCAACATCTGCAGTGAGATTAATCATTTCAGTTCAGTAATGCATTCACTCCTCCTTATTAGTGTTACTCATTTGCACAGCCCCTGCATGTACCCAGACACTGGCAATACAGGGAAAAAGCCTCTTCCTTTGGGTAGGAAACAGTTCCAGGCTTTGCAATGAGATCTTCAGAGTTAAGTAGCATCAGCTGGGGTCTTTGCTGGGTCAGCAACATGGTCAAATAATGTTAGGCACCTTATCTTCTGTAGACATCATCTGGCTGCCACTGTCTGTCATTCACAAAATGTGATAAGATTATAAACAAGGAGATGAAAAGGAACCTAGAGAACCTCTCCTGTTGCAAGGACTGCATGGAGCCAGGTGGGAGGAAGAAAATGCCATACAGTTCTTCTAAGGGAGGCCATTGTCCTGCCCCTGGTGTGCAGGGATGCCTCCGTCAGCTTTCCCATTGCTGAGTCTTGTGACAGAAAGCTGAGGAAGGGAAAGGTATCTGTTGAAGCATATCAGGAACAAAAACATTGAATTAGAGAGCACTTTAGGTTAGAAAGGACCTCTACAGTTCACCCAGTCCAACATCCTGCACAGAGCAGAGCTCGCTTCAAAGTCAGAGCAAGGGCCTGGCCACCCTGAGTTTTGAAAACCCTCAAGGAGAGCAGTTCCACAGCCTCTCTGGGCACATCTTCAAGGGTGATTTGTTTTTTCGCCCATATGTCCATCAGAATTTCCTTGTTGGAGTGTAGGGCCATCGTGCACCTCTGAGAAGACCATGGCTCCTTCACCTCATTAGCAAGGTGCACATTCCCCCACTTCCCCCCCCAGCCTTCCCTTCTCCGGGATGGACAGTCCCAGAGTCCTCATTCGCTCCTCACACACCATGTGCCCCAGGTCCCCAGACCTCTCAGAGATCTTCTGCTGGACTTGCTCTGCCTTCTTAATCCCTCTCTCATATGGGAGAGCCCAAAGGTATTTCAGAAGTGGACTCCAAAGCTCTGAGCAGCGGAGATCTGTCATTTCCCTCAACTTGTAGCAGAGGGGCAGCCTGAGCTGGGGAGTGAACCAGTGCTGACCAGGATACTGTTAAGAAGAATAAAAGAGAAGGTGGAAACCTGTGTTGCTACTAACATCTGAGAGCTGCAGTGGTTTGAATAAGATGCAATTGAGATATTTAGGTGTTTAGTCAAACCAGGGCCCTAAAACTTGCAAAGTTCTCCCATCCCTAAATAATGAGTAGTTTCAAGATGTTTCTGTTTTCCTCCATCTGTTCTTGTTTTCTTGGGAATTTGTTTAACTGAGAGAAAATGATGGTCTTTTTGCTTTCTATGGACACCACTGACACATTGCCATGGAAACTGGAAGTTCAGTATATTACTGGTATAACTTCAGGAAAAACATGCAGGTACAATCAAGCCCATTCCAATTTATTTGCCTAAGTTTTTCTTTAATTCACTGCTGTTTCTGATTAACTGTGGTTTTCCTCTGTACTAATACTATTTTGCAGATGTTGGCCTATTGGCACATAATTCATCAAGATGAAATGCGGGTTTCCTTTAGCATGGTAACTGCTTACCAACTTTCATGGAAGATGATTTACCAGCTTCAGTTTGTCTAGATAGACCCATACACATGTGTACAGGATTCAGACTTTCCGGTGATGGGGAGCAAGTGATTTTGACAGTCTCAAGTCTCAATTGTCCCATCTGATTTAATAAATTAACTCAGTGTGTTCTAAAAATCCTTCCCACCAGGCAACTTATTAACTGCCCATGACTGGTAGTTAAAGACAGCCTGGATACAGAACCATCCTTTACCTGGGCACTCGTCCTACTGACCAGCCACAGGGAAATTATGAAAGGAAATGCTGTCTTTATTCGCAGTGGAAGCAAACTGATGCATACTAAATGCTTTTTGTTACTAAAATTAAGTAAGCTTTTTAACAAAATGCACTCAGTCTCTCTGGCTTGTCCGGAATAAAACACGTGACAGACAGCAGAGATCTTATCCTGTGGAAGCGGCTCCTGCAATTACATCTCAAAGCATGTGGCTAGCCTTAACCTATCCAGCATACATCTGCTCCTGCAAGTGAGCACTGCAGATTAGGTCTTTTTCAAAATATTGAGTGCTTGTTAACACTGCATTTACATCACTCCACTGTTACTGTATCGGCCGTCACAGAGTTGTCAAACATCAATTTTCCTAAGCGTCTGAAAAAAATATAATCGGCCTTCAAGGACACTCAGTGCCAAAATATTGCTGTTATCTAGTCAGCAAACATCTCAAATTATATATTGATGTATTACAAGGTTAATTATGCTTATTACACCATTAGCAAATCTTACGCCTTGTCTTACACGTGCATTTCTGCTATGCAGGATGCTTGTACTTATTATACAGACCTACTAAGCTGTGAGCATGGCCTATTGGCCGCGCTCCTTCCTCCCCACCACCCAGCCCACTTTCCCAGGTGAGAGCAGCAGATGCTTTGTCTTCCTCAGGGACATCGCAAGTTTGGCTGCTCCTATGCCAGGAGAGAAGAAAAAAGCAAAGGGAGGAAGGTCTGCTCCCTCACAGGTGCAGGTGGGGAGATGGAGATGCTCATCTTCTGTTGAGGAGGAGTGCTACCGTGGAAAGTCCTGGAACATTTTAAAATGTATGCATTCTCCAGTTATTTATACATAACTGTCATGGTTTAACACCAGCGGCAACTCAGCACCACCCAGTCTCTCACTCACTTGCCCTTGGTGGGATGGGGGAGAAAACTGGAAGAGTACAAGTGAGAAAACCCACAGGTTGCAATAAAGACAGTTTAATGGGTAAAGTAGAAGCCACACGCACAAGCAAAGCAAAGCAAGGAATTCAAACACCGCTTCCCACCGGCAGGCAGGTGCTCAGCCATCCCCAGGACAGCAGGGCTCCATCACGCGTAATGGTGACTTGGGAAGACAAACTCCATCACTCGAACGTCCCCCTCTTCCTTCCTATTCCCCAGCTCAATACTCTGAGCATGATGTCATATGGTGTGGGATATCCCTTTGGTCAGTTGGGGTCAGCTGTCTCGGCCGTGCCCCCTCCCAGCTTCTTGTGCCCCCCCAGCCTCCTGGCTGGTGGGGTGGGGTGAGGAGCAGAAAAGGCCTTGGCTCTGTGTAAGCCCTGCTCAGCAGGAACAAAAACATCCCTGCGTTATCAACCAGCACAAATCCAAAACATAGCTCCGTACCAGCTACTATGAAGGGAATTAACTCTACCCCAGCCAAAACCAGCACAATAATTCATACTGCTTGGATGAAGAAGAATGGCAGTGACTTTCCATTATGTAAACCATTTCTCAAAAATATCATTTGTTATTTAAAAAGTAAAAAAGACTGATGGCAGCAACTGTGAAATCGAATCTGCGTTTTGATGAATTATTTAGACTAAAAACGATGCTCCAGGGTGGAAGAACATTTTTGGTTTATTTTAAATGTCATTGTCATCAGTGAGTGTAGTTTAAGTGGAGAAGTAAGCTTAAGCTCTGAAGTGCTTGAACCCAAATAATTTGTTTCCCTGCTAATAAACAATATAATACAATCCAGAGTATGGTACTGGTTCAACCCAACATGGAACAAACCAGAGAAACAAAGGAACATGGTGTGTCAGGAGAGCAGGGTGAGGTTGTGCTCCCTGCAATAAGGAAGATGTTATTCGCAGAAGATATAAAACTGAGATTGCTAATTTTCTATGTTTGTAGCTGCTACATACTATTGATTTAGAAAGGGTAATGATGGCAGGAACCCAGCTAATGTCAGTCTTAAACCCTTGCATTAGAAAAAGCTACTGAGCATATTAGAAAACTGTCTAATGGGAAGCACATGGGAATATTCAAAGAAACAGCAATTAATGATGCAAGAAAATGATTCATCTGTATCATCCACCAAATGAAATGTGAAAATTACTCCAAGGACATTTTAAATATTAAAAAGAAATTTGTACATTAGTATTAGGGAAAAATTATGCCTTTACTGTTCATTACAGTCCATGTGCTCATAATGATGTTACACTGACAATATAGGGAGGTTTGGGTTTTCTTTGCACTCCAGACTACCCAAGCAGGTAATGTCTGTTAAGAATCATACTTTTCAGTGAGGGGTCCCCAGAACATTAACTTGTGCACTGTAGCCCACAAAGAACACTCAAGAGCCCCCAGCTTACAGCTAAATGTAGTCAGCAAGCAGAGGTCTGCAAGCTCCAAAGGCCAGCAGAGCTTGCAGCTCTAAGAGCAGCTGGAAGGAAGGTGACCTTAATCAGAAAATTGTTCTTAAGATGCAGGTTGGTGTAAAAATTTGGACTGTGAAAAATGTGCAGTTCAGATGAATCTACATGGAGTTTGGAGGCTATCAGTCAGAAGTAATGATTTGTTGCGCAGAGTTGGTACCTATCTTCTATAATATGTAGACTGAATGAATATTTTCACTCAATGGCTGTCAATTCTTTCAAAAGACCATTTAATCCTGCAGCTCTTGTTTACTTAAGAGGAAAAATATTATTTTTTCAATTCAAAATGTACAATTGTGCATAGAGATTGAAGCTGAAATTGTATTCCTTGCCCTCAGTGTCACATTGGTGCTCCAGACATATACTCCTGCATTAATATGTTGACAGCTCTCACAAACCTTGCCTGAAGACTAAGACCTATAAAATTTGTTTATCGCATTTGTAGTCTCACTTTAGAACAAAAGCTATTTCATTCTGAAATGCCAAAAATATTCCTTGTTGTTTTAAGAATGACTTTGCCTTAGTTACTGTTCTCTGCCATACCAATAAGGGGGAATGATGGGGAGTGTGATGGCTTGTCAGTATAGAACAAAATGCCACCAGAAAAACAGAAGGTCTGTGCTTGAATTTTGAATGCTTCTTTTCAAATTGAAAATAAAGAACCAGCGAGATATAGGCAAATTGTTGCATATCTACTCTATCTAAATTGCTATATAGCTACTCCCACAAGCAGTCCTTATGACATATATGTTCCCAGTGATTTCAGTGACTTTCTGTTGGAGCTGTAAGATGTTACGTACTCAGAGAAAATACACAGAATTTTTTTCAAGTATGGGATTTATAAGCCTAAGATCTAATCTTACTGTTTTCCACAAAGACGATTTAGACCACAAAAATATTCTGTAAAAAACCCCAAAAACATATATCCTTTTGTCAGTTTTCTGCAGTTCACAAAAGCGTGCTTTAACAGTAGCGCTAACTGTAGTAGGATCGACAGCATCAGCAGTATAAAATATGTTGGCAACTTCAGATCTTTTTGAGGGCGCCCATTTGTATGTCAGACACCTAGGAGCTACCTAGCCATAAACTGTGGCGATGTTCTCATGCACTAGCTGTCATTGTAGCAATTGATGTCAGTTCAGTGCAGAAAAATGATCATTTGTCTACTGGTAAAGCAGATACGAGGTCTCAAGTTTACGGTCTGATGATGCAATCTCCCCTGCAAAAACTGGGGACTCCAGTTGCAGGATAGCCTTCACAATGTGAATTTATAGCACATCCAATTTAAAATACAAGTTTTATACCAAGAGGTCATATCTTTCATTAGATCAACTAGTGTAGTTGCAAAAATATCACAGGTTTTTGAGCATAAATTCTTTTTTGCATCTAAAATGGGTTGGAAAGTTCAAAGCTAAATTCAGGTGGAGAACAACTGCTCTGAATTTCATTAGCAGTGTTAATCAGTCTGACCACGTGAAAGAAAACATTATTTGTATCTATAGAGTAAAAGGAGAGGTGATAAGCTCATTTTCTCTTGAGAATAAAAGAGAGGCAGCCCATTTATTACCTGAAGAGCACTGAAGAATTAGTGAGAGAGAAGGATAATAATGGTCCAAGAAAACGGTGCGTCTCTGAGGTCCATGATGTCACTACTCAGTAGAATTAAGAATTATAATTCCCAGAACTGAAAAGTCAAAGAAATACCCCCATACTAGCAATGGAAGTTTCTATCCTTCCTTGTCATCTGTATGTGCCCCATTTACAGTGATGCTCAGTTACTTGAAATGTGGTACTGCAACAAAAATCAAATCTTCGGAGTGCAGAAGAATGCTAGTCTATGGCGTAGGTCAGTATCAGTGTTCCCTGGAAAGAAAAGGTTATGTGAGCTGTTCTGTGTCAGCAGAGTAGGTGCCAGAGGAATTCTTAGCAGAACCTGGAAGAAACAGAATTAAAAATGGTCTTTGCTTCTGGCTTCAGAAATGAGCGCAGACTCCCCGTGAAGGTAGGGGATGAAAGCCTGGGCAGTGGTACAAACTGGGGGGGTAAATTATTCTGCCATATTCTGCCACTCATGCCACCCCCACCCCCCACCCCCCCCCCAATCTATTTTGTTTACAAATTAAAAGAATCCAGATCTCCAAATCTTTGAAGGTGCTTAGAATCCATATCTCCAAATCTTTGAAGGTGCTTAGGTTGCATATCTCCTGTTGAACTTACTTACTATCCTGTTGTTTATTAAACTTCAGTACCTAGGTTTCTTATCTCTGTGTTCTGAGACATCCCAGCACCAGGATGAGACTTGCACACAGCACTGTCCCGACCGCTGCTTGGGACAGAAACTGGGACAGCCTCAGGGAAGAGGACTGCAAGGAGGCCCAGCTGAGATGACTGGAGATTGTTTAGGAGCATCCTAGAGCATTCCCTTCCTACAGCCTAGATGCAGCTGACCTAGTCTGACCCTCCGTGCCTATCACAGCCACATCTCAGTGCATCCTGCTGCACAAAGGCTTCCTTATACTCTTTCCTACAATGTAATTAAATAGACCTAGAAAATATTTACATTTGCTTTGAAAAAGAAATTGTTGCTCTGCCTAGCTGATTCCTAGAGTACTATGGGTCTTAGAGTTCTTAGAGTCCATGTGTCCACATGGCATCTGACAGAGGCTGTGCAGCATACATAGCATTTTCATTTGGACTTCCTTAATTGATGCCATGAGTAGACATTTGGAAAAAAAGAATCTGTCTGCTGTTCTAATCTCAGTCTGTCAATTTGGGTTTTCTAGTTTTCATCATATTTTCTTTTGAATCACAAGCACTTGGTATGATCCTGTGAGCTTTCTTTTCCTCTCTTACTCATATTCTACCACTTTATATATATATATATATATATAAACTTTCCAGAAAGAGCAAAGGATGTGAATAGAAAATATTCTTCCTTCTCCAGTATTTGCCTAGAGCTTCCCGCAAAGAATACTGTATTTCTCTCTGAAGTAAGTTTGAAAAATAGCTCCATGTTGCCATAGCTCCATGAAATATATCAGTTTTTAATTTTATAATGCTGAAGGTAACTTAGATGTGGAGGAGCCGAAGATATTTTAGGAATAACTGAGGTCAGCACAATAACCCACTCTGATCTCCTTTGTCATACAAGCCACAGAATCACACTCACAAATATCTCTATAAAGCTCCAGACTCTTGAGGAGAGGTATCTCACCTTGAATAAAGGTTGTGAGGGGTAGAGAATCCAGCATGTACCCAGTAAATTGTCCCAATGACTGTTCACCTTCACTACTAAGAATATTTCATATTTCTAGTAGTATAGTACTGAATTTTCCTCTAATGCAACCAATCAATGTATTTTTATATATACTCAGAAATTGTTGCAAGTTTTCCTCACTCTTCTTATACCATATTGATGATTGTTGTTTTTCTAGTTACTGTTGGATCAATTAATGACATTCCCTGAAATTTCCTTCGTTGTCTTTGCATTGACCAATGTTATATTAAAGTACATTTAGACAAAAAGGTTAAAACCCTTAAATAGTAATGCAATTAGAGTGAACATCCTTTTACATCCATCAGATGTGAAATCCATTGCACAAAATCCATTGCACACAACGGGTTTCAGCTGAAAAACTCTGCCTGTGCTGTCTCTGATAACGTCCAAGGTTTATCAGCTGAGGCAAATATTTAATTAGACTTACCTTGCAAACTTAAGGCTAAAACCTGTCTACTGTCAGGAATAAAGACAAAAATTCTGACCATAACTGCAAGGTGGGAATAATTTCACTGAAATCAGGGACAATTGCGTTAAAGCATATTAGCTCAGAGACTTACTTAACATTTTTTTTTAAACACATTCCAGGCCAACTTCTGCCATTCTTGTTAGTGCTAAATAATCCTTTCCACAGACAAATGCTGTAGAATATGGCCCTCTAAAGTATACCCATTTCTGTGTTAACGGTCAGAAGGGGATGAAGAAGTATCCCAATGAAAATTTGGAAGTTACAGTAAATCTCGTTCTGCTCCTCTTCTCCACAGAAAGTGCCAAGGTACTTATTTGAAGTGCTCAGATGGCAAATCAGCTTTTCCCAGCCTTTCTGTTTCAGTCACTGATTACAGCTATAAGCCTTTGACAAATTCCATGGAATGGGAAATTAGCCTCATTTGACTTTCTAATTTTAATTTTTATAGGTTGCTGCTGTTTTAAAAAATAGCCCAGTTGTATTTTTATTGCTATAAATAAACAGGAACCTGTAGTTTCCTTCCCACTTCAATGCCTAGATTATAAATACTAATTTTAAATTAAAGGTAAATAATACAATATATGTTGCTCCACAAGCTAGGCAGCATGGAGCTAATCCTGTCTGCAATCCCAGTTGGCAGTGTGGTCCTGAAATTATGGATTGCTGAGCAAAGAGTAACCACAGCACCTCAGTCATGCTCCACAGCACCTGCTGTTAAGAATTTGGTGGCACATGTGCACAGAAAAATAAGCATGTAACAAAGTATTTCTTCAATTACTGTTACTTCTGAGAATCGAATTCATTTAAGTGCGTGAGTAAAAGAAGAATTTGAAATCTGTTCTATCCTAAATAGGATACTTCATTTTAAAGTGTAGAGCCTAAGTCCCAAATTTCATAGAATTTTTTTTTTTTTTTAATTTAAAATCAGGGAGTCAAAAATGATCATTGAACTGACCTTCACATAAAACAGGTCATTGAGCTCCACTGATAGTTTCTACAGCAAACACAGCTTTGTAAATACCTAACATACCTAGAACATATTTTTGGAAAGGAATTCAATCTGTGGCAAAAGATTTAGCTAACGGTGACTTTACTACCCCTGTTAACCAGTATTTCATTGCTTAATGGAGCGTAAAGAGAAAAATACTGCACTTTGCATTTTTATAGCTTTAGTATTTGACTACTGGATTGAAATCAGATTTATAGGAAGGTTTTAAAATATTTGCTTTATAAACTGCACTCCTCACATGTGTGATCAGGATGCTGAATCCTGCTAGATTACAGTTGTGTAGCACCTCTGACTTGAGACTGATATCTGAACTTGCTTTTCATGTGACTTGCTTTAGCTTGTTTTTATTTTGAATATTCCTCTCTCCAGTAGGCTCAGAACAGATTATCCTCCAGACTTTATCTCAGTCTGGTAATTCTCTTTGAGCAATTTTACATTATTTTCCTGTCTGGGCTCAAGACCTGGAAGAACCCTTCTGTAGAAATCAAGGAAATCTCATTTTCTTCTTTCTTCTTAACATTTTTTTTTAACTTCCATTTCCCAAAATCTCACTGGAAAAAAGTATTGAGGTTATGTACCATTAACCTTAAGGTCTTTCCAGAACTACTGCTTCTAGAACACAATCTTGCAGTCTGAACTTGCCCTTCTCAGTTCTGATGTTTGTGACCTCTGTAAAAGCACAGTGGTAATTTTTGGAGCCAATTTTTTCTTTTCATTATGCATTTATACTTCACATATTAAAAGGCATAGAGACTGCTGTTTGACTTGGGATGCTAAGTGGTCCCTAACATTTCTCTTGGGTCAAGCTAAATATGTTTGTCTATTCAAATAGAACAAATCCTCATAAAGAACTCTTTGTTCCTAAATGGCCTGTAATGTCCCTTTGTCCAGGAAAGCTCCAGTCTTAAGTGTCCACTTGAAAATATATTCAGGATTCCACTCTGATTTTGTTTGACCTTTTGTTAAAGCATGTCTCTGCTAAACCACCAATTGCTGATGCTCCCTTGTGTGGCTGTTTAGCAAAGGCTTAAGGATGCAACATCAAAGCTGACAACCCCTGATTCTGTTTCAATAACATTCTGAGGTAACAATTAGAAAATCTGATTAGTAAAATGATCTAAACAAGAATCCAGAATGCCATAAACCAATAGTTTTTGGGAAAAAAAACAGTGCTGCCGAGATCCAGTTTCCTAAAGCACCAACCTAGCCTTGGAGGAGGAGGTAGGGAAGAAGTAAGTGGAAGGAGTTAATATATTTCTTCTCAAACAAGAGCTTCAGTTCCCTGTAAAGTCAATGGAAAGAGTAGCTAGGATATCTCTGAAGACCAGAAGCAGTAGTAACAGTTTCCTTAAAATAACGATTGCTCTCCTCCATGGACTCTCCACCCTCCAGGTGGGAATCAGCAGGAATTTTAAAGAATTACAACCCAGTATTTCTTATTCCTCCCCTGAGCAGCAAGTTCCTGAGGAGCAAAGCTAGCTCTTCCTAAAAAGGAGGTAACAGTAACATCAGTTGTCCCCTAATTTCCATGACCACACATTTTACACAAAGCTGGACACTAACGCAGGCAGCATGGGAAGGGCTTCAGCAAGTGCCAGGGCTGTACCCAAACCACCACAGTGAATGCAGTAGTGTGCTCTCCCCCTCTTCGGAGCTTCTGTTTAACCTACAGTGAGAAGAGACAAGGACTTCATTTGGAAAAAGGATAGGAAAAATAAATAAATTCAAATCGAAACTACAACTATTCTTCTATATAAATGTAAGAAGGATTCTAGCTGGGTTTACAGCTGTTTGCTCTGTTAGAAACTAAAACTATTTTGGCATATAAACATAAAAAGAAAGCCAGCTACAACATTGATTCTTGTCCTACAAATTAGGTTGCTTCCTTTGCAGTGAAGAAGGCAGATGTCTCTTAACAATATAATTGAGACTACCTTAATCAGTACATTTGGACCAGTGTTTTTTGTTTCCACCCTTTGTAAGTATGCAAGCAAGTGAAAAATCCATCTGGATAGAGAAAATTCATAAACTAATGCATATACTTATAAACCAGAAACAGATTTTCTTAAGTGACAGGATTTGGCAGCTTTCACATTCTTTCTGAAAACCCTATAAAATGGTGATAACTCAACGGGGTGATGAATCAGGAATAGGAAACTGCCCCATACCTTGATTCTGCCAAGTGCTGATGCTGCTCAAATACTTCAGATTTCAGCGTTGTGAATTGACGTGAACCCTAAATATTGTCATAGTCACAAACAATAAATGAACAGCTGAATGCTGAACAGTTTAATATTGGGGGATTTTTTTTTTTTTTAAAAGGGTTTTGTGTTCAAACAGGCAGTTATTTTGCTTTCACACCAGAACTGGCATCTCAGCACCTCCAGAAGCTATTGGCATAACACCCCTTTACTCTTGACTATTGTCGTTCAGTAGAATCAAAGGATATGTCCTTGAGGCTAGGAGGGACCTCAGGACATTTCTAGTCCAACCTCCTGCTCAAAGATGGATCAGCTCTGAGGTCAGCCCAAGCTGCTCAGGGCTTTGTTCACTTGGAGCTTGAATATCTCCAAAGATGGAGACTGCACAACCTCCCTGGTAGCCTGTCTCACTGCTTCACCGTCCTCACAGGGAAAAAGGGTTTTCCTTATACCCAGTCTGAACCTCTCGTTTTACCTTAATCCCACTGTCTCTCATCCTCCCACAATGCACCACTGTGTAGAGCCTGCCTCTGTCTTCTTTTCCTTGTAGGTATGGGAAGACTGCTGTCAGGTCCCCAGAGGTTCTCTCTGTTGGGGTCTGAACAAGCCCAGGTCCCTCAGCCTCTTCTCACAGAGCTGGTGCTTCAGCCCCATTGCCATCTTTGTGGTCCTCCGCTGAACTCACTGCAGTTTATGGCTGCCTTGTTCTGGGTGCCAAAGCGGGATGCAGTGCGGTCTAAGAAGTGCTGAGAAGAGGGGGATCATCACTTCCCTTGCTCTGCTGGCTCTGTTCCTGTTCATACAGCCCAGGTGCTGCTGACACCTTTGCTGCTGGGGCTGGCTCATGCTCAGCTTGCTGCTCACCAGGACCTTGACAGCAGAGCTCCTCTCACCAGTCACATCCTCCGTTCCAGGGGCAGGACTTTGCATCTCTCTCTACCAAGTTTCACAAGGTTCCTGTTTTCTCATTTCATCTGGCAGCACTACAAATAGCCCTTCACAATATTTTGGGCAGTCCATTTTTTGGTCCTAGTCACAGATCACCAATGATTCCCAATAGCCATTCCACTCCTGTTTACTCTGTAAAATGACCAGGGTAAACTTCTTACCTCTGGTATTTATCCAGTTCTGAGGCCTGTTTTTATTTCAAATAAACCTCAGTGTAGCCATCTTGGAAAATGTGGGCAGCATATAGGCGCAGGTAAATGACACTTCGGTTGAAGCAGAAAGTTACTTCCTGAACAAAACGTGTGATGTTGCTGTGAAGGCTGCGCTATGGAGCGCGGGATTAGTCACTTGCCAAGATAATGGCTCTCATTCTCCATGGTGCTACTCCAGCTGCACTTCTTCCCCGTGCATACCCATTGTACCATAGCTTAAAACTGAAGTCATACACCAGTGAATCAGGCCTCTTTTTTAGGAAAATAAGGAATGGAGGTGTGGTGGGAGGTTAATTTCCCTCCTACAATATTTCACAATAGTGAAAGCAACAAAACTACCTTCTTTTTTTTTTTTTTAAACTGAAAGAAAGGTAATGTAGCTCTCAACTCACCACACAAAGTAGAGCTGCTTTTGTTCAACAGCTGCTCATAAAAAAGTCCCTGGTTTGTAGCATAGAATGTTTTCTTCTGACTTGATTTCAATGACAATTATCGTTGTCTGGATAGATTATTAAAATATTGGAAAATGCACTGATGAAATATGCAAAGAGGAAAAATAAGAGAAGAAAACTAGGAAAAATTATATTCAATGAAATCACACACTTCAAAGCACACAGAATTAAAAAACTGAGACCCACAGTTTGCTGAATGTCTGTACAGTACAGAAGAATTCGTCTTATTCTTCCAAAACTGACATGACAGCAATGCTATTCGAGGAGCTGGGATATAGTTCTAAGAGTTGCAGTTCCGTGGAGTGACAAATAAGATCTCATCTATTTCCTTTAAAATAAGTAAGCTGATTTTTTTTTTTTACTAATGCTGAAGAAAAAAAATTGAAACAAGCTCTTTGCTTACTTTCTTTTGCTTATTACTTTCCTTTCTCCACCTTGTCCTTTATGATCAGTATATGACAATGTGACAGTAAATAGCTCACATTGAAGTTAGAAGTTTCCAGCAAACTGTCTATACATGCTAATCCATAGGGAACATGATGGACTACTGAAGAGCTTCCCTTGGTTTCCAAATACATTAATTGAAGACTGTGATTGGAAGACTTTTATTCTTAGCTCTCTAGTTCAGAAGAAATGGGTTTAGACATCAGCAGATCTGTTTGGTATTATTTAGGGAATTATAACTTTTCCACATTTCCAAAACATTATGCTCAATAATACTCTAAAACAGTACTAATTTCTCTGCTGCATTGTCAAGTTATCCCTTCTTAGTAACAAGAAAAGCAGTATGAAACTGCTGAAAAAAGCTGCATAATAGTTTGATTTCTGTATAATTGAGTTCTCCAAATCTGCCCTCGGATGCTAAAGCACAGGTCTGTCTAATTTGCAAGAGCAAGAGAGAGACAACATATCTGAACAAAAATCAGCACTTACTGTTTAATTCCTTCACAAATCTGCTTAGTACATTAACATCATTATTCCATTACTCTATTATTACTCTTTGCTGGGCCAATGTTCCCTGATACAACCTTCCCCTAAAGGGTTTAGCTTTCCTGACACAAAAAGGAGTCCAGACTCAAGATGTAATTTTGATCTTTGTTTTTTTTTTCTGTATTTTTCAAGAGAAAATGTGATTGAGGCAGCAATACTGACAGCAAAAAGGTGAACTCTCTGTGATTTGCCTTTCAGCAGTAAAACGAACCTGTTCCTTTGCTTATATCATTAGCAGTCAAATTTACGATCACTGTGTTTAATGCTATCCAAGAAAGTATCCCCAGAATGCTTTATGAACACAAATCGAAGGTGGTCACTACCCCAGAGAATTTTCATTTAAAATTGTTCAGATGGGAAATGGGAGAAGAGGCGTCCACAAGCAGAGTCAAGCAATACTACAATAATTGAACTGTTTGGGACTTTTTTGTAGGAGGAGAAAGAGTGAGGGGTTTAAGGAGGGAATTAGCTTAGGGAAAGGGAAGGGAGGGCTGGTGAGGAGGACATTTCCAGGGAGAACAAGTAAAAGGGGCAAAGACAGACCAGACCTTGGATAGCAGAGGGTGGAAGCCAACACCCATGAGAACAAGGCAGAGAAGAGCCTGTCAGTGCTAGGGAACATCTGAACCCCCTTAACATCTGGCTCCTGGTCTCACCAGCTGGGATCTCTCACCAGTTATTCTGCACCTTCTGGCCGGGGCCTCCCAGGCAGCAGTGACCCTCTCCCACTGTCTGTGTCCATTCCTGACATTGCTTCTGCTGTTCAGGAGCCCATGCTTGTTGCCCACACCCACCAGTGGAGCCCCATGAGGCCGCTTAACACCACCGCTGCAGTACGGTGCTGAGACTGTTGCAACGATATCAGAATACATAATTCCATGGTAGCTGTATTCCCTGGGTAAGAGAAACATCACTTTGTAGAGTTTTGTCATTCATGGCACATCCCCAAAGCCAACCCACACAGTATGGGTATTGAAAAAAGAGAAGGCTCAACAAGATGAGGAGTGTACCACAAAGATAAGGACGGTTAAGTGTACCATCAGGGCAAGCCTTTCAGAGTTTGAGAGAATGAGTCTGCACTGAGCAAAAAAAGGTGTGCCTTCTCACTCATTGCAGATCTGCATTTGAAAAGCTCCATCACGTTGGAGCAAGTACATTGAATGCTTTTTCTGCCAGGCATGAGGTACCCTAGGAAAAGAACATCCTCTGCAAAGCAAGCAAATTCAGCAGATCAGACTGCATCACTCACCAACATAAACAAATACAATTCTAAATCCCTAACCATTTCCTCTATAGGTTTCTTAAGGAAATATTCTGAAAGCCCAAAAAATAGCCATTCTAAAGCATACTAAAAGATTTCCCTCTGATTCATGCACATGGGTTTATTTAAAGAATAAACCTTTCTGTGAGAGAATATGAATAGCAAGTCTTAGATCTTATATATCTATAAAATTTACATATTTCTTAAGTGAATGCAAATGAACTTATCAGCCTCTGATCATGTATATCAGAAACTGAGGAAGCTGCAACTGCATGTAGCCAGCACCATTGCCAACACGAATCTGTCACTGGCAACAATAGTATGGGAAGAAATATTTTGCTGAAAAACATCATCAGAATAAATAAAGGTATTGCAAAGCCACACTGTATCATAAGTTTTTCACTAGGATCCACACTACAGATGTCTTAATGAGAATTCTGTTTTAAAACCATTAGTTGATAACAAAGCCTGATTCGGACTCTGCTGGTGCCATTGCAAATGACTTGTCCACCTAGAATGGAGACTTCTGCCTTTAATGAGAGGGAGGTGAAGTCAATACGTGAACAGTGCTGAGGAGTGCTGCTATCTCATCTCATGCTTCTTGTTGAGACTTGACCCTCAGAAAACATCCCAACAAAAGCTCATTGAGTACTTACTTTTGTTAAAAAAAATAAAATGAAATTGTGTACCAGGAATGACATTCTTCCCTCCCCACATCAGCTGAGCAGCTAGAGCAGAACTAGGTAAATTCCACACACTTCTAAAAGGCTCTTCCATCATCATACACAGCCTTGGTGTCAGTGCAGTGCTGTAACCAGATAAATGGCAAGACCACGTGCATCAATTTTTCTACCAACTATCTCTGCCCTCAAGTGCTAAATCAATTTACTTTATACAAACTGACTGATTGAGGTTACAGCAGAAGTCTTCTTCACACTCTTCACCCTCTGGTGAATAAAGATATCTCCTTCTCAAGCATCGCCCATCAGCTCTCTTTGTATTGTGCCTGGTAGATGCTTAATTGGCTCATCTCAGATAGCCTGGCAGAATTCAGAAGTTACTGCCAACACTGAGCTCCTTTGACTGTGCTCCTCAAGGGACAACCCTTGGAGGTGAAGATGGGAATGTTACCATGGAGACAAGAGGAGTCAGCATTCACTTGTGTCCCACTCGTGCACAGTGACATTTCTGGATCTCTATAGTAACAGAGGAGTTTTTTGGTCTGTCTGCCCATCTGCGGGGTGCAAGAGGAGTCCTCAAGGACTGAGATGCAAAGAGTGGTTCTCATGACTGTAGTCAGATTGCACAGGCACCCAAATAAATGGTTGTTTTCCCCTGGCTAATAGCACAAAATTTCTGCTACCAGACAGCACCCTGAAATAGGGAATAGAAAGTGATAATTGAGTTCCAATGAAAGATAAGAAAGAAGTTATGGTTTAGGAAAATATTAATTATGAAATTAAGCTATATATATTACAGACTATAGATTTGCCTCTGTCCTTTCATGGTCTCTTATATTTAGTATTTTTACACAGCAAGTTTTTCCAATGACTGGTCCATGCTTAAGGAGCTGAGTTTCATTTACACCAGACATTTAAAAAACTAATTTCCTCCATTTTTTTTCTCATACTGTGAATCGTGATTCTTGAAAAAATTGTAATGGAACTCAAAGGATGTTGAGAAATGCTTAAATCCGAGAACTGTTAGCAGTTGTTATTGGAAGCTGTCGCCCAGGTAAAGAGGCTGAGTATTTGTAACTGCAACCAGGAATTACAGCTGGTTGTCAGTCTCACTTTGAAAGACTTAAGATGCTTCCTGCAATTATAGGTAATTATAAATTTCCTGGTGAATACAAATGCTTCAGGGTAATGGAAGGTTGTGTGGAGATAGTTGCACCCAGAGATGGAAATTTTACATTATCAATTAGCATATCTATTATTTGCATAATCTGGGTAATCACAGAGCAAGCTGAAGTCCTAAGGAATAAGCATGATACCTTCTGGATCCTTCTTTAGTTTTGCAGTAGAATCAGTATAGGAATAGTGCAGAAGGGAACAGAGAATTATCTTTCTTACATTTAGAATGAGGATTTCTGATCTTTTCGGTGACAGGACTGCAGACTGAGTTAAGGTTCTGCTATTGGTTCTTTGCTAATATTTTTCTGTCTCTCCTTCAGAAAGATCCAGGGGTCCAGGTCTCACTACCAACAGTGTTAATGGCAGCAACCCCTTATCTCCATTTACTTTCAGTTCACCTTCCCAAACATCTGAACAAAATTTGCCAGATCAGATTTTTCCTGTGTGATAGGAAGAACTGGGAAAGATAGCACTAAGCACCCAGGAAAAGGGAAAACTTCAAAAGATCAAAAATGAACCTCTGAGCAGCTGCTCAGTGTTTTCAAAAAGATGCTATGATTGCTCATAGCGTATGGAAATGAACAGGGCAGTAACAACAAGCTGCTTATCTCTCAGATGTCAAATGAAACAGTAAAGCAAATCACAGGGTCAGAGGGTGAGCTGAAACTCAGTAAAGTACAATTAAAAAAGAAAATCAGCCCAAAAGGCAGAAAAATCAGGCAAAAAGATATGACAGGAAGCACACAGAAGTTTATCTGCAAGGGCAATACTTTCTGTAGAGTTTGCCTCATTGGCTTTTGCATTGCACGCTGAGAGCGTGATCCACCTCCAAGAGGATTTGGTTTAGAGATGTTCTTATCAAACATTCATCAAAGGCTATGGGAAATAGGGGCATTGACTGTGCTTCCTTGGATAAAGCAGCGAGCTTTCAGATTCAGTGAGGCAGGTGGGCAAAGGTGGGCACTACGACATGAACAGAATTCACAGGACCTGCTTGCTCACACGCAGGGAACAGGAGAAGCAGAGCACAGGGTGTTTTCTTCTTTATGCTAAAAAGCCATAAAACTGCCAGCATGATTGTTCAAGTGTTTTAGTTGGTTTATGGTCATCTAGTGGATAATAAAAACAAGGCCTGAAAGAAGAGAACATTAAAAGGATTGAAGCTTGGGGCTCTGTTTCTCTTCCCTGGCTGATAAAATTGCCAACTGACAAGCGGTAACCCACAGCAAGCAGAAAAATTTATTGAAGATACAAGTTAATAATTACAGTGGTGCACTGAGCCCGTAGCTCTGGGATAGACTGACATGCTTTCTTGCTGTCCCTTTTGAGCTAGGCTATAGAAATCCACATCCTGCAGTTATGTCCAGGGCCTTACTGAACCAGGCACTCAATGAATGAAGCAGAGCTCTGAATCAAGACTGAGGGCTCTGGCTTGCCCTCCATGAACATCTGATTTCCACCTGAGTCTGTGCAGGGAGTGAGTTGAACTTCTCCCTTTGAAGATTTCTGTCCCTCGTACAAATATTTTTCAGTTCAAGATGGACCACCTTATTTTCATCTACAATGTACTTCTTAATAACTTATAACTTTCTGCACTGCTATTAGTATCATCATGTCCCTAAATCTCTTTTCAGCTTCTTAGGCTCTGAATCTCCTATTTTTCACCATTTGTTTCAAAAAAGAGGTATTTTTCAGTCTATCACTTAACTTGATTAACGTCTCATTTTTCTTTGACAGCACAATGTGTGTTATCATTATGATTTTCATGATCCACTTAGGAACTCAAAGCAGTTAATTTTTTTCTTCTCTGATAAGTACTCTTCTTTGCAAAAACCCAGATTCATTAGGTCTAAATTAGGAGCTTAGTCACTTCTAGAGAGTGATTCAGCCCACCTCATACCTCAACTGACCCTTCAAAGTACCTTAATCTATGGAGGGAACCTAAAGCGATCAGGCTTATGATGTAGGTGTATCAGTTATGTGTGTAGAACTAAGTGGGAAGGACCATAGTCTTTTGCTTCTTGTGGCAAAATCTTAATTCTTTGCTCTTGTTGATAATGATAGTTAATTTACTTTGCTTTCAATGACATTAATTCCATTTGCCTTCTTTTTTTAAAATATACCCCAAATAGCATGCTGATCAACATGCAGTTCTGGAAATTTAATATCAGCTGTTCAGTCTGAAATTCTGGTGTGCAATATCAGATCCTATAAGGTAAAAGCTTATAATATGTTTAATTTTGTGCATTTGCAGCAGCACAGAATTAGTAAAAGGGGAAAAATATCTAACATATAAATAAGTATGTACAGAACCAGCTTGAAAAGCTGGAGTGTTATCTAACGAACTCTGGCTGACATAGATAAGATGCCCAGTTTTTACTGTTTGTACAAGTTCTTATTTAACAGTATCTCATCATGTTTTGACAGATAAATAACTAAAAATAAGGTAACAACTTAGTTGTTTCTAGGAGCTCTGTAGTAATTGTAATGAGCACACACTTGCCCAGTAGCAAATGCTTTGGCTTTGATTCTAGTCCTGACCCTTCACTAGTCCCTGACAAACTCAGTCCTAGTACTACTCTCTTCCTGCTGCTCTTATATTTGTCATTTGACATTAAAAATTACCTGCATTGCATCTGGGTTTTCTGTGCACTAAGGAATCAGAATGGCAGAACAGGCTCGTTCTGAAATCTGCAGTGAGTCAGACTCCAGTCATGGCAGAGCACAACCAGTGGTGTTTGGAGGAGATGGATTGGGGGAGCAGGAGAGATGCAACTTTCCTACAGGCCAGCACCAGCACAACTCTCTTCTAGTTGTATTGATACAGTAAAGATCTCCTTGCTTTTGGTTTACCATTTCCTTTGAACCTTTCCAACATAACTGATTTAAAATAGGTTTTGTTTGCCATCAGGAAAACCTCCTTTTTCTTCCATTCTTCTTGTCCCACACCATCAGTCCTCTTTTATGCTGCCAACAAACCTGGCAACCCATCACTGATTTAATGAGAAATAAATTTGCATGGCCTGTAGTCAGGATTAAAAGGAAGCAGCAATCCAGAGTTTCACAAAAGGATGAGCAAAATGCCAGGGAATATAATCCCCCCCCCAATAAAACCTTATAAATCAGGTAATGTTCTATGGCACATTCTCCTTTCCTGATGACATATCTGACCCCAAATTGTTGGCCAACATGACCTCCTAAATGAACACAATGGAAGAAGAAAACTCTACACCTAGTGAATGGAGTCAAGCCACCTTGAAGACAAGGGTGCCAAAGAGTTTATGTTTTGGTCTATGGTATGCACATGGTCTGACTTCTTCCATTTCATGGAGTGAGAAAAAAAATTGACAATTGTCCATTATTGAAAAACAAAATTACCCAAGAATGGAGATACTCTAAGATCTAAGGGGCATCTGAGGTCCTCATTATTCCCTCATGCTCCTTTGGGACCATGATCAGCTTGTTCCTGCTATTGCTTAAGTAACTTCTGAATCAGTGATGCTGCATCTCTCTGGCCCCTCAACCCCATGTGCCAGATGCAGTCGCTTCTGTTCTGTAGGGTGATGAAGGAGGAAAGCAACCACAGCAACTACACAGTGTGTGTGCCTCCTTAGATGTTGGCCACACTAATATGTAGCCCAAAAATGGAGCTGGGAAAGAAACATGTTCATGTAACCTACTGTTAGGGAAAAGAAGGGATGTGTGTCACCACAGGCATATTCACTGCTGACTAGCAGAAAGGCATGCGCAGTGAAATCTCCAAACTTGCAAGTGGTAGAAAGCTCTTCTGAGTGGTAAGTTTTGTGCTGATAGCAAGTAAGTCCAGAAGGACCTCACAAAAGTGAGTGAGTGAGTAAAAAGGTGGCAGATGAGCTTCACTATACATTACTCTAAGGTGAATTATGTAAAGAAAAACAATCAAAATATTGCTAGCATGATGCTGAGCTTTGAACTGTCAATGGCAGTTTAGGAAAAATATTGTGGGATCATCACTGGCAGCTCTGTGAAATCATGGAGCCATTGTGCAGTGGTAGACAATTCCCAAAAAAGTGTTGGGTATCACCAGGAATGCTATTGAGAAGGAGCCTTGGTATAATGACATCATGAATATTATGTGTGCTTTTGGTCTCCCTACCACAAGTTGGACTAGTGATGGTAGAACGGGCACATAGGATAGCAAACGAAATGATCAAAGCAGTGGAGAATCAATTGCATGATGAAGGGATCTTCAGTTTTGCAGGACAAGGCTGAAGCAGATAATCTTGAGATTTACAAAATCATGAAAGCAATTGATAAGGTGGTTGATATATCAACCCTCACAGAAGTAGAGTAAGGGAGCACCGACTGAAGCTAGCTGGATGTCAATTTAAAACACATAAAGAATTTTCTACACAGCAGGTCATGAACTTCTGGAACTTGTTGCAACAGGAGGCTTGGTGGCAGATGGCATCAACAGCTTCAAAAGGGGTCAGACAAATTCATGGTCTAATGTTTAAGAGAATAAATAAAGACCCTTTTAACTATCCTAATCCAATGCCTGTGAATGTGGGAGGAGTATGAAGGGTTTGGTCGGCCAGTAATGGGAAGGCTCAGGTACTCTTCTTAAACAGTATTGCCTAATGCCATTTTTGGAGATAGAGTGCAGGAGTAGCTGGAGCATCTATCAAGCCAGTTAGGGCATTCCTTATGTTCCTAAAAGTGACTGAAGACATGCTCGAGCAGCTGCTGGTCCCTTGTGCACTTCCTAGGACCTCACTCACCAGCCATCTGAGGTCCTAGTTCACCTCCAAGGGGTACCAACTTGTCAGCCCATTGGCTTAGATCCTCACCTCAGAGATGTGGTATCAGTCCATCGTGGGTAAGTGTCTTAGGGTGTAAAGAGACTGGGCAGTCATGCTCGCTGTGTGTAAACATGCATTTTTAAATATGTGTTCAGCTGACTTTACTTTTAAAAGATGTTACTAAGGCATTTTGCCATGACAAACTGCAGTTTGTATTTACAGCCTTGAACAGTCCAGAGTCAAGGGCATTTACAAAACTGCAGTTATTTTGTACAGCTATTCACAACTGTGTGTTGAAACTCCAGCTTCCAGATACTAAACACCCCCCCTCCCCTCTTTAAGCAAAGCTGACTACAATTTCAGTTTGTTAAACACCTGGGAAGGTGCTGGGTAAGTGACAGAGAAGGCAGAGCCTAGGAGCATTACCAGTTCTTGCTGCAAATCTCCCCCTCCAAGACAGGAGCAAGACATTAGAGTCTGCCTTAATTAAAAAGCTAGCAGGCCATCCTGGTGCAGTTTGGTGCAACCAATGTAAAGACAAACTGTGTGGGTTTCTCGTCCTCCCGCCATTTTCTCTCTGATGTATTCTGCCTTAGATTGCATTGAATAAGCAAGGTGGAAAAATATTAGATTCCCTTAAATGATATATATTTCTTTAACTTGCTATATTACTTGTTTTATTACACCTGCAAGAATGGAAAATACTTGAACGAAATGCAATCCCTTGTGCAACTCTAGGAATTACCATCACAAACGAGACAATACCATAACGTCGGATTTATACTTGGAACATTGTGAGCACATAAAAGCTATGTACCTATAGGAAACACTTCAAGGGTCATCTCTACTAAATATCAGTATTTCCTTGTGAGAAGAGAGTCTTTGGGACTGGGTTAATCGGGAACTCAGGGATTTAGAAGAACACATCCCAGGATCCTAGACCATCCTGCATGGAGGCAGAATAACCTTTCCTTAGGACTAAAAATATCTCTGCAGTCCATCTGGGGCCATTATAGATATCCACATGGACCCCCAGTGTTTCTGCTCTTGGTCCCAACATATGACATAATTTCTTTTTTTCAATCACTTTCCCCCAACTTTTTCTAGCTAAAAATGGCAGTGGAGATGTCTACAATATGTCTACAAAATGTCGACAATAAAAGATGGGCTGTATGTAGCTATTTAGTTTGTTGTTGTTGTTTTAATAACATGTAGCCCTCCAACAGACAGAAGCTTTTCTGTACACAGCATGAGCTCAAAGGTATTGCTTGACCTGACATAAGTTTATTTTATAAAAAGGGGAGCAAACAAGGTAAAATGACAAATGCCTTGGAAGGGCAAAATGCCATGGCCCAGCTTCATGATTTGTCATTTCTTTTTTTGTTTTTCCTGTTTGTGACAAATAAATCCCTCATGAATGGACCTATTCTAGCAGAGAATTATTCTTCTGTACTGTAACACGCGCATTACTATATAATTCCTTATGTGCATATTCACCTTTCACCACAAGCTTCTTAAAGCTGCCCATTAAAATTGTTAGTACTATCCTTGCTCAAGTCCAGCTTTAGCAAAGATCACATACCAAGATGATGTTTTCTAGTTGATACTTTATGTGCTGGAAGCTGTTGAAAACTGGAAACAGTTTTCACTCTGATGGAAATCTGCCATATTTTTTCTTAAATTGCACAGTTGTACACTCCTGAGGTAACCCCAAAGGTCCCATTCCTTTTACAGAAACTAATTGTAGAGACAGACCCAGGTTCCATGAGTAAGGTGGGCACTGTCTCATCGGCAAAGCCAGTGTTCAAATATTCTTTCTCTTGTTAAAGGCGCTGTTTTCCTCCCTCTCGTATCTCCAACAATTTCAACTAGACCGTGCCCATGAGGGAGTCTGCTTGACATGACTAATGGTAGATTTTTAGCCCTTTGTACTGTATATACTTTCAGCACTGCATAAATAGATTAGTATAAAATTATTAATATGAAACAAATTGAATGTTCTTTCACCAATGGATAAGTAGAAACAGAATTGTTTGGGAGGCATTGCCTTTATGCTGTAGGACTAATATCAAAAAACAGAGGAAACTGACGTTCACAGAAAAATTTGGTGTTTAGGAGAGATGAGGCTGCTTGTAGGTTCACAAACCATGGCTCAAAAGTCAGGGAAGAGGGTCAGACATGAATTGTGGGACAAGATGGTGGGAAGCACAGGGAAAAGAAGGTGATGAAAGCAATTATATACCCTAAATTTTTCTTTTTGCCAGAAAAACTAATTTTCTTTTAATGTTACTGATGAAAACATAAAGTTATACAATAAAATGATGGCATGTAAAATGTACAGTGAGATCTAAACAACTTTCCAGTCATGATGAGCTTCTACATTGTTGAGCTTTTGCCTATACACGATTTCAGTCCCGCATGTACTTGAGACTACCAGCAGTGTATGCTTTTGTTATCATTTTGAGACTGCTCACAGTGTGTAGCATAATGCAGATGATTCTTACAGAAACAGTTTAAAATCAGCTATAGTTTTTCACTGCGTTTCAGGAGGTAAAAGGGTAGAGGCAGATACAGAAGGGGATCCGTGATTAAACTTGACCCATAAAAATCCCCATAAAAGACTTGTCCACTATGTGGTTTGTTACGGCAAGATTTCAATTCTGTAAAGTTAATGACAATACCAAAACTTCCGCATGTAAGGAAATTAGAAGAGTTTTCTGCTTTTCAAGCTTCATCTATTCGAAACAAGTATACCCGTATACTTGTGCAGCAGAATGAACCATTGCGTGGATACACCTGTGTCAGTATAAACCACTTTTCACTTTCGCACCTTTCTGTTTTTTTCTTTTTTCACCGTGAAACCACTTTCAACACAGTTGGTCAAGTCACTGATAAAGAATGAATAACACGGAGAAAAGCTGCTCTTCTGTGGCATCTCTTGTGCAGCTGCTAAATTCAGAAAGCTCCAGATCAACACTTAATTCAATAAACATTTCTTTTCCATGTGCATGTATACATACAATATGTGCATGGTTGTCTACCTGTGGAAAAACCGATTTGCTTTCTAACTAGCAGTATCACTGATGTCCATGTATTTAGCAGATTTCAGTGCACCTCTCTGGTTTAAATACAGAAGTGACTTGTTAAATAACAACCTGATTTTTTAGGAGGTATTGTCTGAGGATAAAGAATTTTCAAGGTAAGTCAAATTAGATCATCAGCTACTCATATCCTGGTAGCTAACTATCAAATGCTGAAATTCTAATTAAATTCTTTGTGGCTACAGTATACTTATCAGCCTGTCTAATATGATTTGCTTCAATGTTTTCTTCAATAATTTAAATCAGCCTTTATAGACGTGTTATGCACATTTCTGGAACAGTAATATTTGCTGTGTCTTAATACAATAATTCAACAAAATATCAGTGGTATTCCTGCAAAAGATTTGCTTTCTATAGGAAAGCAGAGATATTAAACAAATTACACACCTGCTAGAGTATTTATCTTGAAACACAGCTACAAGCAGAAAATCAAGCCTGCAGTACTTGTAAGCTCTTTAATGGACTGTTTCTTGTCTTCATTTTTTAAGTTAATGAACAATTAAGACAAAAATATTGACTCATCACTGCTAAAATTTGCAGAGGACACCAAAATGGGGGAAGTACTAAGTAATGAAGAGACCAGGCTAGCTGATCAGGACTGATAATAAACCATATTAATAGGATTAAAACTAATGTTTGAGATGACGTTTTGCTAATGGTTTAGAAATGTTAACATTGTGAATTCTTAAAGAATGGTCACTGGAAGTACTGATAGGATCTGATTTTGTTGGATGAAAGGAAGGCCCCCTTGCTTTCTAGCTGATCTCAAATGAGTCTGGGGGGCTAGGGGCTGCGGGACCAAACTCTCGTTTCAGGTTTCATCCCTTCCAGCAAGATTAAGACACAAATGAGGTCAGATGTCATAAATTCACTCGTTTATTAACTCTTTGGGGGACAGAGAGAAAGCAGCAATAGAAAAGGAAGGAAGGAAAGACAGATAGGAAACTAAGCAAGAGGTCCAGATGGAAGAGCACAGACAGTCACCACCATGGATTTGCAGCATCCCAAGGGTCCGTGCTTCTGGGGTCTTCGGTGGTCTCCCGTGGGGTCATTGCTTGCCAGAGTCTTCAGTGGTCACTTGAGGAATCAGTGGTCTCCCCTCAGGGGGGTCTGAGACAGCAGCCTTTTATAGGCTGCGTGCCTAATACATATGCTTCCGCATATATTTCGGTACTTTCTTTGTTCAAACTGCATGCCTTGGTGGGCAGGTGGCCCCGCCTGGGTGTCATGGTCCCCTGCTTCAGCAAGCCTGCAAGCCACTTTGTCTGATCTTCTCAGATAAGTGCACAAAGGAGCAAGCTTTGAGTTAGCTGGCTATTCAGTCTCTCATACAACTCCTGTTAGAAGTTGCATAAACATAGATTATCCAAACTTTCCTTTCTTGAGCACCTTTTGGAGTTCTTTAAAACTACTCAACAGACTAGAGAGGACCACAAGCAGTGCTTTAGATCCAGATACTTATATGGACAGATTTTCCCTACAGATCTAGTTGTCCCAGAGGACCCTAAATATAAGAGAGATTGCCAGGCACCAGAGCAGAACAAAAATGGCAAGAAAAAAGAGCTTGTAGTGTGAACTGCAATTAAATAAATTTGCAGTAGAGAGAGAATGGATTTCACATGGCAGTATAAAAAGTCCCCTGTAGTTCCTGGAGACGACAAAAAAATAACTCTGTGATGAGTATCATTAAATGTTGTGGCTCTATAATCAAAATTGACCTGGATGTCCAAGAGGCTTTCCTGCAAGCAACTATTTCTTCAACTGTTTGGTGCGGACTATACCTCCATTTTCCAAACGAGGTTTTCTCTGGCGAAATGAATTGAATAAAAATGTTTTGACTGGGAGATTGCTGCACTATAATTCTTTCATCTAACAGAAAAAGTTAAAAGCTCTTAATTTTAAACAATCACACCTGAAAAGAGCAGTTTAGATCTTTGGCTGGAACAAATTGATGTAGCCACATGAAATCAAAGAAGCTAAGCCTACTTATATAAGAAAATGATCTGTCTCTAGACCTAAACATCCGAGAAGTTCAGATTATGCATGCAGATTCAGAAAACTCCTATTCAGATGCAAAGTTTCCGTGGGAAGAGGGAGAAGGGTAGGAGCGAGGCACTTCACTCTCACCTCCACTCCCACCCCTGCATGTTAGCACACCGAGGCACGCGTCTCCCCATCCGAATCGCAGCCCTGCAGCCAGCTCTGGAGTTAAGTCGGTAAATAGGGAAACACAGTGACTTCTGTTTCTCTTCTTGGCTCCTGAAGTCTTGGGGCACCCAGTCCTTTAGCAAGCACACCCCAATGTTTGTAGCCTTCCTGAACTATGGAAAGGATTCTCATTTCCTGTGTGTGTGGTGGTGGGATGCTCCAAACTATTGAAAACCTGTAAGTCTTGTGCAAGGGAAGGCAGGAGGACTTCATCCCTTGCCTGTCCTGCGTGACCACCCCACACTTGAAGGGATGCAAAGGGCTGGCCACCAGGCAGGCGAATAGTATCCAGGCACTGGAAAACTGCAAACTGGCAAGTTCACAACACGGCAACAGGGAACAGAGAGTAAAGCTGAGGATGGCTTGGAGCTAGGAGTAGGGAGGGCAGGTTAGGACACAGAGAGGGGATGTGGAAGCGTGGAAAGCATTGGGCTATAAGGTTGTTAAGAGTTGGGCATTTTTATAGTGAAGAAAGGCTGGTCTTACAGTGGTGAAGAGGGTTTAGGACCTAAGTGTTTAGGACACCAGGCTTCATTAATTCTCCTCCTCATGAAGGGAGGAACTTGTTTTGCAAGTTTCTAAGATATCTAATATCTCTTTTCTGGTGGCGGAGTGGCAGGAAGCAAGTATTTCCTGAAGTTGTTTTCATGATTGTTCTTTGAGTAAAACAAGTGATTCCTTCAAGTTTATCCTCTGCCAGATTAATTTGGCTAGTCTAGTCTGGTGGCCCTGTACCAGGAGCAGATGCAAAACTGTACGGGGTAGAATGAAATGCTAATCATTACATAAAGAGGAGAAGAACTGCGTTTGGAGTGACCTGAATGAATCCTGATTTCTTTTATTGCAGTGCAACATGAAGAATACCACGTGTGAGGATTATGCAGAGAGCGATTCCTTTAAGAAAATAAAATTGATCCATTTGATAATGTCTTCTTGTTTCATGGTATTTAGTTTTTTATCACAGTCAGTAGCTTGGAATGTTTCTCATACTGAAGCTGAATCTCAAATAAAGGGATTAGAAGTCCTCAGTTATGCGAAGGCTTTGCATTGACAGGAGAAGCATAAAGGATGAAACAAACTGTGCAGCTGAATCACCAGGCAGTGCAAAAGCAGTCTGATCCCGTCGGCACGCAGGTGCTTACCAACTCGCACCAAGGAGTGTGCTCTGCACAACGCCAAAAGCTGCTGCACACCACAGACGCTGATAGACACAGCTCCATGCCATTGCTTTGGCGTTAGGTACATATACTTGAAAGATGTGCAAAAATACAGGACAAGCCCAGCATTCCTAATCTTTCAGTATCATCTGCAGAGTCAATAATGTGTTAGGATTGATTTAGAAATAATAATTTTGCTTAGGAATGCTGTAAGCAGCAATCACAGTGAAGGATATTTTTACACAGATTTGGGTGTGGAAGATAAAGATAAGTGACTCCCTGTTTAATAAGGGATGAAAACATTCAGCAGTTTTCTCCTCAGCGTAAGTGTTGGTATGCTTTCCTCCACCCAGAGGCTAATTTTTACAAAACTTGTAGAAACTTCATACCTCTTGTCCTCTACAGTTAATAATTGACCAGAAAATTAAAAAGCTATTGACAGGTCCCAGAGGCAGAGGGATGCAAAGACTCATTCACCAGTGCAATGTCACTGAAGCTTCATTTCCTTATGGCTTTGACAAAATTGGATTCCGAAGCTAAGGCCCTGCATGGTGCTTGCCACCATGCAGAAACCGTACTCAGCACCATACGGCATGGTAGTCACTTTATTAACGTGCTGGCAGGAGCAGCGAAAGTCTCAGAACAATGTGCCCAAGGTCAATAAGAACAGAACCATGTCCGATTCATGCCGAAAAGCAGCAGTCAGGGGCCTCCTCTGCGGAAACTCTATTTCAGGCACCCGGACAAAAATCTTGAGCACTGGCATTTGCCTAATGGCTTGTGCAAAGAACACCCCTTCTGCTCAGCTATCAGGAGCCTCCAGAATAGTAAGGATGGGCAAAAAGACCCCTGTTGTATCTGCTTCTCTCTGTCCCTACTAACACAAGTGTCAGGCAGGTCCTTGGAGGAGCAGTCATCTCCTCTGGGCTCACCAGCTGGGAAAAGAGGGAGAAGACTATCTCCAGAAATGCATGAAGAGTGGTTGATCTTCCCAGCTTAGCTTTGGGTGATGTATCAGCATCTTTGTTGTTGCTGTGTTCAAACTGCATGCCTTGGTGTTTCCTTGTTTTGAATTGCAGGCCACTTCAAAGTCTCCAGTTGTTGTTAGTGATCTGAGGACATTGTTCTGCAGCTAGTAAAATAACTTATAGAGAGACAACTCCCTTCTATGAAGCAGTTGAAAACTGTAGTTCACAGTTTACTTCCTTTTTGACCATTCCAGTCTCAGAGGTGACTTGTCACATAAAGCACCTCCCCTCACCTATGCTCTCTCGAGTGTGATCTATACACATAGCTAATCTGTAAAGCAAACTCAGTGGGAGGAAGCCAATGACTATTAGAAGCAGCAACCTCCTAATAAGGTGGCATCAAATTGCAGTTCAACTTCTTTTTTGGTAACAAATTGTTGAGGGAGTGAGGGAAAAAATAACCTCTCAACTCTTCAGGAAAAGAAGGATGCCCAATGGCATCCTGGCCTGTATGAGAAATAGTGTGACCAGCAGGAGCAGGGCAGTGATCGTGCCCCTGTACTCGGTGCTGGTGAGGCCGCACCTCGAATACTGTGTTCAGTTTTGGGCCCCTCACTACAAGAAAGATGTTGCATTGCTGGAACATGTCCAGAGGAGAGCAACCAAGCTGGTGAGGGGTCAGGAACACAAGTCATACGAGGAGCGGCTGAGGGAACTGGGGTTGTTTAGTCTGGAGAAGAGGAGGCTGAGGGGAGACCTGATCGCCCTCTACAACTGCCTGACAGGAGGCTGTAGTGAGGTGGGGGTCGGCCTCTTCTCCCTGGTAACAGATGATAGGACGAGGGGGAATGGTTTGAAGCTGCGCCAGGGCAGGTTTAGGCTAGACATTAGGAAAAACTTCTTCACCGAGAGGGTTGTCAGGCTCTGGAATGGGCTGCCCAGGGAGGTGGTGGAGTCCTCATCCCTGGAGGTATTTAAAAGAAGGATAGATGAGGTGCTTAGGGACATGGTTTAGTGGTGGGATGGCAGTGCTAGGTTAACGGTTGGACTCGATGATCTTAAAGGTCTTTTCCAACCGAGGTGATTCTATGATTCTATGATGCAAAATTACACTGAGGTGAGCACTGCAATTCCAGTTCAGGCTGCTCTACAAATGGAAATACTGGCTTTGTATTTGTAATTTTGCATTGTGCCAGTCCAAAGAAGCATACCAGTTACAGTCCGGCAGGGTGCTACGCTGCATGCGGTTTGTGCGCGCTATGTGTCACAGCACCATGACATTTTGACCAACAGTGGGAGACAATATACACCCGTACTGTCTTGTGATTAAAATGCACTCTTAGAAGTCAGTATAGTCAGTACAAAAGTAAGCAAATGTGTATCAAAAGCAGGTATTAAAAAAATATGAAAACTATTAAACTGCAAAAAGCTAAACTCAAATTTAGGGGTAAGAGTGAAAATAATAACAGCTATACTATAAATTAATTTTATCTCCTAAAAAGTGCTAATACAAAATGTTCTTCATAGGTATTAAAACCAAAATTTTACCTCCTGTTTTGCGGCAATGTCAGAAGCACCAGTTCAAAGTATAGGATTCTTTAAAATTTGAAGCTACCAAATATATGTCAAGTACATTTATATTGCTGTGAAACAGATAAATAGTTCATAGTTACACTTTTCAACACTGCAAGTGAAAAACCTGAAGAAAATTTTAGAAAGCCAAGCACCTGTGTAAACTTCACCTGATCCAAATCCCAAATCCCAGTATAAATTGTGTTCTTGTCCTCCTCACAGATATGCTGGTTTGTCAGGTGAAATCCCACTTGTGTCGGTACAGTTTTCACACACAAAGATTAGTTTCATTATGGAAAAAATACCAACGTTAAGGTGTTTTTTATTATTACAAGAAAGTAGATATATAAAATTAGCTGGAAGCAAAATGAAAAGCAATGCTCCCCCAAGAGCTCAGGAGCACAGGTCTAATGCAGCAAGTTAGGCTGACAGCCCATCCGTAGTCAGCTGGCTGGCACTTTCCCATCATAAGACTTTGTTTTCAGCTACCAAAAATAACGATTTAAGGTAAATGTGCATTTTGTTTCTCCACCCCAAAGAGTGCCCCTTTGTGGGGTGGGTTAAAGTGGCAGAAGGCACAATGCACAGGTGAAGCAACCTCAAGAAAGAGGGGGAGCCACCAGGACCCCTGTGCAGAAGAAGCAAACCTGGACGTCCTGCATGCTCAGCTCCTGCCTTAACTACCAGGCATTTGGGCAAGGGAGCGACCAATACGAGCTCCAGGGGCCAAGGCATGAACCAGGAGGGAGCTGCCTTGGTCCTTGCGGACCGCAGTTCACCTCAGGAAGACACAGAAGCAGCAGTGCAGTGGCCAAGGGCATGTTGCTATTGAATACCTTCCAAAAGTTCATCTCTTTGTGGACAGGTATATCCCCAAAAGTGCAATACCTAGATTATTTTTCAGCTCTAGTTCTTAGTATTAACCAGCTTGTTTGTGTGCCAGCCTCGTACTAAACCTGGGGCTAAATTCACCTCTTAACAATTATGAGCTTGGCAAGGAGAGCGTTGGAAGAGAGCACAGACCATTTTACCTTTATTTTCAGCAGTTTCCCTGCTGGCATTTGCTGCCATTAATCATTTTAGAGTTGCTTTCAGCTCCTATCAACTTAAAACTTCCAATAGACTTAAAACACTGGAAAAAAAAATCCTTCAGAAAGATGCGCTCATGCATTGAGAGTGTCTGAACATGACCAATGGCTCAGCAACTAAAACATTAGTATTTGTGCACCACAGGAATGAAAGCTACTGATACACGAAGCCATCCACGCAGCTCCCAACCACAAACACACCCCCCCACCCCCCCGGAATAAAAGTGCACTGGAAAATTAGGAATTGCCTGAGCAACCTTAATTTGCCCTGTATGCATCTGTTTCATTTCATTACCTTCCCTTCTGTGGCCATAGGACTTGTTCCTTTTGAACGCGAGAGGAGGGATGGTACCCAGTGGGCAGGCAGCTTTCTGGCATTACAGTTTGTCCTCATTGCCCAGAGGGTGGCCTTGTGCTTGGTCTATTACACATGATTAAAATAGTGTTTGCTTTGAGAATTATTAAAGATCCTGTGACATTTTATATAGTATTCGTCTTTATAGTGTCTGACTGTCTTATGAGCATTAGGTAACTAAACCCTTACCCATACCACTCTGAGGTGCAGTGTTTTAATTTTGCAGGTAGGGAGCTGATTAAAAGGTATTGAATACAAAAATTTCCTGCAATGTTGGGAGCTCAGTTTTCAGGAGCTGTAACCCTAGAGGAGACATACTGGTTGTATTTTCTCCTTAAGATTGCAAAAGATGCTTTTAAAATTTAATTTACATTGGTATACACAGATTAGACTATCTGTTTTACAGACCAAATGCACAAGAAGGTCTGATTTGAATTGGTATGTGCTTTTTCTGACCCACTTTTCTCATCCCCAACAGAGACAAGCTTAGGCATAGGCTCAACTCCTCACAGGGGGTAATGCATTATAAAACACAAGACGTTATATCCAGTACTACTTCCAGAAGCAAGATTTTTACTATCAACTTCATCATGAGCAGGATATTTATTTATTTTATTTAAGAAAACAAAAAACTAACACTTTTTTTGTTAGCTACATAGAAAGGGAACATGCTTTTAAGGTGCTGTCCAACTAGGATGTCTATAAACAAAGCAAAAATTGCCAACCCTTGGAAAAGGCCGAAGCAAGAAGGATGGATTGCAGGACTTCATCTTGCCTTATGAAATAAGAACAGGTTACCAGTGTTTTAGAGTCATGCTGGGCCTTTTCAAGAGTGATTTCAGTTTCTGATTATACAGCAGAAAGGAGACCGGGAAAAGCAACCTTAAATCTGAACAGCCAAACCCAAATATTTTTATTTCCTTTGCTAGACTTAGGTACTTTAAACTTTATATTCAAATCAGCCAGAACATTAAAGGGCAGTACATTTCAAATATGAAGTCTTAGAGAGGCTCATAGTTCACAAAATTGAAACGGAAAGCTCTAAATCCAATTTCAGCACCAGAATATAGAGGACAATGTAGGACCCCAAACCATCCATTATAGCACATGCCTTGAAGTGTGTCACACGCAGAAATAGCTCCCTTTCATCCTCATTACAAATGCCTGCTAAAAGCAGCATTTCACATCTTCTGCTGGATTCCTTTGTAGCTTATTGAAGGATCATTTGCTGGTCCAGTTCTTTGAGTTAAGGTACATTAAAGGTAACCCATAATTCGGGGCTCTCAGAAAGTGGCAGTTCATTTCAAAAAGTTTTAAAATTGCTTTTTGGGACCCCTTCAGCATGTCTCATGATTAGATTCTCAAAAATGGTTACCTATATTCACTAGCCATGTGAAAAAATAGTCATTTTCTTTTGGAACTTTTTATGCTGTGGGTTTCTCTCTTCTTGCTACTAGCACTTTGCATCTTGAGCCATAGAAATGTTGAACCCATGCAGTGTGACACCAACAATCCTACACTTGACTTTTTTCCTGATGTGGAATTTTGCACATAGAGTATTTTGGCACTGACTTTTGTTTTGCAAAGCGAAAATAAATTTCAAGTCACCATGTTTTATCAAAACCATATGGCTTAACTCAAAGTTCTTCAGCTTGGCAAGATTCATTTGTGGAAGCAAACGTGATATGAATAGTTGAATTCCCTCTGCAGTTTAAATGTGTTCTTGGAGATGGCCCTGACTGATACTGAAAACAAACTATATTTGATTTAAAGTGATAATCACATGATTTAATTCCAGTTTATAATATAAAAATGAAGTTAGATATAAATAGCACAAAAAGGCAAAAACTAAAGGAGATTAATACAGCCCAAGAGAGAGATGTCAAATATGTAGGTTAAACTGTAGAATTTGGTAAAATCTCCCCAATGCCTCTGTAGAGAACCTATTAAGACTAATGCTGCCTCAAGACTAGTTTTTGAGATTCCTTGTGAATTATGTGGCACAAGATGCTTTTTACAATCTTTCTTTAAATAACTGAAGAAAAATAATAGAGGAAAGAAAAGGAGAGTCCCAGTTTTTTAGATATTAAAAATACAAATTCAGGCAAGATACACCTTCTATTGACAGTGGAATAAATCAGGATACAAAAACCTCTGGATATATCGATTCAGTCTGGCAGGAAAGAAAAAACTGAGCTCATTAAATCTTACCTGCATTTGCTAATCTCTACTGTTACCAGACTTTATGCAGGGGGCAATTACATTATCTACTCGTGTGGCTCAAAGGTGGAAGGAGCAGGGTTTGACTTGGTTCTGCCTGTTGCGGTTCGAAGACAATATGCTCACACTGCAGTTGAAATGGCAGTGAAATTCGTACCAGGGGCTTCTGCTGGGTGCAGAGCTCTCATGTGGAGACAGCTGACTGCTGGGCCACCAGGCACTGGGTAGCAAGGTAGACTTGGAGGTGGCTTTCCCCCACCCAGCTTCAGCCCTGGCTCTACCAGGCGGGAGGCGACATCCACCACATCATCTCTCAGATGTGCACTGCCAAACGCCAAGTACAGATGCACAGCAAATTTGCACCAAAAAGAACTCCTCTAGAGCTCTAAATTGCTAACTAATGTGGGCCCATCTGCAGGACACTATCCCCTGCTCCCCCCCACACATGAACAACTAACAGAATCCTCAGTGACAGTGAGAGCAATGGACTGTGGCATTTAACTTTTTTCTTATTGATTCACCCCAGGAGGTTCTTGTACTTTGGATATTAAAATTCTTTTATTTAAATTTTTTAAACCATGGCAAAACCCAGTCTTCATGGGACTGATCATGTAACATGCCAGCTGTAGCAGAAAACAGACTTATAGAGCCGTATTTCTATTTTGAGATATAGCATTACACTGTAAAGTTGGAGTAACTCCAGTCACATCAATAGAGTAGCTCTGGTTATACATAATTTAAACCAAAATTAAAGTTAATTATCAGTAACCATACACCAGGAAATCTATCCTCCTCCAAAACTCTTTGTCAAGCAACCATGCTCAGTTCCTCTGCATCAACTAACTTCTAATTCCACTGCAGTAAAGGTGATTGGGGCAACATACATTTTAAGTAACATTTGGAGAAGATTGAATTGGCAGTCAGAAATCTACTTGTCTTTGCATTCTCTTCACATTTTGTTAGCCATACATACGTGGTTGAAGCTATGGCTACAGGTGGTGTGAAGCTGGGACAAGATTGGAGAATTGTTTCATAAAATGTTCTTAGGAAAACCAAAACTTTATAGTATTCCTCCCCTGACACTTAGTATAGTATAAAGAAGACACACTATGTTCATCAATTCCATGAAATTCAGGCTTATTTAATGATGTTTTGCCTCACTAAAAACCCAGGGTTATCTTTACCAACCAAAAAAACCCACCTCACTGGTAAGAATAAGATTGAAATATTAGTGAGACAGAAAATAAAATTTCTTTAGGAAAATATATTTCTTCCAGATAAAAAGCTTCAAGAGAATTCACATAAAACCAATGAATATGGTGTTTCTCTCATGACTCAGGTTTCCATTTTTCTCAGCTGTAAGTGTATTTGGTAGTCATTTACTTTTCTGTTGGAATTTCTATTTTTCTTCTTAACTAACTACTTTGAAGTCACTTAAAATCTGTGTCGTGACACCAAACTCTGTCAGTTATATCTAACCTAGATATATTGATGTCTTAATCTGTATCATGCTAATAAGCATGGGTAATGTATGGGAAAAATCAGTTATTTACATGCTGTATACTAAAGAGCTCTGATAAAAATAGATAGAAAAACATGCCTGTTATGGCCTTGCTTTAGATGCTCACATTATGTCTATATCTGACTGCTTTGTCATTCATTTGGCTGTTCAAAGTGTTTGTAGTAATAACAAGAAGAAGAAAAACTGCAGTGCTTTGGCATTAAGGTTGCCTAAATCAATTTCCTGCCCTACTGCAAGTCTTGCTGGCTATGTCTATATTGCTGTTACTGGCTGTACTTGAGCCAGGTTTAAAAGACAGTGATTAGAGCTAGTTGCATCCGTTTAGCTTGTGGCAGCAAGGTTGGGTTATACCCTGCTTTTCCTGGTGGAGAGTCTGTCTGTTGGCTCACTCTTGACCACAGCCAGAGCACGAGGCGACATGTAGATGATAAGGCACTATTTCATCATTTCTCTTCCTGCCGTCATCTCTCCCCCCAGAAATAACAACTGTCCTTTCTTTCAGGGGATGCAAGCAACTGGTATTTACCTTTGAGAATCGATTTCTCTACTTCAGGCCTGAAGAAGAACTCATGTGTCTGAACGCTGGTGTGTTTTTCCAACTGTATCAGTTGGTCTAACAAAAGATATGACCTCTTCTTGTCTTGTTTGTATCCCTTGATTGTAACAGGGACAGTAGCACTGCCACTACAATAAAAATTAGGCAGTGGAGTAGGTCCTAAGCATGGAAATAAGAATAACCAACAGTCATAACAGAACACTCTCCCTCTATTTCATGAAGGCCACCAGCGACACAATCCTTAGCACAGCAGAGGGGAGCCATCAGCTGTATCGTACGGCTTCTCGCGGCTCTCAAGTTGTTGGTTGGTCTCATAGCATGGATGTCTCTGCTAGCGGGCTCTTCTGCCCCTATCTTCTCACTTTTGAGGTCTTAATATAAAGAAGATTGAATCTTTGTCATATTTGTCTATTACATGTTGTTCCATTTTGTTACCTATTTAATGTATCAAATTTTTCAGGCTTTTGCACTTTTTGTTTGAAAAAGTATAGGTATCTTAAAAAAAGTAGAAGTATATATTGTTTTAATTCATTTCACCATGGGAAACAAACTGTGTTCTACCTTTTAGTGACACCCTTTTCTTAGATAACCTGTGCAACATCTATTGTTATGGTCACTTCATCTCAGGTCTGGGCTCATTAGAGCCTTTACAGCCTTTGTCTTAAATTGGTTATAGGATTATAGCATTTATTGGTATATGTTTGGAGTTGCTCTAAGGAGCTTCTGGGTATGTTCATTATGTCCCACCCTCAGAAGACTTTGACAATCTTTAATAAATCCTTAAAAAATCTTTAATTAACAGCCAAGATTTATTTTCTTTACAAGCTATTCTCCCTTTTCTACATGTTCCCTCACACAATCCTAGCTGCTTTTGGGTTTTTTATGATACACTTTCAACACAGGCAATGCCTTCACAAGGGCAAAACATCAAAGAATAAATCACTAAGTGTTTTATTATTTCATATTCCTGCTCCAAACTCCTTCAAAACCTGCATTGAGTTTACTGCATAAATGGTCAAGTTTTTGATCATATCTATTTTCCACAGCATTCTAGAACATCACATTTAAAATATATCCCTTAAAACAATACAGGAGTATACATCAGCAGCAGTATAATGATTGCTAATCTCCAGTAACCTTTATTATCCTTCTTTGTCTAACAGCCACCTTCAGGACCCCCTACTACTATTTGATGTGAAACTTTGTTGGAATAATTTCCATGCTCTTGTCTGTGACATTCGTCTCTCTTTGGCAGTACGGGATCTTGGAGCTGAAGTTCTGAAGAACAGAAATTTTTCTTTGAATTTGAGAAATAGGAGTGAAGTATTTGTTTTATTAATTTGATTCATCCTTCACTTATCTTTAACTTCCTATTGCTTCAGATGAATCAGCACATTTTTAATTCATTTTCTTAATTGATTGTCACTCAGACACTGCAGTTCCGTCCAATATATTAGTGTTTGAAATTCTTCAGCTCAGAAACTGGTAAAATCACATACGCAACTGGGGACGGGGCAGTGGTCAGATAACAGGTTAAAATCCTGAAGGCTGTTTCTCGGTAAAGACTTTCTAAAGGGCCTCTTGAAAGCTTTGCAAATAAAATTAACTGAGACATAGCTCAATTACCTCCAGAAAAAGTAGATTCTTGTCAAGGAGAGGAATTGAGATCACTGGTTGCCAACACCAAGATCTCCAAAGGAGGCAGCAAATCTGGGTGCAGGTCTTTGGAGGGCATTTTCACTGTTTTCTTTTATTATGATTGGCTCCATAAGAATGTTTTTCAGAGACTTAAAAACTAAAATAATAATCTTCCAGCAACATGATGAAAAACCTTATGAAAGTAAATAATGCATCCAATCTGAAGTAGGGTCAGAAATCTCCATGTTGGCTATAGAGAAGCCTTAACATCAGAGAAGTCAGGATGAGTTCTGGAGACTGAAACAAATGGTGTCCTCAGTTTGAAGGGCTTTTAGAAAGTGAGAAAGCAGGGGATGGGAGGATGAGATCACAGGTTCCTGCAGGAGGGAAGAGGAGGAGTTGGCCCATGCAGGTGTTTTGTTGCTCACAGCCTGTTCACATTACAATTCGGGTGTAACCACAGCCCAAGCAAGCACTCTTGTGCTCACCTTAATCCAGCCAACTTGGGCAGCAACAGTAGAGGGGGCATAACAGGCACAGAGATCAGCCCAGACTGCCTGCCCAAGGAGGTACCCAGAGACCCCAGCAGGTTTCTGCAGTCAGGGAAGCGGGGGAACAGGAATCTAAAATCAGGAATTCTTTGCAGTTTGTGACGCTAGCCCTGTGTTTCCCTTCAGGAACGGGAATGATGGAAAGCAAACTTTAATACAGCTAAGGACATATAGCAAGCATCAAGCAATAACGGTGAAGGTTAAAAACCACAAAGAAACACACAGGGTAGGATGGGGGGGGCAAGAGAGTTGCTTTTAAATTGAACAGGTAGGGTCTCAGAAAGATGAAACCAAGAATTAAATTCACAACTCTACTGAACAGGATATTCGATTCAGTGAAGATCTTGTTTATGTGGCCATAATAACCATACTGAGAAAATACTTCCCTGCTCCCCAGACAGTAAGTGCCTTTCTCTCCCTTTCTGTCCCTTGGAGGCTGACGGTTGCATCATTCCTTACCTCACTAACACCCCTATTTGCTCCACAAGAACTGACCACCATTGCTCACAAATTGCCTCATTCATTCAAGAACACAATTTACAATCTTAGCAAATCCCCTCAAAACTCATTAGATTTTGAGTTTTCCTGGGGAAAGCACGGTCCTGGGCCTAAAAGGGTACCTGCTTCTTCAAAGCATGTCACTGGATAAAAGATTCTTTCTCCCTATAAACTTTACTTAATATATGTCCTTAGGTGTCACTGCTACTGAATTCCCAATAACACACAGTGAAAGAATTCAATATGAAGACAAAATAGTTTATTTTGATCATCAGAAAGGCCCTTGCATTTAAAAATTAAAAAATCAGTTGCTCCTCTGTGAATTGTTACTGGCCTGTGCTCTGCTGTCTTGTCCAAGCACTGTCAGTGTAATCCAGAGTGTGTATCCATCTCCTCTGACCACAGCCAGGACTGGTTAACATAGGAAACAGAGATTTTAAAAAAATAGAGACTTTGTGTGTGTATTTATTCAGGAAAATGGGAAAGTTCAGCCTTGCAGAGATACAAACATGCCATGGCAGCACCACATCTAAATTACAAATATTGTTAAAAATTTTTTCCATCTTATAACCTCATATACATGTGTATATCCTAGAGGAAAGACTCAAGGGCACATGACAGTCATGGATATGCCTTGGGTGACCTAACATCAATGCACAGCCCCTCTTTTACAACACATGGCAGGATCTATTACTCAGTTTTTCCCCTGTATCTTCTGCTGGTGATGCTGTTCTGCATGGCTTGCAGCAAATGACTTCTTTAATGTCATTATGACTCTATTTGGGAATTCTTGATAAGGTACTACTTCCTCTAACACTCACACGGTGTTAGGATCACACATCCTCATGCCTTGTCTTTGCAGATCCCGTAACAAGCTAGCTGCTTGTGTAATACCAAGAGGCAAAGCTTATTTGAGGTCATTACAGCAACAACAGCAACGCCAGTGTGGTAGACTGTTTTAAGGCTTTGTGCTCTGGTTCATACTGGGATTTGTACTTTGCAACGGTGTCCTAGAAAGAAGACTCAAAGGCTTGTAAGAGCTGAAAATTCAGCCTGTGAGAACCATCTAGCGCTCATCCGCTTACATGGGTACACGGGAGCACACGTCGCTTTAGCCTCTTTCTGTGCTTATAAGCTGATTTTGCTTCAGAGTGCAAAACCTGTTAACGTTGGCTTGCACACAAGTGGGCTTTGTACATCTGAAACGTGTCTTTGGCTGAACACGATACTGCATGATGTTGGCTATGATACTGAATTACAGGATCTATGAAGACTCTCTCCAAAAGAGTGTTTGTAGTGTTGAAATGGGAACTTGGGAGTGGGGGTACGAGCTTTCAGAAGGAGCAATATGGAAACTTGGGCATCCTCCTGCACACTTTCCTGCTCTGTTTCCCCTCTGGAAAATGCTGGGAAGCTTCTCTCAGGGGTTGTCCTTGTGTGCCAGCATATACTGGCTCACTCTGAGCACTGGATGTGTCACCTGCACAGATTTTAGCTGCAAACACATCTGAAGCTAGTTCTAAAGTATGACAAAATTTTCCCAAAGAGAGCAGAATGTTTTTGGAAAACATTCACACTTCACATGCTTTCTGGAAGCATCTCTTAGATTTGCAAGATCCAAGAAATTAAAGTTGCAGTTCTTTATTGTGCTAGGGAAAGGCAATAAGGCTGACTAGGCAGCCTCCAAATAGTTTGGAGTTCATTCAAAAAGCTAGAAAATCCCAAGAGTATCCAGGTTATGGAAAAAACAGTAGTGAAAATACTCTTCACAAATCGAATGCAGTGACTTCCCTGGCATCAAACCCGGGGTTAATTTGATCTGTTCAATACCATGTGTTTTCTGACTTGCTGTAGAGTACCTGTGGTATATTGACTCTTTCTAACTAACTCTCTGTATTGGATTTGTACAGCGCAAATTTAACTGGGTTCTTTCCACTGACCTGCCTGCATGAAGCCTGTTTTGGAAGAAACGCATACACTTTCAAGGAGACATTGTAATCCTGTACATTCTCTCATGCCTTTTGCTCAAAATACAGTCTAATCTAACTTAAAGCACGTAGCTCATGAGTGTGTCTGATAATAAAGGCAGTAATTCTTCAACATGAACATGGTACTATCTTCTTTTAGTGTCTCTTGCCCCTTTTTTCCGAGCCTACTTGTATATGTTTGAAAATATAACACGTGTTGATGGAGAAGAAAAGCTTTACAGAAGACAGAGAAATACAGAGATTTGAACGGCATTGTTAGGCTCCATGAAAAGAGTAGGCATGCAAAAATAGGTTTATTTTCCAGTGTTCTAAGCTGACACTTTCCCACAGTATACAAGAAATGAAGGCTTTAGTTGGAGAACGCAGCATCATTTAGCATTTCACAGAGCGTTTTGTTTTTGTTGTGGCTGGGAGGCAGAGGTAATCACCAACCTCCCTCTCGGAAAGTAACAGCTCGAGCCCGTGCTAAGTGTATTCTTTATAGTACGGTAGAGTAAAGCTGGGGAACTGCCAAAAGCACTGTGTAAATCAAGAAGGATTAGAAACAGGTGACTGCCAAGCAGCTATAGCAGAAAGCCCCTATATGCAAACAAGCAAAAATATCTTCTGCCTTAAGAAAAAAAGAGATTTAAAGATGTTTGAAGTGTAAATAGTATTGAGATACACTACAAATCTTTAGAAATTGAAATGTGCGGAAGAGAAGGCTGATACAGCCATAGGTTTTTCACTCAGACTGGATTTCCCAGGGTTAAACACTGCTTTATTAGCCTTGACACCAAGAGAGAAGCATGATGTGGTTGCTACTTTCTGCCAGTCTCCTTGCCCGTCACAGCAGCTGTTAAAATGCCAGAAAGAAAGGAGCTGTAGAAATAATGTACATATTGGACGGAGTCTGTATTGGTTTTAACTATCCCTGAAAGAATTGTACTTGTTTTGTTCATTTCAGAGAATGCTTGCTTCTGCTACTTATGGCTGAACATCTGTTTTGCAATCTCTGGAGGAAGCTGTGTAGAATAAATTCACTGTCATTAAATACAGAGCAGTGTTGATCTATTCTACTCCCCAGTTCAGAACATTACTGTTATTTAAAGTCTTGAAATGTTTCTCTTCATGGCTAATTGATCATGATCCATGTGACAGCTCCTCCTCCCCGAACAGGAAATATCACTAAGGGATTCTTTGCCTTTCTTAAAGACTGTGTCTTTATCTTAAAAGTTGGCTGCTCTCATCTAGGCAGTGGTTTTGATGGAGTTAAAGGTAAGGTGGAACCAGGATTAAAACACAGCTCAAACCCAGACTGCCCAGACAACCCAGAAAGCTGGTGTCAGTCATCATCCAACCTGCCATAAAATCCAGGAATGAAGAAGCCAAACTGCCCTAGTCAAATTTGAGAAGAGAAAGCATCCACTCACTGGAGAATTTGGGTTATGCCACTCTCATAACACCAAGGAGGGGCATGCTTCTGGTGGGAATGCGCATGGCTTCTGGTGGGAATGCACATGGCTTCTGGTGGGAAACCGTGTGAAGCATCCAAGATGCTGCATGTGTTGCTGTATAGCTTCCAAGCTGGCTCTTGGAAAACCAGTTAGCATCTTCATTTACCAGTTAGCACCCCATTGCAAATTCACTGGTGAAAAAGCATCTCTCAGCCTGATGTGTGATCATTACTTTCCATGGCATGTTCCTGCTTGTGTCCAATGCTTTTGCATGGTCCCCCTCCATATCTGCCTCACTCGGTTCCTGCCTCCCCAGCAGTCAGCTGGTCAAAGCTGACAGGCTTTGATTTTTTCCATTATTCAGAGGGATACTGGGGACAACAAAATCTTTTACATTGCTTTTAAATTCTCTCTCAAGGCCTGATCCTGTTCCTCATCCCTTGTGCCCCACATCTTCCTGTGGGCTTTGCTTGCTGCTGTAATTAGAATAATCTGGCGATATCGCAGTGCTGATCACAGTTGATCACAGCAGCCAAGCATGAGGTTGCCAGGAGGTAACAACTTCACAAGATCCACAGAACCAAAAAAAAAAAAAAAGCAGCTAGGATTTTTAGAAATAACTGAGCATCCCGGTTTTCATTAAATTTTAATGGGGATGAAGGTCATACACTGAGCTCATGACCCAGCACTGAGCTTGTGCCTAGGAGAAAGAACACAGACTGAAAACACTATGATTATATCTTTGCTTTTCCTTTCTTTCTTATCAGTTGCAGTGACTGCTTTCTCTGGCATGCTAAATTGGTATTTGTTTTTTAATCTTTATTTGTTTTTTAATCTTTATTTTTGAACTGGAATTATTTTATACTGATACTGACTAGAATTTATTTTCTGAACAATTTTTTTTTTTTAAAGTGACTGCACAAGAATTAAAAATCATAAGGTCATAACAGAACCCAAACACAAAATGGCAGGTTAATTTGAAGAAAGTCACCTTTGGGTTTGGAGGCAGGAGGCCTGAGCTGTCACATTGACTCACTGTTCACCTCAGAAGTCACATAGGTGAACACCTGAAAATATGTTTACAGTTTTGAAACCCTGAGCCTGGAACAATAGATCCTGATTCTTCCAAAGTGTATTTCCCATGAATTTCCCCTGAGCGTGTTGTCCGGCCAGAAGCAAGACAAACTCCATGTGTCTAAATGTGCTGTCCAAAATTTGAGCTGGTGAAAAATTAAAAATTTTGACCATATCCCAAGTTTTTCTATAGTGCCAATAACAAAGAGAAGAGGAAGGATACAACACAACATTTTGCTGTCTAAGGAGGCCTCTCATTTGGGAGTTAACAACTATTGGAGTAAAAATGATTACAGACAAACTGACATGCATACTGGAAAGAGAGACGGAGAGAATAAAAAAAATCCCCTTTACTTCCTTGCTAAATCAGATCCTGCAACCGTATTCACCCTGGAACAGGGGGTTTTAAAATAGCTGTATAGGTACTGGGTGTGTTCGATGCAGGGCTGCAGCCTCCTCTGTGTTGGGCACTACTGCAGGAGGGAAGGCTAAATGAAGGAAAAAATATGCGGTACTCAAGGCTGGGATGATCAGACAAACTTCTCCTGCTTCCATGCAAGCTGAGACCTACTCAGAAGTTCATTGTCCCTGTACAGTCTGACGCTCTTTATCAGTGTTTCCCTACTCTAATGAAACCGCTTCCTGGGCGACCCTCCGAATTGAGATGCTAATTCACTTTTCTTTTAAGTCTCTAACCTGCAGTGGCTATGCTCAGCCTTACTGAGGGGACCAACCATGTGAAAAAAAGCTGGAGACAGCTCCAAACTGGTGGCTGATATCTTAATAGCAGCTTTTCTCCTAACATTTTCACGTTATGTCTGTACTTGCCAAATCAGGCACACAATTAACAAGTACTGAGGAAACAGACAGGGCAGAATTGTTGCTAATTTAAACATTTTGCTTGTTTTGCATCATCTTATCCCTTTCCTTGTGAAAATTAATTTGACACTTTTTCAGTATCTTAATTCCAATATACTCCTTTATTTTTCAAAAATCTAAATCTGTATTATACTCTTTAAAGGTTTCCTCCATAGCATTATTTTCCTTCCCTCTTCCCCCAGATCTTTTTCTCTTGCACTCCTAGCTAACATGGAGCCCCAAGGCACAATTTGAGGGGTGTCTTGGTAGATGCTTTGTGAAATAAGTGCCATGGACAGCAGGATCGGGGGGGGGGGGGGGGGTGGGGAGAGAAGGGGAAGAAAAAAAAATTAAAAAAGCAAAGAACACCTTAAACAGATGAGATTTAGGCTAACCAGTTTTCATCCTGGCAAAGGCCAGGACCCCCCCTCCAAATGAACATGGAGAAAAGAGAAGTGCAGAAGGAACCCCAGTTGTTATTAGCAGCCCCGTCCCCAGCCAGCCCGCACTTACAAGTGTGCTTAGACATCTGCAGGAGCTTTGCTTCTGCGGGCATAGCCCTCCTTTCTCAGCTGATGCTGTACAAAGTTTGCAACATCACAAGAGCCAGACCAAAAAGAAATGGTCACAGCAGTTTAATGAGGTGCCGCTTGGTTTTGCCTTGGGTCTAAGAGGCACCCTTTGCCTCCGAGTCCTCTGGGAACCCTCTGATGAAGTCTGGCATGTCACTGAAAAGATATTTTCTGATGCTTTACTGTCCTTTTAAGTCTTTCATCCATACCCGTTTCTGCAAGTTAAAAGCTTTCTAGTTTAACAGCTGACATTTCCCTCAGATCTGGAGCTTAGTGCTTGCCAGAAACCAACTTCTGGTAGAAGGGAAGAAACCAGGTGGAAACTCACATATTGAAGCTTTTCTCCTTCAAGCCTGCAGCCTTATTTTATACTGCCTGAGCACAGACCCTAACCTCATTACCTCCAACTTTAAACAACCCCAATGCAGACAAACAGATCAAGAAACAGACCATTTTTGTTTTGTTTTGAATTACTTTTTAGCCAGTATCTATCAGCTTGCTTTATTTATTTATAAAAATTTAATTGTATCTGATATACCGTACATGTGAATGCTTTTAAAGCTCATGTCTTAAGGTTTGGAAATTAGCAAATACAGAGCTGCTCATTTGGTCCTCGGGTGTTATCCACATCTCAGCGGGATCTCTAATGGATTTTCCACATCATTTAATGTCTTGCAAGATACAACAACACATTGTGTCATTTTTCAAAAGCAATTAAGCTAAAGCTATGATTTGAGGGAAGCTGCCTGCCACTTCATCAGAAAGCAATATGTTTCCTTTGCCAAATTCTAGCCTTCACAAAGGGAACTAATATAACAACTCTAAAAAGTAAAACCTAGGATCTGAAGAAATGTTTGTAGAACAGCTCCCCTAAATGGTAAATGTTACATGCACGGATAAAAGCAGACCCTAGAGTTCCTCTGTTTAGAACTATAAGCTGTGTGGCCATAACCAGGTCTGATCCAAAAGCAGCACAGTTCATGTATAAAGAAACAACTAATCCAGTCACTCTGCCTTGCTGACTAGGTAACACATTGATACAGCTCCCAGGGCTGCCATGTGGCCGTCCTGGTTGGACTACAAGCAGAAGTCCTGAAGGCCGTGGCCAGACTCCGGTGGACAAGGAATAACCAGGAGTGGAGAAGAGATGAATATCAGGGGCTGCCAGGAAATCACTGCTTAAAGCTGTCCGACAGCTTCCATGAAATATCTTTAGGCAGACATACAAACTGCATGCACATGCTGAGCCAACTCACTGATTTACAGACAGCAGCTATTGGTCTCACTAGAGGTAAAATGTCATTTTAAACCATTTTTAGTGGCTTATAATACACTAATTTCATTTAATTTCATGGTTTTTTATGCTTTCATCTATGCCAAAGCTGAAATATTTTGTTAAAGTTGAATGGAAATCAGCTCAAAATTTCTGATCAGAGTTTAAAACACAAGCAATTTTGCAAACCTAATTATACATATTTAGAAAAAGCTTAGAGGCTGGTTTGAAACCATTCCTGCCCTGGAGACCTTACAAGCTTATGAAAATCTGGAGATCAACAAAGGGTAGAACCATCACGCTCATTTTGCACATTTCATTAGATCTAAAGAACAAGCCAAATGTGTGGTGGGGAGGAATAGGGCAGGGTAGGAGGTCTGGCTCATAGCCTTACAGTTATGTGCATTTGCAATGCAAATTTCTCACATATGCAGTGAAGTTGCTATTACAGTTTGATCAAGAGATGGTTTAAAAATATATGAACTGAACAGTTTATGAATAACTTCTTTTGGCAGCGTGTAATTGGTTCCAGTTCCAGTCCAGAGAGCAAGAAACCTCATCTCAGACATTTGCATTAGGTCCCGAAGGGATATCAACCCTCTTGCTTCAAAGCACAAACCAACCTGTAACTGTGGAAATTGCAAGGAAACTTCCAAAAAAGTGCGTGTTTTTGGCACTTACCTGAGACACTGTTTTTCCACATGGTATAAGGCATAGTACTAGGTACTCTAAGGAAAAGGCACTGAATTAAGACTAACTGGGTAATACTTCAATATTCTCTTTTCTTTGCACCTGTCCATTCTTCAGATCAGTTACTTAGATTCCTACTAGAGGGTTCAGATGTATCTCATTCCTTAATAATTAACATAAGTAACGTGGTCTTGCATGGCAAAAGAGATTTATCAGCTGATCTTTCTCATTCCAGCTTTAGCCTACCATTTTTTTCAGCTGAATGAAATATTATTCTGACTGCTGTCATTAGTTAGAAAAAGACAAGTTAAATAGATCTGTCACCTTTAAACTTCCTGTAATGATTTAGTAAGGTTTTGTTAAACCTTTCAAATATGTGTGTGTATATATATATTCCAGATTGATTTCAACCCTGTATGTTAATGGCAGCTCTAGATGTACAAAGTACAGGATATTTTGTATCTATTTATCTCCATTTTGCAAAAACTAATTTTGCAAAAGCTAGGTGGAATCTGATAGAAGGTCTCTCATGTTCTATTGTATTACAAAGAACTACTCATGACCAAGTTCACTAAATGAAAGTGGAAATCATAGAATCATAGAATCATTAAGGTTGGAAAAGACCTCCAAGATCATCAAGTCCAACCATCAACCCAACACCACCATGCCTACTAAAACGTGTCCTGAAGTGCCACGTCTACATGTTTTTTGAGGGGCTGGTGACTCCCATCACCTTTCTGGGCAGCCTGTTCCAATGCTTGACCACTCTTTCAGTAAAGAATTTTTTCCTAATATCCAATCTAAATCTACCCTGATGCAACTTGAGGCCATTTCCTCTCATCCTATCCCTTGTTACTTGGGAGAAGAGACCAACACCCACCTCACTAGAACCTCCTTTCAGGTAGCTGTAGAGAGCAATAAGATCTCCCCTGAGCCTCCTCTTCTCCAAACTAAACAATCTCAGTTCCCTCAGCTGCTTCCCATCAACCTTGTGCTCCAGACTCTTCACCAGCTTCCTTGCCCTTCTCTGGACACATTCCAGCAACTCAATGTCCTTCCTGAACTGAGGGGCTCAAAACTGAACACAGTATTTGAGGTGTGGCCTCACCAGTGCCAAGTACAGGGGCACGATCACTTCCCTACTCCTGCTGGCCACACTATTCCTGATACAAGCTAGAATGATATTAGCCTTCTTGGCCACCTGGGCACACTGCTGGCTCATATTCAGCTGGCTGTCAACCAGCACCCCCAAATCATCTATGTTTTCTTAAGTAAAGGCTAGTAAAAAAAGTCTTACTATGTTGGGATCAGAGTGGAAACTCACTAGCAAAAATCATGAACATTAGCCATTACAAACCAAAAAGACTGAAATCCTCCTTCATTTTTGGGCAGCTTATGAGCCAGTGTACAGGTCCAGATGCAAATGTGGCACCTTGACACCAGCAGAGATTAGCTGGTTGGTCCCTTACAACCTGCTCATGGCAACTCAAAAATCAGTTGACAATGACTTTGCTGTGTGGACAGAAGAGAGACTGTATAACCTCTGACTTGGAGATTAACTGAGCACAGAGCAAAGGGAGCAACTGTGGCAACAAGGCTGCAGGAATGATAGTTATTACAATGAAATAAAATGCTTCTTTCCTAGCCCTAATGTAGCTTATTTAATGTAAATCTGGTTGTTAGCTCACTTCAAAACGCCTGTGATAAATATTGGAGACACCTTTAATCACTGCTTTATTATTTGTCTTTCATCTGCTAATAGGAACAAAAGAAACTTATTTTTCTAAGAGGAAAGGAGAATTCCTATTGCCCCACACTGCATATATACTGCTTATCCTCATATTGATAAAACTGGTGGGCTGTCCAGTGTAAATGCACAAACAAATTATTGAAGAGATATTTTCAATAAAACTTAAACTTTAATGTCAGCTCTTATTTTTGAAAACTTGCATGGAATCAAATGCATGTTGAAAGGGCAGGTAGAAGGTTGGAGATCACCATGCATGGCAGTATTCTTGGGGCAGGAGAGCAATTTCATAGTAACTGTGGATTGATACTTCTGCAAAGAAATGAACAATATGATTGGAGGACAGCTCTGAAACACTTTGTATTGCAATAATATTGGAGGCAGCCGATGGAGCTAAGAGTAAGGATAGATACTTGCTGTGTATTAATAAGGTTTCTGTAATTATTTTCATACCACAGGAAATGGGGTGTATGTTGTGATCAAATGAATGTTGAAGGAAAGGTCCTCCAACTACATAAATGTGGACACCATGATCTATTTGCCTTGAACATTAGAATTCTTTAACCTTGAATGTCAAGTAATTCACACTTTATGGTTTCAACTGTATAATAAAAAAAAAAATCAGAGCTTTTCACAAGTTTTACATTAGTGTACAATTCCCAAGGTATCTCTGGGGGAAAAAAAAAAATAAAGAAAAGGAATCTTGATAAACCTGTCATTATCCAGTCCAAAGCAGTTCTCCTAGACAATTACCAGGATTTGTAAAAATCATCCTCCTTCTTAATTGTCAGCAAAAGGGCAAGAGTTTTCAAAAATAGCAGCTTTGCCGCCATGTTACCTGCCCAGACACCAGCATCTCACAGTGTCACGGCAAGACACCTTTCCTCCAGCAGCCACAAGAACAAAACAGTCACGTTTTCCACTGAAGCTTGTTGTCTAACCCATCCATACAGTAATTCACTTTCCTTTACATATCCTTTCTGTAAAACAAGGGCACAGTTTCAAAGGCAATGAATGCTCCCCCCCTCCCCCCAGTTCTGGGATGCCAACCTTTATATCCACTGTTGAGACATTTTTAGACTATATTTGACACACCGTAAGTTTGGAGCTAGGACTTACAGACGACACCCTCAGCATCTGAACCGAAAGCCTTGGTTTCTATCACAAATGTAATAACTATGTCAACACCGTTCTGCAATACTTTATTTCAAAACCAATTTACCAAATTCCACAATCAACATAAACCAGTCAATGACAAACTGCCGTATTAATGAAATGGAGAAACTAGTATGACTTCTACAAAATTTACTGAAACTCGTAATATGTATCCAGATCAGTATGATTGCATTTTGATATACATTTTCCCACTTCTCCACCTGCACCGTTTACCTCAGCCTACAACACATCTCAAACTCAGCCTGGACTGGAAACCTGTCCACAGCTGGCAAATGTTTTTTTTTTTTAAACCAAACTGCTCCAAAACAAAAAATTGCAATACCCGCCATCCTACCTTTATAACCATCATGATAATTGCCCCTCAGAAGAAAGCGCTCAGGAACTCTGGATACAATGTGTGGGTATTTCAGTGGTATTTCATCCAGTACAGGCGGGGAAACCACACCGGTGGCACTGAATTGCCACTGCACCTTGATAGAGGATGGTTTTATCTACTAAGTTTAACAAAAAACTGCCTCTGACCTAAGTCAGAGTCTCTGATCTTCAGAGATCTATAAAATGCCTTTGAGAGATGGTGGATGGGAATTTAATTAAATAATTAAAAAAATTTAAAACAATCAGAAGACACACAAGTTTTATAAACCCCTATGGTATTGCCCTCAGTCTGCCATTTGATCTCTCTGATCCTCCTGTGAGAACAACTTCTCCTCTTGGCTGTTCCACCACGACGGAGACTGTCACCTCCATACCTGCCAACTCCAAAAGTGCTAATTATTCTTTTTTCCTCTTGTCATCTAATTGATCAGTATAATTAAATTAAAATATGAGCAGTTGTTTCTAACTTGTGGTTAGCTTTGAGTTTGTTGCTTCTTTGTCAGACATCGGGAAAGTACTGTATGCCAGAAAGCTTTTTATTTCTGCAGCAAGGCTGCTTAATAAAACCTGTGAAAGTTCCCTACACTTTTTTTTTTCTCTTATGTTCTTAGACTAGTATAGCTACAACACAAAATAGCTGTTACTATATATTTGTAAGGCAAATTCTGAGTTAGTTGAACCAATTCATTACTGTAAAAATAAGTGGGATCTGTTGCATTTCGTCTTGTTTACATTTCTTTTCTGATGGATAGAACTTTGTTTGCTTCTATCCACTTTAAATAAATTACACACTTGAACAGTCATAATGGGGAAAGTTTAGCAAAGTGTCAAGCACTGAGCCAAAACTCATTGCAGGGAACTTCTTACATGTTAGAAGTCCTGTAAATTTATTTTCTTTGCACCAATTTTCTACTCAAAACAAGAGCCAACGAGTCATTTTTTCTATCTGTTTGTCTTAGCTATGGGACTTCCTTTCACTTTTGAAACTTGGAGTAAATCGTTTAGGCTCTAAAAAATTTTCAGAGCTCTGAAAAAAATTTGCAAACTTCTTAGGATGCAGTCACATAGGAATATAGGAATATATAGGAATATATGAATTAGTGTAAGTGAAAATTTTTAAGACAGACAGGATTGATTTTCTTCTTGAAGTAGGGTGTTGTGCTCCACACACAATATGTTCATTATTAAACATTTACATTTTGGTTTCTATCATTATTTTTTTCTTCTGGCTTTTGGCAGCTGTCAAAATTTATAGAAGAATTTGGAAGAACTTAAAGTCTGTAGTATTTTCTGGTTACTTTGAATTCATCTGGAATGTGTAGACTGACTTTTGCAAATATTTTCTGTCTCGTTCTATTCAGATAGAGATTCTATTCTATTCTCTATTTCAATGAGACGCCTTGTCATGTATGTGCTGGAACGTAAGAGGAACTCCCAAGTCCTCCATACATAAAGTGTGTCTTCTGGACACTCTTCTTTCTGTAAAGACTCTAGAGTGATGCATAATTAGAGATTATTGGTATGGAAGTGAAGAGGACAAATAAAATAAACACGTGAAAAATAAAAGGGATTAAAAATAAACTGGTTTCATGATTAACTTCCCTTTAAAAACCTGTCTTTAAGAAATGTTGATGATTCAGACTACTATGTAATACTAGGTCTCTGCAAGACTTTCACTCTTTCATCCCTCCTCCTCTTTATTTTCCACATTTGCTTTATTTAATCTCTGATTAGATGTAAATGCTGGGAATCAGGCAGGGGTCACCTTGAGTTTGTACAGCACCTAGTTCAAATGAGTCCTATTCTTAGTGCCAAAGTTATTACTGGATGTCATAAGATCAACCTCAAAATAGCACTCCAAGAAATCAGTTTCATGGGTCCCATTCCTACAAACACTGCCGGAATTAATTGGACCATTGGAGAAGCATGAAGTAAAATAAGCGCAAACAAGCCTTTGCAGGATCACAGATGCACACTGGAGACTATGAATATATTCTCTGCTGCATTTCAGAGGCAGAAGTCTAAGCATATGGAGCAGGTAAACTGAACTTATGTTACTTAGCATTTATGGAATGAGCAACTGTGAAAATACCGTGAAAATGTGTGAAGGAGAGAACTAAACCTTTTTCATCACATTTTTCACCAAAGAAGTCATTCAAGACAATGGAACTTGTTTAGTACTGAAGACACAAGATATGCTGCCTTTCTTTATTGAAAGTTTCAGCTGAGTGGAAAGAAGAAAATTTTAAAAAATCACTTTCAGATAAGGAAATTATTCTTGGGTGTGGGTGTGGATAGAAAAATAAGGGTAGAGCTTAAGATTAAGCAAGGAGTAGGAGGAAATGTCTGTAGAGGAGAAAGAATTTTATGTCCTTAAATTACAAAGTTAAAAGACATCTGAAATACTATCAGAAATAACATCAGTAAAGAGAATGCAAAATTATGAAGCATACCTTGATCATTTGTCAGTAGAGGTCAAATGCAATTTCATTTTTTCCTGCCAAAATTGAGAATCTATTTTCTTTTGACAGTAAAAAAAAAATGTCATTAACCCCAAATAAACCTCTTTTTAATTTTCTTTCTTCCTTTTTTTTTTTTTTTTTTTAGGCTTTATAAGATAAACAGTTGAGAGAATCATTGAACTGATGGAGGAGGAGTCATAGCCATCAGCCCAGATGATTTTCAACGGCTCTCAGGATGTGTGTGGCCTAAATTCGTTTCCTGTCTCTGAGGCTCAAACCTGCATCTCCTGCCTCCCGAGAGAGACCTCGGGAGCCTCCATTTTTTTTTTTAAAAAAGCAATTCCAGCAGGAAGCTGTTTGAAGGAAACCTACAATAAAATCTCTTTTCAACAAGTGGTGAGTCTCTTCCCAAGGAATTAGGAGACCGTTTAATCACTTCAAATAGGTGGGCGGCACAATATCACTAAATATGGTAAAATATGGCAAAATGAAAGAAACTTTCAGGTGCAACTATACACTAGCATAACTACATAAACCAAAGGCAACCCAGCAGGATAATTCATCTACCACCATTTTTGCTCATAGGTTCCCAAAGCAGACACTCATCTAACCCTGTGGTGGGGAGTCAGATGGAGCCAGCAGGGAGTGTGGGAGCGGGAAGCAGGCTGCCCAGGAGGAAGGTCCTGGCACATCACCTACTCCCACATCCTCTTCTGGCCAGGGAGAGCTCTGACAGGGACTCATCTGTGCACTTGGCGCTGTTGTTCTTCACTTGTCCAGCTCCTACCCTTCTCTCCTCCTCCTTTTGCTTCCATTGGTTTCTAGTATCTACTGTGGCTTTCCAGCTGGTCCCTGAGGTTGGCCAAGATCTGGGCCCAGCCTTTTCTGGCTGTCTGTGAAATACCAAAGCCCTGGATGCTTCCCAGGGGGCTATTTCAGCAATGTTGTGCTGCAGCCAGACAAAGGAGGGATGGGGAGGAAAAACAGGAGCTGTGGTAGGGTGTCTGGAAGAGACGGAATTGTCTCAGGATACTGAGAGCAAAAATAAGCAATTGTGCTGCCCATGGGGTGTTTTGCCTCTGACTTCAACTTAAATAAATGAAAGAACACAGACTTTGTCATCTTAAGCATATAATTCCTGTCATCAGTAACCATCATAATTTTCAATCTCAAGTCAGTAGTGTGACATTGTTCATATTTACAACCATTGGCTCAGTCTCTTGGCTGCCCTAGTGTAGACCCATAAAAGATTTCTAAGATCAGGATTAAATTCTTTCTGGTTTAACCCAATACCCACATCACAGTTATCCTCCTGTAGCTCTTTCTGTCTCTCTCCAGAGAAGTCAGCTGTTGCCCAACAGTCCACCACATTTCAGTCTTCAATTTGCAGAGCCAAAGGAAGTGCAAATGCCTGTAAGTTCACATCTTACTGTGCTACCTTCACCTTTGAAGCAATCATTACAGAACACTTTCCATCAAAACTGCAGCATGGACAACTGTGCAGAGAAAGGCCGTGAATTAAGGACTTTTTTTTCTAATCTTGTCAGGCCAATGTTTTTTTTAAGTGCAGCGCTGAATTAATTTATGATAACAGACAGCTGCATGCAGTAACCTTCCCTCTATACATTACGCAGCAGCACAAATCTGACAAATAATTCAGAAGGAATTATTTGTAACATTCATAATCATACTTACTCACAAATATGCCATAAAATGATCCCAGGCTGGCAGTTTAATAGCTTTATCTCTGATTACTGTTCCCATAAAAACCTCGGAGAAACAGAAGTGCCTGCATTTGGATGACAAAATCCCCAGCAATTTCAAAGACAACTAAAATTTTAAAACAATAAAGATGTTTTTATTGTTCCCTACAGTAAAAGCATGACAGACTAAATAACGATACCAACATAAACTCAAGGAAAGCCTCTCTCTCTAGCAGAGGCTGAGACAGGAATCATTGGCCTCAGGCATTAGCTCAGTCAAGCATTAATAGCAATCTTCATAGCAATTCTTATTTCAAAGTAAAAACAGCCCATGTTAAGATAAAGTTGAGATACTTTTTCAGTTTTAATGTGTTTTTTTCATTCAAATATCAAAGGTGCTTTGGCACAGGGTTTTCAAAACAGTTTTCTACTCTCCGTGCATTCTTTACTCTGCACAGATATTGTAATTGTCAGTAAAACACATCCCCTGTCGTGCAGCTTTCCTTTTATTAAAAAATTGCAACTTTGACCTCTGTTCCTACCTGAGCTGGCTGTTCATTTGTCTTCCTGGGGCCTATCACTTCTTTTCCATACAGCATCTTCATCTTCTCCATGCCCAGACAGAAGGTGAGGAGACCCACTAAGCTGGTAATACAGTTCTGCACTTCCAAATAAACCCCCAGGATTCAGCAGGAGACCACGCTCCACACATGCAGTGATGGGACAGCCGTGCACCATTGCTGGATCTCATCTGCAGGGACCTGAGGAAAAAGGTTGCTCATGGTTATGCTGAGATATGGGTTCTGGTTCTGGTTTATGTGTCACGCAAGGTGAGAGATGTAACAGGATTAGGCATCAGACTTGGTGCTTTCATCAGTTACTGCTCATTTTTACTTCCTGACATTCAGTGTGGGATTCATCTCTCCAAAGGGAAGCTTTCACAACTGGGATGGAGTTCTGGCAATCCCTATATAGCCAGGAAAGAAATGGGCACTTCCAGGGTGCCTGTGGCAAACTGGTTAAAGTACCCGGTTTTCTCCATGGCATATAAATGCAGTTTGTACAGTTAACTTGGCCATCTCCACTGCAGACATGTAAAGGTGTGGGGAAGAGGGGAGATTAATCCCCACCTTACTGCAGTTGTAGCACAATAAGTAGGGCAAAAAAAGAAATAAAAAAAAGGGGGGGAGAGGGATGTTTTAAAGCAGGTATTTTATAATGGCTATCCTTATTCTTCCTTAATTAGATGTCTTTGGGCTGAGCAGAGAATTATCATTAACAAAGAATGAGCAAAAAATTTTTTGTTTCTAAGCATGCACCCACAGTGATAATGCAGTAGAGTTGCTTTTAAGAGGTCATGTCTATCCATCCTGTCATCCCAGAGCTAAAACACCAGTATGTCTATGGCCTCCACAGTATTTGAAATTTCTTTGAACTCTGTTGTCTAGCCCAGTAGAATATCGATGATGACATTACTCTAACATCTGCATAAGGTAATCCTATATCTGCACATCGTATTATTCCTCCATTTCCAGTCAAAGAAGTAGCACTAGAGGAATGGCTTTTTGTCACTGGAATTATATCTTCTCTGCCAAGAATCTAAAATGTTCTTACTGGTAAGGTTTTATCTACAGAGAGAAAACCACAATGCCTGGAGTGCTCTCGGCATAAAAAAGGGGTTATGAAACTAATCAGTGGTTGCAGTAAAAGGGTTTGGAAGCAGAAATTTGTCTCCCATGGGAAATTCTAACACTTGAAATGGGTTTAATTCTGAAATTGAGAAAAAAAGTGCAAAAATATTAAAATTAAAACAGAAAGAGAGAGAGTGATTCATAACCAGCAAACCATTTTGTTTCAATACAGTAAAACCACAGAAAATTGAAATTAAAATACTAACTTGAAACAACAAAATAGAAGATACATATTTTGCCAATGCAAAGAAATGAGCTGGAAAGAATAATTTCTACTGCCTTTTATACAGAATTTCATGAAATGGATACACTCTTGTGAAGCTTTTCAGCTGCTAAAACTGTCCTCTCCAATTTTCACTGAATGACATTTATCAGCAGCAAAATTTTCTATCCAGTTTTTGAATGGATCTCTTTTAGGGGGTTGTGTAAGAAGTGGTTAAAAGCTCCCAGGAGCAGTCTAGTGTTGTCGGACCCAGATCGGTCTAAGGCGGCAATCAGGGGGAGGTTTGTGGAGAGAGGCTACAGGTTGCCACAGGCCAGCTGAGATAAGCTCAGATACAGACAAGGTTGAAGGCTTTCTGCAGGGTGGAAGTAAAAGCAGCAATCTCCAAAGGTTCTTGCTTTTATGGACAAGGGCATTAGCTGAAGTTAGGCCCTTTGAGAGAAAAGGTACCTGGTAGGTCCACTCACAAGTGGAGTCCTCAGTTATAAAACAGAAAAGGCAGCAAGTTTTTAGGGTTCATTGCTGTTTGGTAAACAGTTAAAGAAATAAAGAGGTTAAAAAAAACCCCCAAGACCTAGTCACTTTTTTTTTTTTGTCACAATGGTGGATACTTGCATCCACCTCAGTTTAATATTTCTGTTATGGATCTGGATGATGAAATACAGCATGCCTATACTCTTGCACATCTTCTCAAACAGGGCTGGCTGCAAGTATTTTGGAGAAACAGGTTCTGTTTCAATGTAAGCTTGATAACTTTGAAGAAATGATCTGCAATCAACAATAGCCAATTGTGACAAGCATTCTTTCGAGAAAAAGGAATCAAGGAGATGCATAGAAAATGGAGTAAAAATGTCTTACACAGCTTCCTGGCAGAAAAAGAACAAAAGGAGGTCACACTTGGTCACACTGTGAATACGATTTACTGTGGTACTCAGTCTTTGGGAAGTATCTACATGGCAACTGGAAGAGCATCAGCAATGATGACTAATGTAAGCAACATACCCAAAGAGGTAGATTGAAAGAGAGAGAACAGCAAGAATGACAAGAAGTTTGGAAGTAAAAATCTTTGAAGAAAAGTGATGTTTAGCATCTAAAAATTTTTACTGACGAGAATTGTACAATATTCTTATCTATGTATCTTAGGCTCATTATAGTTGCCAAAGTATTGTGGATTACCAGCTTCCAGATGATAGTAGTGTGTTGTGTTTAATCTGTGAAGTCTTGACCTAAGATGATGGAAGAGTTATGCTTAATGCTGTGAGCTACTAATTCATACAAAAAGTAAAGAGATAAAGAAGTAAATTTTAAAACAGGAGGATGTGAAGAAGGAGCAACCATCAGTTTTCTATGTTTTCTCCCTAATTCAGAAATAAAATAGTACTGAGCTTTGTCCCAGATTACAGAGGAAGAGGAACCGGGAAACTAATTTTCTTGTTTTGAGTGTAAGAAAGGCAAGAATTTCAGCAGGAACTTCTGACTGCAAGCTGCAGTGGCAGGAGATTTTTCTTTGATGCTAATGCAGCACTGGTAAGTGAGTACTCTGATGGTGCTCAGTAAATTATTCTGCTTTGTATTGAGCCAGACATCAGTCAATGCAGAGATAAGATGGAGCTTTGCCAAGTGGACAAAACCATAGACTCTCTGACTTGCATTGGTTTTTTTTTCCCTTTAAGGGGAAAAAGGATATAACAAAATGTATTTGTTGGTTAAATGGACCTTATCTCAGTTACATGGTTGTACCCTACAGCACTAACACTGGGTACAATTAACCTTATTCCAGATATACGATACTGAAATTTTCATCAGAAGCTGTCCTGAAATTTGGGGCTATTCTGCTATAAAATGAGACCAGAACAAAAACCATCATGCATAGCACTAATCCAAATGAATGACTGAACCAGTGATTTTATAGCCAACTTTAAATCTATTTTTGACAACAATCCATCTTTTCAGAACAATAGCCTCTAATTAGAGGCGTGCAAAGTTTGTCTGTGGACTTTTGGCAGATGTTTACCTAAGCATACTGCTGTTTCTATTTCACAGCCATGTGTTAAATTGACAATTACCACTGTATCCTCTAATGCTAAACTTTGGCAGCTTTGTCAGATGCTACCAGCCAACAGTGAAGACGATGAGGTTGAAGGAATGCCTGCACATGTCGAATGTGCCATAGGCACCAGGTGGAAGCACCTGAGTAATTTGGCACTCAATGCTGACCTACATTATGGAGGGTTGAGACCATCCTGTTAAGGAGACATATGAGCCAACTATGTGAGAGTCAAAGCTCCAATATGCTTACATAATGTTCCACAGCCTGGAACATAACTTAAGTGACTCCTTTTCAAAAGACTGAAAAGGATTTTGTCTGATATATAACAGGAACTGACAATTGCATTGCCAGTATTTTTGCTACCGATTTGGTTTACAGTTTTGTGCTGAGAACAAAGATGCAGCAGATCCACTTCACTGTAAACAGGCATCGTGCACAAAACCCTCACAAATTTTTAATGAAATAAAATTATTTTTCTTGTAATTTGTACACCACAGTCACCTTCTGCAGCTCCTGTAATAAGTCTCCATAAAATAATTTTCATGTCTGTCTCTCACATATCAGAAATAACTCATTTGTCTGATATTTAATGGCTCATGATTGCCATGCATGTTATACTACATAGCAAAACTGGGATCTAAATCCTGAATCTTTTACAAGCCAGGGCAAGATCTTTCAGCTCAGTCTCCTCTTCTGTAAAAATGGGATAGAAATCATACTTCAGAGAGGCACTGCGGTGTCAACTCATCAAGTACACAGTGTTTTGTACAAGGCTCTGGGAGAGCCATGGCCAGATATGTCTGTAGCAGTTTCAGATACCAGACATATTGACAGAAGGTAGCAGGGCAGTCAGGAGGTAAAGTTTTAAAAACAGACTTAAAAAAAATTCTCATGTCTGTCAATACTGAAATTCCATTGCTTTGCAGGTAAACTTTTAGGGCCCAGACATCTTTTTCAGATATGTTCAGAATTTAAGTTTTAAAAATGTTAAATTTAATTTTTTAAATGAATGCTAATGCTGCAAATCCTGACAACTTAACTTCCCTGTCCCAACCGCGTTATCTGTAATGTCCTATGTTTTCTTCCACAGAACTCTTCATCTTTTGGTCAGTTATATGTCTACCAGGGATCTCCATCACTAATACATTAAAGAGCTGATTTAATACGCAAATAATGCTAAAACATTGAAGAGCAAAACTTATTCTCCTCCACTCAACACACAAATTTGCCAGATCCCATTATACTGCTCAGCAACTTGTATAATTTACTTTCCTTAGGAAATTCTTGGAGAACAAAAGGGAGAAAGTCTTTACCTAAAGGGTTTAAAAAGATGGCACAGCCTTAGACAGCACAGTCTTTGCAGCAAGTAGAGTTTTGTCTTTTGCTGAGCTTGCCAATTACTCTTTGGCTTCGAAAAGGGAATATTGAACCAGGAAGCACCAAGCAGCTATTAAATGAAAAGTTTTAATTTTTACTTCTTAATTTTAACAACCTAACACTGCAGAAGACTGTAGGTCATTAGCAATCCCCAAAGGTATGACTATTTCCTAGTAAATCCTAGTATACAATTCAAAACTTTGGACTTGCATATCTATATGCAACTCCAGTGAAGGTTTGTAGTACCAATCACTCCAATCAATTGTCATCTTGTATATTTACACTACACAACTTATCCTGTCCCTAATAGCTATTATAACAGCTATTAATATTAATATAATAGTATTAATAAGAATAACTGGAAAACCAAGCATTCAACAGTCTGGAAGAACTGTTGTCTGTCTTATTGATTATCCTACAGACTGCAATTATAGGTTTATGCTATATATCCTTCCTGCAAACAAGGACTGAAGGCCTTGACTAGAGGATGCTTGGATCCACAGAAATCCTATCTGCTTGCATTCAGGCATTAGCAGAAATAAGCTTTTAATTTCTGTATGGATATGTTAATTCTTAGTGACTCCAACACTAAGGATTACTATTCTAATAGCTGGGATCGAGAGCCCCAAATATTGGACAGCTATATGTGAAAGCACAATTACAAGGAGAGAAATATAGAAACAAATGCTGTGGTGAGAGGAACACGATATAAAGCTTGATGTAATGCAGCCTGAGAATTGCACATGGGCCCCATCTGACAGACTCAATGTTATCTCTCTGAGAGTTACCCAGGTATCAAGGTTAAAAGTTCTCAGCAGTCAGGTTCTGTATAATTCACTGGTAGTGGATTAAACTCATTTAGTTTATTTTTAAGTTCTCCCATCTCTTCCAGATCTCATAAATTGATACAACTTGAGAAATAAATGACAATTTAGGCTATTGCATGGAAGAGGTGTCATCACCTTCTTTCTGTTTTGTGGAAAGCCAAAAGGTACTAGGTGGGTAAAATTATCCACCCTCAATACCCCTACACAAGAGGGAAACTTTAGGTGTGCCCGGTAGGAAGGAGCTCATCTCTGATGTCAGGGGAATGGCTGGTCTTTGGATTCTTGTGTGAGTGAGTTGTAGCAGTATCACTGTAGCTGTATGGTGTAGAGTGGTCTACATCTGCAAGGGAGATGAGATTAGCTGGGAAAAACTACAGGCTCAGGGCACTCAAGCCTTTGTGCAACAGAGAAATTCTCTGTCCTTGCTACAGAGTATTTAATAGACTCATGGCAAAAGTGACAGTTGGGAGTAATAGCAAAAAATAGCGTAAGTAATTAGACATGGGCACCTGGACCTTTATGATGTTGCTGTAGTCTTAAATCAGGACAGTTCCTTTGATTCTGGCCCTATGAGTAATCATGTGAGCAACCCATACATGCATATATAATCCAATGCATACATTCACTGGTGAATATGCATGAATCCCAAGCAAATTTTTACATTCCTTGGTTAATTTGTTCCCTAATGTAATGTGAGGTGTACTGTACTTTATACTTGTACTTTAAGAGGCATTGCTCATGGACTTTGCACAGTTTACACTGACAAACACATATTTTAGGCTGAAATTAAGCAAGTTGATTTCTCTATATTTGATTTAGTCTTTTTGAAAGATACAGTTTTTACAGAAAGTGGCCGACAAAGGAGAACAAGAACAATTTCATATCCTTGAGTAGGTTGCAGCTAAAGAGGAGTAAGTTCTTGATTCTTCTTTGCAATACTCCAAACAAAGCTCTTCAGCACATTGGAAAAGTTTTAAGAATAAAGACAAGCAGGACCAACCTCCAATAATGCCCATGATGGTTATAGCAATTGACTAATAAAAAGAAAAATTAATGCAAAATTGGAAGAATGTTAACTTCTTATCAAAAAGAAACTTGACCTGATTAGAAAGTACTTGAATATTTAACACATTAAGGAAATACTCACCATATTTCTGTATTTGTAACTGTGCTGTTTAGCATTTTTCTTACTAAAACAAGATAATCTTGTCTCCTCTTGGGTGGATCCTGTCCCTTTCAGATTGTACTGGGAAATTTGGCCATACTTAAATAAGTGAGTTCCAGCTAAAAAATGATCTAATTTCCTATATTTTTCAAATTAAGACCAGATAATGTTAATTTTCATCTTCAATATGTAATTCATAACTACAATAAAGACTTGATCTTTTCCTCAGTTAGCATGAACTTTTACAAATTAGACGCTAATGTCTCTCGTGTTGTACTTACTGCAAATTAGGCTGAGAGAGAAGTTGATTTATTAATTGTCATTGCTGCAGGAGGGCACAGCAACCATAGTGTTAACAGATTAGTGATCTTATACTAAACGGACATAATTTGGTTTGAAAGCACTGACTACCTGAAGTGGTGGTTTCCAAGCCGAATAAATCACCAGGTGCACCTCTGAGAGTAAATGCAAACAATGCTAATGTGCTTGCAGAATTAGATAAGATGCATCAGCAATGTCTCCTACCCCATCTATTTTATGGTCTTAATAATATTTGGTGCCAAATTGAAAGCAAAAATACATTTTTTTGTTTTATATCCCAGAGCTCCATTTGAATAAATGTAGATATTAGGAAATTATTTAATTTAAATTGCCATATGCATAAATTAAATTCTTTGTTTCTTGTCCTAGTCCCAGTATGTATGGCAAAAATTGATTATAGCCTAATTTACAAGGTCTTCCTGCTAGGAAACTAGAGTTCCCGCTCTGCCTTCTCTTTTTAGTATTTGTTTCATGCTTTGCCTCTGAATCTGATATACCTCATATGTAGCTCCAGAGGCTAACAACAGTGCTTCAGCATGAAAACCTCTCAAAAGTGGGGTCTTTCATTCCTCAAATTAATAAAGTAACTTCATGGTGGGAGACGGAAAACACAATCAATGAATTTACTCAGAAACAAGTTTTCCTATCTAGAAATATGCAACTGGAAGAAACAGGAGTAATCTAATGGGTAGTCAGCTGAGAACATGCGTGTTGATAGCCAGGAGTGAATGTGTCCTTCACTGCAGGAGTCAGGGACTCCCTAAGCTGTTTCCAACTGATGGTATCACAAATAGCTGTCTTGCGTGATCATTGCTAGTGCCTGGTCATGAGTTACAAAGCATGCTGAGGTCAAAGAATACTGGATCTCAACAGTACCATCAAGTTCACTGCACAAAATTATAAACTCATCGTATCAGGGAGGTTTCATCTACCGGGAACCGAAACTTTGTGAAATGTCCTAGAGTATGCTCATTTTGGCAAGGAAACTTAAATGATATCTTGTTTCTGACTAACTGTTGTGCTCAGGGTCAGCTGGCAAGCAAGCTTGCAAGCACAAGGCAGTGCAGGCACAGTACAAGATCTACAGTGTTGTTAAATGCATCATTATGCCACAATGTTATGCTCATGATGTCAGAATTACATCGCCCATGCAAGATATAGATGGTTGGTCTAGGCATCAGTGGTGAGGATTCATAGAACCATAGGATCATAGAATGATTTAGGTTGGAAAAGACCTTTAAGGTCATCAAGTTCAACCGTTAACCTAACATTACCATCCCACCACTAAACCATGTCCCTAAAGGCATCAGGTGAGTCAAAGCCACGCAGAGATTAAATATTTAATGACTCAAAATCACATATACCAAAAGGCAATGCAAATCCAGTCTGTTATTGTTCTTAAAAACAAAAACAAAAAAAAAGGATAAGTCATGGAAAAGACTCAGGGACACAGGACAGAGTGTACAATGTCATAGCAAAGGTGGATGGCCTTGCTACATGGAAATATCTATACTGTTTTGTTGAATATGGACATTCTATTAGCTTATGAACATCTATAGCTGTATTACATATAGCATGAAATTAGCAGGAAGGCAAGTTTCTTGCCAAACAGCCAAACATACGCACAAGCAAAGCTTTCTCTCTTCAGAGATAAACGGTAAGCAAAAACCAGCAGAGCAGCAGCAAGAAGTGGATCAAGAAGAATTACAGTTCTTTTACAAAGGCTTAAAAACTGTTTGTAGTTTTAAAGGTAGGGGTGTCAAGCCATTTCTCGGTGGTGAGAGTCAAATACAGTTGACTGATGAAAACAAAATCTTGGCATGAACATTATTGCAGTTTATTAAATGGTCTGTCATCTTTGATGAAGTGCTATAGGAAACCCCAAAGCAGCAACCAGCAACCCTAGCAAATTTGCACTCTCAAAGCTACCAAACGGATGTCACCGGGTGAGACAAAAGGCATCATGGGTACTCCTATAAAGTGATACATGGATGGTGGCCAGCAGATGATCACGTTACTGGTGCAGGTAAGGATCAGTTCTCAGGAAGTTCAGTGACGCAAACAGTATCCCCCCCCCTTCATAAATCAGAGAAATGACCATCCATGCCTTGATAAACCATCGTATTTCACTGTGCTCAACTTCTGCAAAAATCCTTGCAAGACCACTAGGCAGCTGCCCAGTTAGGGAGCTTGCTGAAAAACTGCTTCTGAAGGGCAATTGAGCTTTCAGCGTGATTGAGACCTGGATGTTGCAATCCCTTTTTCCAGCTGGATAAAGTCAGGTGAAGTGTGCAGCAAAATGAAGACTTGCATATAGCTGGTGTCAGATGAAAGCCATTGAGCTCGTAAGTTATGAATGTCTTTGGAAGTCTTTGAAAAAATTCTTATGTCCAGACAGTTTTATGAATGTTGCTCACTACCTTCATGGCCTAAAGATGAGTGTTCCTGATCACAGCAGACTGCCACAACATTTCACTGTCAGTGGTACCAAGTAAGTCTGTATTTGCCTCCTGCTTCCCTTTTATCGTAACTTCTGCAGCAATATTTTTATGCCGCCACAATGGAAAATCTACATTCAATAACCAGGTGGTGTTTTCACCGTGCAGAAACCTGATGTGAAATCAAAGGTTGTAGAGCCTTTGTTTATTATCATATTATTTTTGACACAAAAAGCACTTTATAGCAACTTCTACAATAAAGAGGAATCAATGTTCATGGTGTTTCTTTGCTACCTGTGTTCATTGCACAGTCTCTTTATTTCTGTTTGTCTAATATGTGATGCAAACTCACATATGTGAGGGATGCACTCAATGCCTTAACCAAACCAGTGGCAGTTTGGTACTGGCTCCAAGGGAGGTAAAGGCCTGAGCCATGGCTGGACCAAGAACTCTGGTTCTGGTCTGTTCCCAGAGAATCCACAAAGGAACCGAATGGCATGGTGAGCATCAATGCATATGAGCTTGGAACACCAAACATGCAATTAACATATGAATAGCAGATGGCTTTTCCAAAAGTCATTTATTAAGGAATAAAGAAATACCTTGCTTACCTTTCCCTTTGCATGTAATTTGACTAAAAGCCACTTTATCCCATAAATATGACAGCCTACGTGAGCCTTCTTTGAACTCTCCCTGCTAGGCAGCGTGCCTGCATGATGGTGATCCCCACTTGAGCTGGGACGCCTCTCAAGGTTGCTCACCAGTTATCCACTGTGGCAGCCATAGCAAGTGAAATGTGGAAGAAAAGGTTTAAGAGCCAAAAAAAAATGGCAAAAAGATTGCTGAAAGACTCTAAGAAGTGGGAGGAAGAAAGTGGCAGCACCATGCATACAGAGAGGGAAAAGGAGCAGATAAAGATGAGAAGGAGGAGGGAAAGAAACAAGAGAGACTTGTTTCCTTCTCTCAGAGTGCCTGCAGCACCGTCTGTCCCCAGCCTCAGCTGCAGGATGAAAGGCACTCCTTCCCAGCTGTCAATATGTCTATTCATGTTCGTAAAGCTGACCTAATGAAAGAGGAATACCTAGAAATGTAAGGCTGGAAAAATCCAAGCACCCCATCCAGGAAATGTGAAGGACAAACAACTGCCTTGTACTCCAGTTTTTATCAGTAAGGTATTATTAACAATTAAATTTACATCCGAATTAGGCAGAACAGTGGCCGCCCCTGGAGCCCAAGCAATTAGATGATTTACTGAATTTGCAGTACGTCTTACACAGGCTTACAAGGCAAACCTGAGACGAAATGTAAGGCCTTGCTGTAAACACACAAATCACTGTACAAGGCAGAGAACTAGAACTGACTCCTCCAGCCCCAATGAATAACCAGAATTCTGTACTCCGAATATCTGAGACTTTATAGTATCTGATACCTGATATCTCATTAATGTGCTGTTCCAAAATCCTCACAGCAAAAACACTGAAGAAGCCTGAAAAAATCAGATGTTTGTATACAATCTGCAATCAACAAATAATGTTAATTTTTGAACTTTTATCTATTAACAGCAAACTTCTGCAGTATTTCAGAGCTACATTCCTGTGACTGCAAACACAGTTTACTGCAGAATAAATAAATAAGTGACTGAAAAAACTTCTATTCAATTGCCCAGTTTAAGTACCATCCATTTATTCATTATGTTAGAAAGAAAGGAAATCCCCAAAGGTCTAACATATTTCAAAAGAATAGGGGTTTCTACAATGTCAAAACTATTGAAGTAGATTCTGAGCTGGATAACAAGTATTTAAAGTGAGGTCTGTACAAGATTTTATATCACTTCTCCATGTGAGGTCAAAACCCATGTTCACATGGAAATGCCTATTTTAATGATCATTCTGCCAGAGATTGTTCCACCTTTGAGATAATTTTATATTTGTGATTAAGAAGTGCAATTCACAGTGCCACTTGGCCCCCCATTACACGCATCCAGGCCTGCAATGTCAATCTGTACAACTAAGTGTAATATAACTGTTGATGTTAGTTTAGTTTTAACGTCTCCTCAAAACCTCCATAGTACACTGATCAAATTTTCTCAAAGCAATTTACCATTAGAGTACCATTATATCAAAATTCTAAAAAGCAGGATATGAATTTAGACAAAAATGTGTTTTGAAAACAGTGGAGAAAGCTCTTTGACAGTGTTGAAATATCTTGTTTTGACATTTTCAGCATAAGAAAGTAGGAACAGGAGTTTGCTAAGCAGGAACAGTGTTAAATGATTCTGTACAGTTCCAGAATCTCTATTTTGATCATTTCAAAGCTCTGTTTACAGTAGCTATTATTTATACCAGATTTCTCCAGTGAGGAAACTAGTTCACTAGGAAATTAAAGTGTTTTGATATGGACATCAAAAAAAAGCATAATCTTAACCCATCCATGCTTTAAAAAGATCTTTCAAGAAAATAGCAAATCTCTAGTTATGGTCTGTCATTTTCTTACTCAGTTTTTAGGCAGAATGGAACTAACTCCAGGTTATATGCACTATCCTCTTTAAGTCACATTAATGGTTCACGTTCTCATTGTCACACTTCCATTCCTGGACTATAGGGACCAATTTCATGTTATATTTAGGGTGCCTGTTAGAGTTCAGCAAGAGATTTCTGGTCCAAATACCACCCAGTCAGTTGAATTCTCCCAATTCAGTGGCACTGCTAATCTCCGACTTGCCTTGGAAGGAAGAATAGGGGTTTTAGCAAACAAACTACAAGGATTAAAAATAAGGTGCTGGAGTGAAATTTCAGAAAAGAAGGCACTTCCATCAAGTCATGGAGTAGCTCTGTGCCTGTGTTGTCAATAAACCCAAATGCCAGCCTATAGCTCAGAGTGGACTTTAATCCAGGGTTTGTGAGCAACGTTAAGGAACAGAGTAACGACTCAGGCAATTGATAGTGTGTAAGTAAATAGAGTGGATAATGAAACAAGGGATGAAAGGAGGAAAAACAACTGTCCAAAGTGTGTAGGTTAGATGGGTATTCTTTCCTTTAGTCCTTTAGTTCCTCTTAGTCTCTTTTCTTGCTGAATTCTTACTGTTATAGCTCATGGCTCTACTGAATTATGAATTGTCTGTGCAATTTATGTCATGTGGGAAGTGAGACTTAAGGTCAGGCTTATATTGTACTCACAAGTATGATCAAATAAATTACACTATCAGATTAAACTTTTAATTAGCAACAAGATCTTGGACAAAGGAGCTATTTGCCCTTGTGGGTACAATACTGTTCAAATTATAGTTCCCAATAAACAAAAGATATCAAGGCTATGCTAAAGTGTGGTTGACGAGATATTATGATCTGATAATGAGGAAAAATAGAACAACAAACAAACATATTTATTTTCTGCTAAAATGAAGGACTGAAATAACTATTCAGTTTTTGATATTGATAAGGTAATCTGCACACTTGACAGATTTATTTACAACTGAATTTCCTGAGTCATCTTGAAGATGTCATAAGAGTTGCATATAAATTATTTTTAAGACACATAAAAAGAGCTGAGACCATTAAATATGTAATACAGAGGTTTATTAACAAAAGAAAAGGTCTTGTCAAAAGTATCTTCAGTCAAAAACTGATTCAGGGCATCTAGTTTGTCTCAGTTCATTAGGGCTGCCTAGGAAGTCTCATTCCCACAGATCTGCTAAAGAGGGACACAACTCTCTGAGGCTGTGCAATTGGCCTGATTTGAGCAATGTAATTGCCAGGTCTCTGTTGCCTATTCATGCTAAGCTGTCTTCTACCAGCTGACTTGGAAACACAGAATCCCTTTAGACAGTCCTGGTCTATACATCTGGGGCTGATTTTATGTTGTGTGTTTCCTGTACCAAAGCAAGAAACCTTTTGGACAAGTAACCTAACTGACTAAAGAGGAGCTGTAGCTATGACCTAAATGCCCTAAATTTTATAATTCTTCATGGGTTGTGCTCTGTATTTGAACCTAGTACCACTCTGTCAGTCATTCCTGCATCAGCTGAACAAACTTCTCCCACTACCAGTTGCTTGAAAGGAGATTTGAGAAACTTTGAGGCCAAATAATGAGATTTCTATGGGGTTAGACAACCACAGAAAGGACTTAAAATGTTACCTGGTACTTAACTAGATTTTCTTGTTATTTACATTCCAACTCATATTGAATTCAGATATGGGTTGGATTGCTAAAGGGCACTGAAAGAGGTAGATTATACCATTCCATAGGCTACTGACTGGCTCGTTCAGTTGTCCTAAATTAATCTAAAATTTTGGCTGTCCATTCTTGTTTGAGATGCCAAGGAAGAGCTGAGATATACCTATGGAGCTGGCAGAGGTGACACAGCAGTTAGAAGACATACATGGCCTGGGGGTGAGATTTATTCACAGATTCAGGTGTCAAGATTTAGGTATCTACAGACAGATATTTCCAGATGACATGTCTGGAATTTGGAACTTTTTCTGTGGCTCTTTTCTCATTCTGTGCAGCACAGAAGTTCAGTAAAAGTTCTTTTTCACCAATAGTGACTTGTTTCTTTCAATGTCACCAAAAATAAGCTGACAGAAATGCATAAGTACTACTTAAGTTTAAGTAGCAGCAAGGGAGGTTTTTTGCATTGACATGACAAAACGCCCAGCAAAAACACTCTATGTCAAGTGCCTATCAATTCTTCTTTGCATTTCAAAGGTAGGCAGATGCATCTGCATCTTTTCTGGAATATATTCATCTTCACTGACATAAATAATAGTGAATGGATGGTTTCATTGTATCATTGTGATTGAGAGTGACATGATATCTATGAAGCAGTAGATGTAAGTTAAGAACATCAGCTATGTACACATTATCGAAATGTTTGGATATATGATGTAAGTTATAAAATAGCTATTAATATCAGCATTAATTTGAGAGGGAGCAGAACTGAGTTTGCAGATGCAAAACCCTGGAATATACATACATTTTACACTAGACCATTATGAACTAAAAAAAAAAAAGACTGTCTTAGAAGAAGACTTAGTAAGTTTTTCTCCTCAGCCACCTAAGTATCATAGTCTAGCCCAGGGTCAGGCTTCCTTATAATCTACGTGATAGCCTGTTAGTCAGGCCTTCTCTCGATATATGTGCCCCAGTTTCCTTTGAAAAATTGTGCCTAGAACTCAGGTGTGCTATGTCGTGGGTAGATATTCAAACCTTTAGAATACTAATCATGAGGCGGAGTATTTAGACACCTAAATATGGATGAATGTGAGCTGTATATACCCAGATCCCCTGCAACAGATGGTTTACAATTAAGGAACCTCCAAGCTAGTTGTTGACAGCCAAAATTTGTAGACAGGCCTAGGCAGTCACAAGAAGGGGATTATCTTGATTGCTGCCTGGAATCAAGTCAGGATCTCCTAGAACATCTAAACCAGACACCTGTGCATGGACAGCGGAATTCCACTATAGCCGTCTCCTGTTAGTTTCAGTGGGGATCTAGTCAGAGTCTGAATCTAGAGAGCTATTAGGCTGACCTAACATAGGTGCCTACCGTATAGGTGTCTACTTCAGGATGAGATGAATAGCTCTTCAGTCTCCATTAATAGCACTGAGTAGATCTCTATCAACCATGATGTAGGTTTAGGCAGCTGGCTCAAGCAGATACATTTACATGTAGACAGCTAAATGTAAGCATGTTCAAGCCTTCAATAATTTATGTAAAATGTTTTAAATTTGTGACATGATAATTTATTCTTTAGTGTTACAGCAAGAACAGAATTTGCTCAGATTATTCTCAGTAAAGTTAGAAAACTGTGTTTCCCTTCATATGGATACTATTTGAAATGGCATGTGGTATAAAGGAGATCACTAAATATAAAACTCAGAGGTGTTATGGAAAAAAAAGCTGGTGACTAATCTCATTGTTTCAGTGTCAACTGCCACCCACTAATATTTATGAGGTGAAAAGAATAAACAACAGTCTAAATGTCTGTCCAGAATGCCGTTTCCCAAATCTTTGTTTAGCTCTTTGCACATTCAATTAGCTTTTTTCTAAATTAAGATGTTATAGAAATGGTGAGACTTAGAGATGGAAAACACTCACTCCCATTGTGTTAGGGCTTTAAAGAGCTGTGCTCCTGTTCCATCCTCAGATCATAACAAACCGATTGCTTTTTCTCCCCTCAGTTCAGAACCAGCTCAAGCAGTGGCTAATGCTCAGATTCAGCTACATGAAAACAGCATTGGTGCAAATCCTCATCTTCACCAGCTTCCCTCTGCCTAGCAGATTAAAAAAAAATGAAAAGACACGCAGTAGTAGTGTTTCAGAGCTCCTAAGCCACTGAAGTAATTGCCTGTAACAACTTACTGCGATTTCCCCCGAAGAAACATACAGGAGTGAATAAGATCAACTCAGTTTTTCCTCAAAAAGATGATCAAAGGTATCAAAGGTAAAATTATCATTAGAGATGCATAATCTTTATTCACTACGACATGGAGCTGATCAGTCCTCAGTACAGTACAGCCTGTCTGTTACAGTGATAAACTATGCTCTTACCTAGGCAAAGATTAGAAATCACACCTTTTCTTGTTACAATTTTCTCAGTCTTTTCAAAACCAGAAAATGGACACCTAGGTACCAAGGATACACTTCTGCTTGCAAAGGAAATAATCAAGGTGTCCTACCCAGTAGATCTACCCATATGCTCCACCTTAAAGCCATAATGACAATGTTGCTGAAGGGAACCTTGAAAGGTGCTAGTCATAAAGCTACAAAAGGCAGGGAGAAAGAAAAATCAGCTTGTCGAACAACATTTAATCAGTTAATGATAGTTCCAACAAGTATAAGAACTCAAGCAGAGAAGGAGGAGATACACCAGGAGAGTGGTGCAGCACTGGCACAGGTTATTCCGAGAGGCAGTGGAGCCTTCAGCCATGGAGGTTTCCAAGACTCAACTAGACAAAGACATGACTGGCTTTTGATCTGGTGCTAAGCAATAGTCTCGCTTGGAGTGGGTGGTTGGACTTGAGACCTCCAGAAATATTGTCCAGCCAACAATTACATGATTCTAAGACGGTGTTGTAGAATGAGACATGTACCAGAGTAATTCAACCAATTTGCAGCAATGAAATACGAAACACATTCAAATCAAACTAAAGGACTCCTTTAAGTCTCAAAAATTAGCCCCTCTGCCACTGAACACAAATCCTCATAACATTTCAGAGGTGCAATCAGGGAAGCAGTAAAGCATTTCCGTATGTCTTGTGTTGAGGAAATTCTAAAACAAGGTTTCAGTTATTGAAAACAATCACACCGAGACTTTTAGCTTTAGCTTGTGTTTCCTTCTGCTGCTGCTCACCTCTAAAAATATGTTGCAGAGGGAAGTCAAAATTATGTAAGGGGATTCCTGGGCATCTGTATCACTCAGAATCACAGAATCGCAAGGGTTGGAAGGGACCTCGAGGGATCATCTAGTCCAACCCCCCTGCTAAAGCAGGTTCTCCTAGAGCATGTTACACAGGACTTCATCCAGGCGGGCTTTGAATATCTCCAGAGAAGGAGACTCCACAACCCCCCTGGGCAGCCTCTTCCAGTGCTCTGTCACCCTCAGAGTAAAGAAGTTTTTCCTCATGTTCAACTGAAACCTCTTATGTTTCAGTTTGTACCCATTGCCCCTTGTTCTGCCACTGGACAGCACTGCAAAGTGACTGGTTCCATCCTCGTGACTTCCACCCTTAAGATATCAATGATAAAAGGCCAAAAAGACCTTTACAAAGTTTCATGCAATAACTCCATTGCAAGAGCAATGTCCTCCTTTTGGACTTCTTGAAGTCTTCCAGTTTCTTTATACATACTAGTAGATAGACCATTAGCATCTAAAACCAAAAGGAGACCAATTCAAGCAACAAACAGTTGGTTTATTACATGTTGCCGTAACGTTGTAATTATTTTGTAATTCCTTTTGCTTTCTTATTCCTCACTTTCTTTATTTTTTCCCCTAATTGAAAGTAATTTTATTTAAATAGTCAGTAGGATGATAGGATAGGAATCAAGTGATTTCATATACAGCAGAAATAATTTGCACTGAAAGCATGCAGTTTCAGGAAACAGCATAGGCTGAAGATTGTTCCTCTGGTCTTCACAGTGAATACTTTTCAATCATCCCACCATTCAAGGTCAATTCATAAAATGGCTTTGCAGACACATAGACCATATTTGCAGTGTGTGTTATTCCCAGCAGATAATGAGACTCACGCCACCTGTTAACACTGAGTCAGACTGGCCCCTTTATCAGCGGATATTTCAAAGAAGGTTCCTTTTGCAGATTTTAAGTCATGCATAGACCCTGTGCCTAACGTGTCATTTGAACTCATAAAAATTTGTCTCTTTTAATATTTACATTCTAAAGTATATTCTTTTGCTCGCTTAAGACACATGGCGCTCTGGCTAATGAAGTGCTGCCAAATGATGTTCTATGTTGTAAATGGGGCATACAGAGGTGGACAAGATAATTACATTATTTATCAAGTGACTTTTCAATCAAAGTCAAGGAGTCTTACTAAACCATAGGCAAAGTGAAAAACGATCTTGGTGTGCTTGTGAAAAACAATTTATAGAGTAGGCTCCATTTGCTGCTAGAGAGAAAATATGGGGATCCCACTGATATTAGCTGAATATTTTTGTATTTGTATAATTATATACAAAAATATAAATGTATTTTTATATATCCAGATCTGAAGGTAAAAGCATACTCAACAGTGATATCAATGACAGAATGTTAGAAAAGTGTGGATCCTCTTTCATTTCATTCAAACTGAGTTTTATATCTCAAAGATTCTCTCAGTTTCTTCTGACTCATGTCTGTGCAAATTTGGGACCAAACTAGTGGAATCAGTTATACAGTCAAAGATTTGGTGAAAGAAATACATGAATAAACACTGCACATAACCAGCACACAGAGGAAAAAAAGGAAATTTGAGTAATATTCCCTGTAATATTAAGTCATAATATCATAGAAGCATAAATTTGATTTTTAGAGTGAATAGCAATCTGTCACAGCTTGCAATCTCATAAATAAAAACCTGTTTTCAGGGATTTTACATTCTTTTTCAGCTTTTGAGTGAACTACAAATATATATATATATAAAAGATATATAGAAGAAAGCAGTAATTTGGATAAACAAACTGCCAATATTTTCTTAAATTTTATTCCTCTTCCTTGCTTGCCATCATTCTCTCTTTTTATTTTTTTTTTGACTGTCATTGCTGAGTCATCATAAATTCCCCAATGGACTGTTACTGACTGCTAACAAGCTACGATTGCTGTTGGTAACAACACCAAAAGTCAGGCAAGGCAGGTCTTGCCAGGCTGGTACTAGCATGCCCAGAGAAGGTCAGGTCACCTGCTCTAACCAAACCACAGCGATGGGCAACTGTTCTTGCATTAGACGGGGAACAATCTTAGATAGAAATAGGGAGGTAGGACCAGGTTTTGGGACATTAAGTTCTCTGCTGTTTCTGCCATGCAGCACAAAGTATAGTTGCAAAATATCTGTTACTCAGGGTGAGCTGTTTAGGGAACAATGTTGTCTCGTCCTACTGCCCTTGGCATCTGCAGAGATTTAAATGGCTCCTAAGACTGCAAGTATAACTGGTGCAACATGTTACAGTTTTTATACTGAAGCAAAGTGTCTTGGTGTATCATCTATGGCACTGTATAAAGTAAAAACAATGACACTGGACAAATATTATGGTCATATTAGAGACCTGACCAGCCCCTAATTTTAGGGAAACATTAAGTAAGGAAACTGTTTAGAATGGGACGATAAACTCCCATCCAAAGAAGAACAATGAATCTGGTGAAGGGTCTAGAGAACAAGTCCAGAGGGAACTGGGGTTGTTTAGCCTGGAGAAAAGGAGGCTGAGAGGAGACATTATCGCCCTCTACAAATGCCTGAAAGCAGGGTGTAGCCAGGTGGGTGTCAGTCTCCCAAGTAAGGAGCAACAGGACAAAAGGAAATGGCCTCAAGTTGCACCAGGGGAGGTTTAGATTGGATGTTAGGAGAAATCTCTTCACCTAAACGGTTGTCAAGCATTGGACCAAGCTTCCCAGGGAAGTGGGCATGACAATGAGTCATGACAGTCTGCAATTCTGTTTGAATTTGTGCTATGATTTCTACATGGGCAAACATTAGAGAGCTTGTGTCCAATAATGTAGATGCAATTGCAAATCCCCATGATGCAAATGTGTGGGGGTAGGCATTGCTTATAAAATAAAAAAAAAAAAGGACTGGAAAAAATCTTAAAAGGTCATCTATTTGTTATTTGCATCTTGATAATCTATGTCTGACCCTTGACCCGAGGAAGAATCATGTAGACCCAGGTCATTCCTGAAAGGTGCTTTTCTAACTCCCTTAGAGTAGAGTAGAAACACCATTTCTCCCCTCCCAACACAATTCATTCCTCTCCTGTTCAGGCACTATAATTAGAAACATTTTCCTAATGCCTACTTGTCATGGTTTAACCCCAGCTGGCAACTAAGCACCACCCAGCCACTTGCTCACCCTCCCCCAGTGGGATGAGGGAGAGAATTGGGAAAGCAAAAGTAAGAAAACGTGGCTTGAGATAAAGGCAGCTTAATAATTGAAATAATATTAATATTAATAATATTAATATTATTAATAATAATAATATATTATCATCATCATTATTATCATCAACATCATCATCATCATGAAAAATAAAACAATGAGAGAGAGAGAAACAAAACACAGGAAAAAACAAGTGATGCAACCACTCACCACCCACCAACAGACAACCTGCCAGTCCCTGAGCAGCAATTGCCACCCTGCCAGCCTACTCCCCCCCAGTTTCCATATGAGCATGACATCCTATGGTCTGGAATAGCCCTTGGGCCAGCTGGGGTCAGCTGTCCTGGCTGGGCCCCCTCCCAGCTTCTTGTGCCCCTGGCAGAGCAGGGGAAGCTGAAAAGTCCTTGACTGGTGTAAGCACTGCTCAGCAACAACTAAACCATCAGGGCGTTATCAACATTTTTCTCATACTAAAACCAAAACACAGCCCTATGCCAGCCACTAGGGAGAAAATTAATTTTATCCCAGCCCAAACCAGGACACTAATGCCAGCAATCCTAAGAAATTTCTAAGAAAAGTTAAGCACTTTACTTTTTGTCCTGTCTGCTGTGAACAGTGGGAATGAACAGTTTTCCTCCTCTCCTAGGCAGCTATCAGAAACTATTACATGGCAATTCTAACTACTTCAGCTAAAAGTTAAGAACCAGCTGCCTTATCAGACATAGAGTTATTGATGTGGGAAACTTGTCACAAGGCCACAGTCTCCTGCATTATGAGAGGTTCCACTACTTCACGATTTATGCAGCATCTGGAAACCATTATTTGACGCTATTGATATCATCCCTTTATTAGTTGAGAAACAATAAACCCAGAGATGAAAAAGTCAGCAATCACTCTTTTGATAGCACAAAAAAATTCTCACTGTACTCTCTAGATTGATGTGAAGCAATGGCAAACTTGCTAATATCTCTTCTCAGGCTTTGTCCTAAAAATTCTCTGATTTTCCTATTGTACTATCTTAAGAAAATAGCAGAGGTCTGAGATATCCCAACTATTTCACTTTCCAGCTTTGTTTTGCAGTAGTGCCAACCAATCTGCTTTATCACAGGCAGAAATGTCTGCATTTGATTTGATAATTCTGTTGTTACTGTTTCATGTGCATGGCGCAAAGAGGCATGAGAAAGAATGCCCAAGATGACAACAAACAAAGCCATTTAAGCCTCCCGAACTTTTTAGTTGAGCACTAGGCAATAGCTGTCCAACAGCTCAACAGTGTGTTTTCCAGAAAGAACGCTTTGGATGTGTTGGTTATTTTTTTAATCTTAGCTGTAATATTTGATTCAAACAATATCACCTTAGAGCTTATGCTCCTTTTCTGTGAAAGAATATTGAAATTGAGTCTTCAAAAAATTCCTCCTAAAACTCAGCATAAAATCTTAATTTTTTAAAAAGTTATCAAGAAAATGCAATGTTTGCCCAATATAATTTCAGACACTCACCTGTCTGACAATTTATATTTGCACTATGCATGGGAATGTTCAAACATTTTTCTATATCAAGCATTTTCAGCAGGCACATTATGTGATCTGGTGATGTACAACTATTGTAGAGTGATGTTGGCACATGAAAATGAATGTTGGGTAGTGTGATGACATGGTTATAAAAATAAGGCTGATACAGAAAAAATATTTACACGTCTGAAATAAACCATATCTTTAACTGATGGCATGGCAGAATTCAGGGTTGCCTTAGCTAGATGAAAGAGAAAAAGGCTGTGAGAAGGAGGGTGTTTAACACGAGGGACAAAGCAGAAGAGAGACAACAGTGAGGACGGTGGATGGATGACTTTTGGTAGGGCAGTCATAGCAGAGGGTCAGGAGTCTTTGACACAGGAATTGTACTGGCCATTTACTTTGATATCATGAGGAAATTTTGGGGTGGGGGGAGGAACCTATCATCTGACTACTTAGTAAAAGGATCATACTGGTTCCACATTGTTGAGTCAGTGGCCAATGTGGGGTGAGCATCAGGAAAGCCAAAAACAAGAGGATGAGATCAGACTGATGAGATGAGATGAAGCCCTGTAAAAATAACTGTGCTCTCTGTCCTGAAGGGAAAGGTTGACTTTAAAAACATCTGCTGGGGAAAAAAAAAAAAGTAGAACATACGCATACATTTTTTAAATGCTAGTTGGACTCTAGAAACCAATGTAAAACACCTGCAGACTGGCTAGATCAGTATAATTAGCTACTCTCTATATTATTCTCATAATAGGAACTTCACCCTTATGGCGATAGAGAGCTGTATAAAAGTAACAGAGTAGGAAATTATCTCCACAGTGAAGAGGACCTCACTGTTGTGACAACTGATGTACATGAGAAACTTTCCAACAATATAGCCATGGTGCAAGAGTAGAAAATGTTCTATTCTGTATCCCCCTTAAATTCACGATTACAGCTGTTGTAATATCCTAGTCGTATTATTTTTGGAGATCACAGGCAAAACTGAATGTTAAGTCAGTTATTTCTTCTTCCTAAATGCTGATTTCATAATGTGGGTTGGCACACTAAAGACAAGGGTGATCTTTGAGCAAAGATAATCCTTCATCCAAGGAGCTTAAAAGCTAGACATATTTGCAGGCACCATTTGGAGAGTTAACGTTATGAACTCAGCTCCTCCACATAACAATTTCTTCAGCTAGTGTTTGTTTGTGTTTCACTGCATACCAGTGTAAGGATTTCCCTTTTTTATTCTGAGATTAAAAGAAGACATGCTACAAGAAGGACTAATTTCCTAAGAGTAGTTATGCTGCTCTATTCTCCTCACCATTGCCGGGGCTTTTGCCTAGGTGTCCTGTGCTATCCACGTTCTTACTCTACTATTTCAACATCACTTCATACCTAAAAGAATCCTTTATAAATAGCATTAAGGAATAGAGAGAAGTGTATAGAGAGGTACTAAAGCACAATGGGAAGTAAGCGTTCATTACTATTACTGAACCACAGGTTTGAACACACAGTCTCATTCATCGTGTGCAGCACATCTCCTAGAAAAGGTCTGCATTGGCCTGATGTTGAGTGAGGGCTGGCAGAGGAGCCATGCACCAGATTCCTTTCCTTCCTTCCTTTCTGTCCTGTAGATACTGATTCCAGAGTTACGCCATTTGAAAGAGGACTATGGCAGGAACTGGCACTGTGAACCTTCATGTGCTGCTCCACCAAGTTTATGTCAGACTTTTCTTTACATTATCCCCACACCAACATGTACTTTTATTCTGGGAAGCCACCCCACATCAGGGATGAGGCAGTACTATCAACAAGCTGATCTAAACCTTTCCCAGGCTGCCCTCTTCACGTCTGTATTGTAACTTGGGGAACTGTTCCCTGTCTTTCTGGTTCATGGGTCTTTATTTCTCTTTACATAGGTGAGCTTTGAATGAAACAAGATTGATCACTGCATTGTTTGAACCATTCTTTGACTGAATGTTTCTTGATACTCAGTTTAAAAACTGAAGAGCTCTGAGCCAGAACCACCTCTGGGATATTTATTCAACCACGAGAGCAGAGAATCTGATTCCTAAGACAGTGGCCAACATGTAGGTACCCCTTTACACAACTAGGACCTTGATATAGGAAGACAATACATGGATGAAAGTTATCTCATATTCCTTTTGCTTCAAAAGGGGTTCCAAAGGACCCATCTTTGCAAATCCCCTTTTTCCTCTCTGGTTCTTTAATCCAAAGAAATACAGTATATTAACGTTAAAGTGAACTGATATAAAAAAGGAAGATGTGGCAAATACTCCCAAGCTTCTTCAGGGATTTTTCACTCTACTTTTTTCTCCACCTCTGCATTATCAAGTGAAAAAAACCACTGTCATTACCTTTCTTCTGCAATGTAAATGAAGTAAGGCATTTTCTTCTCAGTTCTGCTCTGCCTCCCTGCTTCAAGGATCGATTGCTAATTGGACTTTTTCTTAAGTAGTCTAGCAGACATTTTGAAAACTTTCCTATATTTTGAGTCTACATATATTATATGAAGCCCCTGTATTGATAACCCTGTGGCTTCTGTTAGATCACCAGTTTACCTTAGTCATGCCAAGCCACATCATACTAAGCGCATGGAGAGTTCATAGGCTCATGATAGATAAGAGTCAGCAACATCAGACATGGTAGTGAAATGTATATACCGGACCGTAACTTTCATGGCAGAGGCAGTAATCCTTCCACGCTGCTCAGCCTGAAACAACCGGTAGGTAAGAACCCACAGGAGAGAGTCCAGAGAACAGTAACGGGAAACAAAAAATGTGGAAAAAATTTTCCCTTGAAGAAATCAATATAGCATTGGGGTTGTTTAGATGCAAGAAAACTGGGGAGGGGGCACTGCAGCAGTGTTCTAGCAAAAATATTGCCTAAGTCCCTTAAGGACAAGTTGTGAAGAAAATTATATAATTAAATAGTAAATTTAGTAAAGATAGTCAGGCTCTCAATTCATTGTCTTCAAGGCTGTGAAACAGCCATCATTAATTCCACCTTTCAATGGAAATGAATGGGATTGTAAAACAATCCTCAAAAGCAGTACTTCCCTTGGTTAGCTCTTTGTCCAGTTCATAATTCTTGACATATTCCCTGTTTTCTCCAACTGAATTAATATTTTCTCTTGCAGTCTAAATATGCTAGCTTTCACACACTCATCTACTAAACCCACATTTTTTTAAAAATGGGATACCAGATGGGTGAATACACCCCAGTTTACCTTCGGTGCCACCATGCAACTGAGTCGTGTAAAGCAAAGAGTGGGTCTGTAGCAGCAAACACCACAGGTCACTTCTCCCCTCTGTGGTGTTACTGAAGGCATTTCTTGCAAGATGAAGAGTACCATCAGCAGTTCCTAAGTAACAAAGGAGAAAGCATTTCTCCCCCGCACCAGGAGGTGTGATTATTAAGTGGTTCTGAGCAGATACCAATAAGTCAAGCCCCGAAGCTGCAGCATATGCTATTCAACCATTAACCAGTTTCCTTCCCATCAAGACAATTCTGCTTGCAGACCTCAGAAACATGCCACCCAAAAGCTTGCTGTCTAATTTACCAAATTTATCTGAAGGATGAGCAACTGAGACACTTGTCAGCTTGAGGCAGTCTGGGTGGGAAGCTGGCTGTCCTTAGAGAGGCTATGAATGATGATGGAGCTAAATTTGGAGAGTTAAATTCTTCTGATGTGACAAGTAATCATGTGTGAGGCATGTATTGTTGGCTCTTAACTGAGAACGACAACAAAATGTAGTGGGAGTGTTGTGATAGAGATGCACTGAACCAGGTGCCTGCAACCTCAACCATGTCAGCTGGATTAGAGTCAGTGCTCCAAAGGCAAAGGAATGGTTGTCAGACTTTGCACACAGCAGGATCACTGTTACCAAGTCTAGCTCTTTTTTGTCTCATCATCAGTATTGCCGAAGTTGTGACAGAGACGGTCAGAAGGCAGGAGATAGAGGCCAGTTGCCTTTAGCCCTGAGGTGGGATAGTCTTTCATTTTGGACTGTCTGTTGTTGCCATGATGAGTTGCAGTCCTCCTCTTGCCTTCACATTTACAAGGTAAGGCTCATTTGCCCTCATGCTCATACAACAGTAAACAGAGATCTTCATAGTTTGGCACAGTTTCCCACATTTATCAGAAGCCCTGGACATGTTTAACAAGTGAAAACTTTTAAAAATGCATAAACCAGAGAATTTCTCCCATGACTTTGGATTCCTTCAACACCTCAGTCTGAGTGCAACACAGCTAAGCATCACTCCAAACCCTGAAACACTGCACAACTAGGCATCATCACCTTGTGATAACACTTCTAAACAGTACTACCATTCACTGCTGGCTTGTTGGCAGTGCACACATGTGAGAGCTTCTAAAAACCCCTTCACAGAGTCACTGATGTCTTTGTTGACACCTATCAGCATATTGTGCTGCCCAGGTGCACGCACCACATGGTGCAAGCTCACGCTTCTCTGGGCCAGCAGACAACTCTTTGAGGGATGATATGCTGCTGGTGTGTTATGCCATAGCATCTTCCTTTTCTTCTGTAAGGCCCAGGGAGTTAAAGCACTCTCTGTTTCGCTTTTATAGCATGCAGTCCTTCCAGGGTGGCTCTCCACGTCATGTGCATACATCTGGCTACCCTGAAAAAATTCTGAGGGTTACTTGTGCTTGAATGTAAGGTGATTTAGTATGTTCTCCTCAGCTCTTTTCATCCTTAGAGATTCTTGTTCTGTTACTCTAATTCTCCCACAGCACGTCAGTCTCTTCCTTTGCTTTTATTTACTCCAAAGCGCAGTCTGAACAATGTAATCCAGTTCAGGCTAGATATGAGCATCAGTTCTCAGTCAGTCTGAAAAATCTGGCACTAATAAGTTCTCTAAATTCATGATACAGCTGCCTCGTATATGATGCTGTTATTTTTCTAGGCTTTCTGGGGAAAACATGCTGTCCTTGTGAATTACAGCTAGTTCCTTTAAAAAACAAAGCAATTTCCCAAATTTTCCTTTATGATGTTTTGCACTCTTCTCTTGTTCAGATAAAAAGTAGTTGGCCACTTTTTTCTGCCTCCTTTCTGAGAAGAAATGCAAGCATGCAAATACAAATTTTTTAATAAAGGATGAGTTTACTCTCTTCAGCTAGGATAATAGGAAGGTCTCTCTCCGGATATTAAATTTCATTAAAATTGTAGGAATTTAGATTATACCCTTTTATTATATTCAACTAATATTCACCATCAGTTCTAAAAATTAATAGAGGGACAGTTATATCCACACACAGAGATCTCATTTCCTTAGGAAACCAGGCTAAGTACACAGTTCCTGCCCCGTGAGCAGAGCTGATGAAAGAGAAGATGAGTAGGAATCCAAGTAATGGGGAGGAGAGCACAGCCAGAATATAAAACTGTGTGAGGGTGGGGTTTTTTCCTGTATTTCTCTTGATCAACCAAGCTCTTTTTCTCCTTATTATGGACATGTTATAAATGAGAGGTGGTGCCACCTTTTCTGTGTTACAAGCAGCAATCCCAGCACACAAACCCCGTCACTAGTAGTTCTTCAGAGGAGATAGACTGCCACAGAAAATTCAGACATTTGGATAACCATTTTCTTTCCCCGAGTTAGAGCCTTAAAAGAAAGACCTTGGCACTTTTGACCTACAATAGCACAAGTTCTCACCAGGGAGACTAAACAACCTGCAGTATCCTTCAGGAGAGCAAGAACTACTTCCCACTATGGAAAGACCAAGAGTCCCACATCAAACTTTCCTTTCTCTTTCCCGGGTACTCAGGAAACCACCTCTGCTTTAATGTCTCCTGTATGTCCCATCTCCACTCCTTCCTCCCCATGGGTACCTACAGATCCTGATTCAGCCCCACTGCTTGGCAAGACCTGTCACACCTTAACCAGCACCACCTCTCTGGCACAGCATTAACACATGCCACAGCAATCAACTTCCTACATGCTAGCTGCCTTTGCTCCCCTCTGCTCCTCTCCTCCCTTCTTCTATTTCTTCATCAAAATACCTTCAGGCCCATCAGCCCCTTAACAATCATCTAAAAAAGAGAGAAGTTATGGACTTTGTAGTGAAAACTGGCAAAATGTAACCAAGCAGCTGCTAGTGATGTCTGCTTTGTATACTCCCAGCAGCTGTATTTCACATCCTTGCTCTTTTCCCCCTGTCCCACCTTTGCTGCCCTATAATTGGCCATGATCTATTAGGCTGAAAATTGTAGTCAATGTTCCTCATCAAGGTAGAGCCTGTTGGCTGCATGCTCAAGTATTGCTGAAACCACTCAAACTGTCCCTGTGAATACGGAGTGCATGGCTCTCTTAGGGGTCCCCCACACAGGTGGAGGTTGAGCCTCCTGCCCTATTACACAGCAGTAGACCTTTAGATGGCTTCGTAAGTAAGACTGTATAATGGTTTGGCTAATTTTTTTTAGACATCACAGATTTTAGCTCCTTTCTTCATGTGCTAACAGGTATTCTTTTGCCTCTAAGCCTATCATTAATTTGTAATTTCAATATTGTATTGTGTTCCTTGTTCATCTAATTGGGTTCATCTTGTTTAGCTCTCTTTTCTCTGCTTCTAATAGTAACTTGCTATTTTTAACATTGGAGCAGCCTTTCATACAGCCAAATTGCCCACTTCACATAATCTCTAGTCTTCTTTTTCCACTGTTATCTGTTGCACCTTAATTATGATTGTTCAAGAGAACATATCATATAATTACATCGAATATCAGTTATCTATCTTCACAATGTGTTGTTCTAACTGTGGTTTTTGAACTATGCAGAGTCTATCAGGTATTGTACTGGGTATTTGCCTAAGCCTTTCTCTGTGTTGACAAAGCAAAATTATGACATCACAGTGCATAAAGCAGTACTCTATACCACTGCATCATACCATAAAGCACAGATAGTAAACTGAAGAAAACTCTAAGGTGGCCATCACCATTCTCTTTTGCCATAGGACATGCTGATATTTATTGACTTCTTCATTCTTTTGTTCAGCAAAGCATTAGAGAATACAAGCACTACACAACATTTATGTGTTTTTCTTTCATTAGTTAGCTACCAAAAAAAATGCTAGGCTTACATAAAAACTGCAGATATGAAAGTTCAGACATCTAAAATTATCCCCACAGCTGTTTTCAGTTTCAGTTGAGGTAACAACTGATAAACTGAAAAATCAAAAGATCTCCTCTACATTCTAATCTTCCCCTTGAGAAAGTGGATGAATTTGCTCAGGATCCAGGCTTGGAGTACTCAGGTAGGGAAGAGAAAGATTTAGATTTGGGTCTTCCCTCTTGCAGGTATTCTTCTCAAGGCATTGAACTTCATGTCAAAGGATGGTTTCCTCTTTGCGTAAAAGGACTGTTTATTTCTATCATAGAAATGATGATGATATAAAATTTGTCCTTTCTGAGCACAGGCAGAGGAGTATCAAAGGCTCACTGAGTTCTTTAAAAGAAGAGGCAAAAAGCGTTGAATTTCAGATTATTTTGGTCCTTGCAACCCTGAATACAATGGGGATGGACATTTCACAAGACTCATTACTTCACATGCATTTGCTTTCTGAGCAGCTGTAGACAGATGAATCCATTAAGTTACACGTCTTCCTCCCAAAGCTCCGATTTACTTGATCCCATTTTACTCACTAACTCCTTTCTTCTACCTCAAATAGCTCTGGCTTCTCCACTCCATGAGTAACTGCCTTGTTCAGATGGGGTTAATGCATTGCATTTTGGTTTTGAAAATTTGTTCTCTTTCAACTCATTTCTGCAGTCAACTTTACCGACACTCCTTTAGGTGCCAGCTACCACAGTTTCTGCTCATTTCATCTCTCCAGAAAGATGATTCTTTAGGGAACGGATTTCATATGACCAGAAGATGAGTAGGGAACTGATAGTGACAACCAATCCTTATCCAAACTTTACGTCTCTTCCCTCTCCTTACTTTCATCTGATCCACATGTGCTTCCTGAAGCCCAGTGCCTCTCATCACAAACACTGGACATCAGAGGCACACTAAGACTTTTGTCCAGAAGTCACAAATTTGGTTACATATTCTGCGGAGTTGCTTCTGTGAAGCCCCAAAGCACCCTGAGGCACAGAAGTCTCTATATAGCAACTGCCTGGTTGACTGCTTCTTTTAAATTATGCTATGACTGCACAAAGGTAAATCCAGCAACACATCGTCCAGACTAAAGAGTGCTTTATGGCGGTTGCCTAGGTTTATGGTACCTGCCAGATGGCCACCTGCATGTTTAATCACACAAGCACCATACATGCAAGTTGGCATCATGCTACCTCTAGTAAAACAGTCCTAAATTTCCCATTTACTTGATAACTCTGGGACGGAGTTATCAAGTAGGAATGGAAAGGCATTGCCCAGGGTTACAGTCACAGACAAGCACTCAAATTAAAAAAGGGGACTTAGCAGAATGGCATGCTGTCCACCGTCCTTATCCCTCAGTACCATTGCATTTTAATGCATTTTAATTTGTACAGCTGAAGGAAATCTGATTAGGATGGACTCACCCCCTATGAAATCCATGAAAGATGAAGTAGAAGCATGCCTATAGGTACTACAAAGGCAAGGCAGTCCCCCACACTCGAGACCCTGCAGTATATGTCTATCTATATCTATATCTATATCTATACCTATACCTATACCTATATCTATATCTATATCTATATCTATATCTATCGATATCTATCTATACCTATATCTATCTATATATCTATATATATCTATTTGGGATATGAACATGCAAGCGAACAGCAAAGCATCAGAGAACTCCTGTTGCTGATAACTGATCCTCTCTTCTGGGAAGTCACGGATATGACTGTAGCTTTAGAATATAAGCCTAAAAGAAAAATTGCTTTACATTTTATCTTTTTAAAACGGGAGATTAAGCATGTAATATCTAACCATTAGAACTGATTTCACACTAGGGCTGTAACATACATAAACACTAACATTACAATCCCAGCTGACTCATTGTACTCTGGTTTGTGCACCGAAGAATAAAAGCCAGCTAATGGCTTCCCATATCTCTTTCTACAGCAAAAGACTCTCTCTGAATAAGCAGGCTGCTGGAAAATATAAAATCAAGCAGCTGCATACTAAATACCAACAGCTGCAGAAGCGCCTTGCTGAGCCCTTGGTAGCACGTGCCGCTCACTTTATGTAAAGTTGCTTGGGAAAGAGATTCGTTAGACAGACAGGCTACGAACAGAAAGGGAAATATTTTCCTTCCTGGTACTGTTTTTAAACCTCCTCTCCTCCATCCTTCCATGGCTCAATTTGCTTTTTTCATGTTAAACAATGACAGAAATTCAGATGATAGTAACACTGACATAAATTCTATAGAGATAGTTTCTCAAGTCCTCCCTTGTCTGGGAAATCCCTCCCTCTCCTCAAAAGCAGAAATATATAGGAGTTTCATCTTTTGAAACATGTATGTATGCAGTCTCTCTGTGATAGTGATGGCTGTCCTGCATACAAGGATTTGTCAGGGCCAGCAGACACAATTCACCCATGGTTGGTGGAGGGGGCCTGCCGGCACTACCTGCAAAGGGCAGGATCATCCATGCAAAGTCCAGTTGCAGCCCAGGGCTCCCGACACTGGCAGCTCAAGACCACAGTGAACTGGCCCTACCATTGCTGAAAGGGAGCATGAGAAACAGCAGCTGATTCAGGCCCCACGGCTTTATTGCCCATCAAAGAGCCCCCTGACTAATAGTGACACTGGAGGACTCTCGGAGACCTGCTACTTACACAGAATCACATATTTTGGATGAGCACTACTCATGAATATGATTCCCTCTAAATTCCAGCTGTCACAGAGCCATCGGTGTCTTTGTGCTGAATATGAATTTCCTGCTAAACCACTCACTCATCTTAACCCCGTATACTGTTCATGTCGCTAAATGGCTGCATAAAACAACTTGTCTAATACTTGTGAATTAAGTGCTACATGTGGAGCAGTGTTCCCACATACAAGATCTGAAATTTGTTACCTTAGCAACAAAAAGCATGTTAATTTTATATGTGTGTGTGTTTACATTCACTTATTTCTTCAGATGTTTTACAGGAATGAAAATATGATGAGAGATATTCCCAGTTTCTAAACCTGGGATTTTAGATTACGTGAGTAAGAGCTGGGGCAGTTAATAATGTCATGAACGGGTCACACCGCTATTCACCTCCAGCTCACCTAGGCAGAATCCTCGCGAACTGAGACAGGCAGAGGTTGCTATAATTCCCAGACAGCACAAATGGGGCCTTCGTCATGATCTCTAGATTATTTCTCTTTCAGGTAAGGACAGTTCTGTGCTGGACCATTTTGCCACAAGCCGTACTGATTAATTGTCCACAAAATGTACTAAAAATGCCACTTCCAGCTGTGTTATATTGCAGAACCTATAAAATTAATTTAATTGAAAAACTATGTAAATTAACACTTTTATTTTGGACTTGGATTAAGAATAAATGAAATATGTTAAGGGCTTTATATCTTTCACAGCTCCCATGGGGTGTCTGGGAGTTCGTTCAAGCCAACCACATACCTCAGCTCAGCCTACAGATTATCTAAGGATTCCTTCTAGAGAAATCCTCATATATATCAATAGTTTAAGCCATATCTTAAATCAGAACTCACCCAGTATTTTAAGACTTGGAATAATACAACATATTTTAGCAGAAATGTATCTGTTTCAAACAAATCAACACGTTATAAAGAATGTTGGTCTTTCACTTGCAACCCTGGTCAAAACAAACTATTCCTTCTGTACATAAAGAATTTGGTATATTACTTTTTAATGTAAAAATGTACCAGGACAATCAGGCTGTTGCAGATATCTCAATAAGCATCTGTTAGCGCTCAGAGAGAAGATGTGACTCTGAAAGCAGCAGAAGCATGTTGGCACCCGCAGCCCAGACCAAGTCAAATATAGCTGAGCCCCAAGGCCCATTTCTGTGGAGCAAAACTGCGTGGCCTTTGCTCAGCTCTGTTGGAAAAATGTCACTGGGTTGTGAGAGAGTACATAAGCTAAGCCACATAGGAAAAGAACGGAAAAAAAATAAAACAAGGAAGATAGGAAATTTTTGAGATAATAATAGCAACTCAAGTGAGAAATGATCACATGAAATGGCATAACCCCCTGAGAAAACGTTGACATCTCAGAAAACAGTATTCACCAGCTGAGCATGTTGAACAGGCAATGGAGATCCACAGCCCTCACCTCACTGCCGACCACCCTGCCAACACAGACTCCTTGACTGCCCATAGAGGAGCAGGCATTTTAATGCTCATCTTAGTAATAAGCTAGTCCTAGCTCCTGCTGTGCATATCGCCCAATGCAGAGCTGTTGGGTGGCTGAGGAGACCCCTGCTTGCAAGTCTCTGCACGTGGTGAAGATGCCCAAAAAAAAGGATCGGAAAGTCAGGCGGCAGGATCCCATCATAAACACTTCGTGTCTACTGTGGGGAGGGGAGAGGTCCCCCTGTGCTACTGAACTCTTGAACTCTTCCTATTCTGCTTGTTACACCCTTGATGTCTTGGTCCAAGAGGGTTTTATGCAAGTATGTGGTATTATTATGAACTGCCCAGTGAACTTTCAGAGAACAAAATGTTCTCAGACCAGACACCACTCCACAAATTTTAGAAATGAAACAACTAGAACCATGATGTTTGTTATGTTGGCTTTGTGGCAACTGGCTTTTGAACTCTTGGCCTCATCTGAGCCCATGGTGCTATGGTTCTTGAGTTACCAGAGTGTGATTCCACCTAGCACACTTTCATATGCTGCGTATCAGCAACTCTGCTGGGAATTAGCATCATAAAAAATTGATTTTTTTTTTCTTTTTCTCCCAAGTGGCCCTTCATTATCTTCAGGGAAAGTTTATTCTTTTGTTGCTTTCAGGCAGCAATGAAAAGGAAGAAACAGTACTCTGATGTGTGCACAGGACCAAAGGATGTTGAAACCAGAACACGGGCAAAGGGCAACGATGTTCTAGTGACTTTCTCCAAGCCATTTAATTAAATTTTACATTGGCTTGCAATCATGTAATCCTGGTGATGACCTGAAGCATCTGAAACAATGGAGCAAAATTTGGTGCTCTGTTCTGCTGGTTTTGGCTGGGATAATTTTCTTCATAGTAGCTGGTATGGGGCTATGTTTTGGATTTGTGCTGCAAACAGTGTTGATAACACAGGGATGTTTTCATTCCTGCTGAGCAGGGCTTACACAGAGCCAAGGCCTGTTCTGCTCCTCACCCCACCCCACCAGCCAGGAGGCTGGGGGGGCACAAGAAGCTGGGAGGGGACACGGCCGGGACAGCTGACCCCAACTGATCAAAGGGCTATCCCGCACCATATGATGTCATGCTCAGCTTGTAAAGCTGGGGGAAGAAGAAGGAAGAGGGGGATGTTTGGAGCAATGGCGTTTGTCTTCCCAAGTCACCATTACGTGTGATGGAGCCCTGCTTTCCTGGGCATGGCTGAGCACCTGCCTGCCGGTGGGAAGCAGGGAATGCATTCCTTGTTTTACTTCGCTTCTGTGTGCGGCTTTTGCTTTACCCATTAGAATGTCTTTATCTCAGCCTGTGGGTTTTCTCATTTTTGCTCTTCCAATTCTCTTCCCCGTCCCACTGGGAGGGACTGAGTGAGTGGTTGTGTGGTGCTCAATTGCCAGCTGGGGTTAAACCATGACATCTGATAAAATTTTTTCCACTTTGAAGAGAGGACCAAAATGGTCTCACTGTAGACAAGCAAGAGGGATGTAGACTTTTGGCTTGAGCTAACTGGCAGAGAAAGGAGTGGGGCTCAGGCAGGACACTCTTTCTATCAGTCTGCAAACAATCAGCTGAAACCAGCAAGGCTGTATCATGCTTATTAACTCACTTATACAGGGCAGACAGGGAAAAAAGAGGTATCACTGCTTGGCAGCAGCATTTCATTCCATAACTAATGGATTGTGTGGCTCAGCAGGACCACGCTCTCATCCAACCTGCTGCAGAGTCAAGGAGACAAGCACACATACGCAAGTAAATGCATAAACTGTAGTGTAGCTTTCATGAAGCTGAATGCTAAAGCAATGCCTCAAAAGATGATCCTTGTCTCTTCTTTCCCAAAAATATTAGATGGTGGTTGGATTTTTGTCTGTTGGTCAGTTAAGACCTTTGGGGGTAAGGGGAAATCTGTGTTATTAAAGATGAGGAGATGTGAAAAAAAAAATATAAGCAAAATCCTGCTCTGTAGAGCAGTTGGATGCACAGCAGGAATGTGTGTTGCTAGAGTTTCTTGCTCCACCTTGCAGGAGGGAAGGCACTGGGATCAGAAGGAGCAGAGCAGACTCAAGGCTATTTCTCAATTCTAAGACCTTGAGCATAGATGCCTCCTTTTCATGGTGCACAGGCCAGATACACGGTTCCCCCCTGTGCATCTACTGGCCTCATAAACTGTCCCAAAAAGCCATATTGTCCCTTTGATTAGGGGTGACAAAGCCAGCAAAATCCAGAGCAAAGTAGCAGCTCATTTTCAGCTCCAACAAGAAACAGTAGCATCAGCAAGTTCTTAATGCCCCATTGACTTTGCTTCTGCATGATAGCAATACAGATGGTACAGTGAAAAACTAGCAACGAGAAGAGCTACATCAAATGTGGAATTTCAGGACAATACTGCAGAGTGCCATCCTGTTGAAACACATCTGTTCAGCTACAGAGACAAGCTGTGCTAGCTTCAGATTAATCTAAAATAACAATCTAAAGAAGGTACATTACAGTCCACACTAGCACAAGTTGGGGGTTAAAACAAACAGAACAAACTAGCAGTAAGTTTTTGACTTTGGTCTAACGTTGACTCACATTACAAAGAGTAAAGCAGAACAAGAAGCCTGAACTGCCTAATGGAGTGCATCTGAAAACAAGTTCAGACATAAAACATGAACCTAGTCGGAGATTATATAGGGGTCTATCACGTTGATTTAATGCCTGTTTGTATTCTGCAACACTTTAACACTTAAAAGAGTTGCTTAGCCTCACAAACATTTACTAATGAGCCATATCCTGCAGTTTATTTGTTTAAAAAGTTTGCAGATTTTTACACCTGAAACTGCGGCATGTTTAGGGCTCTGAATGTTATATTAGGAAAGGAACATGATGGTGAGTATCTCCTTCCAGAAGGAAGAATGTAACGGACTACAGATGGGCCTAGAGAAAAGCAGCACCTACATACTGCTGCTACTGATGACTGAAAAAAAATATTGCAGCTCTCTGCCTTCTGTGCATGCGGAACGGCACGTGTGCATCTCTGTTCAGCAGGGTGCCCCGCAGTCCCGCGCTGTAACGCTGCTGCCTGCAGAGCTGGGCGCATCTGTGGGTGATTCATAGCAATAGCCAGGCGAGGCACCCGGTCGCAGCCCAGAGCAGAGTCCTAATGTAAAAGCTTTGTCTACACCAGAGACAAGGGAGAGCTCAACCACTTCTGCTGGGGCAGGCCCCATTGCTTGGTTGGGTTTTGTCCTAATTTTTTTGAGCAAAGAAATGCTAGAGAAGAAAATAAAAGTTTTAGATAAAACTCTATACACAAAAAAAAAAAATCCTGATAGGCAAATCAAATACTGAAATCTCTCATCTCCTACCATAGATTAAAAACCAGTTAGAAGCTCTAAAGAACAGTAATAACAAGGCATTGATTCCCATCACAGGAGGAAGGTTTTAGTGGTGTGCATTAATATAACACTAAAGGTAAAGACAACAGTAGTGTAAGGGTGTTAAATTAACAGTAAATTAAAGTAATTTAATGTGTTTATTAATGATCAAGAGAAGGGTAAAAATAATGAACAGTGAAATTTGTACCCAGCTGAAAATCATTTAGCACAGCGGGGGCCAAAGGAGGGAGCAGAAAGGCTCCTGCTTCAGCCCAGCATGGTGAAATACAACACACAGAAAATGCACAGTAATTTGTATGGAGAGGAGTGATGTCTAGTCCCAGGATGAGTTCAAACAGACTAAAATGATATCAAGAACACCAAAGCATCCTTCTGAAGAGCCAGTGAACCACATCTCAGATGACAGTGGTAGTTAAAAAAGTTAGCGGGATATTAGGTGATGTGGGTAATCTATACTTGTATACACACACCTATGGATATCCTCCTATATTATGCCATTATTTGAGCCCTTCATATAGCTCTATCCATAATCATGTGTTTAGTTCTAATCTCTTCTTACTTCAAAAAAGTTTCAACAGAAGTGGTGAAAAATACATTAAAAAAGGCTGGTATAGAAGATATTAAAAAGAAACACGTCAGAGAGAAGCAATGACTATTACAGACAGTGAAGAGGTGTATCAGATACTTCCAATTTTTAAAGCAGACACTCATGTCTCCTTCTAACTTTCTGAAAAGTAACTGAAAATGTAGTTAATCTGGAAATTTGAAAGACATTTACTTTAAAATCAGACTAGTCTTAGGCAGTTCACTACTACAATAGAAAAAGGTAGTTGGATTTACAGAACAAAGGCAGCATTGGCCTACTTAAGATTAAAAACAACAAACAAACAGACAAAACAAAGCTTCAGAGCTTCAGACACAGGTATAATATAGGACTGGGAAAAAAAAACCTTTAAACTACATATTCAATTAAAAATTGTCCAGACAGGATTTCTTATGGTTTCCTCTAAAGAATCCGGCTGCTTACAGAATAGAAGGGTAGAGTGACAGGTTTCCCCTGGAGTGATGTCTGCTCTTTTTGCCTGTGCTCCTAAACTGGCTAATTGGGAATTGACATCAAATTCTCTGACATTAATGACGAAGAAAGGTACTGGATTTTCTTAAGAGATTAATAAAAGCAGTTAAGATCGTGGGCAAACTTCTTTGTGCTTGATTTTTACTCCCTGTTGTTTTCAGAATGGGAATAAACATGCTGATCCTGTGCTGGACAATACCCTGCCCCTAGCAAATGTCCCCCCAGTGCAGTACAGGAGAAGGACAACTGGGGTCCCCCAGAGGCCCCTACACTGCATAGGAAAAATGCGAGTTCACTAAGGAATTTTTCACAGTCATCAGTTTCAAAGATACCAGGAGAATACAGATGCTGATTTATAGACTGTAATAACTTGCATGATATTTCTTAGCCTACTAATTTAACAGCCAGCTGACTTTTCCATTTTTTAAAAACTTTTTAAGAGCACGTTCTCATTTTCTCCCAAAAAAATGCAAGGGAAAATTAAGGGGAAAAATCATCTAGGCAAATCCAGAAGAAAAAAAAAATCGTATGTGTATATATATATATATATATATATAAAAAAACGTCATTAGTTGCTAGGTGACAACATTTTTACCTGTTGTGTCAGAGTATTTGCAAAATACTTACAGCCAGGAACATGAATGTTTCAGGATCTCATCAATTCTCTATCAGGTGAATATATGCGAAAAGAAAGATAATCATGCTTGAGAAGCAAGCCAGTGCTGCAAGCTCCAGCAAGAACAAACTAAATAATGTAGGAGGACCTATTAGAGTTAGAAATGTAGATGGAAGATTATGAAATGAGATTAAATTGATTAGCATGTCATGCCTATTGTGGGGGAATAATCAAAAGGAACGATAAAACTGCTAGATAGCCATCGTGCCCACAGATAAAGTGCTCTGACTGAGTTTGCAGTGTGAGATGAGAGCAGAAGAACACAATTTCAGGTTTCAAACACAAATTAAACATTATGAAGTTGGATGCTAGCAGTTTTCCAGTGCAGCAGCAGGTAAAATACAGGGCAGAATTGTAGGAAATACATCACCTGAAACAAAAAAGCAGCTGGAGGAATTCTGGAAAAGAACAGAGAAATGGTACCATGGATACTGAGACAGACTTATGCAAATAGTTAAAATCATTATATATACCTTGATTAAGGGATTACTGAAGTGAGACACGGTGAAATGTCAACATATTAAAACAGAGAGATGTACAGAAATAAAAATTTCGTGAAATTTTATTCTTCCAGAGGATGCTCTTAAATCTGAAAGTAAAAGCAAATAGTTTTGACATGTAAAAATCTACTAAAATGCTCACATTTTTTATTAATGTACATGAAAATTAAATATGAAATTAATATTAAAGCCATTTTTGCTTTGATGAATTATGTACTGAGCCAATCACCCCAAAGTTATATTCAATCTAGTCACCAAAAAAGAACAGTAATTTTCCTAGGAAATGCAAGATGTGCTGTGAGGATTACTCTCCAGACCCTAACCTCACTTTGGGACACCACTACCACGTTACTCAAAATGAATAGCATCGAAATGGAAGCCGGTGTTATCCCTTCTCATGGCAGGGACCAAATGGCACGATGGCCCTGACCTGCGAGGAGGCTCTGTGCGAGCCGGAGCCTTGAGCGTGAGCTGGCAGCTCGTACCTGCTTGCTGAGGAGAAATCACCAGTGGGGTGGAAGTTCCATGTAGCTTTAAAAATATAGATACTAGAAAGCATATATTGAATAAGTACCCCCTTTCAAGTAATTTAGGACAATTACAGTAGTATACTTCACTTATCAGGATGAGTTGTATGCTTGGCGGCTACAGGAAAATGCTGGATTCTCTCAGCTCTCCGAAGTGAGCACAATTCAGACAAATCATAAACCAGGTATTAAGTCTCATTTAAAATAGTACACTACATCAGTGCCTGATTGCTTTCTTAATCACCTTTGTTCTGTACAGAGCATCTTTCTTAGTCATTCTTTTCCCCTATACATAAGAACCCCCATATAATTATGCTGCTTTAACATTATACTATTTTGGATTAAGGAAGCTCCTCCCTGCTCCTAGTGACAATTGTTCTACTCGGTACAAGAAACTGGTTACTTTTTCCCAACAACAGAGCTGACGTCCATTGTGATATCAAAAATGTTATTTGATTAGTTAAATGGTGATCATTTTCAGAAAGCACTATGTGATGATTATCTACCTTTTTTGATACCATGCTTTTAATGAATTTAGAATCAGAGAATCATAGAATCGTTTAGGTCGGAAAAGACCTTTAAGATCATCAAGTCCAACCATCAACCTAACCCTGCCAACCCACCACTAAACCATGGCCCTAAGCACCTCGTCGCCCGGCTTTTAAATACCTCCAGGGATGGGGACTCAACCACTTCCCTGGGCAGGCTGTTCCAATGCTCAACAACCCTTTTGGGGAAGAAATTTTTCCTAATATCCAATCTAAACCTCCCCTGGCACAACTGCCACCTCACTACAGCCTCCTGTCAGGCAGTTGTAGAGGGCGATAAGGAATCCTCTCAGCCTCCTCTTCTCCATGCTGAACAACCCCAGTTCCCTGAGCCACAACTCGTAAGACTTGTGCTCCAGACCCCTCACCAGCTTGGTTGCTCTCCTCTGGACATGTTCCAGCAACGCAATGTCTTTCCTGAACTGAGGGGCCCAAAACTGAACACAGTATTTGAGGTGCGGCCTCACCAGCACCGAGTACAGGGGCACGATCACTTCCCTACTCCTGCTGGTCACACTATTCCTGATACAAGCCACCTGGGCACACTGTTGGCTCATGTTCAGCCAGATGTCAATCAGTACTCCCAGGTCCTTTTCTGCTGGGCAGCTTTCCAGCCTCTCATCCCCAAGCCTGTAGCGTTGCATAGGGTTGTTGTGACCCAAGTGCAGGACCCAGCACTTGGCCTTGTTGAACCTCATACAATCGACCTCGGTCCATTGATCCAGCTTGTCCAGGTCCCTTTGCAGACCCCTCCTCCCCTTGAGCAGATCAACACTCCCACCCAGTTTGGTGTCATCTGCAAACTTACTGAAGGCACACTCAATCCCCTTGTCCAGGTCATTGATAAAAATGTTAAACAGAACTGACACCAAAACTGAGCCCTGGGGAACACTGCTTGTGACCGGCCTCTAACTGGATTTAACTCTGTTAACCACAACTCTCTGGGCTTGGGCCATCCAGCAATTTTTTTACCCCACAAAGAGTATGCCTGTCTAAGCCATGAGCCACCATTTATCTCCATATAGTGTGTCTGAGAATTCCTTGCTAGGCTTTAAGCCTAAATCTTAGCAAAATTATATAAACAACACCAAGTTTCTCTGCCTGACACAAAACTCAGATCTGCTTATCTTCACTGTCACTTGCCATCTATGAAAATGGCTCCCATTGAAATGTCTGTCCTTTTCTTTCTCCATACTTGAATGTAATTTGTTAATTCTATAGCTCTCTAATGCTCACAAAACCTTATCTGTCTACGGCTACATAGTCGCCAAGGCAAAGTGGGCCTGATGACCTTACCGTGGCTCCAAATGGACACACGTGCATTCTGAAAATTATTAGCATAGTGCCAATAATAAGAATTCCCTTTGGCAGCATCAGAAAGGTAATGAATGAATAAATAGATGATGCCTAAGCTTCTCCTGTCTTTGGAGGTTATCCATGTTGAAAAATCAGGGATGCTGTAAAGCCTGTGTGCAGAGTAGTAAAACTGTTGGCGGCTGCATTGTTACTGACTGCAGCACTCTGCAGCTGGAGATCCTACTCTCTCTGAAGTGATTTTATAGAAAAAAAGATGGAAACATGCTTGCAAAAAATGAGAAAGAATGCATTTACCACTTAGAGTAAGAATTACCTAAATTGCAAGAAGTATAGAATAGCAAACCATGAGGCCAATTTTCCCATGGCTTATGAAAGCTTAATCTCTATAAAAAATAAAATGTACTCCCATCATGTATTTCATTCAGAAACAGGATGTCTTCATTTTTTCATTTAAATATCACTGAATCAGTATACACTGGTTTCAGACCTCGATTTGTGATTCCCAGGGATTTAAAACTAGCGATAATTCATGGCTGAACAGCATTGGTCCAGATGAAAACAAGCAGAGCGAGTGCCACTTTTTCATGGGAACAGACCTGCAAGTCTTGCCTTGTGGTTTCTCTGGACAGAAATATTTCTTCTTCAATGAGGAATATTATTACAACAGCAATGGGACATTTAATGTTGATCTCTGCAGATTATGAAATCTTAATATTCAAATAACTGAGAGGTTGTTTCAACAAACTTTAACTGCTGAGCTAATCTATTCAATGGTGAGTTCAAACTCAGTCTGAGAAGAGAGGGAGATGCAAAAGGAACTGTTTGTTCCAACATCTGTGTTGGTGTTCCAAAACTTTGTAGTAAACAAATATGCACAGTAAAGTCTCTTCATGTCTAAGTAATTATTTCGGCTTTTTTAATGAATTGAGCACTAAGTGTGTCTGGCTGGGTCTGCCAAACTAATCTTCAATTATAAAAATTCATAAATTAAACAGAAAATATTTTCATTAATTTCAAAATAAATGTAGTGAATATCAGCAAAGCTTAATCTGACAGGAGTGCCTTTGGGTTTAAGTTCTTAAAGAGATAAAAATAGTGAATTTTATTGTGCTATTAATCTTTAAGTTTATCCTTAAATACCTCCTCAGTATTTGTCCATGTATAGAAATTACGATGCCACCTATACCACCTCTTTTTTAATTAACATGAGCAGGAGTTTCAGGTTTATTATTCCCTCATTTGGAACATCCCTGGTATTCTACTTCCTCTCTCAGGAAATCCTTACACTTCCCTCATCTTTTTCGTGTCTTAACAATTTTTTTTCTTATTGGCCTTGAGGACAGCAATTTTGATATCCCAGGGCAGAGCAGTCTGGCACACAGTCCACCCTCATATCTCATCTGACTCCATTAGCTTCTCTGTCCCACTCTCAATCAGAAAATAAAATTCCCAATTGCTTTCCTGCAGCTGAAAACACTCCTAGCTAAACCCTCATCTTTTCCAAAGCAGAGTATGAAAAGTAACTGCAACAATCACAGAGCAACATTCATTCCTGTTCCTGAAGCTTATTTCTCCTCTCTGAGCCAGCTAGCTCCCAGTCCCCGACTGACCCCCACCCTGCTCCAGTTTTTAGGTTTCACTGTCATTGCCGCTGGTTAGGCACTTCTAACCCATCCCCTGCTCTGGAGCAGCACAGCATGCCAAAGCTTTAACTGAAGAAGGAGGCACCTGGCCTCCTGCAGTGGGTTTGTGTGGCAAAGTTTTGGTAGTGGGGGGAGGTTCAGGGACGGCTTCTGTGAGAGCTGCCAGAAGCTACCCCTATGTCCGACAGAGCCAATGCCAGCCAGCTCCAAGGTGGCCCCACCGCTGGCCCATCAGCAGTGATGGTAGCACCTCTGGGATAACGCATTTAAGAAAGGAGGAAAAACCCTGCACAACTGCAACAGGGGAGAGGAGTGAGAGGATGTGAGCGGAGCAGCCCTGCAGACCCCAGGCCAGCGCAGCAGGAGGGCAGGAGGGGCTCCAGGCACCGGAGCAGAGATTCCCCTCAGCCCCGGGTGCAGCCCATGGTGGGCAGGCTGTGCCCCTGCAGCCCAGGGAGGCCCATGGGGGAGCAGATCCCCACCTGCAGCCCGGGGAGGACCCCACGCCGGAGCAGGGGGGTGCCCGAAGGAGGCTGTGACCCCATGGGAAGCCCCCGCTCGAGCAGGCTCCTGGCAGGGCCCGTGGCCCCGTGGGGAGAGGAGCCCAGGCTGGGCGGGGGGCACCCTGGGGCCAGGGGACGACTGCCGTGGGAGGGACCCCAGGCTGGAGCAGGGGAGGAGTGTGAGGAGTCCTGCCCTGAGGAGGAAGGAGGGCAGAGACAGCGTGGGATGGGCTGACCCCAACCCCCATTCCCTGTCCCCCTGTGCTGCTGGTGGGGAGGAGGGAGAGAAATCGGGAGTGAAGTTCAGCCTGGGGAGAAGGAAGGAGTAGGGGAAAGGTGTTTTAAAATTTGTTTTGTATTTTCTCATTACCCTACTCTGATTTGATTGGTAATAAATTAAAATAATTTTCCCAAGTCGAGTCTGTTTTTCCCGTGGCAGTAATTGGTGAACGATCTCTCCCTGCCCTTATCTCCCCCCATGAGCCTTCATGATATTTTCTCTCCCCTGTCCATCTGAAGAGGGGGAGTGATAGAGCCACTTTGGTGGGACCCTGGTGTCCAGCCAGGGTCAACCCACTGCAACTCCAGTAACACACCACTTGTTTCTATTTTATGGGGGTACTAAGCTGTTTAGCCTTCACTCATAAGAGAGGCCATTAAGCAGGAATCAAAAAGGCAGCTGACCTCCTCACCAATAATCTGAGTCCCCTTCCCAAGGAACCTGCATGTCCCTGAGCAAGCAGAAACCATGGGCGAGGACCTCTTCCAGGTTGCTAGGTGAGTAGGAAGCCAAATCACTCAAAAGTGTTCATTAAAACTGGCTCACAGTTTTCTTTCAGCTCTTTCAAAATCCCAAGATGAGCAAAACAAATCTCTCAGCCAGTTACATGTTTCTGACAGGAACCAACAGCAGAGGCTTAGAGAAAACAAGAAATGAACAGGGAAAAGCACTGTGAAGTTTTCCCTGCCGTATACTCCCACGTTCTAGCAAAATGCAATTCAGAGACTTCCTAAACTAGAGCTTGTATCTGTATCCTTATTTATAATGATTCCTTTTTTTCATTAATATATCTTTGAGACTTTTTAAGCTTTCAAGGTCCACTTCATACCGTACCAATGCCAGAATGGCAATGCTTTTCTGCCTGGCAACAGTTGTCCTTCTTGTATGTTTTATAAAACCCTATGTGATCATTTCAGTTGCTGCCTTACAGGTCTCATCCTGTGAGAAATAACAGTCATTCCTTACTCATTTTCTGTATGTTATCTATGGTTTTATATGTTTCTATCTGTTCACCCTCCCTTTATCTAGCAACTATTCTGTGCTTTTTATCACCTTCAATAACCTCCTATACCTGAGCAAGACTGAAGATACACGGTATTCAAAACATGAACGCACAGTGGATTTTACAGTGACATAGTGATTTTTTCTGATTTGTTCGCTGGAGTCTTCCTACTAATTGTTTAATACACTGTCCACCTTTTTGACTGCTGCTGAACATTGAGTTGACATTTGTTTGAACTATCCTCAGAAATGCCAAGATATATCTCCTGAATGGTAATAGCTAATTTAAAGCTCATTTTTCTGTAGTTTAGTTAGGGTTGATTCCCTCCCTTCTCCCCTTTCTTCCCATTACTTGGCACAAATCAGCACTGAATTTCATCTGCAAGTGTATTACAGATCTTTCGGCCTCATTAGGTTCTCTTGCAACTCTTCATGGCCTACTTTGTGTTTAAAAACTAAAATAATTTCATATTGTCTGTAGATGCTTTCTTTTCTCTCATTATTTCTTTTCCAGATTGCTTGTGATCTTTTATCCCAGTCTAAATGTTTTAGATAAGATTTCCTCCACCTATATCAAGATGTATAAGTAGCAGGGTGTCAGAAATATATTCAGTAAAAAGGAAGATTTGGAAAGAAAAGGAGTGAACAGAACAGTTGTGTCTGAGACTGCTTATATCTGAGATCATACCTGAGACTTTTCAAATCAAATGTATCTGATTTCTCTTCCCTCTTTGCAACTGGTGATTCCAAGTATATCTACTGAAACCAAAACTGTCAATAACTGTGTGAGCTGAGAGCAAAAGTATATCTATTCATAGCAAATTCACTGCCACCACAGGGCCAGCTCTATCCCAACCAAAATCTGAGATTAAGCAGAAGGGGAGAGAATCAATGCAAATTGCTGCAGACAGCAGTAAGTTCAGTCATCAGAGGCATTGCTGGTCAGGAGCCCAACAACTCCTTTTGTTACCTAGCAAAAATATTGCCAGATAAGTTTTTAATTAAGGTTAGAAAACTATTTTCCTCTTTTATTTATTGCTCCAGGTACATTGCTCAGCATGTGGCAACATTCCTGTGAAAGTAAAGGAGTATTTCTTTGGTTTCTCTGGGCTTTTTCCCTTCTAGTGACACATCTCTTACTCTGCCACCTGAACTCCATTCCCTCTGTGCATCCATTTTATAAAGCACATTTTATTTAATGATGATATAGCATTCCCCTACTCCTCTGGATACCTGCTTCATTGAATACTGAGGGCTTTAACGGTTCAGCAAAGAAACGATATTCACTGGGAGGTGCCTTTTTTTTTTCTTATCCTTCCAGAGAAACACTTAATTTTTGTTGGTTTTCCTCTTATAGATCTTCCTGTAGCATTGAATACCATAATCTGTGAGCATTTCATGAGCCGTAATGAGTTCTCCTAGCATCATCCTGGGAGACACTGTAGGCTTCAGACTGCCTCACCAACCAATCCCTTTCAGGCTCCTAACAAAGTGAACAAGACTGTGAAAAATAAGGTAATTAGATATCAGTGGTTCAGTATTGTGTAGCATGTTGTAAAAAAGGAAAGAAAATCTATAACATTCAGCTCTTTGGTGTTCTGCAATGAAGTGCGTAATATTTGCAGTGCATAAGACAGGTACTGTCAGGTTCTCAATACACACCTCTGAAAATACTTCAGTCTTCACTAGTGAGAGCAGATATTCACATTAAAATTCATTAATTTAATCCATTAAAGGCCATTAAAAACTCAGAGGATGCCGGACCATTCGTAACCTAAGCACTTACAGAAATCTTGTAACTGAGAAATCCTCACATTTCATTAAAAACCTCAGTCACACGAAAGAAGCTTTCAACTGCTGACACAACAGAGTTATTTGAGATTTTCATTTTATGGTTCATTTTTGTGTTTTTAGAAATTAACTTGACAGAGCAAAAATGTTTGGCTCTAGTGTGAATTTACAGGTGAACTATATGAAATTGATGGCAAGTCACTACAAATAACATCTTACTCACTTGGCTCATTTCTGAGTAACTCTTTCCCTGACCTATTTTGATAGATTTATCAGTAAAGATATCAGTCGGTACTGTCTCTATTTGTGAATGCCAGTCTGACAGTATAGATCATAATAGATTTTCCAGACTTTCAGTACCTAGTTCCTGCGTAAAAGTGCACAAACAAACAAGCCATCTTATTTCATATTGTTCTCTGCCTTTTAAATCATAGTCTCTGCCTAATTCTTGTGGTGCTTCCCCCCTCTCATACCCTTATCTGTTAAAAAGAAGGCCCAAATTGTACACTTTCAGCCTGTAGGACTCATTCAATACTCACACAGATATTTATGCATGCAAGACATATACGAACAACTCATCCAACAGAACCCTGGATCCACCTGAGCAGTAGTCTGGGTCAGATGCACTAATATAATCAGATCTGTGCTTCTCTCTCGGTTGCCTCTTCTCCTAGTCCCTGTGTTAGCTATTTCTAACCATGTTAAAGTCACTTAGCTCTCCCACTCATCACTACTTACAGGAGTGTTTTCTGTTTCTCTGAGAACTTTCCTACTGAGTGTATTTGTCAAGTAAGAGTTCTCCCCTGCTTCAGTCATGGACAAATCTTCTGGTTGAGTATGGGAAGTAAGAACCTTGCTGCTTACAGATGGCAGGAGAGAAAAGATGCAGATCCCTTTCTGCCCTACCTCTGCAGCAATTCAGAAAGTCTCAGGAACCCTCAGCTAGAGATTGACTTAGCAACCGCATGTTATAGGAGAGAAACCCAAAATAATCTGTGTAGTCTTCCTACAAATATAACTGACATCTTGTGAAGTCTGTCAGTTGAAGCAAAATGGGAACTCTTTCCCCATACTTATTTTCTAAAAATTTCTGCTTTGCCTAGCAGCTGAGGACTCCATATAGAGTTTGGACAAACATTAGTTTGTTATCAGCCCATGAAAGATAGGCTAGAAAGGTGTCACCTTGGAGGTGTCACCCCCAAAAAGACTCCTCCTGCCAAAGCAAGAGCTTTCATATGAGCAAGGAAAGAGCCAGGTCAGAGAGCCAGGTGCACGTCTGCAGTTCAGTACAACTTCACAGCAAACACGAAAGGGTGTATTTTGGCAACACCTGCAGAAGGGTTTATTCCTTCCCTCCAGTTCCTTTCTTTGACCAAAGTAAAAGACTTCTAGCTTGTGAGGTCTGCCTATCTTTGCTACGGACAGCACTGAGGTAAGCTGTGAGTATGCTCCAGGATTTCTGGTACAGTTTTAAAAGTATGATACTGCTTTTCTTGAATAGCCAGAAGAAGCTGAAGAGACAGAGATGGATTCAGAAATGAAACAGCTGATGGCTTACTGGCTGCTCAGCATCTGCTATCATCAGCTCAAAAAACCCCAAATCTGATATGTGTGCAGGGACATCCTACTAACGTTAATTTGAATTCAGGACTCTTATCTCACTTTTCCTCTCCTTTCCCACCTCTATCTAGCTCCACACTAAAAGGTATGAAGCACTTTTATCTAATTATTTGTCATGTTATAAACATTGTCCTAACATTTTCAATCATCCTAGCATTTTAAAAAATGGGATCTGATTAAATCTTTAAGCACTTGAAAAGGGTATCTCTAGGTTTATTTTTTTGTTTGGCTCTTTTTTTTTTCTTAATTGCCTTGATAACGACATAAAAACCAAAAGGATACTATTCATACATACTAATGAACTGCATTTTTCCTGTCTCTGAAAAGCCAACAGTGTAAAATCCCTGAAATTGCACCAAAGTTAAATTCAGAAAAGAGGGATACTGATCCTTATGAACACTAGCATACACAGTAATCACTTGCTTTAATACACTATTATTATTTTTTAAAAAAAACCAGATCCCTGTCTAGACATGTAGAAAATCTCTGAAGCAGTGGTTAGTAATGTGTGAAGAGGAAATTGCATAGCTCAGCTTTGAGACTGGCCATTTTCCTGCTTTATTGAAATACTGTGAAGTAGAGAGATACACAGAGTAAATGTGAAACACTGGAGCAGGAGGAAAGAGCTCTGACAGCCTTATTGATTCCCTGTTTTTTCTGATCCCTTTATTATCCACTGTTGAGCAGTCTAGTCAGAGGTGCTTGAAATTGCAGCAGGCTGCATAATACTATAGATTTCTAAAGTTTACACTATAACTGCAAAGCCAATTTGCTTCTCCCTCCCTGCACCATCTTCTTTTCCTTCTTTCTTCCTTAAGAGCACAATTTGCTAGCCTTGTACCTCCACTATTCTGCACTACAGCAATGAAGCTGATTCCACCTGGGGTATTTGGGGGCATTAATGAACAGTACAGCGGTTCCCTCTCTTGGGTTTTGCTCAGGTCCACCAATTCCAGCAAACAAACTCTAACAACCCCAATAAACACTGCATCCAGTTTGGGGTGTCTCAGGAAGGAGAAGAGGTGGGGAAAAAGTCAGTTGCAGCAGGAGGGACGATCAGGCAGGGCTGGTAGAGCAAGCCCAGTGCTCCCAGGCACGGCATCATGTCAGCTTTGCAGGGTTCTCTTGGTAGGAGACAAAATGGATCAAAACTGGCTTCTCACAGATTTTGCTTTCCGAAGCTCAAATTAATCTACCTGCCCTTCAGTACAGTCCTTGCCCTCATAACCCTGTAATACATGTTCAAAAAAGTGTCACTTTTTCCATGATCTAGGAGCTAAATAACTACTTAAGGGTCAGCTCTATCTCTGCCAGATTTAGTGTAATATTTAGAGGCCTCTCAAACCCCTCCCACCCAGGCACAGGCAATCTGTGAGGCTGTTTGCTTAGAGGTGGGCTATGCAGTAAAAATGATGATAAATCTTCCTACATCTTTTTATTTCTCTGGAAACCCAAGAGAAAAATAAAGATTACACAGAGAAGCTGATTTTGTTTCTTCTTGTACTTCATTGACAGAATTGACTTTTACGTTCAAGTCAGTTAAACTTAGATAAAACCACTGAAATAACCGAGATGACGCCGAGGGTCAGAACTGGCATGTGAAACCTTTCTTCATGCCACTGATGCTTAAGTTGTAAATAACTGACCTTGTGGAAGGCAGAGTGATGGAGAGAAGGTGAATTTTGAAAGAAAACACACTCAAACTCACTATTTCTGTGAAAGCCAAGCACTTTTGATCAGGGAACCACAAAGATTTCATGGGTTTAAGACTGCAATACATTTCTGTACAGTATATACATTCAAACTAGAAATCTCTTAGGTTGATTTGATGGAGGGATTTTTTACTTTCAAAATACAGGTCTTTATCCTAACAGTGCTGCAGGGCTCTCACTGTTTATGGACTTTCTGTGCACAGTTCAAAGATTCTTGTTTGTACGAAAACTTATTAGGAAGACTGCTTATCTTTGAATAGCCTGTGTGTATATAACCTCCAAACTAGAGATATTGGACAACACGCTCCCATCCAGCTGTTGAATTCTCCTGGATTATGCCCTTATTAACCTGGAGGTTACCACCACAAAAGGCAACTTTCCCAGGAAAGCCATGAAGGGGAAATTCCAATTGTAACTGCTCAGCCATGGTCATTTGTGAGCAAGGAATGACCTGGTGTGGAGGGCAAGAAGGCCCAGCTGCAAGAAGGGGTTAAACTGGCTGGAAGCAGGAATGCCAGAGACAGAACACTCCTTGCAAGGGAGTGGAGCTTCCCTGGTTGATGAGATAAGAAACAGCCTCAGCACTGTCTCTGGGATCGGTGCTGGTGCCAGTGTGTATAAGGAATCTGCTTGTGATGCACCTTTGCAGAATCCATGTAGAACCATGTATTGCGTTAAGACTCTGCCTAATGCATTTTCATTAAATTTTTCATTAATTTTTTCTCTATATTCAAGCACAAACCTGTTTGCCTTGAGGGGTATCATAAAAATTCCCCACAGCAAGGATCAGCTTTACCCACTTGAAGGAAAATTTAAAAAATTACAGAGCAAGTCGAGGTGGTTTGAGCTAATGCTATTAGCAAGGCTTAGGAGGAGGTTAGAAAATTAAATATACCCAACAAGAAGTGATAGGAGAGGATGTCGGTCTGTAAATGTACATCACACTGGCATTACTTTTATTGGACTGAAGTAAGCAACACTCAAGAGGCTCATGCAGCCAGTTTTGCACTAAAGCAGGGGTTGCGGTTTAACCCAGCAGGCAGCTGAACAACACCTACCCATTCCCTCACTCCCCCCCTCCCCAGTGGGATGAGGGAGCGAATCAGGGAAAAAAAAAAGTGAAATTTGTGGGTTGAGAGAAAGACAGTTTAATAGGACAGAAAAGGAAGGGGAAATAATACTAGTAATAATAATGATAAAAGAATATACAAAACAAGTGATGCACAATGCAATTGCTCACCACCCTCCCACCGATGCCCATCCCATCCCCGAGAAGCAGTCACTGCCCCCCAGCCAACTGCCCCCAGTTTCTATACTGGGCATGATGTCCTATGTCTGGGATAGCCCTTGGGCCAGCTGGGGTCAGCTGTCCTGGCTGGGCCCCCTCCCAGCTTCTTGTGCCCCTGGCAGGGCATGCGAAGCTAAAAAGTCCTTGACTGGTGTAAGCACTGCTCAGCAACAACTAAACCATCAGGGTGTTATCAACATTCTTCTAATCCTAAATCCAAAACACAGCACTGTGCCAGCTGCTGGGAAGAAAATTAACTCTGTCCCAGCTGAAAACAGGACAGCAGGTTTTGAGCAACCCACCATCTGCTGCAGCTGAACTGTGGGCAGTAACCACCTGCCCCGGGGCAGTCGGAAAGACAGAGGGAACGCTTTTATCTCAGGTCATTACAGCTACTTCTCAGCAGTGACTATGCATTTTAATAACTGCTCTTTGACAAACAGCAATTAGTATGCTGAAGAGCTTGACAGACACCTAAAGAACTAGTCTTTTTGTTATCTGTCTGAAGCAAAGGATGGAGTGATGAGTGGGTTGAAATATCCCAGACAAGAAGGAGAGGCAAAGGTGAAAAAGAGGGAATTTTAAAAAGCACTAGAGAATTTAAAAAGGCACCACAGATGTGTACCTCTAAAAGGCAGAAAGGAAACATTGTAAAGAAGAGAAAAGAAAGTTCACATGGTCTTTACTAAAGAAAAAGAAAGACAAGCAGAGATTAGGAAAGATGGTTGTGCACGTGATCCAGGACCTGCCTCCATAAGAGTTATAAACCCTACCCAAAGGGTGCTCCTAACCAGTATGGCAGCAGTGAAAGGCAAATAAATGCGTGCAGGCTTTTCTTTGTACAGACCTTTCTCTCAGGCAAAACAAGGGGCAGTGGTGTTTTCAAAACACCATACAAATGCATCTGTTCCTCTGTTTGCCTACATCTACTGGAAACTCCATATCTGTTATGTTACCTTTCCAACATGTCTGGACTTCTGGGCAAAAGGAAGCTCGGAGTAAAGAAGTCCAGGAGTGCTCTGTTGCAGTGACAAGGTGGTTGCACTGGGGTCTCCGCTCCCAGGAGCTGGTGTCAGTGGTGTCACCACACTGCTGGCCTCCTGCTCCCTCCTCAGCCTTAGTTTCTGTGTGGTTTTTTAACTTTTGCAACAGTCTGATGTGCACATGCTTAGTGCTGGTTTAGTGCTTTCAGCTGTATTTCAGCAAAGTACAGAAATACGTTCCAAACCCCAGGAAACCCAGAAGGCACCATGTAGGAGCCTACATATGATGCTTTCTTGGCAATTCAGATAGCCACCTGGGCCTTAAAAGCCTTCCTGGAAAATTTTTTTCCTGGGATTTTTTTTTTTTTTTAGCTTTTTTCTCTTTAAAGAAGATCTTTCTACTGTCCCTGGAGACCTCTGTTTTCTCCAGACTTTCCAGTATAAAGAGACAATCTGCCTTCTGCTACCTTCCTCGCAGTGAGGCACTTGGGACATACATCAGCAAGTTAATGTGTTTCCATGAGTTATATGGTTTAGAAATGCCACAGTCTGATATTTTGAAAACTTCTGATGCAGCCACAACTGCATAATACTATGTCCATAATAATTTGTAGTAAAAAAAATTATTCTAAATGCTACATCCTGCATTTCAGTGCAGAAACTCATGTCTGAGTACTGCAGGCACACAAGTATGTGCCCAGCTTTACCTGGGTGGCTTGTCCTTTAGAGTGTACCTGTACTAGCGATTTAGTTCAGACCAGGAGGATGAAATAAAGCAAATCTCCCAGGTGTCTCCATTTCCCGTGCTTTGGCTCATGTGGTGGAGAGGTTTTGGAGAAGGTGGCCCTCAGGGAGGTCCAGCCGCAGAGCTGGTCCCAGCCACACCTCCTTCCCTGTGCACGGGAGCTTTGACATCCCTGGCATCAGCAAAGCCTCCAGACTGCAGCACAAGGAGTTTGTTATTCCAGTTTGAGTTCTGCTGGAAAGAGGCTTGGATGGAGACAGACACCAGGAATGAGCTATGCTGTATTTCCTGCCTGGTTTGTCATGGTGAAGAGCAGATTTCAAGTCCTGCCCTGGATTTCTTGCGTCTCAGAATATCAGTATTACTCTGTCCAAATTCCCAGTTCAGGAAAGAGAAACGCAGCACTTAAGCGCTTGCACTTTTTGCTCTGTTCCCTGTCACTTCCCATTCTGTGTCCTATTTGTCAGACCTGCCCACAGCTCTGCATTTTTCTTTAGGGCTGATTTTACAGCAAGCCTTACAATACTGTAAAAATATCGTTACAGAAATATTACTAGGAGGAAAATAATTATTCAGCTAAAAAGCAGCACATATGCACAAGAGTAAGGTAATGCTATAACTGCCAGCATTAATTATGCAGGGCTTTTTTATTATTATTATTATTTTCTGTAGTCATGCATTTTATTTTCATCCTTTACTCTTTGAGCAGTAACTCTTAATTCTGAATTTTCATAAGGGAAACACCTAATGTTCTTTATGTAGCTTTTAATGCCATTATCAATACCATTAAATGTATTTGGGCTACTCACGGAATAAGATAAAATTAAGACTGTTATAAAAGTATTTTCCCTTATAGATCCCTTTTTTAATCAGGCCAGGCTACAGTTGTTCTTTATTTTAATTTCTGTATGGGTTGTACAGGCTAAGACATGTAGGTAAAATTGAAATGGCAACCTATATCATCTTCCACATATTCAGTCGCAGGAAGAGAATTTGGGTTTCCTGCTGTTTTCTCTAGGATCATAACAAATTTCCACAACAGGGACAGCTTCCCAATCTTTGCAGCTTGATGGGTCTGTAATGCATGGCATTTAGGTGTAAAATTCACATTTATCTTATGGAATTGCTCTTAGGTCAGTCCCTTCAAGACCTGAGTCCTATTAAACGCTCAGGTGCGATTCACAGTGCAGGAGTTAAAACAGAACTAAGAGTAAAGGAACAAAAATAAAGTCCAGCCTTAGATGCTAGCTTTTATTTTAGAAAAAAATAACTAGGATGAACAAACCAGTACAAAATTATTACTGATTTCATTTCCCCAAACAGTGGCAGCCTTAACCCATCTGTAAGGTGCTTTAAGGTCTGCAGAATTTCAGCTCCCTTTCCTCCTAGCTTGAGACAGGACATCAAATTAAGCTCTTCACACTGCTTAAATCCCAAGCAATTCTTTGGACTTATGTGGATTTCACAGTAGTATTGCACAGCAGAAATTAATTTAATAGCCCAAGAGACCTCCAGTCCTCTTTTTTTCCCTCTCCAGTTTAACTGTGCTGAGTAAGTCTGGACATTATAATCCAAATCCTGTATCACAGTTTGCCTTTGAGCTATTTGCAATGGTGAATGACCGAAAAGTACCAGGGCATGGAATGCCGCCATAGAAGAACTAACCTGCGAGCAATTCAGACATAATTTCTTTACAAGAAGGGCATTATGGAATAAATTGCTTGGGGCACTCAGGCAGCGAGGCAGGCAAGTATCATAAATCAGCTCTGAAATATAAACTGGGCAACTGGAAGTGGGAGTAATGACGGGGTTTGATCTCGCTGGTTAGCTATGTCATTTAAGTTTGTGATAAATAAATGTGCTGAGCTGAAAGTGCAAAACGGCAGCTGGGGTAACGGAGGGAAAACCTGGGGCTGGTGAGGGGAGGAGGAAAGAGTGGTCCTCCTCTCAGTGTATTGCATCCAGCCGTGAAACCATCCTGTTTAAATACCGCCAGCAGCCAGCACTGCGGTCTCCAGATAAAGATAACCTGATTTTACATGCTGCTTTTGCAGGGGGCAGTTTTATGTTTCCTTGCTCAGTTCTCATCTTACTGGAAAGTCAAGCTGGAAAGGGAGATTGGAGGGTTTTTTTGTGGGTTTTTTTTGTTTTTTTTTTTTTTAAACTAAGTTTGAAGAACGTCAGCTCTTGCCCTTTCAGCTCGGTAATCAAATCTCAGACCATGGTACATTACTTCTCTGGCTGCACAGATAGACTGCTTGGTCGTGGTCAGATATAGTTGTCCCCTCAGCTATTCAGCACCTCCCCAGATGAGTAATGAGTGGGTGTCAGGAAGAAATCTGGCTTTTTACTGCATGTGGAGCTCGGACCGAAGCTTCAGTGAGGAGTTGGTCAGGGAAAGACATGGGCACAGAAAGCAAATGAAATGTAACTGAGAAATTATTTGAGGTGTGTTCAAATATTTGAGTGAGTTCAAAATTATAAGAGGAATGTATGAACATAGAAAGGGCATGACAATATTTTTTGACAGTATAAAAATATAAACTGTTATATGAAATAACATATGGTTATACAGCATCTCCCTTAATTTCTCCAAATCCTAACAAAGCTCTTGCATCATTAGAACTTTTTTTTTCAAATATATGTCAGACCAACTCAAGTATTTGAACATTTTCCTTATATCTGGAATCAATGGCAGTTTATTCTCCAGCTGATTCCCTTTTGCTTGTCCCTTATAAAGGGACATGGACTAAAAATTATTCGAAGTTCTTTCTGCTTATATAGTGATTTACCATACTAACCCCCAAAACCCACTTGCAATGTAACAAGAACATTTTTCAGTTCTTCTAGCTCTGGACTTTAAATGCCCCCCAAGTCTGTTTGCATCATTTGTTTGCATTAGTTCCTTTTGAAATCATAGAATCATAGAATGGTTTGGGTTGGAAGGGACCCCTAGAGGTCATCTAGTCCAACCCCAAGGTGCTTTGGATATGTCTGTTTCAGACTTAATCTCTAGGCCACCTTAAAATCCAAAAAGCTATATTCAAGCTCTGTTCTTGCTCACAATCACTGAAAACAAGAGGAGACACCAAAGAAGAAAACACAAGTCCTGTTGCTTCAGTAATGATGGATCATTCTTCTTACCCTTGCACAACTTGGAAGCCCATTACTGCTTGCACCTTTTCCTGCCAAAGCCTCTTTTCCTACTTTTTTTTTGGCCATCAGCAGGCGGCTCAATCCCACAGCGCTCATTGCTAAATATGGCTGAGAATGGGCTGCTTCATCCTCCCCGCTGCTCAAAGGTTTGTACCTTCAGCCTCCTCTCGAGCTTTTCCACAGGCACCTTTCCATTACTGAACAGAGTTGGTCCAGCATGGGGGGGGGAAGGGTTCTTACAGGGCACTGTCCTTCTAAGACTGCCACCATATAGCATTTTTATCATGAGAAATACAGCACATACGCCTTCACTCACCATGTTCATAAAGCCCTTCCTAGAGTCCACACTTGACATATTAATAAAAAAGAATTCGCATTAAAAATTATATTCCAAATTACTTTCTCTACCCCCGCCCGTGCACTCATACAATTATGGGCAGTTTGGAGGAGGGGCAGGGTTGCTGTCAAACAAGATTTTCATGCTAATAATTGTGAGAAAGAGCCTCACAGTGATGTCGCAAAATCTGCTTTCCCCACCTCTCCCTTCGTTGTCCCCAGCGTGCTCGGCTAAGTGCTGGCTGCTAGATGAAGTGTAGCATTAGGGTATCGGAGTTATGATGGAAATTCACCTCTCTGGGAATTAGAAGATTCCTCTTCATTTAGCTTTGGGATGTGAGCAATAAAATGGTGATGACCGAGTCTTACCCGGGAGGACCGCACTGCACAGTGCACACAGCCTGGCAAAAGCATTTTTTTGATAACCACTGAGTTATATCATAGATGCATAAGAGGAAATAAGCAGTCACAGCTTAAGGGCTAAAGAAATACATTATAAATTGTTATAATTATTTGCTATGACAGTCAGCAGAGAACAGCTTAAACACAGGAAGTATTTATGGGGCTGGGAAGAAAGCACTCAGGCTGGAGCATGCACCGTTCACCAAATACTCCCCCATCTAGGAGGGAGGATGAGCAGACTTTGGAGGGCCAAACAGAAGAAGTGGCTTTTTCCTTTCCTCCGAGATGAAAAGCTGCCACACAGCCAAGCACTTTCTCCCTGTGATCCCAGGAACTTCTCCTCCCTTCCTGACCTGTGCACAGCATCGGGCCCAGAGCCCCTCTCCCTGCCCATCTCCCATGGTTTGCGTCGATAGAGTGACAGAAGAGCTGGAAAAATATGGATCTTATCTGAGCTTAGTTTCACCTCATTTCCTTTCTGTCTCAAAGGTATTGGTACTGCCAGCATGACCTCTTCCTCCTCTACGTGGGCTAAAAAAACCAAAACAAATTGAGCGTCATTCACATCAAAGATACAGGAGCAGGGCTAGGGCAGGGATTCCCAGTTGCATACTGGCGCTGAATTCAGCTACCAGAGCAGACCCAGTCTGTGAACTAGGATCTCTTTTTTGCACCAAGTTGGGTTTTTTTTTTCAAATAGTAACTTTAAAGGAAAAAAAGGATCTCTTCCCTGCCATCTGATCAGTTTTTAAAGCTGGAACTTCTTGTAGACTACAATCAGTTTCAACAAATTTTAAAATTTGGAAATACATTATTTCAAGTTTTCTAAACTAATCTCTTCCTGAAAGCAATATTTTTAAATAAGATTAAATCTAAGTACAAAATTAAGGGGTTTTTAAGCAGTAAAATTTTATGTTTTCATGAGATCGACTTATTTTTCCTTTGGATTTTTAGTTGAAAACTATTTGTGAAATTTCAGCTTTTAACTTCAATTTCAGGCAGGGCAAACATCAGCATTTTAATTATTCTTTGAAAATTATTTCCTTCCTAGATTTCCTGAAGATGTCCTTCATATTGTAGGGCAACTGCAAAGGAAATTCCTGTTTTACAGGTTGCCCAGACTAGCCCATGCTCATAGTTAAGAGCAGTGAACTTTATTAGGCAACGAGGTGGCTCTGAGCGATGTCCCTCCCTGGTAACACCGCAAGTGGAAGGATGAATTGCCTCTGAATCCACTGTTATTTGAGATACCATGGAGTACAACAGAATGAATCAAATTTAAATCTGCAGGGTATGATTTGCTGCAGGTTTTTTCACATTAGTTCCAGAAAAACAGAAATTATTGATATATGAGTATGTGTTTTACATACCTTTATATATACGTGCTTATATAGCTACTTTCTGTGATACAGGTATCCACACTATGCATACAGCATTTTCCAGGCCCTTAAATTACACCACTATGGAGCATGCAGAGGTTTACATTTTTATGGTGGATTGACAGTAGGACTGATTGAACATAATTAAGAGAGCAATCATACCGCTGCCGGCTTAGAGATTTTTACACTTGCAATGCAGAAAATTAGTCCATATAATGCACCAAAGAGCCTGGAACAAGGCAAGCAATTTGCGTTTACTGAACAAAGAATGGCATTTATTTACATTGACAGAGATACAGCAGTCACGAACATGCTTCTGGGCTCATGGAGGGCTGCTCCGTTTGAACACCGCTGCATTTTAAGGTGAGGGCAAATTTAAACAGTGTAACTGCACAGAAACAGGAGCTGAGCCTATGGGTATAACATGCTTTGATTTGCTGCTGGGGTGGGATGAAGTCCGCTGTCTGATATTATGTACATCTTTCTTTTCGTTTTTGTTTTTTTGCAAGTTTTGTTTCCAATGACAGTAGATATTGGGAAGCAAAATTCCCCAAATTAGCACATGACTGTTTGGATCGCTTTGGTATTTGCTTTGTAATAGGACTGAAAAAATTTCAAGCTAAATAGTGAGATCCCTGCCTGAGAAGGCATATGAACATAAACTAATAATAATAATGATAATTACATCCAGCTGGAATTCCAATTCCCTTCTGAGCTCCATCAGTGCTGTTCATTAAGTGATGTAGAGTTACAGCTTTTAACTTCTTCAGTGAGGCAGCAAACGCCAGCACAGCCTCGGGAGGATACGTGCTTATCATTACCTCTTGAGGACAACAGCTTCTCACAATGTTCTTGAAATATGCATGTTTGCAAAAAGACTTAAAGCTTTTAATTTCTGCTGTTCTTAAGGCCTAATCTCCTTTAAAATACCTGATTCTTCAAATTCCCTGTATAGCTCCCTCATGCATAGCTAAATATTAAAAATGCAAAATAATCTTAATTAGCCAGTATGCTAATATTCTCATAGTCCTTTGTAGTCACTGGAAAACTCTCATATTTGAAAAAGGGAGCTACGTGTATTTTTTTCCCCTAATGCAGCAAGAAAAGCTGTGTGAAAGTAAATATGAGCTCTCAAGACAGTAGTGGTTATAGTTACATATTAATTTGGTCTTTTTTCTCAAGCCAATGAAAATGTTTCATTTCTGTAAGTACATGGCAAGTGTATGATTGTGCTCCTGTGGAAAGGCTTCAGCTTTCCTGGTGAAAAAGATGCTGCTAGCATTTCCCTGTGCTCAGCAAGATGAGTAAGATGGACAGAAGTCCAAAACACCCCACTTTTCCAGCTATTCTTGATATGGGGAGAAGAGGCATGGAGGATAGAGCCGAAACATAATCTACATATGCTAGAGCTTTCTTAGATGCCATTTGAGCTGCCATTGAACAGAAGTTGGTAAATAGAATTTTCAGAACACTTTCCCTGTGTTAATATGATCATTTTCTTATTATTTGTTGTGGATTTTTTTTTTCTTTTATGTATTGGTTGTTCTGATTAATTTAAGTAATTGCAGTTCAGTTAAAATGTATGACTGTATTTTGAGGTGTAAAAATTGCATTAAAAAATCAACGCATTGTTGGCTGCAATCCAGTCCAGTTTGGTCTCTATGATCTGATGAGGAAAAATGAGGCTGTGGTATTAAATTCAACAGAACTGAAAGCAATAAGGAAAATTCTATGAACAATGTACTTTTAGTTGGATGGAAATTAAAAAAAAAGGGGGGGGACAGACCCCAGGTAATTTACTTTTCACATTTTTGTCATATTGGAAAGCTGAAAAAATTTTACTAGCTTCAAAATTTTTATAACACATCTTGTTTTCTAAAAAGAAAGAAATCTCCAACACTGCAGCCATTTTGCTTAAAATATTGAAATCCTTGGATGTGTGAAATATTTTAATGTGGCTAAATTTTCCAGCAATACACACTCTTACTCTATTAACTTTAGACATATTAGACGCTTGGGTCTAATAATAATGCATACTGTAATACTCAGCCTCTGGAGCTGCAAGAGCAGAGACAGAGGCAAAATCCAGGTCACAGAGCCTTTTAGAGGGACTCCAGCCAAATTTTTCACAAATCTACTTGCTTGGTGTAGCCTCACTTTTAGCCATAAAGCCTGATACTTTAAGATAACATATAGATATGGACGCCACGATGGCTGCCCCACCGTGCACCTCTCTAGGGGACTGTCAGAGTTACTGTTCTTGCATTTCTGAGACACACGTTGGGTGAAAGAAGAGGAGCATGGGGGGAGGAGGAGAGTGTTGGGTTGCAAGCCAGGAGCTGGAGTGATGGGGACTCAGTGAGCAGCTTCAGAGGAACATCATAATTACAGCTCCTCTGAAAGCAAATACAACTGAAACCGCCCCAAACCCTGCATCAACATTTCTTACTGCATTTGTCATATAATCAGTAAGTGCTTTTCATTAGGGAAGCAGTGCAACATGCAACCAGTGATGCTGGGTTTTCCCCTCTTTCAGTTTACACACACAAGAACATATAGGGAAAAGATTAAATTCTTAATCCCGCCATATAGCTTACTTTTCTTCAATATGAGAAGAGATCCATATAAATTATTTAAAGGCTAAAGAGAGATCTTACTGCCGGAGATAAGGTTTAAGCAAGAGAAGTTTGGAAGGTTCCTTGACTACAGCAAATAGGAATCTTTCACTGGTACTTGAGTATATCTAATCTAGGAGACAAATGCATAGCAAGAACCACTGGCTAAACTGAAGTCAGACTCAAATTCAGACAAGATATTAGGCACACATTTTTTAACACTAGGTTCACTTTCTGCCTTCAGATCAATATAAGATGCCTTTCCGAAGGATATACTTCAGACAAACACAAGTTAATGGTTGAATAAGGGGCATATTAGGAGAAATTCAGTGCCCAGATAAGATGAAGTAAAGGTCCCTTCTGACCTTCTAAGTCTATTACTTGTGATATCAAAGATATCATATAAATACTGAATATTCAACAGCATCCATTCTGAAGGAAGGTGATCTTGTTTCCATGGCAACTTGTAGGCAAGCCAATAGTTGGTCACCACTCCTTTCTGGGATGCTGTATGTTTGTCCCCCGAATACTGTTAATGTGGCCCTACTTTAGTTCCATCAATTTTACAAACTACTAATTAAAAAAAAATAAATCTATATTTTAGCCAAACATAACAAATCTTTTGTTTGTATAAAATATAGGAAGACCTATGCATCTTCATTTCTTCCTTGGGATGATTAGTTTCTCTTTTGTGATTCATAAATTCCAGCAGATGCAGCAAAAAGTTACATAAAAAGCTTTTTAGGGTAATTATGTCTTCAGCTGGAAATTTTGACATTTGTGATCTCTCTCTTTGATCGCTTCTATTAATATCTCCTTAACAGATATGACTTGCTGAGAGTTAACTAATTGATAGAAAAAGCTGCTTGGAGTTGCAGGAGTTTTCACTTCTTTATTTCAGTTTAAGAGACAAGGCTGCACCGAACAGGATCATTACCTTTCCAGGTAAAAATATGACTATGACTAGCAAAAATCTGGGATTTTTGTCTTTTAGCTAGTATTTAAGTGTTTATTTATAGTGTACAGGTATTTGCATTAACATAGTGCCTGCAGCTTCAGTGCATTTCAGCATCCTATTGCTTTAAGAGTGGAAGAGGCTCAGGGTAACAGTCCTAACATGAGATAGCTGGTGAGCTAGAGAAAGGGGACAGAGAATAAAAATACAGAATTAAAATATCTGTACTGATAGACAGGGAAATGACAGAGGGAAAGATTCAACCCATTCAGTGGCATGTTAACAACTGCATTGTTATAAGTCCAACAGCCACAGCTCCATGGAGCACCTCCTGAGATAGATAAGCAAGTTGCACCGCATTTTGGTGGTCCCATACTCTCTTCACAGAATCACAGAATCACAGAATGGCAAGAGTTGGAAGGGACCTCGGGAGATCATCTAGTCCAACCCCCTTGCTAAAGCAGGTTCTCCTAGAGCATGTTACACAGGACATTGTCCAGGCAGGCTTTGAATATCTCCAGAGAAGGAGACTCCACAGCCCCCCTGGGCAGCCTGTTCCAGTGCTCCGTCACCCTCAGAGTAAAGAAGTTTTTCCTCATATTCAGCTGAAACCTCTTATGTTTCAGTTTGTACCCATTGCCCCTTGTCCTGTCGCTGGGCACCACTGCAAAGTGACTGGTTCCGTCCTCATGACTTCCACCCTTACATGAAGCCTAGAATGTTAGGTTTCTTAGGCAATTCAAAATTAGGTGGCACCAATCCACCTCAGAGAGATTAAGGGGCTTGCACAGTATCATACAATAAGTCCTTGGTTAAAGTGAGAAACTTGCCCACACATAATTTTGCTCCAAATTATGGCCTGGGGTAAACTGCTGTCAGAAATCCTTCCTTCTTCAGTTTTCCCCTATCCTCCATGTCCAACCTGCAATTCTGTTCAGCACAGTGCCACCTCTTCCCACATGAGAGTTTGTAGATCACTATCTGCCCCAGGAAGCTACTTAGATTTTGGGTCATTTCACTGAGAAGCAGCATTGGAGGAAAGTTTCTTTAAGAAGATTACATTATAAAAGCGTCAACACTTTACTAGGACACAGTGCATTTTTTCTTCTTTAGAGAACAAATGAAACTCTTATTTGCCCTTTCCATACATAAATTAAAACACACTTCTTATGGCCTTCAAACCTTGAGTCTAGCAGGTGAGCCCTACTGATGAAATGCAATCTGTATGCAGCAGGCAATTTGCTATCACACGAAGTGTGCTGTGTTCTTTCTCTGACCATCCTAGGGACAGAGCCTCTATGGAGACAACTTTCTTTCGACAGGACAAGGGGTAATGGTTTTAAACTAAACCAGGGTAGGTTTAGACTGGATATAAGGAGGAAATTCTTTACAACGAGGGTGGTGAAACACTGGAACAGGTTGCCCAGAGAGGTGGTGGAGGCCCCATCCCTGGAAACATTCAAGGTCAGGTTGGATGGGGCTCTGAGCAACCTGATCTGGTTAGTGGTGTCCCTGCTCACTGCAGGGGGGTTGGACTAGATGACCTCTAGGGGTCCCTTCCAACCTAAAACATTCTATGATTCTATGATTCTTGTGAATGCTGTACTCTTGTCTACAACACTGCATTTCTGGTTTATCCTTGCTTGCAGACAAACTTACATTTCCTACTGCTCATACTCCACTTAGAAACCAACCAAACTTGAGGGAAGAAAACCACTGCCTCGTTCAAGCACATAGGCCTAAATACTCATAAGTATGCTAACATGCATATAAATGGAGAATAGGAATGATCTATCACTAGCATAACTATTATCGTATGTGAATTGGTTAGATGTGGTATGGCATAACCTTTTGCTAGCACAACAATTTATTACTTTTTTATGGTTGAAATATCAGCTTCTTAATAGAAATTATACACCATAGATAGAGCTATTTATTTCCACATCCAGGAAAATTACAGATTTCAGATCTGTCCTCACTGCTGTACATTCTTTTTTAAATAGCAGAGCATAACTCTGATAACAGAGTTTCTATTTATTTACAAAACTGCTAAGCTTGTCATTATAACCCTCCTCCTTTATTCTCCCCCATCCCCAAACTGGCAAAAAAAGAAATGGAATTAGAAAAGAGAGATTCCAGGAGAAAAATAAAAGTATTAGAGTACGTTTCTTAGGATTAGGCAGGGATATGGCTGTTATCACTGTCAGAACAAAGACAGGCGTCTATTGTCGGACGCATCCTACCCTGCTTCAGCTGGACCACGAGACAAGGCTAAATCCCCTCTGGTGTGTGGATGTCTTTGTGGATGCCAGGCTCAGCTATGTGCTGTGAGCAGCAAAGCATCACCTAAATTCTGAGCTGCACCAGAGGTTGGACAGTGTCCTGACTTCAGGCTGAATCAGATTTATATCCTCGTGCCCCAAAATCTCTAACGAAAAATAGAAATAAAAATTAATAATCTGGCAGTCTATGGAAATTATCTACATTTCTATTTCACCTTCTGCTAAAAACCATGTTGTAAACAGCCATCACTTGGTCACATTTGGGGGAGGAGGAACATCTTTTTCCCCATAAAAAGAGGTTCCTTGGGGAACATTAATGCAACTTCAGGGTAAAAAGCAGTTATTTTCTGTCTGATAAACAGTACAAACAGCTAGGAGGGAGGTGGTATGAGGCTAAGCATTACTAGCCTTCCCACCCCAACGAAGTCCCTGATGGGCCGCTGCTGACCGGGCGGCCAGGCAGGGAGGAAGGTCACCCTCTGTTGCACCTTGTATCGCTCATCTGCACTCTGCTGAATTTGCATCTTCTGAGTCTCTGCAGCTCCCTCAGGGTTTTATATCTTCTCATGTGGTATTTTTCCTTTTGGATCCTTAAGCGGCTATTTTTTTACTGCCTCAGCACTTCCATTTCGGTCTTTATTTTTCATGTTTATTAGCGTGCACATCCACGGTTTAGAAATTTCACCGCACCTTGACAACTTTCTCACTAAAAGCCAGCCAAAGATTGCATGGCTCAGCTGCACCAGATCAGGCCTTGGACCACAGACAGCTGAGCTGGCCAAACCTTGGGCCAGGTCCCACTCTGGCCATTTCAGCTGAAAATGTGTGACCTTTGAGCAGTCCTGATATGTATTAGTCCACTTTCCAAAATTTTTTCCTTTAGTTCATCTCCTCTGATACTTCAGTTAAAGTGGTGGCTGGCCAGGGCATAAGACATTAGCTGGGCCTTGGCGATTTTGAAAGCCTCTTCCACAGCCTGTCAGGTCTGTCTGTCCATCTCTGATGTAAACACAGCACAGTCCCCACTGCCTGACCTGAAGGTGCCAGAAATTAAGAAAATGCAAAATCAAGGAGATTCAGGTCAGAAAAATGATTGGGTGCAAGACTAGATAAAATGTAAGTCCTCTGGGAAGTTTTCAGCAAATGAGGAACGACTAGCTGTGCCTTACCTGCAGAGGGTTGAGCCCAGTTCCTGAAGTTCCCATCACTGCCTCCTCACAGCACCAGCAGGGAAATCTCTTCCTTTATTTCTGTAATTGCTGCCTTGGTGCTGCTTAGCAATGCTTCCACTTTGGTAGGAATCATCCTACTTTGGTAGGAGCAATCATTCTCATTAGATGTCAGAGCGAGACAGCAGAGTGCTTTTGTTTGGAGTGCAGCGTGCAGAATGATGATTACAAGTCTGAGAGCTGGGGAGAGTGCTCCTGAAGTGAAGGGGTGCCCCCTTTGGGAATTAAGCGACTGACAGATGTTAAAACATCATTAAACATATACAAGAGCTCTGGCCCTTCTTCCAAAGTTCATTGCTGTACGCAAAACCAGCTAATTCAAGGAGGAATTGAAAGGAGCATCTGCAAGCTGCAATGTGGGTTCTCAGCCTTATCTTGCATGAGAATGCTGGACTGAAAACGAAGGTGCCAGCAGTAACCTTCCAGGAACATTGGCCAATTAATCTCAGCAGCAGAGACTTTTAAATGTCATCCAAATCTCACGAATGGGGACAAGTCACAAATATTTTGTGCTTCTTCACGAGCTACCTCTGCTTTATATGCAGTGCCTTCTTTCTCCTGAAAGCAAAGGAGGAGTTCTGACTTTATGGCTTGTGAAACAAGCGATTATTAATCAAGTATGAAATTTTATTGACAAGTCAGTGATGAGAATGAGATTCAGGCACAGAATTCAAGCCATGAGAGATGATTAAATTGTCTTCTTTGGTCTTCTGGACATCTAGTGAACCTAGTGAAAGATGAACTGCAAGTCTAGAAAGAGGAAAGATTACTTACAGAGGCAATGCAATAGTGACTGCTGCTTTGGATATGAAGTAAGAGCAGGAAAGTACAGTATTTAGACAGAATTCCCTTGGCGGGGTGAGGGGGTGGGAGGGAGGGGATGGGACAGGACACTAGGACAAAAAAACTAAGGGGAAAAGAGTAGGATGGGTTACGTAAGGAAAACAGGACCTAGGCTTAGCAGAGGCTAAGAGGCAGGAAGAGACAGAAGGGGCTGCAGTGATTAGAGAATACACCCTGTGATCCCAGACCTCATGTGTTTTTGTCCTACTGGTGAACATCTCTGTAGCCCTTGATAAAGTATGCATCTTATCCCTTATGCTGCAGTCTTTGACAAGGAAGCTGAGGTGGCGACAAGACTGCCATAGGCTGACAGTTTTGCTATTACACCACTGCGTGCCCACCACATTTTCTACCCCAGGAATCTACCACTTTTGCACATGCAGTTACAGCATGAACTTGTTTTAGAAGCACTGTGTCTTCACCTGCAAAGTAGAGAACAAGTGTGTTACTGTGTTCACTTACTTTATTGTGTTTTATTACCTCCATAAAAAGAGAGGTTACTGTTAAAAACACAACAGGAGAAGTCAAACAGAATCATTGCCACTATAGAAGAAGTCCTAGAGCAGAAAGTGCTGGCCCCAGGTTAAGAATGGTTTTTTTTCACACATTTGTCACATTTATTGTTTGGGAGTTTGCTTTGGTGTCTACTTGCATTGGAATTATTGTTGTATATTCTTCCTAAGTGTTATTTTTATTGTTGTATTTTGTCATGATCTTACTTTCCCATTTAGATTTTTTCAAAGAAGAAGTGTTAGTCTAGTAGATAAGCAAACTTTTTGCATCCAGGAAAACAGTGTAAGAAATATTAATGATTGGCTCCAGTCTTTCCTTCTTGCAATGGCAATTGTTGAGAATACAGAACTGCCTGTATAAAAGGAGTAATGACCTTACTTTAAAGAGTTCAGTAACAGTTACTAGGGCACAAAGCAAAATTATTTATAGTTGAATTGGCACTTACATAGAACATTTTTATTATCTAAGAGACAAGAGGAGGAAGACTTGATTCTGTGTGTACTTCTTCCCAGCAGAGTGCTGCCAGCCTGAACAGCCCATTCCCCCCTTCCTCTAAAGGCAATGACAGGTTCATTTTTAATCCCAATGACTTTTCCCCTCTCACTACCACTGAGGAAAATCTTTTTACTTCGCCAAATAAATTGAGCCTCATCCCATCTCCATCAAACATCTCCTTACCAGCTCATGTATCATTAACAAGCTACTCATCACAACAAAGCTTCTACCAACAACCCACAAAACATCTTCTTCTACAGAAAGTAGCAAAGCCACTCAATATATGTACCTAATGGAGACAAATGAGCAAGTCCAGGCCTGGCAGCAAGCAATCAGGGTGAGGACAAGGTGACAGATGGCAAAGGATTTGACACAGCTGACTCCATTCCAATTTCCTGAAGGATCTGCAAGAGCCCCACAGTCTGGCAGTGTAGTGATGAGCAAGTTCCAGATGCAGAAAGCTACGGCAGTATCTTCTCCTCTTGCAATATTCTTACCCCAGCTGATAGACATCTGCTCAGCACCCAGTCCTTGCTCAGTTCCAGCGGTGGGGTGCAACAGGGCATTTGGTAAAATCCCCTTTTCCACTCAGGGAAAATAACTGTGAGTTAAGTAATCCTAGGAAGGAGAAAAAAAGAATAAAACCTTCTCTCTCAAGGAGCTGGAGTGCTTTCGGAGGACAGTCAGGAACCCCCACTGAAGGCTTCATCCTCAACATAAAAGTGGTCTAAAATCACTCCTACTTCTTAGAAACCTGTCAATATGGGTGCAGCACAAGAAGGCGCTTTCTTTTTTTCACTGCATATTTCAATGTAAATTTTAGAAAATCTTTTATCACATACCTAAAAATGGTATGTTATTATCAAAAAGTACTAAAGACATAAAATACAGAACTGAGCTACATGTAGTACAAACATTAGCTTTACAGGGTTACCCCCCTACAAGCTCCATCTAGCCAAACAACTAAAACACTCAGTTACCTAGCATGGAATTACCTAGTCCCTAATTCTCATTAGAAATAATTAGGTACATTAATTTGATTTCTTTTTTTTTTTCCATCAGAGAATAGAAATAGTTCAGGCTGATACCTTTGATAATCTGATGTTGTCATTCACAACTGAGATTTAAGTAATCTTAAAAGAGATAAGGTTCTTTATTGTAAGTGTGAAGCTGTAATTAACAGTAAGCTTCTGCTAAAGTCGTCCTTCCCATAGCTTTTCATGTCACACTTTTTGATGAATTGCAAACAGTTGAAAAATTAAAATTTTAAGATTTACATAGTAGAACTGTAGAATTAAGTCTTAGCACATAAAAAGACACACCCAAATCTATAATTCAGGTTAGTTCAGCTTTCGAGGTATTTCTTCACTCAGAGGCATAGAATTGCTTGCTTAAAACTGATTTTTTTCAAAAAATAGTATTTTCTTTGCCTAAAAAAAAAAAAGAATACAAGTGTCATTTGTAAAGGATACAAGATGGGAAGTGTAGTGAACATGGTGAAGGAGTGGAGTAATGTGCAGAAGGACTATATGACCTTGAAAATGAGAGTAATATTAAACATGTCATGGTCATGTGCATAGGGAACAGAAACGAGGATTTTTTGCCACAGACTATGGGCTTCCTGTCTCTAAGTGACAATGAATGAGAAAGAGGTAGGTGTATCCGTCACTCATGAGCTGGCGATGAGCTCTCAATGTGATGCAGACATGAAAAAGACAATTGTAATTCTAAAATATATCAGGCAAAGCATTTTCCATAGAGACAGGGAGTTATTAATGCAATTTTACAAGGCACTGGTAAAATTTCATTTATTACACTGTATGTAATCCTGGCCACTGATGTTGAAGAAAGATGAACTGGAATAAGTATCTGGCAGAAAAGATATTAACATGATCAGAGTAACCGACAGCTAATTTTGAAAGAAATCAGCAGAGTGTGTTTGACCTTGTATAACCATGCCTGCTAGGGGTAAAATGTTATCTCCTTATAAATACATCCATGAAGTAAAGGCCAGGCAAGGCAAGAAAATAAGTTATTTAAGCTTAAGGATAATGATGGAGGAAAAAGATGATCCTAAACTGATTATGAACAAGTGTAAACTGGAAATGAAAACAGGCTTTCTAAATTATTTAAAAAATCAAAATTGGCTTTGATAGAATTTTTCGCTAATGGGAGACTAGAGTTCATGACATCTCAGTGTGGAAATGCCAGTCATAGTTCTGTTGCTAATTTATTTCTTTGAAAATCTGTATTAAGATGCTGCCATACTTTTCCCGGAGGCTACAAGGAAGAAGGAGGCTATAGGAGTAGGAGGAAGGAGCAAGTACCTAAGAAATGCTGAGCCTGGACTTCCCATGACATCTGTAAATCTTTGCTGTCCTCTAACAGCCACTATCTCTTTGTTTGCCCGGGCAGCTGCCTCCCAGCAAGTCAGCTCAATCTCTCTTGCTAGAAGTCCCACACAAAGTCCTGCGCTCTGGTCTGGTTTCCAGCCTGAAGACAGCAATAGCATGCCATCATGAGCCAGCCTGAACCAGTGATGCCAATCCCTTCGAGGAGTCGATCTCCTCCCTTCCACTGGCACTGGCTGTTTTCTGCTCCTGATGTTGATCTGCACAACTAGCAGAAGGCTTTGATTTTTGGTTGGTTGGTTGGTTGTTTTTTCTGGGTTAGTTTTTCAGCTCCTACATCTCCCCAGTCTAGCTCACAGTGGGATCAGCAGAAACCCACCACTGAACGGGGAAAATCATGTCCAGGCTAGAGTAGGAAGGGCAAAATAAAACCAGCGCCTTCTTAGGTCAATTTAAGCTGTGTGTTGCTACACCCAAATGACGCTGCGGTACTAACTTGCTCTCTCTCCCACTTCTACCTCCATTAATAAATTGTTGAAAAATATTCCTGCTGGTCTTTTAAAAGTAAAAGCGATCAAATATCTGGGAAAAAAAAGTACAACCTACAACCTTACTGCAGACCACAGATTCACTTGGTATGAGAGCGAGTTCTTCAAAGCATTTGCAGGCTCTGCCTGGCTTTAGGCTCCAGAAGAACAAGAAGGGATAGGGATGATATTGGGAGCAATTTCCCTAGCTTGCTCCCTCTCATCAGCTGATAAACAGCCACGTTTCTTTCCTGGCTTTCCTAGGAACACCGAGCGAGCACTACTGCTCAGGACTGACATCTTAGAGGGTTTTGGTTTTTTTCACAACTTCACAGGGTGGTGTCAGGACCCTTAGTTTTGATTACTGGAGCATCATTCCCAGAGGGCCAGAGCTCAAATTCTAGACCCAAAATTTATGACAGTGAAGCCATTTCAAGGCACTATGTGGATATCAAGAGCAGTTTAAGCTGTCTGCCTGCACATAGCCAAACAGGTGTTCCTGATGTTATTCACTCACTCTTGGTTCATAGAGCCCTTTTTTCCTACCATTAACCCCTTTGGGGGCCTTTGAATGATCTGTCATCCTTGGGAGCTGAGGTTTCCCCACCACCATAACAGGCATCAAACACCGGACCCCCGGGTGTCAGATGTTTGTCTTTTGGAAGCTGGAAATGCTCATTCATTGATTTAGGAAGTCTAAGGCTCAGACTTTGGCTTACAGGTCTGGACTAAAGGGCCAAATTAAAAAGTGATGAGGAATTGGTTGTACTCTGGCAATGTTTCTCCTTCACAGCAAGAGAGCGAAGCAGGGCCCCTCCAGGCACAGGCGGCAGGAAGCAGTCACTTCTCAGAAACCATAAGCCAACACTGCAAAGCTTAATTTCGAGATATAAATTTAACTCTTTAGCCTACACACAATCCTCAGCCATCAGCCAGCACAGTCCAGAAATCATTCTCTTTCCTGTCTAGAAATCATATCTGAATGTATCGGTTGTTCAATTATTTCACCAAATTCCTGAGATGCTTTGGCAATGGACTGTGCAGATCCCACTTAGTTTAGGTGATAAGTATGGAGATATAGTGGCCGCTTCTGAGCAGTCTTAGGGATTGCAGCACGATTGTAAGGCTGTTTAGTGGACAGGTTTTAACCTTACAAGCAGACTGATTTACCTATTGTATTTATTTCCAAAGGAAAACTGGGAAAATCTTTTCTCCCCAGGTAAAAAACACAGTCTTGGGGTGGAACAAGATTATTCATAAATTAGGTTGAAATTTTAGCAAGTTGAATAAAAGAAATCATATAGGAGAAATTCACATAATTCCATCTTAAAATTGTCAGAAATACTTTTGCTACATTCAGAATATTTTATTTCCAAATTCTCCTGTTTTTGTAAGATGTAGAAGTCATTAAGTGATGTTGCCTCTCAGGTTAAGCAAGACATATCCAGCCAACCCCAGTTTATGGGGGTTTTGGCCCTTTAATTTTTGCTTCAGGCACCAACCACTGGAAGGTCATTATCTATCCATTCTACACCCCAAAAGACTGACCTTGCTCAGTCCAGGGTTAATCTACCACTCCTTAAAGAGCAGATAGATGACTGGGTCATTGCATTGTCTGCACTGACAGGAGATAAACTAGAGGAATTGTTGTTGCATTTGAGAGAACTGTATGACATTTATGTGAAGACAGAACAACCATGAGGGCAAAGTACGGTCAAGTGGTAGGGAACCAGAGCCACCATGAACCGTACTGGAAAGAAAAAAAAATCGTAATTTGACTAGATGACACCCATGGGATTTTTTTCCTGTTTTCTTTGCACCTATAGGCCTCAGATGAGTCCCCTAGTCAGAAAATTAACATAATTTGGTGGATAAATCCAGTCCAAACAATTCCATTGTTGGCTGCCCCACCAAGCTACTCCAAACCTCACGAGTGTTCTTTCATCCACTATGGTCAGGCAGTCTCTAAAGCTCAGCACTGCATGCAGTTAATACTTCCAGAGCAAATCAGCAAAATTATTTAATAACAACAGTTTTGTCATATTTATCCCATTGTAATTCCATTTATGAGCAAACCTTATGCCAGATTTAACAAATGTCATATTTTCTTTTCCTTACTCCTGAGCTATGCTGCCTTGGCATATTAGTGTCAGCAGATGTTGTGGAGTATGAGAAGGGACAAGAGACTAGCACTCCAGCCCTGCTGTCCAAACAGATGGACCTGAGGCAAGGCAGCCAAGAAAGCAAGCCATGGGCACCTAGGACAAGAATGCCCAGTTGTGGATGCAAAACATTTCAGTCCTAGATTTATGGTACATCATGATCAATATAATGATAACTTTGATTTCTTTTGAAGAAAGCAAACCACTGAATGGCTCAGGTGGTTTTACAAATTAATTTTTCGTCCAGTTGCACTGCCTGCAATGCAGTATTTTAATTGTATGTTCCTTTAGCCAGACAGCATACTAAAGGTCTCTGTGAAACAAGTCAGCACCTTTCTGCAGGCTGGCTGAAATTCAAATATATAAGTGACCTAGTTGCATAAACCTAGTCTACAGCTTGAAAAGTGCACAGAAGTAATACTTAATGATACAATGGCCACCTAACCTGTCCAACCAAAGAAGCAGCAAGAGGCAGATAGTGTTCAAGTCACTTTTAATGGCACTCAAAAAAAAAAAAAATGTGATACATTGTATAACATCAGGGCAAAATTTATAACAACTATCTTTGTTTCTTCAAGGGCTTGAAGAGGACAGCTTGCAGATATATTTACAGTCTTTCAAATTAATTATATCCTTCTCCGAGTTGATTTTCTTGGCCAAACATTTGTCAAGTTCAGAAAAAAACAAACTGTGACTTGACCTTTATATTGCATGATCTCTCTAGTCTTCTATCAAACCATCTCATCTTGAATTTCATAATTTCTTTTCACAGCTCTCATAATCTCTTTTGCTTACTTCAGCATTCTCTATTATTTCCTCACTGTGAATAAACTATTTAAAAAACCCCAAGATTCAGCCTTTGCAATTCAGGAGAAATTCCTTTCGGCACATGCATGCATTTCAGGAAATATTTTATTTGGCCTTTTCTTTATGATTTAGATCTGAAACCATTTATTTTTGCTTTTTGTGCTTACTCTAATACTCATTAGGCAGCATCACCTGGCAAGCTGGTAAAAGTCATGGCCAGCTAATATTTCCCCGTTCATGTATTATAATTAATTTCATACATAAATGAAATAAACTTTTTACTAAAAATGTTACAACCAAACATAACAACTCTAAGAATGTAGAAAAGTGCCTTAAAGAAATAGATATGTTGTATATTGAAATTATTTTCTAAGACAATGGTTGCAAACAGTGAAACAGTTAAATTTTTATATACCTAAAATGATGGTTATACATTGAATAAAGGCAAAAGTTCAGGCATAATTGTGGTGAATCTATCAAAGAAAATCCACCTCCAATGAGGAAGTCTCCATTCTTTTATTTTTGCTCACACCATTACATTTTCTTATACTAACAGAAGTGAGGTTACCTGTAGGTTACCAGTTAGGACAGGGCTGTTTCTTTTTCCAGTTCAATTTAGATTTACATTTGATCTATTTTTTCCAAGTTGCTTAGATGACACTATTGATTATATGCATTACCACCAGCAAAACTTCCATGATTTACAGTGGCTGATCAATAATATCACTGATAAATGTATGACTTTATTTACTTTTTTTGGTGGTTTTTTTTTTCCAATGGCTTTGTTTTGAGTAATTTGTATTCTCTTTCTGCTCTGAAAACAAAAATGTGGTCCATAATCTTCACTCTAAACTACTTTTATCATAAATGCAAGGGTGAAGGAGATGAGTATGAGCCCCCTTTGCTCCTCAACAGTTTCAGAAGTAGAATCACAGAAGGATTTGTTGGATGTTGCTTGAGGCAGGTACCCTACAGACACCTCTTGAAACCACCTGAGCAACCCTGCCCACTCAGTAGCAGTCCTCTGTACACAATAAAACCTGTTTAATTTCCAATCTCACCATTATTTGTAATGGTAAGCTCTATCTTTGAGTTTCCAGGTCAAATTGCAAAGTCAAATGTCACCAGGAATCTGTTACGTCTCATTGCAGTTCAGTCCTGTTGCCCAGAGACCAATGTTGATTGCTGTTACTTCCACTTCTTGCCCTATAATTCTTTACTAATTGAGTCATGTATCAGCCACTTTATTATTTAACTTATATAGGCTATTAAGCTATTACTTAGGCCTGAAATTACCCAAGCCTCCTCTATATAATTTTTCAATATTGATCCAACCCTTCAAGTTCTTACAGATTGCTTTTTAAAATAATTGTAGCAGTTTTCTATTCCAGCAGTAACTAAGAAGAATATTAAGTACCTTCAAATATACTCTCTAATACATCAGAGACAAGAAATATTTATCAATTACATCTTTATAGTCTGTATTGGTAGTAACCTGACTACTTTTCCCATTTCTGTCCAACCCATGTCAGAGCTAGTATTTCTTATTCTTCTTAATATATGTGTTTCTAACAGTATTCTCATTTCCTTCCCTTACTAATTTTCTTTGGTCTCCTGCAGCCAAATTTTCCCAACTTGGAGCTCCAAGATCAACTGCATCGTGTCCCTGTAACTGGGGTAGGATGGCAATATACCTGATTTCCCAGAAATTTGGCCTGAGAATTGCAGAATATCTCTACCACACATCTCTGGAAGGCAGAGCCTGCAGCTGTACCATGAGGATCAAAAGTACTTATGAAGCCCTGGTATAACGGTGACTAACAAATCTTAAATATCAGAGCTGGATATAGTCTTGAGAGAAGAAGGTCCTAAAAAGAGCCCTTGTGCATTTCAGTTTAAAAACCTCAGAATAGCAGCACCAGATGTTGGGGTCTCACAGCACAGAAGCACCGATATGCAATATTTCCCTTCATATCCTCTGTGTCCCAACAGAAGCGTAGAGAGAATATTGAACCAATATTAGGGCTAAATTGAACTTGAAGTTAATATGTTGCTCTATTTCACCTACTTTTTCTTTACACACTTGCAGCCAGATTATGTGGCTCAGCTGGATGATGCAAATGTTTTTAAAATATTTTTTCCAGAAAGGGAGTGGATTTCAGAGGAACCAGGACAGGCCAGACTGGGAAGTATAGAGAATGAGGTACCAGGTCAATAGTCATGTTGCCGTCTCATCAAGGAAGTTCTGTAAAAACCACTTCCTTTAGATATCCAGCAAATTGCATTGTTACTGTTTGATCTATGCAGGCTGCACTCAGTTTAACAGCTGCTACTGCTAAATAAGAATATTTAATCACCTCCACCATCTGCACTGTTTGTGAAATGGTTCTAGGTGGATACCCTTCTGGACATACCACATCTTCTTGGAAACCAAAGGTTTTCTTTCTCTGCCATTTATTTTCACTTTAAAGTCATACAAAACCAACAACAGTAAGGGGAGAGTTCAGATCTGAATCTACAATAATGCCCTTATTTGAACAGTTAATACAGTTAAAAGCCTTATGGGGAGATGGGAGGGAAGTGACCATAAATGATGGGAAAAATATACAAATTTATGCCCTGGGATAGAGTTCATTTTCTTCCTAGTAGCTGGCATAGTGTTTTGGATTTAGTATGAGAATAATATTGATAACACACTGATGGTTTAGTTGTGGCTAAGCAGTGCTTGCACCAGTCAAGGACTTTTCAGCTTCCCATGCTCTACTAACTGAGAAGGCTGGAGATGGACAAGAAGCTGGGAGGGGGCCCAGCCAGGACAGCTGACCCCAGCTGGCTCAAGAGCTATCCCAGACCATAAGACATCATGCTCAGAAACTGGGGGAGCTGACCAGGGGAAAACAGCTTCTTGGGAACTGGCTGGACATTGATCAGCTTCTGTTGCCCAGTAGGTAGTTAACTAACAGTGGATAAAGAAAAGCAAGGGGTGAAAAGAGGTGTCTAAAGATAAACATTGCAGATAGGAACGAATCAGAAATATGTGTTCATGGTGACCAGAGAAACTCCTGGGTTTTGTAGTCCTATAAATTTGAACTGTGTATGTCTGATATATATGGTTTTTAATTTATTGACTAGCCCCAGAATACTTTAATGACTTTTGCACACATCTTAATTTTTGTTTTGGCCAAGGACAGACTAAGGGATAAGCATCACATCAGCAAAACATGCACCAAACCCTAGTAGTGACAACATTTCTTACACTCATGGCTTGAACTCCAGTAACCATCTGATGCAGCAGAACTAAAGGAGAGTTTGATTTGGGCCTGATACAGCTTTTCAGCTACTTCTGAAGTTCTGCATTCCCCTCCATTGTTTGTTTTTTCCACAAATAAGTAAATTTTATAGAATTTATAGAAGGATAGAATGCTTTGGGTTGGAAGGGACCCCTAGAAATCATCTAGTCCAATCCCCCTGCAATGCGCAGGGACACCTTCCACTAAATCAGGTTGCTCAGAGCCCTGTCCAACCTGACCTTCAATGTTTCTGGGGACAGGGCCTCCACTACCTCTCTGGGCAACCCCTTCCAGTGTTTCACCACCCTCATTGTAAAAAATGTCTTCCTTATATCCAATCTAAATCTACCCTGGTTTAGTTTAAAACTATTACCCCTTGTCCTGTCACAGCAGGCCTTGCTAAAAAGTCTGTCCCCATCCTTTCCCTTTAAGTACTGAAAGGCCGCAATCAGGTCTCCCCGCAGCCTTCTCTTCTCCAGGCTGAACAAGCCCAACTCTCTCAGCCTGTCCTCATGGGAGAGGTGCTCCAGTCCTCGGATCATTTTTGTGGCCTCCTCTGGACCTGCTGCAACAGTTCCATGTCCTTCTTGTGCTGAGGGCTTCCACAGCTGGAGGCAGCACTGCAGGTGAGGTCTCACCAGAGCAGAGTAGAGGGGCAGAATCCCCTCCCTCGACCTGCTGTATGACTTATGTATGTTCAAGTTCCTCAGCTGGTCACAAACCTGATCTTCTTTTACAGTGGGAGGGGCTTTACCCCCCTGGTCCCCATCTTGTGGTCCAGCAACTCAGGAGGGGTGAGGGGAGAGGTTACCAGTGAAGACTGAGGCAAAAAAGTTGTTGAGTACCTCAGCCTTCTCCTCATCTGTTGATACTAGGTCACCATTCTTTCTCATCAGGGGGTACGCTTTCTTTAATTTTCCTTTGCTGGTTGACATACCTGTATTCTTGTTATTCTTTTCATCCCTTGCCAAATTCAGCTTGACCCTCCAGACCCCATCCCTGCAAAACCAGGCAGCATCCCTATACTCTTCCCAGGATGCCTGTCCCTGCTTCCTCTGCCTGTGCAGTTCCCTCTTTCTCCTTAGTTTGAACAGCATCTGTCCTCTCAGCCATGCTGGTGTCTTCCCTTCCTTTCCTGATTTCTTACACTTGGGGATTGATATATCTTGCACTCTGTAGAACACATCCTTAAAGATCTGCCAGCTCTGTTCTGTTCCCCTGTCCCTGAGGACCATTTCCCAGGGGGTCCTTCTGACTAACTCCTTGAAGAGCTGGAAGTTTGCTTTCCTAGCTGGAAGTTTGCTTTCCTAATATAAGCTTATCAGCTGTCCTTTGTCAAACTTGCACAGCCACAGCTTCATGGGTAAAACATCTTTACTGACTAACAAAGGCTCATGGTGTTTCCAGACAGAGGATATGCCACAGCTTATTTAACTTTTTTTCTAGCTCAGGAAATGAGGGTATGGGTATAAAAGATTGTTCATATAGAGTGGGCTGTGAGGTAGCCAAGAGAAACTAGAAGCTTAAAGACAAGAACAGAGGTGAAATTGAAACCACAGTGCTAGAAAGATCTTGGCTTCAACTGGCAAAAGAGACTCAAGTTTGGCTGGATCAGCTGAACTACAAAGGACATTATTAATTTAAACATTATGGCCATCATCTCTTCTTGGATTTATAGAAGCTGATAGAAAAGGTTAAGATCACAATAGCAATCAAATGTGAAAACCCAGTAAGGTACATCTATATAAACACAATAAATGTTGATTGGGGGTTACTGGAGATCTGGGAAGTCCAAACACAACACTACAAAATCATTGTTTGCTGTAGTGTCTGCTAAATACAAATCAAAACAGCTTCAAGACATCCACCTTCCATGGGAATAAAAAATAGGAGAGTCATCCTTGATCTTGTTCTGGGTAAGTCTGTTTGGGCTACAGGCAAATGACAGCTTTACTGGCAAACCCTGGCCTGAGGTGTACTAATTGAGCAGGGCACAGGAAACTGTCCTACCCCCACTTCAAAACCCAAATGTACTTACGGAATTTGATCCATGCAGCAAAAAATGAAGTAAATATTCAAGTAATAAATAAAATTTTTTAAAAATCCATTCTAATCTATTTGAATGGGAAGAGAAAGATGGTGGCACTGGTTCAGCTTTTTTACTAACTACCCCATTCCATATTCCTTTTAATTCTTTACCATTGATCTTGCACTACCTTGCACTGATGATATATGACACGCACTTCCTGAATATTTTTTGAAGTCATTTACATTGATGTGATTTCAAATTATTTCTCTGAAATAACTTGTCGGTTGCTATTGTAATTCTTAACTAATCCAATTCAAAAGGTATTTTTCTTAAATAATCCCTTTAAATATATTATAACTCAGTATTAGGTAGTGAATATTAAGAGGACAGAATATATAAAACTAAATAGTAGATTAAATAGCTATTACTACTACTCCTACTGATATTTGAATTACTAACAAACACTTGAGTTGCTAGTTTGACATGTAATGTAACATTTAAGTCACCAGAAATAACGCAGCCTAAGCACAGTTTAAACACACTTAAATACACTTTTGTGTAGATCTTTTGCAAAGATCTTGGTAGAAAATTTTTCTTCCCACCATGCATTGATGGAAAGTTTTCTCTATCAAATGAGATGGTTGTTCCCCTTGGAAATTTCTGTTTCTTTTCTCTCACACAGGTAGCTTTTCTACAATTTATATAACTGAAGGAATCCACTGAAAAATAATCCTTTAAAAGTCAATCTCCTTTTTCAATCTTACATTTGGCTTGTCAGAACAAAACATGAAAAGCCTGTAGATTTCCTGTGTGTTACTGAAAAGTCTAATGTATTTTTGAAAGTGAGCTACAGGACTTCAGCCTGGAGAAGAGAAGGCTGCGGGGAGACCTGATTACGGCCTTTCAGTACCTAAAGGGGGCCTATAGGAAAGATGGGGAAAATCTTTTTAGTAGGGCCAGCTGTGAGAGGACAAGGGGTAATGGTTTTAAACTAAACCAGGGTAGGTTTAGACTGGATATAAGGAAGAAATTCTTTACAATGAGGGTGGTGAAACACTGGAACAGGTTGCCCAGAGAGGTGGTGGAGGCCTCATCCCTGGGAACATTCAAGGCCAGGTTGGATGGGGCTCTGAGCAACCTGATCTAGTTAGTGGTGTCCCTGCTCACTGCAGGGGGGTTGGACTAGATGACCTCTAGGGGTCCCTTCCAACCCAAAACATTCTATGATTCTATGATTCTATGACTTCCTAAGCCTGTTTCTTGTTGATTTTATTTGAAAGGTTTGTAAATCATTAAGGTTCCTTCATCCTCATCACCACAAACAGCATCGGTGAAGAGTCAAACTAGAAAACCTCCCTGAGTTCAGAATAATTGTCAGCTTAGTCACAAATATTCCCTTAAGATCAGATCTGCACAGTGCTTTCTTCCGAATATGCAAGTAGTTGACGTGCATGTTCATACAGAAATGTGAACTTAACAGGCGAGGGAGTGTGGATCAGTTCTGAATTTACTGAGTTTCATTTTTCTCTGCCAGCTGGGCAGGCCAAATGGGTTATGACAGATCATGACAGATAATGGTCATTTAGATAGATCAGAAATAGATTATCTATGTAGTGATCTATTCTGTAAATCTGTAAGTACTCTGCTTTTCCCAGCTTTGAAATGGCGGTAAAACTTTCCAGAAGTTATTTTCTGCCATTGCCTGTACCCTCTAGAGTATGTGGGGCTATATTAACCTTTTTGTAATGAGGAATGGGTACTCTTAACACTGTGTCATTGCTCCTGATAACTCACATTGCTAAGATGTGCTGGCATTGAGCTCCCCTGCTGCCAGTGACCATGGCATATTTTAGAAATAGCACATCTGCTTTTACCTGTCAGAAGATATGGACGTCTATAGGAATAAGGAGCTGCGGAGCAACTGTCTGTGTAGGCTACAGCTTGGCTTTCTTATTGATAGAGGAAACAATATTGAACGAAGAGTGTTAAATAGGTGGGTTGGGTTTCTTTATTGCAATGGTTGGAAAATTAAATTAATTTAAAAGCCATTTTTGTTCACTGATGAGCTACAAGACAGCCCTGCTCCCTGAAGTTATTTGTTCATTCCCCCCCTTCCCCACTGCAGGAGGATTAAACTATTTCTCAGTGCAGTGAGACGATTCATTTTGTTCAGCCAGTGCAGCTCCTTTCCAAGCAGGAGAGTATTACAGATTTACAGTTTTCATTGCCTAAGGCTGAAACTGTTAATGAGGTTTATGCTGGCTGCAGGCGGTTGGGGGAAGGCACCGTTCCGCTTGCATAGCTGGGCTGCAAAGGCCCTTTGGAGAAGACACTGGACATGACTCCAGACCCATGCACACACTATAAACAGTTATTTCATTTGCTCGATATCAGTAATTCTCTCCTCATTCACAAACTGTAACAAAACCTTGGGGTTTTTTCTTCCAGCTACACATCCTGACCCAGGTTAGACTGGTTGTTTTCCCTAGCAGCTGGTTCTAAATCCTGACTGTATGGATATGGCCCTAAACCCACTGTGGACCTCAACCCTGCAAGCTCTTTCATATACACTGGATGGATCCTGCCTTTTTTTTCTTTTTTTTTAATTACTTGAGGAGAATGAAGGAATCTGTTTTCCATAGCAATCAAAAACTGCCCTGAGAAGTGAGTTGTCCCTTCTCAGCCTGGCTTCTCTCTCCACCCCAGGAGACCTCTCTAGCCAAAAGGCTCTGAGTTGAGCTCAGTGAGAAGCTTTCAGTATTTTTCCAGTTGAAGTCGTGCCGCTGTGGGAAAATATGTCACAGGGCTAGACCATGAAGTTCAAGAGAAGCCAACATGCGTGCTAAGACTGTTCCTCTGGAACTGCAGGGAGTTCGTTCTTGTAGCTCTCCAAGTCCCAGTTACAGCTGCCCATGGATCAGCTGCTGCATAAACGGAGCTCCTCTGGGCTTCAGATGTCTTGGGGTTGCAGAGAAACTCCAACAGCTTCTTTTGAGCAGAAGATGAATGTGTCCCACTGAGAGTGAGCGGGACGTGCTCCTTCACATGCAGGGCAGGCATTCCCTCAGCCCTCATCCTTTTACAGCTGGAGATGAGGAAGGTCCTAACCAGCTTTGGGGTCATGGGCTGTCCCTCCCATATGTTGGCTTTGATGGGTGTGTCCACAGCCATCAGTGACCCACACACACCAGTGGGTTACAGATGCTTAGTATTTATGGCAAAAAGAAGCCTGAAAACATTTCCTTTAAGTGCTTCCTCCCAGGTAGAAAAGTTTTACTTCTTTCCATGCACAGGAGCAGAAGAGCTCTATGCAAGGGCTGCGTTACACAGTTGAACACAACCTCTGGGCTGTTGATGCAGTTGCTAAGAAAAGACAAACTGCTTTATGAAATAAGGATATTGGACAGCTCTTTGCCAAACCTGTCCTACAATACATCATAGAATCATAGAATCATAGAATGTTTTGGGTTGGAAGGGACCCCTAGAGGTCATCTAGTCCAACCCCCCTGCAGTGAGCAGGGACACCACTAACTAGATCAGGTTGCTCAGAGCCCCATCCAACCTGGCCTTGAATGTTCCCAGGGATGGGGCCTCCACCACCTCTCTGGGCAACCCCTTCCAGTGTTTCACCACCCTCGTTGTAAAGAATTTCCTCCTTATATCCAGTCTAAACCTACCCTGCTTCAGTTTAAAACCATTACCCCTTGTCCTGTCACAGCTGGCCCTACTAAAAAGATTTTCCCCATCTTTCCTATAGGCCCCCTTTAGATACTGAAAGGCCGTAATCAGGTCTCCCCGCAGCCTTCTCTTCTCCAGGCTGAACAAGCCCAACTCCCTCAGCCTGTCCTCATGGGAGAGGTGCTCCAGCCCTCAGATCATTTTAGTAGCCCTCCTCTGGACCCGCTCCAACAGTTCCATGTCCTTCTTGTGCTGAGGGCTCCAGAGCTGGACGCAGTACTCCAGGTGAGGTCTCACCAGGGCAGAGTAGAGGGGCAGAATCACCTCCCTTGACCTGCTGGCCACGCTTCTCCTGATGCAGCCCAGGGTACTGTTGGCCTTCTGGGCTGCCAGCGCACATTGCCGGCTCATGTCCAGCTTTTCATCCACCAGCACCCCCAAGTCCCTCTCGGCAGGGCTGCTCTCGATCCTTTCTTCCCCCAGCCTGTACTGATACTGGGGGTATATTTAATATGTTTAATATGTTTAATCAAAACCTAAATGGAGTATCGGTGCTGCCATCCTTTTAGCTTTCTAACATACAACAGGACTAAAGCTATGAAAATATTTCAGTCTTAGTTACTGTGCCTGCCTGGATAGAATAAGGGTGACAATAATTCTTCATTCGATAACACACAGGAAAGAGCCATTTTCATGAGACAGATGATATTCCTGAGTGCCAGGGAAGGAACCAGTTTCTCCTGCTTGCAGTGTAATATACAACACGAACTTTGTATTCTTGGTTCAGCAGACACAAGGCTGTTTTGGAGCCAAAGATCAGCACATTCAGTATTTGCACTGAACACAACCTAAAAGCATTCTGGAAGTTGAATAAAAGAGCTCAAAGAAACAGAAAGCTACAAGCATGCGAGCACCACTAGGAATAGCAGAGGGGACAAGTAGCACTTGGGAATCCAGGTTTTCTTTATTTATCCATCTCCAGCCTTAAACTCCTGTATATCTGGGAAGTCTGTCTTTCACAGACTTCAAGATGTGGAGGGGTTTGCAAGCTGTTATTATTTTAATCTGAAAAGTCATCTACTCAGAGAATTCAGAACCCAAAACACTGAAAACCTCTATCAACTGATTTTGGGTTGTTCTTTTTTTTCATATACAACTGAGCCTAAAAAATACCTAATTTGTTTGTTAGCCATGCAGCTCTTGAGCAAGGTACTGGGCTGAAATGCTGTGAAGTGAATTTTGCTTCAAAGGATGTAATAGCCCAGCTGTGATCAAGAACAAAACATGGTTAGATGTGAAAGCATAATAGATATGGTATCAAAGTTCCTTGAATACAGCTTTTTAGAATACACATTTTAACAACACAGAAAAATCCCCAGAACTACTCTGGGGCATTTTGATATAATGTAGAAACAAATGATTTACAGTGAGTAAAGCATTAAAAAAACTCCTTGAAGGTAAATTGTCCATAGCCAAAGCATCACACTGTGCACAGTTGTGTTGACTTTCTCATGGAAAAAAAATAACAGGTTTTGTTAAACTAAAAATCAGGTAGGATGTCACTAGAGATACACAGCATGGGAGAGTAAGGCTGAGCATTGGTTGATACTACCAAGGCAAACTACCCTGGTGAGACTAGCACTTCATTTGGCCTTTCAATAATGTGTTTTCTCTCCCTGAGAGTGAAAATAAATTCAGTGAAGTGTAATTTTTATTCAAAGAATAGGCTTGTGTTTGCTTTATAAAAGCTCATATCTGGGTTAATTTACAAACTCCCTCTGCGTTACACTTTGAAATGAACATTTAATGAAGACAAATATATTCACCCACCCAGAAAAAATATTTTAATTGCTGCATCTCTGATATTACCTTTCTCTAGAAGTATCCTAAGTACATCAAGAATGCTAGCAATGTAGCAGATACTTGTATTTCATGCAAAGGTAGAAGATTAAAAATGGCAGTGACTGATGGAAAAAATTTAAGTGCCTGATTAATCAGTCCCATTTGAAGTCAGTGCAGACATGCCTCTTGGCTACAATAGCTTTTGGCTGAGGCCTTAAATGTGAATGCGGTACCATACACTTGCTCCCATAACCGTATGTATCCAGCTGCCAACAGGGTTACACACCTGTGCTGTGAAACAATCAAAAGTGTGTCACAATCCATTCAGAGTGTATGTGCATGTATATTGACACTTCTGTGTGGTTTTATGTGTGTACACAGGAGCACGGGACAAATTTCATGGCCTTCTATGTCAGGGTTACAGCTCTGGTGGATAAGGGAAGAGCAACTGACATCATCTACCTGGACTTGTGCAAAGCATTTGACTCTGTCACGTATAACTTCCTTGTCTCTAAATTGGAGAAATATGGATTTGACAGGTGGACCACTCAGTGGATAAGGAATTGGCTGGATGGTCACACTCAAAGAGTTGCAGTCAACGGCTTGATGTCCAAGTGGAGACCAGGGGGTCGTACTGGGACTGCCTCTGTTTAACATCTTTGTCAGTGACATGGACAGTGGGATTGAGTGCACCCTCAGCAAGTCTGCCAACGACCAAGTTGTGTGGTGCACTTGACATGCTGGAGGGAAGGGATGCCATCCAGAAGGACCTTGACAGGCTTGAGAGATGGGCCCGCGCAAACCTCATGAAGTTCAACAAGGCCAAGTGCAAGGTCCTGAACACAGGTTGGGGCAATCCCAAGCACAAATACAGGCTGGGTGGAGAATGGATTGAAAGCAACCTTGAGTAGAAGGACTTGAGGGTATTGGTTGATGAGAAGCTCAACATGACTCAGCAATGTGTGCTTGCAGCCCAGAAGGGCAGAAGTGCTCTGTATCCTGGGCTGCACCAAAAGAAGCATGGCCAGAAGGTCAGGGGAGGTGATTCATCCCCTCTACTCTGCTCTGGTGAGACCCCACTTGGAGTACTGTGTTCAGCTCTGGGGCCCCCAACATAAGAAGGACATGGAATTGTGTTGTGGTTTAGAATCAGGTGGCAAATAAGCACCCACCACACAACTGCTCGCTCACCCTCTCCTCCCACAGTGGGGTGAGGGAGAGGATCAGAAGAGCAAAAGTAAGAAAACTCATGGGTTGAGATAACAACAGTTTAATAGTTGAAATATAATAATAATAATAATAATAATAATAATAATAATGAAACAAAGAGAGAGAGAGAAAAAATGAAACCTAGGGGGAAAAAAAGGTACTACCAGCAGAGACTGAAGACAGTCAGTGTAAAGACCAGGAAGGTTAAGGGAGAAGCCTTACTTAGAGCTAATTCAGGGGAAGGATTACTAATGTACTGAGCCAAAGGCATGTATTTTTATCCCTAGTGATCCAAGTGATATTAGGCATCACTTAAGAGGAAGCTTAACCATATGGAGTTTCTGGTGCCCTCTTGTTCCTTCTTTCACAAATACATTTGTCTTTGTAATCCAGTGCTCTTTGCTTATTTAGTGTTTGAAGACGGTTCCAAGTCATTGCTAAGGTAGATGTCAGGAAGGAATCCACCTTGCTGGTTTAAGTCTCAGCCGGCATGAATCAGCATTTCATGCAGGCTTGATTTCTACATTGCATCTTTACTTTATTATAAAAAATCACAAAGGAGGGACTTCTTCAACCTGTTGACAATCAGAGGAAAAGTCTGTACTGAACAGAGTGTTCAGAAGAGAACAGAAGAGACATCCTCTGACACCCTCCTAAGCAAAATGTTTCAGTCAGTTCATTCTTGCTGCTTAATTCCTCTGTCAGTTCACATCAAACACATGGGAAGAACAGTAACAAGAGTAATAAGCCTTGTATGAAGACAGGTGTTCTTACCTCTGTGTTCTGCTTGAGATGTTCCTCCTAAACTATGAATAATTGCAGGTACGTTTAGAGAAAAGAGTCAAAGAAGTAAAGCCACAAGATGCCAGGTTGCAGTTTTCAGACACCGCAACTGCAACAATCAGCACCTTCCTAATTTCATCATCTTCAAATTCATAGAGGGAGAATAATGCTGATGCATTCTGGGGTGCATTAAGAGGAGCGTGGCCAGCAGGTCGAGGGAGGTTATCCTCCCCCTCTACTCTGCCCTGTAGTACTGTATCCAGTTCTGGGCTCCCCAGTTCAAGAAAGATGAGGAACTCCTAGAAAGAGTCCAGAGGAGAGCAACTAGGATGATAAAACAACTGGAGCATCTCCCCTACAAGGAAAGGCTGAGAGAGTTGGGCTTGTTCAGCCTGAAGAAGAGAAGACTGAGAGGGGACCTCATCAATACATACAAATATCTTAAGGGTGGATGTCACGAGGACAGAGCCAGACTCTTTGCAGTGGTGCCCAGCGACAGGACAAGGGGCAATGGATACAAACCAAAACATAAGAGGTTTCAGTTGAATATGAGGAAAATTTCTTTACTCTGAGGGTGATGGAGCACTGGAACAGGCTGCCCAGGGGGGCTGTGGAGTTCCCCTCCCTGGAGATATTCAAAGCCTGCCTGGACGAAGTCCTGTGTAACATGCTCTAGGTGAACCTGCTTTAGCAGGGGGGTTGGACTAGATGATCTCCCGAGGTCCCTTCCAACCCTTGCGATCCTGTGATTCTGTGATTCTGTGAATGCTATAGTGTTTTGGTTAGCTTGCTTTCCTGGGAACAGCAGGATCTTGCCCCTCCGCTAATGACCATTCACATAATTTACAATGAGACTTCTTCAGACCGTACTGGGAAAGTCCCACCATAGCACGCTTCTGATTTGGGCAGTCTCTGCAAAGGTTGTTTCAAATCCCTGTCCCAATCAGGGACAGTGCTAGCTGGAAATCAAGTTTCCCTCCTTTCAGGAGATTTCATTACCTCCTCTTGTGTGTGGTGCAAATGAATCCATGCTCCACCTCACTGCATTTGGGCTTGGTGAAGGATCTGCAAAGAGGGGTGTTCTCTTTGCTTTTTCTAGCATCCAAGTTCTTTGTCAAGTCAGCCCTTAATGCCTGAAAAAGAAGTAGGTGGTTGAAGAGCAATGTGAAGAGAAATGTAATTTCTTTAATAGACTACAAGATGGTGACAGAGAGTAAAAAGCACCATGGGAAGATACCTGGCTCCCATGGTAAAAATTCACCTTTCACTAGCAGAGTCTGTTACCCAGAACCTGCACTGCCATGGAGGGCAGGGTTTCCTTGGAGCTGTGTCATCAAAGCTGTAGAAAGAAAGCAACACACTCAGAATAGCTCTAACTGCAACCTGGGAATAGCTCTTGTTCCTGTCTAGACTGTGGAAACCACAGGTCTTGCATGCTCCTGGCATGGAAACGCTCCTCGTCCCAGTTGAACAAAGGTGGCAACATCTCCCTAAGAAAATTCAAAAATGCTTTCAGCCTATTTCTCGACTGGATGTTTTTAATTTTATTTTTAATTCACATTCTTAAATCCACTGCTCAGCCACAAACTAGAGGTCTAAATGACAGGAAACAAGCCTAAAATCCCATATGCTTTTTCTAATTTCCGCCAATCACTGTGCAAATCAGGGCTTTTTGTTCCAGCATCACTAGGAAAAAGGAACATAGTTCTGCACGCTAACTGCACCTCTGCTTAAGCTCTTAAATCCAGTTCTCTGACGGAAGAGGTTTCATTAATTACAGCACACAATTTTGACATCAGCACTGGAACAATGCTCCTGGTTTCTGAGCAACCACATCAGTAATTTGTGTGTAAACCATTGCCTTGTCTGCATCTGCTCCTTCAATAGTCTGCCTCTTTGTGTTCTTACTGAAATTCCTTACTACCACACATGCACTGAGTCATAACGATTACTCCCTTACCTAAACCGTTCCTTCTGTCTCAATCTGTGCCTGTTAAATGAAGGGAACACAAATGGCAAAACACGTTCCCTCACTGGAATGGTAGAAAACCAGCAATGCAGCAGCATCTCATTGTCTTTGTCATGGAAGACTTTCATATAACCCCAAATAACAGAGCCTTCAATCAGTCCACAACTACCATAAACTGGGTTACTTTTACTGAAGTAGGGCAGTGTCTCATACTGAACCAGACCCTGAATTACTATAATTTAGTCCAAAATATCTCTATCTATCTGCAGCCCGGTCCCTCACAGTTCCTTTTTCCTCTTCCTTCCATTGTATTAACCACGGTACTGGAAAGATCACTAAGCCAATCAGCTAGGTAATATAACACTTTGAAGTATTAGCAAAGAAACAGATAACATATAATAAATATATCCTTGCCTTTTGGGGAGCAGAACAGCCATATCAAATGAAATGGAAGAATAGTTTCTGGAAACCAATGGAAAGAACAATTATATCGCAGACTGATGGAAAAGTAAATATTTTAATTGGAATATTTTTGTAGACATGAGGGGCAGATTTCCACTGACACAACTTTAAATTCACAGAGTATAACAGACTTTTTCACCATTTCCAGTGCAGTAAAGTCATAAAATATCTTTTTCTTGGGATTGGGCTTTTGGACTTTTTTGTTCTTTGGGGTTTTTTTTAAACAATTTTAATGCCATCTGTATTTTTACAAAGAATTTTTTAGTGTAGAAAATATCAAAATTTCTGGGGGCATCATGTCTGGAAAACAGCAATTTCCCCTTGTGAATATCTGTAGGTGAAAAAATCAGGCTTCTCAATACCTCAAATCCTGCTTTGCACCTTCAGAACATTTTGTACCATGTGACATGAAATTCTCCAGGGTTCCACTTTAAAGCTTCACAGCAACTTTACATGTTTCACTTCCAGAAGTCTAATAAGGATTTGGAGAACAGCAAAAGGTTGGAGAGAGCATTACCTCCCAGGATTTGGATTTGAGCTCTGATGTCTGCTTTTCCTGTGTTTTTTAATCAGTGAATGATGTAGGAAGCATCAATTTCTTTGGAGCTGAACATACAACAATAACACCATTTTATGTAAGTAGAGCCAATTCAGCTTAGAAGAGAGGTCATGTGCTGCATTTTCTCTCCTCACAAAGAAATGTAAATTTGATCATACCCTTGATTACTGTGGGACACCACAAGAAGTACATATGAGATGATGAGAAGCATATGTATGAGTGGTATTGTGACTGTCAAAGACAGTATATCACAGATATCAAGACCCCAGGGCTAAGGCTTTTCAGGCTTGCTTTAGCTGAATGTTTCTTGACCTGCCTAGAGCTTTGGTTTTGCTTGCTTTAGTGATTTTTTTTTTCCAACCAGGTGGCTATAAATCATTTTACTTTTGTTTATCTTTGTATGGTAAGACCATAGCTTTGATATAGGCAGTAGTAACAAGTAGCTGTTCTGTGTAGGATGAGCTATTTAGGACTCTACCATAAGGTATAGAGAAGTACAGGCCTGGTTTGATAGCAGAAGCTATCTGTCTCCTCTACAGGATGACTTGTAGAGTATGGGCATGGGATGATAAAAGATGGGACACAGCCTGGCCCCAAGGCTATAAATGACTCACCGATGGTCATTTGGAGAAGTGCAGACCTAGAGCTGGACAAAAGCCCAGCTAATACAGAAAACAAAGAAATAGTATCCAGCATACATAAAAGGCACCGTGTGTAGGAAGATCAGATGTAACATGGAGCTGCAGACAAATGAAGACCAAGGTGTAAAAGCTTGTTAGCAAACATAAAAATTACCCCAAGTGGATCTTAGAACAAGGAAAAAGAAACCATTAGCATGACAGCACTGTTCTCTCAGCAATGGTCTCATGATGCTGATACCTCACCATTCCCCCACGTGTGCACCAGGCTGAAGACATCAACCTTGGGACCCAACAGGGCTGTGGAAGGGTGAGCATAACACCGGGGAAAGGGATAGCTGCCAGAAAGTGTGTGTATTACAATTTTAACTGTATTGTATTTACTGAGGCATTTTCTGTATTGCAGTATTCATTTTCTTTTTCTTTCTTTTATTATTTTTTTTTTCTGTAGCAATCAAATTTGGACTTAAGTATTTGTCCTGGATGAGACTGTTAAGACTTCAATTATAGTAACAATAAAATACTGGTTTTACATGTGGGGTGTGTTTCCTTTTTGCCCATAACATGATTATGACTGTAGGGGTGCACTGATATTCCTAAACCAGCGTGCTGCCTGATGGGAATTTCACGTTTGTTTCATACATGCCAAGAAGTGCTTCCCTTTTCAATATGGTTTTAATACTGATATCCCCATCCATCCCACTGGCGCAAACCCAATTCGTAAGATACATTCAACCTATGATTTCTGAAGCAAATTTTTCGTTTCCCTTTCCTGTTAGCCCCCTGCAGTGCTACTGCCTGACGATAACCATCACAGCACATTTCTACCAGCTCCTCCGCAGCTTGTTCCCACACTGCATCTTCAGGGAAGAAGAAAAACAGCCAAGATACAGAACAGTTATTCTGCCTCCCCAAAGGTCTATGTGTTTAACAAACTAGTCCTCATAAAGCTGAAAAGGGCAAAAGCAAGGATACTGTTGCTAGTTTGATGTGCCAGTAATCATATTTCAACCAATAACTCAGAAACTACAACAGCTTGAGAAAGAAAAATGCAACTCAGCAAAAGGACTTGGTTAATTTTAAAATGAAATTATCTTAACCATTAAATTTAAAATTTTTCAGTCAACACTATATTAAACCTACCCAGGGAACACGTATCAATAAATATTTAAAAAGAAAAAAAAATAAAGGTATTTTAACAATTTTCACTAAAATAATACCTCTGTGATGGCACACACACATGCAGACACTGAAGGACTTGTTCTTCTAGACAATTTGGTAGTTTTAATGTGGTTGTGTGAGACTGAATGCCATCTGTAAGAACTCTTACTTGACAATCACTTGAATTGGAGAATGAAACAGCAGTACCATCCCTGAGAAAGGAGGGAAACCTTTCTAGACCACTGTGAGCAGAACCAGCAAACAAACCTCCCACTGGGAACAAACCTGTCTACTTGCTAATATGCTTTATTCTTGACGAGTTTTATGCAGAGAGGTTCTGTGTCATTAGCTAACACAAATCCAGGTTCAAAGCGATCTTTGAAGTGACAAACCTAAAATGACAGGGGATGGAAAAATAAACTGTGTACCCAGCAAGGCAGAGCTCTCTTTAATGATGAGTGTAGCTGGAATACACAACAGAGCAGAAATATTAGCTTTAAGGCCCATTGTACAAACAATGTTCAATGAGTAGTTATGAGTTAATGAATGATATATGCAGGGATTGCTGTTGTGGTTTAACCCAGCAAGCAGCTAAACACCACCCAGCTGTTCGCTCACTCCCTCCCTGCACTCCCCCCCACCCCCAGTGGGATGGAGGAGAGAATCGGAAAAAAAGGAAGAAAAATTAAAATTAAAAAATGGGTTGAGATAAATAAAGTTTAATAGGACAGAAAAAGGTGGTGGTGGGGAGGAATAATAGTAATGATAAAAGAATATACAAAATAAGTGATGCACAATGCAATTGCTCACCACCCGCCAACCAATGCCCAGCCAGTTCCTCAGCAGCAATTGACCCCCCAGCCAACTCCCCCCAGTTTCTATACTGAGCATGATGTCATATAGTATGGGATAGCCCTTTGGTCAGTTTGGGTCATCTGTCCTGGCTGGGCCCCCTCCCAGCTTCTCACTGGCAGGGCATGGGAAGCTGAAAAGTCCTTGACTGGTGTAAGCACTACTTAGCCATAACTAAACCATCAGTGTGTTATTAACATTCTTCTCATCCTAAATCCAAAACACAGCACTATGCCATCTACTAGAGGAAAAAAAACCACAACTCTATCCCAGCTGAAACCAGGACAGTAGCTCAAAGGGTGCCAAATTCTCATGACAGGGCTCCTGATGCTAAAGCCCATGACTTCTAGTGTTAAAGCCCTCAGATCATCCAGACTGTCATAGCATTTTTGGAAACAATGGTGCTGTGGTAATTTGCATCATTAGAGGGTTTGGTTTGTTGATTTTGTTGGAACATCTCATATACATGGAACATTGGGGCCTCAATTAGAAAAGGTAGGTCCACAGCAGGTAGAGTACTGCAGCCAAAAGGAATGGTAAGAATAAAGGCTGAGAGAGTAGGAGTAAATGATGGGATTAGCTTGGACAAGGTCAGGAAGAAGCAAAAATTATGAATGTATGCAGAGAAGTTTAAACCTGATGTGGTATTGAATGGGAGCCATTTGTACCCTGAGCTTGTGCAGCTGTTGAGGCAGCGACCTCCCTCTTCTCTGCTCCCAGGAAGTAAGCTCCAGCAGAATTCTCACATTAGGGTGTTTTCACAAAAGTTGCTCTATCTGTGTCTCTTAAACCAGATCTGACTTTACACAGGATTATCCTAAAACCTATGATAAGACAGCTGGGATATGTTAGGGACAGAGCCCAATGCAGACATAAAAAGAAATCTCATGACTTCAAGAAAAGCATCCAAGCCCTGAGGCTGTGGGCACTGGGGTAAGTACGTCCTGTCCTCAGCTGTAATTTGTGTGAGGCCCGACCCTGGAGAATGTGAGTTTGCTTTGAAACCTCCTGTTGCAAGTCAGGCTCCCAGACATTCATCAGCATCTGAATTAGGGCGTAATTTGAGTGCTGGCTGGCAGAAATGTCAACATCTTTTGGGCCAGGCAGCAAGATCTGAGCAAGTGCTTTGAGGATTTCCATGACATATGACCCTTGGCTCTAGTGGCTGGCATGGCAATGAGTTACCCTGGTCCCTTTGCGGATTTAGTCCTACACCCCCCAATACTTCTATGAATCTGAGCACTGAGCTTTGATCTGCATCCTCTTTTCCTCCAGTCATGAGTGCTTTGTGATTGCTCTTTTATGTAACCTACAAGGACTGATGTCAGTTATTGTTCTACGTTCTCTGCTTCGGGCACTTTAAACTCAGAAATTAAAGAACAAGAAGTTACCAAGGGCACATAGTATAAGGGCACATAGTATACACCTGAGACCTGGGAGCCAACATCAGAATCAAGTGGCTTAACAGTTCAGAAAAGCGTTCAATCTCTCCTTGAAATCTCCTACTGAAGCATCTAAAAGAGGCAAATTCTGTGCCTACTTTAAAAGAAGTTTCAAGGCAACTGGGATTTAAAGGTGAACTAGTTTGACTTTCAATAACAGCAACTGAAGGCAGAACAATAAAACATTAACATTACACAAATTTATGAAAATTATTTGTTCCGTTTCAGTAAGGGAGAATGTAAATAACAGCAAACAGTGAATAATAACAGGAGTTCCTATTTATGTTTTCTGACAATACAAGAGCAAAAGAGCATTTGATTATAATGTGCAGCAATGCATTTACTTAGCTCCAAAGAAGCCATTGTCCCAGGATTTCACCAAGAGCAAAAGTAGAGGTTGGCTTGGCATTTTCTAGAGAAACAGTTTTTTTGTCAGAGAATGGCTGCTGGCTGAAATGTAGAATAGAACTTCAGAAACGTCTTTTGACAGAATTGGTTTCTCAAGTCTATGGTGGAAATACTGGTGAATAACAAAAAGAGAAACATCATTTTTTACCTGCTGTCCCACCAAACTAGCATGCTGGGCAATGCACCTTGTTGGCATGCAGAGCATGTTCAAAACCTTGCTGCTACTTAGAATTTTAATTTCTTTCCACCTCTTCTTAAGCAAGTAGTATACAAAATGAGCTGTGAGCTCATTCTGTCTGACCCAGCAGGATGCCTACCAGTTACAGAAAATAGCTACTAAAGGAGAGATCAACACAGGTGTGGAAGGAGAAAGGATTCAAGCCACAACTTTGCATTCAAGCACATACTTCAGCTACAAAGCAGAGGGAACTTTCCTCTTCACAAAATGCTTAGAAAATTTTTGAACATAAATTTACTTTTAAATTGCCTTTTTTTTTCTTTCTCAGCCATCCACTTAATACTTAACAATGCTAAAAAAGAATTAGCCATCAATGCAGACACTGGAACCATTAACAAACATGTTGTATATATTTTTACTCTGCTTTAAAAAATACTGAGTGTACTCCAAACACAGTGGCCAAAGAAAACAGCCTTTGGTAGCTTGTGTAATATATCTTCCTCCATGCTGATTCCCATTTACCTGCTGTTGTCTCCTGTCAAAAATAGAACCAGACATCATTACAGCTCTCATCCAGCATGACCATCTGTATACTTACAAAAAAGATACACAAAGACTAGTATAAACTGTCATCATGTACCTACTGTTGCAAAATATTTGTAGTGCTAACCAAAAAACCAGTATAATTTTAATGTACTTGTTTCATAGCAATGCTATATGACATATTAGGCCCTTCACTTCCTCATCGGACAGCAAAAATCATAATCAGAAGCGTCCAAGTACTGTTGATGCCAGACAGAATACCACATTATGTGCAAATTGGGAAGTATTTACACATTTATGACCTCTGAAATTTTATTTCCTTCATGTCATTCGTATAATGTGTAAACAGGTTGAACTAAGACTACTATAATGCTGCATTTTTGATAGCACTGAAAAGATGTTTTGTAAGAAAGGGGCCAGGTGATTCCATTGCCCTCCAGTTAAAAAAATGATCACATGGTAAACCTTCAAATAGATTCACGTGATTTCCACTAACCCTGTTTAAACAGAGGTTTGGACAGTCACTGTGCTCTTTACGTGCAGAGACAAGAACACACGATTTTCAAAAACTGCCCTCCTGTGCACTTTAAACCATAGAAAAACTGCATAGCAAGAGTGGTGAATCTCACCTATTTCTAACTGGGCTGTGAAACCTTGTGCATCCAGTCACTTGACTAAATAAACCCTTGTGCTCTCAAACAGGAAAAATACCTGTACGTGAACAGACAAATTCTGGAAGCACTGGTGGTTGCCATTTATAATAGGGCTTCTGGATTCCCCCTGCGTTCCCACTGGGGATGGAAATAGTGTTAAATACCATATGAACACCAGATTGATTTCATTTTAGAAACAGACAAATTGGACACGTGAAGCAGAAAGGCAAATGCCTTCTTTGAAATATCTTTAATACTGTGGCATTCTCTGTCTGTAATTACTAACCCTCTTTTTAATTGCTTGCTAGCCATGACCAGGCTCTGCTGCACGATATAAAATTAGTAACACTCTATTCACAAGACTTCCTGGGCAATCTTTCTTTTCCAGAAATATGTTGACTTCCTGAAGAATGATGAAAAGGTCTGACTGTACAGTAGTATGGCTGTACTTTTCTTTGATGTACTTAGAAATGTCACATGTTAAAAGAATAAACAACACTATAATTGCTACATAGAACTAAAGTAGGTCTAGAAGTTGCATTATGCCATGAAAACTGTGACAAAAGCTGTAAAAAAAATTACTTTAGCTCAAACACCTTCACAGTCTGGCTCAGAAAAACAACAAACTGAAATCAGCGTTCTAGATCTTGGGGACTGAATGCCCCTAGTGCTTTGGGCTAAATGGACAAATGTGGGTGTGAAAATAATGCTTTAAACACTGTGTTTTCCAGGTAAGTGGCTCAGTGCTTCTCCAGGCAATCTTCATATGCTTTTCTCTAAGGCAGTTGCTATTAGTGCTCTCAAACCATATTTTCATTGCCTAAACCAAATGCACACACAAAACCAAGTGTAATCCAGTAATCTTTAATAATCCAGGGTCAGATTTTACCATTTCATGTGAATTGATGGGAATGTCCCCAGAATCATAGAATCATTAAGGTTGGAAAAGACCTCCGAGATCATCAAGTCCAACTGTCAACCCAACACCCCCATGCCTACTAAACCATGTCCCGAAGTGCCACGTCTACATGGTTTTTGAACACCTACAGGGATGGTGACTCCACCCCCTCTCTGGGCAGCCTGTTCCAATGTTTGACCACTCTTTCAGTGAAGAAATTTTTCGTAATATTGAACTGAATTCTCCCCTGATGCAACTTGAGGCCATTTCCCCTTGTCTTATCACCCGTTACATGGGAGAAGAGACCGACAGCCACCTCACTACAACGTCCTGTCAGGGAGCTGTAGGGAGTGACGTGTCCCCTCAGCCTCCTCTTCTCCAGACTAAACACCCCCAGTTCCCTCAGCCGCTCCTCCTAAGACTTGTGCTCCAGTCCCTAGTGAATAAATTGTTCAGCAGTTGTTTTTTATTTTCAGCATCAAATTGGCTTTTGTAGTGGAATTAAATGATGGGAAGTCACATAGGAAACTCAAAAGCACATGAAGAACTGATTTAAACTACAGAATACTTTGATATATCACTGCTGCAAGCATGTCCTGCAAGGTTTACCTATCAAAAGTGTATCAACAATCTCTGGTATGTTGCACTTTCCAGACATAGAGAGGATTATTTTCTCATAATTATCAGAAGAAAACTACATCTTTCTTTGATACAGGATCAATTTCTACTCCTGAAGTAGAATGAAGGTATAGGCAAAGTCCTCGTGTGGTATCCAAAAAGTGACAGTGCTTTCCTCATTCCCCCAGAAATTCCTCTCAAAGCTTTTGAAAGAAAGGAGGCTGGCACTGAGATGAAGGTATCTTTCCCTCTTCCAGATGGTTTGTAAGCAGCTGAAAGGGAAGGCAGAAGCAAAGGAACTGGAGGATGACTTCAGTCCAAACCAGGATCTAGTTCAAGCCTTGGGTAAAACTCTGGAGCTTCCTACAGTGTCAAGGTGGGTGGGGGACTTTGCTCATTTTCATTTTTCATAGCTATCTCCTAGAAAATATTTATTTCAAAATGTGGCCAGGTTGTTAAATGGCATGATTTGCTTCAAGATACCAACCTCTAAAGACATCTTAAAGATACCAGAAACAGTCCCACGTCATAAGTTTGCCTCCGTTTCCCTTCAGATTTTTATTTTCTCTGTTTTATACCTTAATAATTTTTTATATTCTCAAATTTTCTGGTTTACCCCACCCCACCCCAAATCCACATCTCCCATTGCCTATGGCAACACTGTCGTTTTTAGCCACCAGACAGGCTATAACATGTTTTAGGTGGCAGAAACTTCCTTTTTCTTACTTGTTGACCAGGCAACTAAGAATACAAAAGGCATGAAGACCAAAGAGGGACCTGACCATAGCACAAAATTAGCTAGACTATGTCCTGCATTTGGAGTGAGAACATTAGTTCTGGTGCATTTATCTAATCTGTGTTTTATATTATCCACCCAGTAGCTAGAAAAGATAAATAATTCCAAACACGTCCATTGGACCAGATCCCTCAACAAATTTGCAAGCCAAAAGGCAGGACCAGTCTGTGTGAATGACTTTGCAACACAGATGACCACATCTGTTCCCTGCCCTGATGCTGGCCATTGTCATGTTTTATATGGATATAAAGCAAAAGAAAGCTTCACTGAGAGATAATATTAAGATGCCTTTGTATATGTGTTTAAGTCTACCCAAGTCTGAGTGTATCAGGTGGAAAAGCTGAAAAATACTTGAAAATATAATAAACAATGGAGTCTGGTAAGTGATGATATTTTCATACTGAAATAAAAACATGAAATAGGATTAGGAGGTGCTGTGCAGGACTTGAAAGCATCTGCAATCTGTTTGGTCCTACCAAAAATAAGGACCCAGCAAAGAAATGTATCTCAAGTGGTGACGGGTCAATGACAAGCTCCAAATTCCAGGTCTGAGTCTGAATTTGATATTGATGTAACGGTGATACAGTCTGTGCTGCAGGGAGAGCTGGCAACATAGCAAATGTTTCTGGATATGCAGGCAAAGCTGCATTACTGGTATACGTTGGCACTTAATGACTGGTTTCACAGCAGGGTAAATTAAGGGCAATACTCTGCCAGTCATGTTTTTAACTGCTGAGTTTTGGAAAAAAATTTAAGTACAGCCCTAGTTGGAGTGGGTATGACCCATGCGGAGGTCACCAGGATAGGACTTCATAAAGACCTATGGAAAAGACCTGTGCAACCACCACGACTTATGAAGCACCACAGCTGGCTCGCTGAATTTCAATAGCACCGGAATCATAGAATCATAGAATGTTTTGGGTTGGAAAGGACCCCTAGAGGTCATCTAGTCCAACCCCCCTGCAGTGAGCAGGGACACCACTAACTAGATCAGGTTGCTCAGAGCCCCATCCAACCTGGCCTTGAATGTTCCCAGGGATGGGGCCTCCACCACCTCTCTGGGCAACCTGTTCCAGTGTTTCACCACCCTCGTTGTAAAGAATTTCCTCCTTATATCCAGTCTAAACCTACCCTGCTTCAGTTTAAAACCATTACCCCTTGTCCTGTCACAGCTGGCCCTACTAAAAAGATTATCCCCATCTTTCCTATAGGCCCCCTTTAGATACTGAAAGGCCGTAATCAGGTCTCCCCGCAGCCTTCTCTTCTCCAGGCTGAACAAGCCCAACTCCCTCAGCCTGTCCTCATGGGAGAGGTGCTCCAGCCCTCGGATCATTTTTGTAGCCCTCCTCTGGACCCGCTCCAACAGTTCCATGTCCTTCTTGTGCTGAGGGCTCCAGAGCTGGACGCAGTACTCCAGGTGAGGTCTCACCAGGGCAGAGTAGAGGGGCAGAATCACCTCCCTCAACCTGCTGGCCACGCTTCTCCTGATGCAGCCCAGAGTACGGTTGGCCTTCTGGGCTGCCAGCGCACATTGCCGGCTCATGTCCAGCTTTTCATCCACCAGCACCCCCAAGTCCCTCTCGGCATGGCTGCTCTCGATCCTTTCTTCCCCCAGCCTGTACTGATACTGGGGGTTACCCCGACCCAGGTGCAGGACCTTGCACTTGGCCTTTTTGAACGTCATGAGGTTCACACAGGCCCACCTCTCCAGCCTGTCCAGGTCTCTCTGGATGACATCCCGGCCTTCTGGTGTGTCAACCGCACCACTCAGTTTGGTGTCATCCGCAAACTTGCTGAGGGTGCATTCGATCTCACTGTCTAAGTCATTGATGAATATATTGAACAGCACCGGTCCCAGTACAGACCCCTGAGGGACACCACTCGTCACCGGTCTCCATCCGGACATCGAGCCATTGACCACTACCCTCTGGATGTGGCCATCCAGCCAGTTCCTTATCCACCGAACAGTCCACCCATCAAATCCATAGCTCTCCAATTTAGACAGAAGGATGTTGTGGGGGACCGTGTCAAAGGCTTTGCAGAAGTCCAGATAGATGACATCCATTGGTTTTCCCTTGTCCACTGATGCTGTCACACCATCATAGAAAGTCACTAGGTTCGTCAGGCAGGACTTGCCCTTGGTGAAGCCATGCTGGCTATCTCGAATTATCTCCCTGGCCTCCATGTGCCTTAGCATAGCTTCTAGGAGGATCTGTTCCATGATCTTCCCAGGCACAGAGGTGAGGCTGACAGGTCGGTAGTTCCCAGGGTCTTCTTTTCTACCCCTTTTGAAAATGGGCACAATGTTTCCCTTTTTCCAGTCACCAGGGACTTCACCTGACTGCCATGACTTTTCAAATATCATGGAGAGTGGCTTGGCGACTACATCGGCCAATTCCCTCAGGACTCTGGGATGCATCTCATCAGGTCCTATGGACTTATGTGCGTTCAGGTTCCTCAGGTGGTCACGAACCTGATCTTCTCCTACAGCAGGAAGGGTTTTGCCCTCCCAGTCCCCCTCATGCCATCCATCAACTTGGGTGGGGTGGGGAGAGAGGTTCCCAGTGAAGACTGAGGCAAAAAAGTTGTTGAGTACCTCAGCCTTCTCCTCATCTACTGTTACCAGCTTGCCAGTCTCGCTCATCAGAGGCAGTACACTTTCTTTAACCATCCTTTTCTGGCTGATATACCTGTAGAAACCCTTCTTGTTATTCTTTGCATCCCTAGCCAAGTTTAGCTCCAGCTGAGCCTTGGCTTTCCTGACCCCATTCCTACACAACTGGACCGCATCCCTATACTCTTCCCAGGATGCCTGTCCCTGCTTCCACTGCCTGCGCAGTTCCCTCTTCCTCCTTAGTTTGACCAGCATCTCTCGTCTCAGCCATGCCGGTCTCTTCCCTTTGCCCGATTTCTTATACCTGGGGATCAAGAGCTCTTGCGCTCTGTGGATAACATCCTTAAAGATCTGCCAGCTCTGTTCTGTTCCCCTGTCCCTGAGGACCGTTTCCCAGGGAGTCCTTCCAACTATCTCCTTGAGGAGCTGGAAGTTTGCTTTTCTAAAATTCAGGGTCCTGACTATACTCTTTGTTCTTCCCATTTCCCTCTGGAGCGTGAGCTCTACCAGCGCATGATCACTGCAACCCAAGCTGCCTCCGATCTTGACATTTCCGATGAGCTCACTTGCATTGGTGACCACCAGGTCCAGTATCGCATCCCCTCGGGTAGGGGTGTCTATTACCTGGCTTAAGAAGTTGTCCTCAATGCACTCAAGAAACCTGCTGGATTGCCTACAGCTTGCCGTGTTGGTTTTCCAGCAGATGTCAGGGTGGTTGAAGTCCCCCAGCAGGACGAGAGCCTGAGAGCACGAAGCCTCCCGGAGTTGGAGGAAGAACGCTTCGTCAGTCGGCTCCTCTTGATCTGGCGGCCTGTAGTAGACACCAAGGACCAGGTTCCCTTTGTTGCCTCTCTCTCTGATTCTTACCCATAAGCTTTCGACCTGCTCGTGGCTATTCTTCAGGGCCAGCTCTTCACACTCTAATGATTTCTTGATGTAAAGGGCAACGCCTCCGCCCCTCCTTCCTCGCCTGTCCCTTCTGAACAGCCTGTAGCCATCAATAGCTACATTCCAGTCGTGGGATTCATCCCACCAAGTTTCCATAATGGCAATCAGGTCGTAGCTTTCTAGCAGCACGATAGCTTCCAACTCCTCTTGTTTGTTTCCCATGCTGCGTGTGTTTGTATAGAGGCATTTCATATGAGCTGTCGGCCTCGTCACCTTCATAGCAGAACACCCCTCATTTACTTTGAGGTGTTTCACGGGCTTTTCCTTGTTGGCTCCTACTACCTCAGGAGCCTCCGGCTCACCTCCGCCAGACGTCAACTTCTCTGCAGTGCCCCTGGCACACTGCTGGGCAACAGGTTGAAGGCTCATACTAGCCCCCAGTCCCTCTAACCCTTGCGTTTCATCCCCTAGCCTGTCACTGGCAAGCCCAATAGGTTCCCCTTCCCCCTTCACATCTAGTTTAAAGCCCTGTCAATGAGCCCCGCAAGCTCCTGGGCAAAGACCCTCTTCCCCCTTTGAGAAAGCTGGCTCCCATTTCACTTGAGCAAGCCCGGTGCCTTGTAGACCATCCCGTGATTAAAGAACCCAAAGTTGTGGTGGCGACACCAGTCGCGAAGCCACATGTTAATAGATTGAGTCTGCTCATATTGTCCCGTGTCTCTGTCCACCACTGGAAGGAGCGAGGAAAAAATAACCTGCGCTCCAGATCCCTTCACTAACCGCCCCAAGGCTTTGAATTCTTTTTTGATTACCCTCGGGCTACTTACTGCTACTTCATCGGCACCCACATGGAAGAGGAGCAAGGGAAGTGCCTGATTCCTTTAAATTCTCTTGAAATCCCCAGTACACAGTCTAACGAAGTGTTACAATACAATGCATTTCCAAATTATGTCAGATTGAAATTCAAACATGGCTGGCTGCACCAATACATACTATAACAGAGCAAAACACTCCTACCCCTAATCCTCCCTGACACGTCTGGTTTACATTCTTCTCTCCAGTGTCTCATTATGCACGTTCTCACTACTCTTATAAATTTTCATTGATGTCACTTCTTCCTTACTTAAAATGCAAACACCTGGATTAAATCAACTAAATTCACCGTCAGTTTTGCATATACTCAATAGTTTTTAAAACAGAGCTCCCAGCTTCTCTGTATTTTCAAACCTCTATCATTAAGACCCCCGAACTCCCAGTTGGTAGTTTCACTGTCTGGTCATGTTCATTTGAATGATTTGTGCTGGAATGTAAATATAATCACTCTGACTTGCTATTTGTTAACAAGCTGCAGATTCACAAATAAATACAGATATGTGGCTACATAGTCTACATCTTTTATTAAAAACAAATTGAAGTGAATTGAACCTGAGAAAGCATTTCTTACCAGGTCTGAGGCAGGCAGATGTGACTTGTGCTTCTGTGTTGAGCCTCTGGCACTAGAGATGGTGGTGGGTCTTGGCCCAGCTTAGCATGGAAAACTTTGCCCGACTGCAAGACCAGCTCCACCACAGATTTTATTTACAGCAATGGTTTATCCTTCCTATATCCCTCCTTGGGGTGTTGACACCTAAACCACATTTCTAACTTGCTTTCAGAATCACGCTTTACTGAGATCTCCTCAGCAGGGCATCTACAAGGCACTAACAGAGCAAACAAGCTATGTCACAAATGATTAGATGGGAATTATGTCAGGAGCTCTAAGAAATGTGGAAACTACTTGCGAAATAAAAGCTTAATAGAAACAAAATGCAGGAAAATTCCTTTCTAACCACAGTGAAGACTGGAGCCATCCTTCAAATCAGCAAGGAATAGCATGCCTGCCAAGCATCTTTATCAGAAAAGGTGTTACCCTTCTCCAACATCACCCTAGGAAAGGAAGTCTGTGTGCCAAAGGGGGAAGGTAAGCCAAAACCTGATTAACAACACGTGCTACCCAGAGGTTTTTGATGGAAAATTTTTGGTATAGCCTCACAAGGCCCAAATGTACCCTGGCTATTACAGCCATTCCCTACCACACTTCCTCAACAGCCTTCCACAACAGCTTGATATCTCATCATATGTCAAAACAACAGCTCTTATTTAGAACCCCTTTACACCCCAGGGATGTATGACATAGGGGGTTGCATCAGAGCAGAGCCACAGCAAATCTAGCCAGGCTGTATGAGAACAACCTACAAGGGATGCAGCAAAAAAGCGCTCCTTGTTCCAGAGTGGCCCTGTTTTGTGCCACCCTTCCACGTTGTTGGGACATGTGGCTGTGAAATGGGCATTGGCTGTTGGTTCCTAGCTGCAGCAGGCCTTGAAATAGTATCCACTAAAATTATAATTCAAGTAGAGAAGCAGAACTGTAATCAAAAAGGCATTGTTTCTAAATCTAGTATATCACCATCCCTCTTGTCTAGAAACAAGTGCTATCCATCACTGGTGGCTGGAAGCCTTCTCCTAGCATGCAGTGGTATTTATTGTCCCTACCAGTATGGAAAGCAATTTTCCTCATACTTTCTTTTTTGTCTTTAGCCTAAGAAGGCTCTTTGCAGCTTTTTTTTTTTTTTTTTTTTTTGGATCCAAAATGGAAGATTACAGCCACCAAATTATCAAAAGCTTATTAACTAGCTATTTTCAATGCCTAGAAATATTTCTACCATGTTCTTCTCTTGCCACAACAAATTTCGAGGACCTCTAAGATGCTGGTGTAGACTTTGTGAAATTTGTGACTGCACATGCAGTCTGTATATAAACATAGCTTCCAGCTGAATACACATCCATATCACCCAAAAGAAGTGCCCACCTGAATGGAAGATTTCTATTCAGGCCAGACTTGTACAGAGAGGAGCAAGAGCAGCATAAGAAGGTCATGATGTCTCTTCTGCCTCTCTGCTCTGTTAGCACTTCATGTCATAGCATCATGCAAAAACCTCTGCAAAGCTTTTCCTTCCCTCCTTGGCTCAGACTGGAGTTGTGGCAACCTTTGGTTTTGAGAGCAAGAAACATCAGAAATACATGCAAAACTGAATATCAGAAAACAGGACCAGAACCACCACTTGGCTCAGACTCCAGGAGAGATCTACAGATGCCTTGTTTAGACCTCTCTTAAGCCTGAACACTGATGTTGGGGAGCATGGGGAGCAAAGACCTCATTGCCTCCCACTGGGTTTTTCCTGGGGTCAGTAAATAAACAGGACACCACCAAAGGCACTGTTTTTTATCACAGATTTCTCATCCTAAAGAAAAATAAGCAAATCTCCAGGATATCAAAGTTCAGCAAACCACTTGGTCAAGGCAGAGTAAAGGAAGAAGCAAGCACACCACCAGAGTAACAATCTGCATTTAAGGTTATGTTAGATGAAAGAAAGATTTTGAGAACCGACATTGAGAAGAGGACGAGGACAAAAGGTCCTGCTCCTTCTCCAGCTCCTCTCCCTGACTATATAAAAGCAGACACTGGATAATGCTGCAGGGCCTTTTTGCACACAATAGTTTGACCAGTGACTTTTAGGAATCCCTGAGTTTCATGCTTCTGATCAATTTTTCTCTACTATTATTTCTCTCCAGTCCCTGACTTACTTGATGTGTTAGAGACCCCAGTTCCAGGGCTTATTCACCAATAGCCACCTAAAGCCAGCGGGACTCGCTCAAGCAACAGAGAAGGAGCTAAATCCTTTCACTAGCATAAGATGAAAAGCCAATACCTTTTCCAAGAACCTACACAGACTGCATCAGCCAGGCTGGGATACTGGAGCTCTTGGATAAAGTTTATTAAAAGGCTGATTTATTCCAGATGCTGAGTTACCCGCTACAGTGGAATAAAGCCCCTGAGATGGAGGGGTCAGTCTGATGTGAGTGGCAGACACAAAAAGAAAGTTATCTTTATCTATGTTTGTTCCACTGGACTAAAGAAAATAAAGAGTTTGGCTTACATTACGAAAAGCCACATGGGAAGCTGCAGCGCTGCACGCTTGGGGACCTCGTGCCCCAATGTCATGGGCCCAGCAAGGTCTTCCCAAGCTACATGATCCATGCTACTCCCTGGGGCAACAAGGCCTGGATTCAACCCCTGCCTTTCTTTTTTTCACTGTTGTGATGAAGCAGGTGGTAGTTGGAGAAACGTGGCCGCCTTCCAAGTGTCAGTCACCCTCCCTCTGCTAGTGTCAGTGCCTTAGTCCCTCAAACATACACTTTGAAAAACCCTTTTCGTGTTCACCACAAGTTCCATGTTAGAATACTTTGTTAGATGTATAAAAAAGTTTCAAGCTGGACCTAGAAATTAGTCTCCCCTCCTGTGAGAGCATAAGCAGTTTTGAAAAAAACAAAGATCTTTTAACGAGCTAGCAATTTTTTATAGCATTTTTTAAAGCATTTGATTTTAACCTGCCTTAAAATTACTGTAAATTAATAACATAATTTTCAAGCAGTTTTCAGCTGGCAAATAGATATCTTTTCAAAATGCTAATAAAAGGTGCTTCTAGTACCTTCAAAACTTGTAGAAGTTTGCCTATAAAAATTCACAGAATGGGTATCCTCCCACAGCCACTTTTGGTTTCAGCTGATTATTGCCAGAAAAATGAGCGGAAATGTCCTGATTAAGTCTTGTTATAAAATGTCAGGGAAGTAGCGTCTGCAGGGATGAGAAGCAATTAAATGTTCAAGTAAAACAATCAAATGGAGGGAACTGCTCTGAAAGCCAAAAGTCATAGGGCCAGCAGAGAAAATTTGGAAAAAGGACACAAGTGACTAGAAGGTAGCAGAAAATGGAGACTTTGGGGGGCTCATCAGCGTGAAGAAGCGATTAGTCTCCTTCGTGAAAAGAGCAAATGGAGGAGAAAATAGAATATAAATAAAATTGCCAGAATGAATATATGAGAGATGTGAAGCTGACAAGAGGTGGAAAAGAGATTTAGAGACTGGAAAGGAAAAATTGAAAGTATCAGAGTAAGGTGTCCTGGTCTTATTTCTCAGCTAAAGTTAGCTGCTATTACTGGCTTTAAGGCAGGAGACAGCTGCAGTCCAAATGTCTCCCCAAAAATTTTAAGGTCGTTGCCATCAAATTGTCAAATGTTGATATTTTTAGCAATTTAATGATTCCATGTATTTAGGCCGCTAAAGGTACTCTGCAGTGTTTAGTGCATGCTGGAAGCAGATAATTTATTTGTTGATAAATTGAAATGGATGGGATTCCTTTGTGAACAAAGAGGTTCGCTTTCATTCAGATCTCAAAATGTGGAGGGTTATAGCAATAGCCTAAAGAAAACAAAATGCATGGACTTTAAAACTGGCATATTTCTCTGTTACAATAGGGGATACCAATCACTCACATTTGAGTAACACCTTACTCCTCAGGAAAGGGAAGCTGGATATGGAGATGAATTGCACACTTCCAAGTTGAATCAAATCCAGTCTGGTAAATTTTTTGCCATCAGATATTAAGCAGGTGAGAGAAGTAAGAAATTAAAATAAGCTTTTAAAATATTGATAAGCCTGGAGTTGCTGAGATGAAGATCCTTTGCTTTTTCTTTAATTTTATATGACGGTTTCTCACCTGGGTGTGTTTGTTTGAAAATATATTCAAGTCTTACAAACACTTTTGAAAATGCATAATGAGTTCTGCGATTTGCATAAAGCAAATTGTGTATAGAAATGTCTCCTGCTCTCTTTCCAATGTAACAGAGAGAGGTTTCTCAGCTGCATTTCTTCTTTCCATTCTCTGTGAAGGATGAAGGATTCCCTTTGATCACTCTACATCAACCTTTTTCAGCTCTGTGCTCACTTTACATTCAAATACTTTGGTTATATCTGTCCTCTCACTCGTTAGATTTCATTTCCTTAATGCTGACATCCATTAAAAAACTTTGGAGATCTGCAACTGCTGTAGTTCACAGAAAGTGCATGTCTCATCCTTTCCCTCCAGTCTGTGTCCTGCTGGAGAGGTAGCAGGAACGCCGTCAGTATTAAGTCTTCCTTAGCAACAATACCTGTGTGATTTATATCGTTACACCTTCCAGCGAGACAGCTGCCTTTAATCTCTTTGCACAGTATGTGGGGCAGGAAAATAAGTTCTTTTTCTTTTCCACTTGAATGTCACATTAGTGAATATACATGGAAATGTTCTTCCTTTAATGAGTATTTTACAAAAAACGTGCTGCCTACCCTCAGCTGAGGCCACAAAACAGAAAGATGTGAACATGGGAGGTGACCCGGGGTGGGGAGTGACATTCACACCGAGAACCTCATTACGTTTCTTCCTCAGCTAATTTGCTGCAAATTGACTGGTTCCTCTTGTGAGCAGCAAGGGTGCTTTCCAGCACAGAGGGGGGAGCAAGCCAGATAATGTGGAGGGCAACGCAGTTCAATTGACTAATCATTTTGTGCATGTGTGAGCCAGGGACTCCAGCTTCTCAGTACTAGCTCGAACACTCAGCCTCCTTAAGGAGAAAGTCCAGCACTGTCAGAGCACTGAAGCCACACTCTAACGCAGCTCTGGCATGTTCCATGTAACGGGAGAGGGCAATGGACCTTACAGCCTTCCCTGGAGAACGTATAACAGCGATCACACATGCAGATGGAGGAAGGGCAGAGGCATGCTCCCCCACCTCCCCAGGAAGTAGCCTGTGTTTACACTGTTAGAGGAGGTGATCACTATAAGCAAAAAGCTTTCTTTCCCCACCTTCAGTAGTTACTCTGACACCCAGAGCCCCCTGGTCTGCAGTAAGATTTCCTGGAAGAGGGCTGTGATCAGCAAAAGGTGGAGAATGCTCCACAAACCTTAGTCTTGTCTTTTCTTTACAGTAAATTTTGAAAGCAGAATTATGCTCTTTTGAGACAAGGATCCTAAAGACACCCAGAACAGTGTCTGTAGAATAATAAACATAGCATTTATGTGATTAAAGGTTCTTCATTGTCCTTTACCTTTACTGCCACGACACTGCCCAGGAGATCACGCTTAACTTGGCACAAATCAGTTTGATTTATCATAAGCCAATGCAGTTTGTCAAGATCTACTATTGTCAAGAAAGGGCAAACAGAATTTTTTCAATTTTTTTTTCTTTTTTTTACTTTATGAAATGTTTTGTGTGCTGATACAAAAGATACCTGGAGCAAAACAGAAAATATGGTTCTGTTGGGCTAGAGACAGTCTGACAGGAGAGGCTTTTTTGCTCCTTTACTGAAGCTGTGCTCCTGTCTTAGTCCTATTATGTGTCCATGCTTCCTTTTAAGTTGATTTTTTTTGTACAGGTAGACACAAGTAAGTTGTAAATTTCTAAAATCATAGTCAAGATCTTGCTCACAAGGATGGCAGTAAATACCCACTTCATGTTCTGCACCAAACATAAGTCAACACCCAACAATCATGGTCTTTTTGAGGTATTGCTTTTGGCACTGATCTTGCAGCAAGCTGAAAAGCATAGCAGGTGCTGACTGCTCTGTGTGAGGGCATAGCAACATGACATCTTGCAATTCTGAACAGAAATATGGAAAAAAATTGTCTGGTGCTAGGAGACCTCCTAAAAAGTACTCACTTTTCTAAATAGCATTGAAGACAATACAAATGTGAAGACAAGAATAATTTTGTGCACAGAAATGATGAAATGAAAGTAACATTTTGCAGCAAAGCTGCATCCTCTCTGAAATAAGCTCTAATGCATTTTGGTGGCACCAAACAGTGCAGCTAGGACCATCTGCCCCATCCTTGTCGCCAAGCTTCAGTGAAATTCACCTATGACCTCAACAACTGCCTATTACTCTTACTGAAGAGTAAGAACAGTCAGGAAGTCATAAAGAGCATCGTCTGTATTTGGTATGGTGCACATTCTCATCTATTCCTCTGCCCTACCAAATACATCTATCACCCCAGGGCTACTGATTCACCAGGAGCTCTAAGGACTCTGCCCACAACTGGCTCCCTAAATGCAGCTGCTGCTCACCCATGGGCTACAGATGCTCCTTCAAGAGTTTGTTTTCCAGTCTTACCCAAAGATGAGATGGATCAGGTCCAACTTACTGACTGATACAGCCCAACTTCCTGTTGCACTTTTCATGTGGTTCAGTTGTTCAGGACTTTAAAGGATGCCTGCTGTTGTGCACTGGCAATCAGATAGCACTTGGAAGTGTTTGTTAAGCATCTTCAGCATAACAAATACTAGCTATATTTTCTTATAACTTAATCAGCTTCTTACGTGCTGTAACACGTATTCATTGGTTAGGTATCATCTTATCGCACATGTCACCATCAACTCACCGCAGGGATGAATACTTTAAGGGTGAAGAGTAAGTAAGAAAGAGGTGCATTTTTTCTCATCCTAAAATAGAATTCTTAAGTTAGGTGAACTGAGCCCTGAAAATTCACAAGTTTTTTATAAAGGAAAACTGGAGTCACCAGTTCAGCTGTTGAATTACTGATACTGTAAACTGGGGGGATGAATCAGCCCAGGTCACAGAGCTGTAAAGTTGGACATTACCCAAGCTGCACATCCTCCTCTAAGAAACACCACAGGTGTCTGGTCTATGCCTTTGTTGGCCCTTTGATGGACCCCAATCATCTTCCTCATTAAGGCAGTGTCTGAGTGCTTATGACACACACCCTCAAGCTCTCCATTCCTTGAATTGCATAATTATAAGAAAAAAAATTTCTTAATTTTTAGGCTTTCATACTATTACTTTACCCTACCATGAAACTCCTAGATCAGTGAAGTCTTAAGAGCTCATTAATATCATTACAGCACAGCCCTGAGTAAGGAAAGATAGAAAAGATGATATTTTTTTTTTAAAAAAGGTACTATTTCATGATCCTTTTTCATAGAATTACTTTACTTTCTGATTTTCTGTCTCTCACCTCATGTGTTCGTGGTCTGGCAACTCTTCCCCAAATGTGGTGTAGGGGAGTTGCTCTTAATGTGCGGCAATGCTCAGAAAGGGTTATTTTGTCACTGGCAACTGCTGGGTCCATCTTAGAATCTCACTGTTGCCTTGTCTCACTGCTGAGGAGAGGACAAGGTCCAACGATGTTAAAATGCGGAAAGGATTCCTCCACCATGGTGTGCCCAAGTAATGGAAGCTTGTGCCTGCAAGGGTGTCTAAGATTGCTCCGATGCTGGGCAGCAGTTTACTGCAGCTCAGTGTACTTAATGAAAGGAAGGCTGGATTTCATTTTTTTTTATTTCATCCCAGGTGCAGAGAACATTGCAAGCCATGGGGGGTGGGCTTTGTTTTTTCAGAAGAGGGAACAGATACCCATGGTTTATATTCGGGTTCTTACGGTTTATATTATGGTATTATGTTTCCCCACCTCTGTTTGACTGACAGCTGGAGTGCTCAACATTGGACTTGCAAAGTGCTTGAAAAACTATTTCCCCTCCCAAAAAAAAAAAAAAAAAAAAAAAGAAATAGCTATTGCAGTCCATTATCCCCATGCAGTATTTTTACTGAGAAATATTTTTTCAGAAACTGCTGTGCATTTGGCAGTTTTATACGCATTTACATTAACAGCTCCCTTGAAATCCACATGGAAAGAAAACATTGTTTAAAACCAGACTTTAAGGCTATGCACCTCTCAAAGGTTGTCTTGCATTAAGAAGCTATCGTGTCTCATTAACATAAAATTTCAAAGGGTGAAAGCAATGACTGCAATCAAGCCAAACAGCCTACTTAAAACAATCAATTCATCCACCTCTCACCTGTATTTTGTTTTCTAGGATATCTAAACTGCAGCTACAGTGACATAAAGAAATAACCTGCTAGAACTCAAGGTTTATTTTATAGCATATTTCTAAAGTAAACAACCTGCTGCTTTGAAAGTATGGCTCCAGCGTTGTACTGCGATAGATGGCGATCAGGACAGAGCTTTGCAGATATTAGTGCCTGTAGCCCCAGCCCTGTGAATCCTTCCTGGCACACTTCAGTTATTTGGGGGGTGGGCTTGTGAAACCAGCGCAAGCATCGTTCTAGCAGGCGCTCAGGTGAGCCACTGGGTACAAGGCTGGGGCTTTACTGGAGCCATTTACCAAGTGAATGATTTGGAGGCTCCTACTCTCCAAGCCTGAAATCTGAAAGGTCTCCTGTGTTATTAAGTATTTCCCCAAAATTTGTGAACCAAATTATCTTCCTGTTTTTTTTTTTTTAATTTCATTTTCATTATCAAGGAATGATATGGATACATGGATGAATACAAGGAATATAATTTTTTCTAGCAATTTTATTTAGTTGCCATGCAGAAATACTACTGGAAAAAAAGGAATTATACACAAATATTTGTTTTCTCCAAAGTCACTGAAATATTTCCTTCCATATTAGAAAAATACAGTGGTCTAAGCCAAATGCTAAGCAGTACCGATCTTACCAATAGTAGACAAACAGATCACATGTAGCCCGGTGAGACCCATGATATTTTATTTGCATGTAGAATAAAGACATTTCATCATGGCAAACATTACTCATTTGTCTTTTCTCTGTCCACAAGTAAATATATACACCTGAGAAAGGAGAATGGTAGGGCTAAGCCCTTGAGATAACCTATTTATTCAGATCCCTAAATACAGATTTAGGTGCCTTAAAAGATTCTTCTAAATTTGGCAGCAATGTCCCAGATGTCTGGCCTGATATCGCACTGTAAGTAATTAAGTTCTCCCTTAGCCCACTACCAAAAAGAGGCCGTATCAGTCCCACTTTACACTTCCACTCTGGCTTTCCCTCAGGGGGGTGTACTTCATGAAACCAATGGCTTTATTTACAGCTGGGATACCGTCTCCATCTCCCTTCTTTCCCTACTCAAAAATTTGCCCAATACTACCTGCACATTTGCATACTACCTGCAGAAAGCCCTTTGAATTTTTTTTCATTATCTCAATTAGCATTTTACATCTTTTAAACCTTTGATCAAGGTGTAATTGGCATTTTGCCCTTTGCTCTCTTCAGCTGGGCTGTGCTTATCCCTCTTTCTTTTTTCATCCACATAATGCCCTCGGTAGTTTTCCCCTTTCTGTTTCACTTCGTGCTCTTCCCTGTTTTAATCTTTCTTTATTTCAGCTCCCCGTTCTCTGCTTGTCAGCAAGGTTTCTATTTTTTCCACTCACACAGGCACACTAAAGGCAGTCTAAATTCACCTATAATCTTGTTTTTCATTTCAAGCATTTTATGAATTCTTCCAAAATTTGGAGGGTCACATTCTGCTCTCAGTTTGCTAACATAAGTCTCATTTTCCTCACAGCAGTAATGACAGATTTACAATGGTATAAAGAAACAGAATTTTGCACTAAAACTGTATTTGCTAGGGATTACAGTAAAAAATTTATGTCCAGAAAAAAAACCACAAAACCAAAAAAGCTTAGATTAAGGCTTTTCCTTGTTTATTTAAGTAGTGATATGGTAGAACAGAAGATATAATTCTGAAAGATAATGCAGGAAGATCATGGCTCTCTCTTTGCTAAGAATACTAACAGCTATGCACAGAAAAGAAGGTCTAATTTCTACTCACAATGGCATAAGCAAAACAAGAAAAGTTTAAAAAAAAAAAAAAAGTGAAATGAGCTGCTCAAGAAGCCACAGGGATCAGTGTTTGAGCGGAACGTGGTCTCCCAAAAGCCTGTTCCCTGACTTTGCCAAGCCAGCTCTCCCTTGCAGGCAATCTGGTTTAAGCTTCTGTCCATCTACACCAGAGGGAGTTTTTACTGTTTCAGCTCTTCCTCCTGCCATGATTCAGCCACTATTTTTTCTTTGAAGCCAAAATTCTTGCTGAGTTATTGTGGCAGCCATCAGGTCATGCTGCAACATCCTGGTGTCCTGAGGAGTAAGTTAGGGAGAAAAATTTCAAAACAGTCATTAAAAAGTGTACTGTGTTACATACTGATAATCAGAGGGGGGAAAAAAGACGAAAAAAAAAGGCTGGGTTGTGGGAAAATGCTCAAAATCCACCTGAGCCATAGGTTTGCATGGTAGGAATGCTCTGAAAGAGTGCTCTAACTCAGTCTCATGAAATTAAAGATGACAAGAGTAGATGCATTTTCGGAGAAGGATTCTGGACAACCCAAAGTGGGAGGACAATGTTCCTGCTCGGACAGGACGGTCCCTGTTTTCACAAGTCCTGCTCCGTCAGTGTGTGCAGACTGGGGATGCGCTGAAAAGCTAGAAATTTATTCTCAGTCTGTGTGAATTGCATTCATTTGGACCAGAATGGCTCTTCTTGGAGCTGCTTGCCCAAGATAATGTCCCTCTGTGTTTCCTGCAGCATTGCAATATGTATTGCCACACGTATGGAGACTCACAGAAGGAATCGGTCCAACAGCCTCTCAAAAGTAAATATGATCCCACACAAAACTTGTTTAAACCCTTCCTGACACAGCCGTAAATCAAGCAAAGGGGAAAAGAGCTGTAATTCAGCTTAGAACCAACACAGCTGGCTTCAAACTTGAAACAAATGGTACAGGAGTGTGTGGGATTTTACCTGTCTGAGAGACAGTGAAGTCCTTAGCAGCAGTTCTTAGTGTTGGCTTCATTTTATCATCAAAATGTGCTCAGACAAATGCCCATATATTTACATTTAACCAATCCATGCCACTTAAGCCTGTACTTTGATTATGTGAAAGTTTAAGAAAAAAAAAAGTACCAGAAAGCAAACTCTCAGCAGTTGCTTTGCAATGCATTTGGTGTTCTCTCTGAAGTACCAGCTCCTAACTCATGTCTGTAAATAATAATCTCAGCTTTCGTTTAGGGAACAAAACATAAGTTTCCAAGTTCCTGTGGCTTAGGAAGATAAACGCAAAATGTAGAGCCTAGAGGCTTCCACATCAGAAAAACAAATTAAAAAATCCCATGATTTATAAACTATTCTGGTAGCATCTTTGGCCTCTGACTTAATTACTTTTGTAAGCATGGGGCTGTAAATACTTCTCTTCCCATACAGACTTTTAGCAGGGGTCTGGCCCCAGTTCCTCTTGTCCTAAAGTTCTTTTGATCATACAACTGTTGGCCTATTTTTTACACTGTTGATGGAATGTGACCTAGCTGGCATTTATCACTGATGCAAAACAACACTACAGATGAAATACCTAAATGGGATGTTTTATTCTTATTCCTGATCTCAGTGAATATTTGTGATTTGAAAAACAGAAATCATAATAATTTTAATGCAAATGTAGTTTACCTAATTCCCTCTTGCTGCAAAACCAAATAAAGTGACAAAGGAAATTACTGCAATTCCCTGAATTTCTTTTGCTATGCACAGAAACTTCTGAATACATATCATGTGAGGCAGTGTCGTGGTTTAACCGCAGCTGGCAACTCAGCGCCACTCAGCCGCTCCCTCCTTCCCCTCCAGTGGGATTGGGGTGTGGTGGTGTGCTCCCCCCTCGTCTCTGACTCCCCCTCCTTTGACCTCTTTCAAGTGATAACCACCTGTGGTGGTGGTGATAGATGCATCTGGTCTGTGTCTGGTCCTGAAGGATGCACCCACTGGATGTGGGGGGAGACAGATAACAATGCAATAGCCAAGGGCTATTGTGGAATGTGCCCACCTAAGCACAGTGGTCAGTATGCAAATATGACTATGAGCCAATTATCTTACCCCCATCAATAGTGAGCAGTCCAAGGGCCCTTTGAGCTCTCCTGCACGGCAGCGGGCTGCATGCCAGGATCTCCCCTTGAGCAGGGACACCTCTCAAGGTTACTCCTGGAGGTTGAGAGATTCCTTACCATGACAGATTCTCGGTAAGTGACTAACAGCAAGCTAACTTGGAAATCTTAGCTAAGTGACATAAAGGATTAATTGCACATATATAATCCTTTAGACATAAACTGTTGACCAAGTCTGGGACTAGGATTGGATCCAGCCACACCTAGACTCCTCTCTGAGGGAGTTTAGAAAGCAAGGGGATCTTTTCTGAACCTCATGACTCAACGGGAGGGTCTCCCTGACAGTCTTGTCTGACCCTGTCCTCTGTGCAGTAAATAACAAAGTGTACCTTGCCATCGAATCTCATAAACTATTGTCGCAGTTACCACTGAACTTTGTTAACTCACTGTTTTACACCAATAAACCACATTATTTTTGCCTCCCTCTCACTCCTTCCACGACATGGGGAGAGAATTGGAAGGGTAAAAGTCAGAAAACTCATGGGTTGAGAGAAAGACAGTTTAATGGGTAAAGCATAAGCCGTGCATGCAAGCCAAGCAAAACAAGGAATTCATTCACCACTTCCCACCAGCAGGCAGGTGCTCAGCCATCCCCAGGACAGCAGGGCTCCATCACACGTAACGGTGACTTGGGGAGACAAATGCCATCACTCCAAACGTCCACCTCTTCCTTCCTGTTCCCCCAGCTTTACATGCTGAGCATGACTTCATATGGTGCGGGATATCCCTTTGGTCAGTTGGGGTCAGCTGTCCCGGCCGTGTCCCCTCCCAGCTTCTTGTGCCCCCCAGCCTCCTGGCTGGTGGGGTGGGGTGAGGAGCAGAACAGGCCTTGGCTCTGTGTAAGCCCTGCTCATCAGGAACGAAAACATCCTTGGGTTATCAATGCTGTTTCCAGCACAAATCCAAAACACAGCCCCATACCAGCTACTGTGAAGAAAGTTAACTCTATCTCAGCCAAAACCAGCACAGGCAGTAATTAAGTTCCTAAACTGTTTACTTCTGTTGGGGCTGCATCATTTGGCGGGAAACAACCAGCAGGTCGAGGGAGGTGATTCTTCCCCTCTACTCTGCTCTCATGAGACTCTTCTTCTCTCTGGAGGACTGTGTTCAGCTCTGGGGCCCCCAACATAAGAAGGACATGGACCTATTGGAGTGAGTCCAGGGGAGGGCCATGAAGATGACTGGAGGGCTGGAGCACCTCCCGTACGAGGATGGGCTGAGAGAGTTGGGGTGGTTCAGCCTGGAGAGAGCTGAAGTTCCAGAGAAGGCACTGGGGAGACCTTAGAGCAGCCTCCCAGTAGCTGAAGGGGGCCTACAAGGGAGATGAAGATGGACTTTTTACAAGGGCATGTACTGGTAGGACAAGGGGTAATGGCTTTAAACTGAAAGAGGGTAGATTTAGATTAGATATAAGGAAGCAATTCTTCACTGTGAGGGTGGTGAGGCAGTGGAACATGTTGCTCAGAGAAGCTGTGGATGTCCCCTCCCTGGAAGTGTTCAAGGCCAGGTTGGATGGGGCTTTGAGCAATCTGGTCTAGTGGAAGGTGTCCCTGCCCATGGCAGGGGGGTTGGAACTGGGTGATCTTTAAGGTCCCTTCCAACCAACCCAAACCATTCTAGGATTCTGTGAAACCCACATATTCATCTATAATGCATAATGTCCTGAGCTATTCTAGCTGCTCATAGTTTAATTTGGAGAGTAGGTGTAAACACAGCTGGGATTAGACAATAGACTTACACTACCTAGAAATAAAGAAGGTATAGAAACCCCTGTGAAGAACTTCTCATGAAAGGACCTTAAAATAGAGCTTTCTTCCAGAGGGATTTGAAGTAAAAGCAATGTAGCAGCAGCAAATGCTGAAGGAGAACTGCTTTTGCTTTATACAGGTCCCAAACAGGGATTCAAGAGAGTGAATTGATTTTGCAATTCCACAGGCTCTCAGGGAGAGAGAGAACAAAATATCTGAGGGTGATTATTGTGACCAGCCATGTAGTCTGGGGAGGAATTGGCAGCAGAGGGTAAGAAGCAAAAGTCACTGGGTCACAGCCACCCACCTGTGTACTGAGATCAGATTCTCCCAAAGGCCATGAGATAGTAAAAGCCACACAACAATCACGACAGAAATGCAATGTCATCAAGTTTCACTGGATGAATGAGACTTTGGTAGCAAGGGCTTAGAATTTTTGCCAATTCTCTTGCTGTTCTGCCAGGGTTTTTTGCATACATGGGTTGTTTTTAAGCAGAGATTCTACCCGCAGATCATGTACAGCCACTCAATACCTGTCCAGAATAAAAAAATCTGCAACAGTCATTCCAGATGTGGAAGCATATACTTGTGTTTTCCACAACTACCTACACTTCCTTTCTACTGCAAGTGCCAAATTCTTTGTTGATTCAAAATTTGGGCTCAAGAAGAAAGTAGCATTTATCTTTAAATAAAGGCAGCTATAACAACTCTTTCAGTATTTTACAGCCTTGCCCAGCCATATCTCCTTTATTTGTTTTAATTCAAAAGGCTAAAGGTGAATTTTAGTTTATTAGAGTTGTATTCATTGTTTATTTTTGTGCTTAAATTTGTGCTTGGGTTTTATTGAGAAAAGAGAGGCTAAGAAAATCAGACTTTAAGAGTCACGGATACATAAAATGTTACTAACCAAACACTATGAAGTGATGAAATGCTATATGATCACATGAATATTTAAAATGCAACTTATTACTTAGTAGTTTACTTAGTTACTTTGCTCCCATTACAGTTGTTCTAGATAATTTCATTAAGAAACTCCCCTGTTCTTTCATAGTTTAGCTGTAATTGCCAAATGTGTGTTAGCTGCTAAATTGTTAGGCTGATATGAATGAAAATGTTATGATACTAAAGCATCCTCAGGCTGAAGATCAGTGGTATCAGTGAAACGCCATCTGGGAATGGAAGCAAAGAATCTGAAACAGTAGACAGTGCCATGGACATGAGGTTTTCAGAACTCAGTCAAAAGAAGAGTTATGGTCTTTGCCCATTACAGATGTCCTCTTAGATGAGTATTTTCAAAAAAACCATAAACTGCAGTGAGTTCAGTGGAGGATCACCAAGATGGCCATGGAGTGGAAGCACCAGCCCTATGAGAAGAGGCTGAGGGACCTGGGCTTGTTCAGCCCCCAGCAGAGAGAACCTCTGGGAACCTAACAGCAGCCTGGAGGCTCTTCACAGTGGTGCATGGTTGGGCAATGAGACACAACAGGTTGGTAGAGAGCAGCAAGGGCTGGCTGCTCCCAAAGGGCTGGTGAGCTGGGAACTCAGGGTGGCCCCAGTGCAGGCAATGCCTCACGGATAGGGCACAGCCCTCCAGGTTCTGGACACAGCAGGCAGAGCCAGGTGCTTGGGCCGCCACAGCAAGTGATGAACCAGATCCAGGATCCCTCCATGGAATCCAGCCAGGAGCAAAGGAAGACAGGGCCAGAGACAAGGCTAGAGACAAGGCTACAACACATGTCCAAAGTACCCAGGACTGGGTGCTAAGTCTTAGCTTAAATGCAGCTTTCAGGCCCATGGGCAGCAGTGTGGCTGGGGTCCCAGGTGAGACCTGTCATGGGAATTAAGTCCTAAGAGTGGCCTCAGAGGCCAGGCCCAGGCATACATTGAAACCAGAGAGGTTCAGACTCCATCCAAGGAGAAACTTTTTCACTGGGAAGAGAGTCAAACAGTGAGACAGGTTGCCCAGGGGGGTAGTCCCTGTCCTGCAGAGGTTTTCCAAACCCAACTGTGTAAGTCCCTGATCATCCTGGTCTGACGTCCCAGCTGACCCAGTTTTGAAACAGAGGCACCTTCCAGTCTGACTTCTTATGAGAGCTTGTGTTTCTGTAAAATTTAAGTGACAGCATTTAACTTTATCACAGTTGTCATATTTCATACGAGTGCATATATGTACCAGCGGCCTTCGACTTACACCAGTAAAGATACTGAGAGTTAGACACTGATTCACTTCCTTCGAGAGAGACCTACTAGACATAATTTCTACAGCCAAGAGATAGAGCAAAAAGGAGACAAGACTTGTATTTTAATATTCATTTGTCTTGCCTTGTGTAACCTGTACATGATACAAAGTGCTTTTATCTGTCTTCATGTTTTGAATGGATTTATCTTGTTGCTCCTAAACATCTTTTGTATGCCTTTTACACCCTCCATAGAATATTGTTGCTTCTTTAACAGTTTGGTACACTCTGAGAGGCTTCAAAATAACACGTATTTCCTTATGAAGTCTGTGATTTTTCATTTGGTGAGATGTGTTACAATGGCTATTTAATTATAATGGAAGGTAACTGATCGACTTCTTTGCATTTACCAGCAGTGAATGGAAACATTTCTATTAATTTGCTGCTGTGTGCTCTGCCATTGCCACTGATGCATGCAAATAGCTCTGATAAGAATACAGATGAATGCTACTTCAGGGGATGGGGGAGTGTCACCAGGGCAAGGGAAATGTGTTGCAGGCCCATGATTTTTGTTTTAATAAAAAGATAGCAGATGAGTATGTGGTTCTCACCTCATGATATTTTATTGTTAGTGTTGCTGTTTAATTTCAGATGTGTTCAAGTAGATCAGAACACTGGGAAGGTTTCCTCTGCACTGTGCCCACCTCACCTAAATAGGCATTGGTTCACCTTTGGCTATTCCTTGCTGGTGGCCTGGATTGCCCCAAAGCAAAACTTCTCTGGAGACCCAGTTCACTGTTGTCTGCCTCAGTTTACCAGGGCCTGGCTCCCCTTGTGGCCTCTTAGGCAGGTACAGCTGCCTACAGCTCAGAATAGCAGCTTTTTCTATCCACCCCATGGAATGAATTGTAAATAATTCCTGAGGAACACCACAGCAGCACGAATAACTCCAGTGCAGACTGCATATACCATAAAGCAGCTCATTAGATTCATTATCCAGGTAATCAGTCGCTGGACCCAGCTGCATCTCTGGTTTTATATATGGGGAAAGAAAGAGATATATTGTTAAAGGCCAAATATATGTTTCTATCTGTCTCTGATAATCAAGGTATCTGAAACCTGAATGACACAGAACTGTGACCAGTTTATCTGCATGCCTTGTTTTTCTTAATCCTGTTCCCCAAAGTACCATCTTATTCTTAAAGCATTAAGAAAAGATCACTCTAAATCTGTGCCTTGCATATAAAATTCAAAACAGAGCCTCAGCTTCTCCTCCTGCAGTGACTTCCTTTGTTCTTGGTTTCATGTATGAGAGAGAGAGGCTCTCTGGAGAGGGGGAGCAACTTATAGCTGCCACTTCCAATGGCATTCCAGTTAGATATTAAAAGATTTTTTACTATGTCACTTCTCAGTTTTCCTGGAGGTAAGTAATCTTTTTTTTTTTTTTCACTTTTCTTCAGAGACCCTGTTTTCTAGCTTCACAATCTTTGTTCTTGTTGATATCCTTCCTATGTCATGCTGCCCCAAACTGAATTCAGCACTCCCACTACAGCCCTATAAAGCAGAAGGACTTACTTGTTTCACACGACGTTTTATCAGGAAAAACGCTTGGTTCTTTTCCCGACACACTGGCATTATTGATTCATGCCTGATGCGTGGGCCATTATCTATGATGGATCCTTTTCCTGAGGACATTTTCACCAGCTATATAACAATAAGGGGCTATTCCTGAACGAGCACAGAGCATCCTCATCAGATTGCATCCAGTTCCTTACTGTTGTCAAGATCAGCTTAAATACTCATCCAGCCATCCAGAGAATCTGCAAGGTGTGTAAGCAGCACTTCCATGCCATCATTCAGTCCATCAATAAAAGTACTAAACGGCATCACAGCCACGATGGATCTCAAGGTTCCCCACGACACAACTGTGCACACTCGTTGCACAACTGGTATCTGTTTCTTGAAGTCTTCAGCCAGTTTTGCACCCCTTAAATGTCTTTCCATTACAAATCTCTATTTCACAAATGAAATAGCCTGAGTTTTGGGAAAAGAAAATGAGGCAGGGAAAGATTTTGAATAAAATTTGAAGTTTAGAAAAATGAAAGACAAGTAAAATTACTTATCAGTCACTTACCCAGTAGGGTCTCGGGTATACTAATAATAATAGACATCAGTTGTAAAGCCCTAAGCCCTTCATTCAGTAAAGAAGAGCTGTTTTTCTCAACCTCAGGCAAGACAAGTTTTAAAAAGGCAGCTGGCTTATTAAACATTAACTCAGGTGCATTTATGAAAAAAAAACCACTTACCTCCTTTGTGATTCTGTTCACAATAAGCACAACTATTATCATATTTTATCATTAAGCTATCATGAGATTTGGAAACAAAATCTGCTTAACGGGAAAGGAGGCTTTCATAAAGAAAAGGCTCATTTAAAGTTCCTTATAACCATATGAGGCTGTTTAAAATTTCCAGGTCCAGGCACTCCAAAATGACAAGGGTCATCTTTGGAGGAAGCACTGTTGCTAGGAGACTCAAGCCACGAAGTAGCACAACAGCTTGTAATTTACTCCTTTTGTCAAAGGATGTTTAAGACAAATGTACTCACCGGAATGTGCTACGCTTTTACCAGGTCTGCATAATTCCACATGAAAAGGAACGCAACCTTGCCTCATTGTCCTCTAACCCCTGCCCAAACCCCTGAACTCACACCGAAAGGGGAGTTGCGCATTCCCTTTTCTTGGAGCAGAAGTATTTTGCAGTACCCCTTTCCCAGGTCATCCCACTCCATTAAAGACTCCCAAAGGCAACTGGCCCTAATGGGCAAGATAAATGGGTGCAGGGAATGGGAGTCAGCTATTTAAGAGGCTGGGATTTAAAAGGTAGCCCAGTATAGAAGGGACAAGAGGACTTCAGGAGGGAGCAGCCTGTAAGGTAAGACTAAAATGTTGCCCCAACTGGAGGAGAGGACCCAGTCCCTCATATCTGGTGGAAAAGATGTTTGGGAATTTTTGCTTGGACAGATGTGGCTGTGGATCAGCCTCCAGATGCAGAGAAGCACAAGCTGAATGCAATAGCCTATTTGTACTTGATGACCTCAGGAATCTGGTATCAGAAAACCACCACCTTTCTTTGAGCAGTGCCCACCGGTGCAATACTTTCAGTCAAAGGCACAGTCCTGGGGCATCGTCAGCCTCATCATGAAAAAATACCTTCAGAAATTATTTTTAAGAAGTGAAATGAAAGTGCTGAAGGCAGTCTGCCCTTAATCCTGAAATAACTACAGAGATTCGTGGGCACCTTTACTGTGAGATTACTGAGAAGGTTCCAGCACAAGAGAACTAATACGAAGCAGAAAGTAATGAAACTAGGACATTCTCAAAGGGACGAGTTATTCACAAGTCTCTGTACCTCTAGATGGCCAAATTCCGTGAAAATTCTAACTGGGGGTGGGTGGAGAGATTCTTAAAAAAAAAAAGAAAAAAAAAAAAAGAAAAAAAGGCCAGAAAATGTTGCAGCCAACTGAGACACTTCCATGCCAAGATACTGACAACATGACACTGGAATAGACTGTTCCCAGGAAGGCCTTCAGGGTCCAAAGAACAGCACATAGCAGAAAGGAAGATGGGGAAATGGCCAGAGGGAGACATGCACAGTTGCTGGCCCAGGTGACTACCGTTTTGAACTAATCTACCTGGATGGGAGCTGGCCTTTTCATTATTTACACAGCCTAGCTACCAGGTTCTAGCAAAACAACTTGAAGAATTTCACTACATGTATATTTTTCTTGATTAGCAACAGAACTGAATATGTGTTTACTTAACATCAAGTCAAGTTGTGATTATTCCAAGCCAGCTGCCTCTCAGGGAATATCACCAAATAAGATTCTATAAATGATTTAATGACATGATAGGGAAAGTTTGTTTCTTACACATCCACCCGGGTTATTCACCGGAGACTGGAAAATACATAACACTATCACATTTATTAGGTCATAGGTCTCAGAGAGTTAACCAAGAGGGGCTTAAGCACAGAAAAGTCCATCTCAATGATCAAATAATGCACAAACTGTGACATCCATGTAAATGACAGCAAACGGGGAGAAACTGGAAATAGTGAATTTTATGCAAGTTTAAAAAATCATTGTTTGAATATGCTACTTGGCTGCCCTAATAACCTTATTATAAATAACTATTAGAGTCCAAACAACTGGTGGCTGGAGCCAGTATTAGTAATGGCATGAAAGAGGAGAAGTGCTCATCACAAAAGGCTGTTTACCCAAACTGGGGGCAGGAGGAAGGCATCTGGTTCTGCCTCTGCATGAATGGGAGTGAAGGCACTATGAGGTCTGAGGGGGGTGTGCATGAAGGAAAGAAAGCTGAGTTAAGGATTCTGGGCTCTGTAATGATATTAATTGAATATAAGTGTTGAAAATAAGTAGATTTCAAGTTTTATTCTTTTGTAAGAACTTCTGTCTCTGTAGCTAGTTTTGGATGAACTGTCAGACTCCTCGCTGGCAGAAAAAACTTTAGTAGGCTGATAATGAGCTTTTATTAAAGATCTTCATTTTGGTTAAGAAAATAACTTCTGCAGTCTAGTGTCAGCCAGAGAGCTGCTTTCAATGGTTTCCCCATTTCACATGAAGTTTGGGATTGCATTTCTTCCCCTTACCATGAACTGTGAGAAACATGAGCACATAAACCATACTAGCACATGAAAAATATGACAGCATTCCCTTAATATTGCCTATATAGAGCTCTTCTGCTGAACCCAAGCAGGATGAAGGCAAAATACTCAACAAAAGCTATGAAATGAAAATCAGTGGAATGAATATTTATTCGTGCTTGTTATTCCTTTTGTCCTTCCTTTTATACTCTCCTTCCTCTTCCTTGTATTTTTTCCCAGCTTCTTTAAGTCCAGCTTACGGGTTAACTACTTTGTATGTCTTGCCTCTACTCCTCATTGTGTTGAGCACTGGGAAGCCATATACCAAAATACTGCTTTTGCCCAATGGCCACCCAGATGCAAACCAGAACACAGGAGGCTGGGGAAAACAAAACCTCTATCAGGAGTGCTGGATAATACAGAGAGGAACAATCTGCACACCAGAAAACTACAGGGTTCTCCAGCCTAATCAGGAAGGAAATCTAAATAATCAGGGTGCTTACTGGGTTAATAAATACATCTTATTTCATAAGTATATGATGAATGGGATTCCTTATAAATTGGTAATTATTAGGCTTTAATAGTTCATACGGTCTGAAGTGCTTAAAATTAATGAGACATTTGTTCTTAGGCAAGTAGCTTGCTAAGAAAATGCCTTTTATTTTCTTTTTATTTTTTTAAACTATGAATCCTGTGGATTGATTAATAGCAAATGACCTCGTTTTTGCAAGGATGTTTTGTGCTTTTGCTGTGAATCCTGCCCCTGTAGTCTACACATAGGTGATGGAAAGGCTTAATAAGTATGGCACATCATCAGCAGATCTGCTGTGACAGTAATAGAGACCCGTGTACCTCTGCACAAACTGTATGGTCTGTAGCTATAGTGCAAAAACTTTAAAGTGCTAAAGTTTAAAACCAATTCTCTGACATGGAAAGTACAGGACAGACAAAGAGCTTAATAAAATGTTTAGACTGGATGCAGAACTTGGCTTAGCCTTGACAAATAAGTAGTCTGAATTGCTATATTCTGTAGAGAGATGGGAGCCAGAAGCATGCAGTGCGGAATGAGATATTTGCTGTTAGCAGCTCACCTTTGCAAGGGGGGCACTCAGCACCAGAGGCATAGCCTGCTGGTTGGAGGGCACACTCCCGAAATGGGAGGGGGGGGGGAAATGAAGTGCCATGGAGAGAAGGATTAATAGAACAGAACAGAACAGAATAGAATAGAATAGAATAGAATAGTTCAGTTGGAAGGGACCTTCAATGATCATCTCATCCAAAGAAGGTACCCTGTAAAAGAAAATCTGTGGATACTCCATAATTTGATATCCACTCTACATGCTGCTCTAGAAGCCAGCAAATGAAGATATAAACACCACACAGCTACCAGATGGGTAATTTACATGCTGCACTAAAATATATTATTGGTTCCATAGGACTGAGATTCAATTCCTAGAAGAAAATAGCAAAATGGTTACTGATTCATTGTTCAATCTAATGAATTTGAAAGGTCCCTAATAGCTAATATTAAGAAAGTCCCCTATGAAAACTTAAAAAGGCAGTCTATAAGGAAGCTCTTTGCCAGAACAGCATGGTGAACTCTCTTGTCCACTTTCCAACTTACAAAATGAAGCTAAAAATAGATACTCAGCGCTGGACTATAACAGCCTGTAGCCCTGACCCCATTAAAATAAATAGGGTTATCTCACGTTCCTTGCTTCAAAGCTATTCCTAGAATAGTTTCTATAATATAGTCATTCTTTGCTCTTTCAGAGTGATAACTCCAAGTCTCTGACGAGTGCACACCCCAGCACCCTCATTCCCTATAATGACTGTAAGATTTTGCAAGATGAGAAATTCCAGAACAATTATCTGAGTAGACATTTTCTGTGTCTCCTCCTGTGTTATACAGCCAGGAGTTCCTCCCCGGGGCAGGTAACATGTTCCTCAGGGATACCAAATTAAGGGGTTTGACTTGGGTCTCAGTGTTAACCCAACCCTGGCTCACCAGCTCCAGACAGACGTCCAGAGCAAGAACAGAGAAGTTCTGTCGTTGCTGTTGTTGCTGCCCACCCATTGCTGTGGTCTGCAGAGCCCAGCATATCAGCAGTGGGAGGGTGACCAGTTCTCCCTTCCAGGGGATGGTGTCCATACCTCAAATTTGCAGTCAGTCTCGAAAGCTTACCTATTCAAACGTATGACAAATTACACTTAACAATGTCCAAGTTAGAAAGGTGTTCAGCACTGATTCCAATCATACACTCTGCCAAGGTGAAAAAACACAAGAGATCTGTTGAAGCTTGGTTCCCCGTGCACATCCCAATCCCTCAGTCCCTCACTGTCACTCACATCTTTGTTCATTTGCATCTTAAATATAATTATATTCAGAGCAAAATCGCAGTGCATGAATTCATTCCATATTTACCTTCCAGTCTCAGGAAAGTCATCAGTTCACATACTGGGAGCAGCTCTAAAAGCACTGGCGCTCCAGCACCTGTGTTGGGTTTCTTTTGACCTCGTAGTAACTCTGCAGGGGCTTGGGGTTTTGTCAGCGTGAGATTCTCTGTCAAACATCTCAGCATAGCTGTAATTATGAAGCCATTTACTTAGTACAGCTTTTGACATGCATTTTCTAATTTATAGATGCCTTGAAGATAATTGCTTAATTTCCTTAAAAGTAAATCTGAAATGGGAATAAACTGGACTGCTACACTGGTCATATTTCAGTTTAATGAAAAGAGATGTGGACATGTTTTAGAAGTAAACAAACTATGGAGATATAATGGGTATGGCCACTTAGGCTGATTGAAAAATGAGTTAATATTGGTCACATTAGTGTGGGCAAAAGTGGCTTCCCTCTTGAAAAATAATTATGTTTTTCTGTCCAGCTGCAGCAAAGTAGATGGGGAGCTTAGATTGGTTTGTTTGGTCAAAAGATGACAAGAGTATGGAGGTAGATCTGTACTTTTAATTTAGGTTCATTTTTTAATAGAAAAATGACATTTTGAAACAAAGCCAAAGTTATCTTCAAATTCACTGAGATGCAATACTTGGATACTTGAATATTTTCCTCCACTTTTTGTGGCCTAAGCCATTTACCATATTGCATTTGAACTGGAAAAACGGCTTAGTTCTCCCCACACAGCTCAAGTTTTAATTGAATGTATTTCACCCACAAAATAATACCAGTCTTCCTCTTTTGGGAGCATAAATAAATAATTTAAAATGTGTTGTATTCACAACCAATCATTTTCACCAGTTACACAACCATACTGCATTTTGCTTTGAAAGATTCAGCTATTAGTGCCCAGGGATATGGCAGCAAGTGACCAGGCTGTCTTGAGAAATCAAAAAGCAATAATGTCCCATCTTCCTCAAGTGGTCAGGAGTAAAGTTATTATTGGTGTTTGCCCTTCTGTTACCATCATTTTTCCATCATACTTGTTTCCATTCCACACAGCTTAGAAAGGGAATATCTTATCTTGAGGCTTCCTTTTCTACACCCTGAGCAAATGCTAAATGAGATTATGTCCTGCTTCAAGAGCTTACAAAACAGATGAGACACAGCGGAAGGAGAAATTGCACCAACAGCCTAAGAGACATGGCAGGTCAGTGGCTGAGCAATGAGTCCTTCTGTCTCCGGACTTGCCGAGCGTCCCACGCTACCATGTCTGACTGCAGGCTACCCTCTTGCCTCTTTGTCAGCACCGGGACTAGAGGAGTTCAGGTTGAAATCCAGGCAGCTTGGCTCTGTAATAGTTATAAACACAGTCATTAGCCAGGAAACTACCCCAGTAAAGCCACTGGAACCGGCAATGAACACATTGCTGCTCTGCTGTCCCAGTGCTCTATTAATGACCATTCGATGCAGCATCTCACAGCTGCATCAGGAGTTCCTCATGCTGAGTGGGGTTAAAGCTGAATTAATTAGTTTAAATATAGAGGAATTAGAAATGAGTTCAAAAGATCCTCTAAGGCCAGCATAACTGAAAATACTGGGAAAGACTTTAAATTGCTCCAAGCAGAATGTGAACTTTGTAGGTTTGTTTGTATAATGATCATGATAGTTATCTTGCATTTAGAGTCTGACTTCCCAAACCAAGACCCATTTAAAATGCCACAGAGGATCTGAAATGTCTTGCTTTAATACCAAGAGAAAATGAGCACTGAGAGGTCACCAGAGCTGTACAGCTGGCGCAGTCTGCTGTCCTCCAGAATATGTTCCTTGAAATTATCAGACAAGCCTTTGTCACTTCAAAATCGAATGCCCCGTTGTAAACAAAGGAAGCATGCTAAAAACCAGGTTATAGAACAGAAGCTGAGCATCCCTGAGGCAAGCTGCCGTTCTGTCCTCCCCACTGGGAGGTATTAATGCCACCTAACTGTTCATCCATTCGGCTCTACATGGCAGTGGAGGCAATGCCACACCTTTGAGCAGCACCCAGAGGTCGCTGGTTTTAGACAGTAGAGCTTTGATCTTGCACTACAGGATCCAACGCAGCATAAAGGCTGGTCCAGGAGGCACAACTGAAATGAAAACTGAAAAAAAAATCCAGAAGAAAAACATCTGACCTTTCCAGAACTGGATATCCCCGTTCAACAAGAGCCCCCATAAAGAGTGAGACATCTTGCAGCACCGGGAGTCAGAGTCATGGCTTTGGCTCAGAGCAGAGTGCTGAAAGACCCAGATAAGCACATAAGTGGGATTTGTATGTAACAACCTTATTTATGTATGTAACAGCCTTATTCTGAGTCTTCCAACCCACCGGCCACGACCACCTGAAAAGCCAACAATAAATCTCTTGACCACTACATGCCATAAGCACAGAAATGGGAATCTTCTCAAAGTGAAGATGACAGATAATGCCAAATAGATGTTGAAACTGGCAGATGGCTTGAAGGGGAAGAAAAAAAAAAAAAAGTATTACGGTAATTAAAACAGTATCACAATATATATGCACACATTAGCCAAATTAGGCTTTCATGAGTGGTTTTAATTCTGGAATGTCCTATGTTTTTGTGTTTTCTTTGCCATCTTGAAATTCTTTTAATATATTTATTTAAAGAAAAAAAATACTTTCCTTTATAGATATCCATCAGATAATTAACGGTATTTTTTGAATGCCTTACATATATACAGAAGCCCTCCATATTTCAGTATTATTGACTTAAGAAAAAAGTTAAGTGATTAGAAATATCTTCAGAAACTGCCAGTGAAGGCATTGATGTCCTAATCTGTAGAGTTCTGGGATATCTGTGACCTTTCTGAATGAAATGGGGCAATGCAAATAGAGAAAGACTGGAGAATGCTGCATGACTTGTGGGGTTAGAATTTTTTTTTTTTTTAATTGTAGATTTTAAATCAAGAATTAACATAGAAAATAAAACCAGATTTCTTTCATATTAGTCATAATAGCAAAACCTGAAACCATTGAATGTAAAAGCAGAACTAGACTCCAAGTCTCTGCTGAGTAGGCATTGCCTATGAAAGGTGCATAAATTCCAAGACTTAGAGGAGCATTGGTGAAAGGACATCTTGAAACAAAATAGCTTCCGCTTCCATCTTCACATGGGTTCCTGAAGCTTGCCAGGATGCTCATGTGTTGTAGAGTATTGGCAGCAAAAGTTTTTCTGAAGAAGAAAACGCAGCTGTTCTCAAGATATATTCTAAAGATCCAGAAAAAAAATAATTAAAATGTTACATTCCCATGGCCACAGGAGTGGAAGGAGATCACATAATTAAATTGTCTTTTAGTTTTAAGTTGTTAGTCAGGTATGAAATCAATAACATCCATTTTAAATGAAAAATTGAACTAAGTGTGCCTTTAGACAAGCGTATCTGAGTCTGCTAGAAACAGAGTTATGGGAGAAGATATGGATGGCTTGTAGATGGCAGCTTTGCCATCAGGTACATCAGATAATTAGTGACGACACAGCTGCCTACCATGATCTTTTTCTGCATATAAGTCATGCCTGACCAGCAGGATTCATCCTCCAGTGAAAGAATGTTATTGCCCAGTTCTGTGAAAGCTTAATATTTCTGGACAGCAGTTCCAGGAACAAGATACCAAAACACTTGCTGAACTAATTTCTCATGGCTAAACATGATGGCTTATGTAATACTTGCATGTCCAAATTACCAAAGGGTTTTATTCCTGAAAGTCAGTGCCAAATAAATGACTTTGTCACTTATTCATCGTTCACTGTCTACAATGTAAGTAAGGCAAACATCAGAGTTAGGGAAATAATATTCTGTTCCTCATCAGGAGGGAGGTCTCCTTGTCTCAGAGGAAACTGGAATTGTATAATCTTTTGCAAACCTCATTTGAAAATAATTTTATTTCTCAGTCCTTTCTGACTTCACAAATACTAATCAATGTTAGCATATTAATCACTGATTTCTTCATACAAAGCAATAGTTGTGCCTCAACATACCAATTGTTCTGGCAGCTCAATCATAAAAATATTGTACATTCAGATATGCAAACTAACAGATTCAAAAAGAAAGATAAGATTTTGAAACTCACCTCTACATTACAAGGGACACAACTTCCTGGTTTTAGGTGGTGCTCAGATCCCATATTACCACCTCAGTGCTCCTGATGCTGTGGGTACCCAGACAGTTTGGAAACACAGCCCTCACAATTTCATCTCAAATATCAGCCAATCTAAGTGGAATCGGCAGCCACAGTTTAGCATCTAGTGGGTTTCAGACACGAGATCGCGTCTCATGAACTGATAACTCTTCAGGCTCAGTCCGTACATTTCTAGCACTACACAAGCTGATGGCTAAACAACATGACAGACATTTATTTGGCTGAAAGACTATGCCAGAGCTGCACTTGCTCAGTTCTCCAGTACAGGATGCCAATAGGGATTACAGCCATGGATGGTACAATCCTAGAGTAACTTTATTTCAAAGAAATAAATAGATCTTTATCCAGAAATCCATCATTTGAAGACTCCAATGTAAAACGGGTCTCAGCTGGCCTCTCCTCCATCTTCCAGCATTGTCCGTGAACGGACACATCAAAGCAATGACACAAAGCAGGTAATCGCAAATGTCATTGCCTTGTCAGAAGACAGTGCCTCTGCAAAGCTGCACTGTGCTCATTTTAGTCATAACGTCTTGAAAGAAAAAGGCTTGTGCCTTGTGAAAGTCAAAGAGGTATTCTTACATATACAGCCCTAGCAATGGATTCAGTTAAATGCACGTTACTGATCTAAAGTCTGAAAGCTGTAATATAGCAATATTTACTGAATGGTACCTGGAAGAGGGGAAAGTGTTCACACTTGTTTATTTTGCTCAGAACCCACGGGTTTAGAGGATGATCCTAACTGCTTTGTAAATTAAACAGCAGCTGTGATTTGATTGAAATGACCCAAGTAATTTAACCCATCATTAAAGCTGTTTTTTAGAACTGCAAAGCAACAAAGGTAATCTTCGGTTGGCAACACGCCATCATATTTTAAAAGATTCACTATGGCCACGGGGCCAGGACCCTGTGTATATTGTTCCTCACCTAAACTGTCAAGCTTAGCAGCATTCATGATGTAGAACACCTATTCAGAAAACATCTGATGTGTTTGCATCAGCCCTGAAGTTCCCCTCTTCTGTTTCACAAATCAGTTTTCCAGTTCAGTCAAATGAAGAACATTTGTGAAATGTTTATTTCTAAGGACAATTGTCCTCTACCCATCGCAGCGACAACTCGAGAAATGAGAAGCAAGCAATAGATTACCTTGGTAAAACCTCCCCACCTTGTGAAGCCCCTCCAAATTCTTAAAAATTGTGCTTATTTTGATAAGCACCCTTCTTCATTTTGCAGTATATTTCATTATGCTATTCACATTTGAACTAACACGTGCAATATTTTACAGTCTTTTTTTTTTCCTACAAGGTACAAGGCCTGCTTTTTCTATCACTTACTCCCAGGTGACTCCACTGGTAGCTAAGGAGATGCTTCTGATTTTTGTCCACCAATATAAGAAAAAGTCAGAATCAGACTCATAATTTCCTCAGTATTATTAGATTTATGATCTCCTTAGTTTTCTGAATATTTCTACTTCTTAGCTTATATCCATTATTGTCTTACATCTATTATTGTTACAATATCATCTTTGCAGGAAGACAAATAGAAAGGTAGTCAGCAACGCCCTGCTTGGTTATTCACATGAAGCTTTAATAACTTTTACTAGTTTTTGCTCAATATTTCCATTAAAAATATACTTTCTTGGATGCAGGTTGCTTCTAGAAAACAAAGCTAAATTTTACTGCAACATGAAATAATTTCTTTTCTGCTGTAAGTCAGGGCACATAAAATATTAAAAAAGTTTTCCCACTATAAGTGCTAAGGCATTTTGTTAATCTGCTGCAGTTTTTTAGTGATTTAAAAAGGTCACAAGCTTCTTTACGAAGTTTATAGTACAGTGCACTGGCATCCTTCCACCAACCGACACAATGCAGCCCTCTCTGAAGTCAAGCGGAGCGACGCCTATTTCCACAAAACCTTCGGGGCTCACCGTTGTGAGCACTACTGCTCTTTATCACTCTGATTTTTCTGATCTCCTGCTCAATTTTAGTGGCACAGTCAGGGAGAGGCTGTCAATGCAGAATGTTTCTCTAATACTAAATAGAAAGAATTTGTCATTTCAGGTAGGTATTTCGTCTTGTTATTTCTGTGCTGAGAGAATAACAACAATTTCTCCATATGGCCAAAGTAGCTCCCTAGTAGAGATTGCCTAAGAAGAGAGCTTTGTCTTTCTTACTGGGATTATATTGTCTGTGAGTTTTGTTTTGTCTTTTGGTTTCATGCCAAGAACTTTAAAGTCAGAGTGAAATAACACAGAGGAAAAATATTAAGTGTACCTAACATACCCTCTACTCTAATATAGAGGCATTTACAATAAAAATCAACGCAATCAGGTGAAATGAAACTGTGTATGATGAGAGCATATGATAAAATATACCATGAAGTAAGGCTTAATAGGACTCTGGTGTCCTTGTACTACATGCTGCACACAATCAGAGTTGCTCTGAAACCCTGACTGCAAGATGGTACATGAGCTGGTACCCAGCCACACAACAACCAGAGCTTTGCAGCTTGCTAGTCAGCATTCATTTAGGTATACCAGAAGAAATACTTGCTAGGAAGTAGGATTGCCCCCTTGCAAACCTGACACCCCTCTGATCTGTCAGAATCCCCTTGTAACTCAAACGTCTATAGGATGAGGCATCAGATAGGGCAGTCAATTCCCAATCTCAGCGCTACCAAGATGTTGTACAGCTGTGCCTCATCCAATGCAAGGCTGGGTTTTTCCACATCTTCTGAAAGAGAGGAAAGAGGTAAGGCAGAAACTGGAAGCCCCCTAAAAAAGGTACTTTGGGAAGGATTATGGGCCTGGCAAGTGAATACTTCTCGGCAATTTCTGGACCAAGCCCTGCCCCTGCTGAGAACAGGAATGCCAGCAAGAACAGCACAGGGATCCTGCTGATCCTGCGTGGCTGAAATACACCACTTCAACTTCCCAGCCCCGTTCCTGTCAATAACACTGTCTGAGCAAGATAGATGTTAATTGAAAAAATTCAGTTCCATTACGGATCTTTCTTTGTCTCTTACTTGTTTGATTCCACTCAATTTTTTTCTATGTTATTTAAAGGGCACCTGCCTACATTTTAAGAGTGAATAATCCAATAATACAACTGTAGAGCAATCTGAATTCATTGGAAAATGGATGGAAGCTGTTATATTTAATAAAAATTATTTTGTTTCTGAGCTGGCATACATATATCACTACCTTTTGTCTGCTTTTTATATAGCACTTAATGGATTAGTATTTGCATGAAATCAGCTTGCACCTAGTAGCCTTGGTGATGTGTTGGGGCTCCTCTTTTCTAGGTCTTCAGTGAAAATGAGAAAGATGGTCACTGCTCCAGTAATTTAGAGCTGAAGTGTTAGATAAGGAACAAGAGACACAAACACCCCTGGGTACAGACAGATGGAAACAACAGAGTCAGCAGGAGAGATGGCAGCCTCTGCCTGCCAGTGGTCCCAACATCAGTGGGTTTCAGGAATAAAGAGCTGAGAGGTGTTCATGAAAGGCCCCTGGGAATCACTCGATTAGGGGTGGTTTAAGTTGCTCAATTCACCAGAAACTCAGTGCAAGTGATGAATCCTGAACACCATGTAAGAAACACAGCCAAGGAAACTACTGAGCTGTCAAATACATGACAATCATTTGCAAAAAATCATTACATGGGTAAGGAAAACCTTTGTGAAAAAGTCAAGCTTTCTGCAAATACAGCTGTGAGTAGCTTAATATTAAAACCTGCACAGGGGGAAGGACAGATCGAAGCAAGCTGTGGCCACAGACCTGTTCACCACAGACAGTTTTCCAAGTTCCAGGAAGGACTGTAGGGTTTGGTTTGTTGGTCAGAAATGAGTTTGTACGCTGTGCTAGTGTAAATGAATACAGAACATAAATGAATTTGGGGGACACTTCTCTGAAATGGGAGAAGGAAATGCAGTGGCTGCATGTCATCAACAACAACCTTGCTTAACCTTTTTAATTAGCAGATAAGAGAAGAAATGAGGCACATGAAAAAAAATAAATTTGGGGATTATATCTCTGATACAGTTTTACCAATCGAAAGAAAAACTATGGTTGACACAGACAGAACGATCTCGCCTACACCAGTAGTATGCAAGCAAGAATGTGAGGGAAATCACATACCTACTCTCTGGCATTTTGCTTACTGCAAAGTTCTTAGTGCCACAGAAGGTAATGACATTTTAAAAGACTTCAACAGCGAAGCTGAAAGCAAAAGCTCTGCAGCGACTTCTAGAAACAGCTGAATGAGATGTTCTGTGGGTGATGTGTGAATTCTGTCCCTCTGGATCTGTTTATTAATCTGAAATAGAAATTACAGAACTGAATGAATCCTACAGAAATAAGTTCTTGAAGGGCCTAATCAAAGCCCATCAAGGTGGATGCGAAAGACTGCCATTTCCTTTAATAGCCTTGCCATGAGGCTCTAAATGAATTTGCTCTGGGTGCCTGTTTCTGTGTTTATTTGCTACAAATATTCTAGCTCTTCTGGGACTGAAAAATGGAGTAAGTTAATCGTCAAAGAAAGTGAACTTTGAGTCTATGATAATATAGGCTCCAAAGGTACTAAGTTTTTTATACTAAAAATTGTATTTCTTTTAATTAGGGAATGGGGAGAAAAAGTTTGAGATACCTCTGGGGAGAGCCCAATATTCAGCAAATCATTTTATATTGAAATCGAGGCCAATGATATGTTCATATACAATCCATAAACAGAAAATGAGTTCCTGCTTACTCTGACCTATTTTCCTTCTTTACATAATGATTTGACCTGGCCAGTTTATAGACGTAAGTCCCTAGCATTTCAGTTTGTCCAGTATGACTCACATTAAATTTCCATGGTTAGAGCAAGTTCACATGTTGTCGTTGCCACTTCTGGCCCACCAGATCACACGTACCCATTTTAAGAGCTCCTCACTGAAGGTATTATTGCAACTGAAAAACAAAGAATTTACCACTCCACATGCTTATGAGCCTGAAGAAAAACATATATCATGATATCTCCTTGTGAAAGGCAAGACTGAAGACAATATACATTTTATAAGAAAAACCAAGAGCTTCTGGAATCTGATATTTAATAGCTTTTCTCTGACCAATACACATGGTGGTGGAAGGTCACACCGAGTGTCACATGCACTTCCACTGGCTGTAGGGCTTCACAAGCTCCTGTGCTAATGTACACTCAGTAGATGCATCCCTGCCTACCAGAATAGTCATAGTGTTCATCCCTGCAGGGAATATATTCCCAAATGCAAAAAAGCCGTTTTCTCAGCTGGTAGGAAAAAGCAGGCTAATATTTCTACTTTAGTCTTACTGTCTGGTTGAGGGATGAAAGTTGCATCCATATTTGAGTCTGCAGTCTAGCTAATTCCTATGGCAAAAGGCACATATGCATCATTACGTAAGTCCAATGGCCCATAGATTGCAGAACAGTTGGACATACAGAAATAACATATTTTAAATACCCAGCAAATGCTTCAGCACCATTCTCTACATACTAAATTATTTTAGGGTGCCTTAATACCTTACTTGCAACATCGTAACTCACTTAATTGGAGATTATTTTTGCTATATATTATGGAAATAATACATCATCCTCTACTGTCCTGGAAATAATTTTGTCATGAGTGCATTGGGAAGAACACAAGACCCATGAAGAAGATGAGGGTCCATGTTAGGTGAGCATACAGAGAATTCCTATGCTGGAAAAAAGAAACAGAGACAAGATCATGCGATTTAATTTAAAGACTTGTTCTAAAAGGTTCTGTACCAACTCTTGTCCTAGTTTATACCAACATAAATCAGAGCAAAATACACCAGCTGTAAATAATATTACACTAAATTTGGTGTAAATAATACCACATTCTGGCCTACTAATCTCACCTAACAAGTTTTCTTCTATGATGTGTGAATTATCCTATATTATCAGCACTAGAATCTCCCAACCTTCCTCTGTTCTGACAGCTTTGATGCTCTTCAAGTTATATTTGCCAGTTCTCTTGCTGGGAATATATTGTCCTTACAGGTTTTATGTCCTTCTATACTTAATACCACTTTCTACATATGTTTATTAATTGCTTCAGTTCCAACAATCAGGTGACAGAAGACTCATTTTTTTAAATTGCTTTTATTGGCTTGGCTGCTGCTTATGATCAGAAAGACACCCAGTCCCCATCAAGTGCTCAGAGTGATATTTCAAAAAGCAGTTGCATCCAGTAGTGTTTGAAGACATTCACTATAGATTTAGATCATATTGCCCCCTGCAAATGACAGACCATGACCATGCTGGACATAATAAGCCTATTCTTGAAACACATCATTTGAAGTTGTTTTTTAGCCAGACTTACTTGTGAAAGGTTATTATTGGTAGCAAAATTCAAGCTTCACTTTCAGGGTGTCTTGAACCACTGAGAACCTGGTTTTGAGTGGCATAAACCACTACAGCTTCAAGAGGCTTTTGCTTGTTTGTCTCCTGGAGCTGTACTGATTTATAGCTGTGGACAATCAGGCCTACACCACTTCTGCTACTCTCACTAGGAAAGGTTTCTGCCCTCCTGTTTGCTGTATCTACCTCTTCTTCCCAGGAAATTATGCCTGATACAGATCGTCATTTTGCTGTTCTTCAGTTTTGCAGCTTTCCTCCCCCCTCCAGATCTTTTCCCTGAACAGCGATCCTACTTTAGATGTGAGTTATCACCACATCCAAGCCCTGCACCATCATTTTCCTCCTGGATGCAATCATTAAAAAGAAAAATAATCTATCATGCTCAGTAGCAAGTTTATAAAGAAAACAGTGCATAATTTTACAAGCCAAGAAGCTCTGCTCAGCATCTTCCAAAATCTCTGCTGTGCAAAAGCCTCCTTATTTCAGGATGATTGAGACTCTTTGCCCTTTTATTAACAGCACAGTAACGTAGAATCATAGAATCATAGAATGTTTTGGATTGGAAGGGACCCCTAGAGGTCATCTAGTCCAACCCCCCTGCAGTGAGCAGGGACACCGCTAACCAGATCAGGTTGCTCAGAGCCCCATCCAACCTGGCCTGGAATGTTCCCAGGGATGGGGCCTCCACCACCTCTCTGGGCAACCCCTTCCAGTGTTTCACCACCCTCATTGTAAAGAATTTCCTCCTTATATCCAGTCTAAACCTACCTTGTTTTAGTTTAAAACCATTGCCCCTTGTCCTGTCACAGCTGGCCCTACTAAGAAGATTTTCCCCATCTTTCCTATAGGCCCCCTTTAGGTACTGGAAGGCTGCAATCAGGTCTCCCCGCAGCCTTCTCAATGGCTGAGGGAAACATGCAGTAGGGAAAACAGACCCTGGTGATCCAAGGGGAGGTAGCCACTAAAGAAAGAGGTCATTGAGGGATGGAGCTTTTCTCCCATGTTTCAAATCCCCAGAGAATTAAAACAGGCCTAGATTAACCTGCACACCTGTAATAACACCACAGCTAATGATCAGAGCCCAGGGAGACAGCAAATTCAGTGCTTCATTGACTTAAATACTCACAGCAGCAGCTTCCTATTCTGCAGAAAAGGAATAAAGTCCTGGAAAGCCCCTTCCCGTCCCTTTGCTCCCTCTGGTTCTGTTTCATAAAATAAGCTGCTGCTTTGTGGAAACCTTTGTGCAACAGCGAAGGCACCTGAAAAGAAACTTGACATGGGGGCCGGTGGAGATCAAACTCTCTCCTTTAACCCCCACAGTGCAATGTGTATTGGAAGAGGATTCTCCTGACCATGGGGAAGGATGCTGAGCATCATGCACGTTCTGTTCCTCCCTCAGCCTACCACAGACACTGCTGACCGTGCCCCCTTGCACACCAGGATGAAAGGGAAGATTACTCTTGTTCACACCCACCTTGAAGTAATGAAGAGAAAAACATGAAAGAGGAGGGAAATTAAACATTCAGAAGCAAAAGATGTTAAAAAACTAAAATCACCACATTTAATGAAATTTTGTCATCACTGGAAGTCTCAGAAAAGACATGAGGAGTCAGTGACTGTGCACTACCTCTGAGACTGCTGGAAGCAATGAATGACATCACAAAACATGCAAGAAGAAATCTTATGTCAAGTCAAACAGGAATAAAACTATATCACAGAGGATGTATGCAAATACATTCTAATCTTGCGATTTTTTATCTAGGAGAAAAGCAGTGGGGAGTTTTATCTACAAAATAGGACCAGAAAAATAATTATAATAAAAAGCCAACCAGAAAAAAATTTAGCTCCTGAAATGTTTTCTCCTTCACTTTGGTATGAAAGCTTTCTCCCAGTGAAAACATTCCACAGCATGGAGTTAAGTGCCTGCAGTGTTAAGAGTTGAAACTTGTGACATTTGAAAAAAAAAAGAAAGAAGGAAAAATTTCACTGTTTTGGAAATGCATTTTACATTTACCTATGCATTATTCATTAGTAATTGCTTGCCTGTCTTTGGGCTGCAGTGGTCTCAAGTGGGATGCTAATCCCATGCCTGCAATTATTTGTCAGGGCAATCAAAGGTCACCAGACCAGAATAACAAATTACATGTCCCAATTTGTCCAGGCAGAAGTGGAGGCTTTGGTAAAGCTTGTACGTCCTCTTCCCAGGAAGGTCTGTTAAATTAGGTCCCACCTCCACTCCAGCCATATCTGAATTTCCCAAGTAACCAGGCACCTGGTAATTATACCAAGCCAAAATCTACTGTGCTCTGTGAAAAGCACCTCCTTCTGAAATAGCCCAATCATTCATCCACTTTCCACAGCAGAATAACACCTTTCTCATCATCTGCATCATTTCACCATGGTATCTAGGTTTGGTACTTGCTCAAACCATCATATAAGTGGTACTACTCAGCCAGGCTGCCCTTGAAAATCTATGTGAACCAGCTATGATTGACCACTTCAGTGGTCATCTTTCATGCCTTACTCTTTTCTCCCACCTACAGCTTTCTTCTGAGTGAAATGCAGCAAGTCCCCTACTGGAAGTGACCTCAGAGGACAGGATTAGCTCATGGTACAGAACTGCACCATTAGTAGCTTCCCCGGGTGAAGTCACTGAGGCAGAGTGGCTGCCATTTCCATTACAGCTTTGCTAATCACCTTTGTAAGGTGCTTTGCACTCAAAAGCAGTGGATAAAATATAGGTGCCATTGCTATTATTTTCTGTTTGCTGCCTCAGGGTGAGTACAAATGTGGCCCAAAATTCAGCAGCCATCTCTTAATACCCTCAGTATGTCTTCAATTGCTTCTCCCTATCTTAATACACATTAGAGATCCCACCTGGAGATTTCTGTTCCCATCTAAAACAGCTTATATGAACGTAGAAGTAAAGGTAGGAAGGAACAGTGGCACATGAGATATGCAGTACATCACTGGCACAGACACAGATCTGCATAACAAAGAGCTTTGTACCTCTTATGAAAAGTGAATTATATGAAGCTCATACAATTTTAACCCTACCAGCTATAACATTTCTTTTAAAGCCTACATGTCAGCTTGGATAAATGACTTTGGAGAAGTGGGAACCTTGTGAGTCTCATCATTTATTTCTGGGGGTGGCAGGCTGTAAGAGACTGCTATGCTACAAGGATGTGCGCCTCTTCACAGCAATGAAACAGAAAATATATTGCATTTTCCTAGAAGATTATCAAACTTATTAGATAACGGGACACTTGAATGTGCATTTTAATATGATCAAAAAATAAGACTGGTGAATGTCTGGTAGAAAACATTCATTGCAAAAGAATTTTCAAAAAGGAGAATTTAGGAATCGCCAGCCTATTAGTTAATCTTTTCCAGCATCACTGCTCTGAAAGGAGCTCATTTTAGAGCCTTCAGATTAAAGACTAAAATATATCTACAGCGTGATATACCTAGATGCTATACCGTGATGATAAATCTAGTGGATATACATGAATGATATACTTATACCATTATATACTTAGATATCTAGATATAACATGATATACTGGAGTACAGCCAGCAGGTACGTATCTATGTACAGCAAGTAGACAATCAGGGCCATGGGATTATCTCCTCCCAAACATCTGTATAACCTCCTGCTATGGGATGTTGTGGCCCCTCCTGCTTATGGCCTGAAGTTGCGCCAGGGCAGGTTTAGGTTGGATATTAGGAAAAATTTTTTCACTGAAAGGGTTGTCAAGCATTGGAACAGGCTGCCCAGGGAAGTGGTTGAGTCCCCATCCTTGGAGGTATTTAAAAGACATCTAGATGTGGTGCTTAAGGACATGGTTTAGTGGTGGACTTGGCAGTGCTAGGTGAATGGTTGGACTTGATGATCTTAAAGGTCTTTTCCAACCTAAACAATTCTATGATTCTATAGTTCTATGTTCCACTACAGACTCCAACAGGAGTTAAATTTTGGATAAGGAAAACAAGAAAGAAGGAAGGAAGACAAATCATTCTAATTAGCAGCCTGCCAACACCGTGCCAAGGCTCAAGATTTCTATCAGGGTAGTGTATGTGAGCAAGAATCTGTCAGAAGCCATGGCATGCAGCAAGCACAATAGTCCTATGGCTGATGGAGGGGCAGAGGTGGGCTCTGCTGCTGGAAAAGGTGAATGGAAGCATTATCAGAACTATCTGAGCAACTTGCACTGCTTTGGCAGCTGTGGATGTAGGGCAAGCCTCTGTTCTATCTCTTCCACACATTTCTCCACATTAAGTACATGGTCTCGAGACACTTAATCATGTAGAGCACTACCAGCCAGCAGTGCTTTGTGGCATTACCTCTCATTGCCTCCTCATCTTTACCTGTGTAATTCCAGCAAACTATTGTCGCAGTTACCACTGAACTTTGTTAACTCACCGTTTTACACCAATAAACCACATTATTTTTGCCTCCCTTTCACTCCATCTGCAACAACCCCTCATTGCCTCCTCATCTTTACCTGTGTGATTCCATGGCTCCTCCAGTGTCCTCTGATCACAGTTTTCTAATTAAAGGCACTTCACTCTCTAAAGTATGTACTTACTCAAAGAAATGTGTTCTTTTGCCTCTATCTTATTTATCCATACCCCAGAGCATGCTTACCAGTACTTCTACCTGGCAGCTGTATGTACATTTTTAAAATTAAATCAAAAAACAAAGAACTGAGGCAGGAAAATGTGCTGTCAAGGTTTAATATGAAGAGTTTAGAACAGATAGGACATTGTGACTGGCTTAAAATTTTGCTATAATATATTTTAAAAAACAATTATATATAAATTATATATATATATTACAAAACCAATCTACAATTAAATCCAAGGAGAAGGCAAGGGTGACTTATTCTGTTTAACTACCTGACTTATCTATCAAAGCTAGCAATTTTAAGGCTAAAAGAAATACTTACATAAATTGTTCTGGGACCTACTTTGTTCACCGGTTAAAATAAATAAACAAATAAAAGCATACTTTATTTCTTGCCTGAAATCCTCTACTTTCAGCCTGCAAATCTTGGATCTTGTTATACCTTTCTCTGCTAGACTGAAGAGCTACCTACAATCAGACTGCTTCTCACCCTAATTAGGCTTTAGCCTTCCTCTAGGTAAACTGAATAGACTGAGCTTCTGGATCCTTCCACAGTCCGCTGTTGTGAACTGATATATCGTGAAGGGATAAAGTGAAGTTGTAAAAGAAGATGAGTGAAAGGTGATTTCTGAAGATCATTAACGAGATGTTCGCTAAGGAAATGGGCTGCTCCTTTCGTCATTGCTCCTGTACTGGTGTACCATACGCAGTCCCAGTTCTCTGATGTGATCATAGCTGCCCCATTCCCACTAATGCTGGCTTTAACCTATTTCCCAGCTGAGGCTGATGGGCCCTTGCTCTCCCCATAAACTGCTGACACACCACTATAGCAAAGACCTTGCTTGACAAATGTGTAACAAACTCCTACAGACGTGTCAAGCACATTTATCCAATGTACAGAAATATTCACAGTATTGGAAAAAACACCCAAGGAAGGTCAGTTTGTGTCACTCCTCTGTGTAAAACACATTGCAGGAAAGGAGCATCATCTTGGCTGCTTAGCAGTCACAGAACCATGCATCCCACTGCTTCTTCAAGCTTATATACAAAGCACACCTGTATTGAAAATATACATCAGTGTGCCATATTAGCTGAGTCATCTCCCTCTGAAGTAAACAGAAAGGGAGTTTTAGGTTTGACAGACCTCATAAAAGTATTCAGTTTTGTGCACTTTGACCCGGAGTCATGTCCATCTGAATGCATATTCACACAAGCCAGCATTACACTTTGTCACTTTGTCAAAAACTAAAATCTGGAATTAAAATCTCCGTGAGGAATGGAAAGCCACATCAAATGTAAAGGAAAGCAGATGGTTGTCTATACCAGGAAGCAGAATTCTGAAGCCTCATAGCAAAAATATTGCTAAGCCTTTTAAAGATGGCTTTTCTTTTTAATAGCATTTCCATTCCCTTCAAAAATGTTCAGCTAGAAATAAATGAGCCTTTTTTTTTTTTAACTGATGCTTCCATCTTATTTTAAAAGAACAACTAAGTTTCCAGACACAAACAGAGAATAGTTTATTCTGAAATATCTATTGGAATATGTTCACTGTTTTCCAAATACTCAAGTTCCCTGAGATTTGTGTATACAGTACTTCCCATACAGCAGGTTCTGCCCCTTGGCTGGATTACTGAGCACTGTTATAGAACAAGCAGTAAGTGACAGCAGCAGCTTACTTCACGTATCTCTCTACACGTTTTCACTTTGCATACTTAGCTATATAAATCATGGCTTTATGGTTCTGTGTAGAGGATTAACTGGAAAATTAAAGCCCTTACTCTGGGCACTCAAATACTCATGTATTTTCTTTTGATGTCCAAGCCCTATATGGGAAGGCTGGGGGAAGAAAGGATCGAGAGCAGCCCTGCCGAGAGGGACTTGGGGGTGCTGGTGGATGAAAAGCTGGACATGAGCCGGCAATGTGCGCTGGCAGCCCAGAAGGCCAACCGTACTCTGGGCTGCATCAGGAGAAGCGTGGCCAGCAGGTTGAGGGAGGTGATTCTGCCCCTCTACTCTGCCCTGGTGAGACCTCACCTGGAGTACTGCGTCCAGCTCTGGAGCCCTCAGCACAAGAAGGACATGGAACTGTTGGAGCTGGGCCAGAGGAGGGCTACAAAAATGATCCGAGGGCTGGAGCACCTCTCCCATGAGGACAGGCTGAGAGAAACATGAGGTTTAGCCTGGAGAAGAGAAGGCTGCAGGGAGACCTGACTGCGGCCTTTCAGTACTTAAAGGGGGCCTATAGGAAAGATGAGGACAATCTTCTTAGTAGGGGCAACGGTAATAGGACAAGGGGTAATGGTTTTAAACTGAAGCAGGGTAGGTTTAGACTGGATATAAGGAAGAAATTCTTTACAATGAGGATGGTGAAACACTGGAAGGGGTTGCCCAGAGAGGTGGTGGAGGCCCCATCCCTGGGAACATTCAAGGCCAGGTTGGATGGGGCTCTGAGCAACCTGATCTAGTTAGCGGTGTCCCTGCTCACTGAAGGGGAGTTGGACTAGATGACCTCTAGGGATCCCTTCCAACCCAAAACATTCTATGAGTCTATGATGATTCTATGATTTAGCATCATTTGTGATGCCTTGTACAGTATTTGGTCCCCGGTAGTATACCCATAGGATGGGAGAGGTGGTGTTTGCGCCATACAATTATACACAAATTTTGTATGTTCCTTAGAGGGAAACTTGATCACGGCTCTGCAGGGGATAGTAGCTGAAACTGCGGTGATCAATGTTAGAATTAGAACAAACATAGGAGGCTGTCACATCTCAGGAACAGAGGAAGGGCTTTTAGAGCAAGGTAAAGTTAAACTTCTAATTAAGTTTCTCCATATGAAACATCATATCTATCCTGTACAATAAAGCCATTAACAGGGCAGCAGTGTCAACTCTCTGAAAATCATTTCCAGAAACAACTGCCATTCTCTGCCCTAAAGCTTTCACTTTTGACTAGAGTCTTGTGAGTCTCTTTCAATTGCTCTAATTCAAAACAGGAATGAGACAATATTACCATGGTATGGTCACAGCAATTTTATTTTCAGAAAACTGTTATTTCTAGAATAATGTTTCTGGGCTTTTGGGAGAAAGCGTAAAACCTCAAAGTTCAAATATCATAAATCAAAATATCACTCTAGTTAAGTCCTTCTCTGTGACAATCATCATTCTGTACATTTGGGATAATCTGATTAACATTGTGCTGTACCTTGAAGTTTGCATTAGCTTCTCAGAAACTTCAACATCCTGGCAGGCTTCTCTGTTCCAGTAGTTGCTTCCAGGACAATTTATTGTGGCTGACACGCCTGGAATGAAGTGCCCATCTATTGACGTCAATGAGAAAGTTGCCATTGTCTTCAACAAGCCCAGAATTTCATATTCATCTCTTCTGAAGAAGAAATACTGGTTGCACCTGACAAAAATGCAGTGCACTGGTGTGACTTTAGGAAGAAAGGTGGTATTGGGTGACATCAAATGTCCATGTGGTCTAATATTCTGTGTCCACAAACCACTAGCACCAAAATTTAGTACAAGGATGCTTTACTTTGACTTCTCACCTTCTGACTACCTCCTCTTCAGGGGATTCCTGGGCTATATGTGCTTTGCTGTGTATTTAGTTACCCTCAGTGAAGCTTTCTTCCATAAAATTGTCCAATCTCTCTCTGAGCCCAGGGCAAATTCCTTTGAAACCAGCAGCCACAATATCCTGGACAAGGGCGATCACAAGTCTACAACGAACCATGCAATGAACTGCTTCCTCCTGTCTGATTAGAACATTGTTCCCATTATTTTTGTTCAATACTCCTACTTCTTTCATATAAAGAGAAAGAGAAAAATCCCCATCTATTTCTCCAAGCTCACTGTGATTTTGTGGCTCTCATCCCAACTGTCTCTTTTCCAGTCAGAAGATTCCCAACTTACATAACTGGTCCTTGTACAAAAGCCATTTCATGCCTTTGATCCTTGTTTGCCTTCCCTGAACTTGATCATGCCAAAACCTGACCTTCCCACCAAAGGGTAATGCCAAGTTGGAGCCCATTAAATGAAGTTCACACAACTTTTTCCTACATTCAACTTATCTACACTGAATTCTATCTGACATCTTGTTGACTGGTCATTCAGACCTGTTCTTTCTGCCATTCCTCACAGTCAGCTGTCACTTTTACTACCACGGATACCTTACTACCTCTGCAAACTTTGTTAACCATATTGTTCGTGTCCTTTTCCAGGTGACTGGAATAAGAATCCCCAGCAGCAATCTGATGGGAATGCACAAAGCACAGTTTGGTTTGGTTATGGGTTTTAATATACTGTGAACATCAAAAGGCAACTGGCAAGATGTCTCCTAGTAATTCCATGCAGTTGATTTTGTTTGCCCGCTGCCACCATATAGGCAAACATGTTGTTGTGAAAATGTTATATTGTATAAAGAGGAGCATTGTATGTAAGGTATAAAAAAGAAAACCTGAAAGGATCAGGCTGGCTGTGCATAGCAAAGAGTGAGAAAACTTAATGGTCTTCTAGCTTGTTAAAGATTGCAACAAAAATTAAGACAGCAAACTGTTATTTATGTCCACTGGATAGGACACGGAGTAATGAACTTAAATTGCTGCAAAGGAGAAAATGCTTTATCATTCAGGATAATTAAAAAAAGGAAAAGACTGCCTGGAAAACTGGACTTGACATCACTGGAGGTTCTTAAAAAGAGCTTAGACAGGTATCTGCTAGGAAAGAGTGTAGCCATATTTTTCATCTCAACTTGGGGCTGCGGATGGAATGGGGTTAAACAAGCAGGCTTTTCTGAACTCATCATCTTCCAAGAAGGAAATATGGCAGAAGTAAGTGTTCACATTTCCTTGGTTAACAGAATGATTCAGGCCCTCTGCAAACATGATCTGGTTTTCAGGGGGGCTGAACTCCTTCAGCTTTCACTAGTTTATAAACAAAACATAGGTATTCACAGTGTTTGACACCCTGGGCACTTCTCCTGCTTTGAAGACTACCTAAAGCTGATTCTACCTTCAGCTATACAGGAATTAGTTATTTATTTCTTCTCTAATAACATTCAAATAGGCAATTCATTTTACCTGTAACATGAGGACACAGGAATATTTCAACCTTTGGCTGTTGCTGTGTTTGGGGTTAGGAAAGAAAAAGTGTTTTCCACAGTTTAGCTCCTGAGACAGAAGGTGATTGTGGTGAGTCTTGTATCCCTCTCCCTGTTTTGTAGAGGTGTTTCTGTTACTTTTTTCATCCTGTTTGAAATCTAGAGCATAAAGTCCCTTAAGAAGAGGAGGTAGCCTTCTTTTTTATTTATTGTGGTGCGGGGAAGCCGACAGCAAGGATATACCTGCCTTTGTGGATGGATCACATAAATAATGCTAAACGGAAAACATGTAGATTGTGCTGACTGCTAACTAAACACGGGCTGAAAATCTCTGCGCTTCCCAAGCACTTGTCAGTACAAAGGCAGGAAAATACAATTACTTCTGTTCTGAATATCCTAGACAAATGCAGACACTCAGCCTGGATATTTGTATGTTTACATGATAACGATGAGTAGAAAAATACCTGTGCATTTTAGACATTGTCATAAACCACATGCAGCAGAGTATCTCTGCATTACGCATTGGATACCACAAGATGCAGTGAGTTCCTCTCAGAGATTAGGATTCAGTGCAGGGAAGCAAATAGCTGAATGTTTGTAACTGAACACCTGCAGTTTCAGGGGTAGGGGGAAATATTTCAGATGAGGGGTTTAGATGAGGGGGGAAAAAAAAAAAAGAAAAGAAGTGCAATCAGAAGCTGAGCGAAATATCCAGACACTGCAAACTGGAGCAATGCCGCTGAAGTCAATCAAGCTCTGACAACTTGCAAAAGCCAAACTGCTGCTTTAGAATATTCTCTGAACACAAATCTTTTGACTTGTGCTGTCTCCCATTATCAAAGCAGAAATTGCTTACAGAGTCAGAAAATTTATTAGCTCTGAAACACTTCCATCAGCTTTGGGAAGATTTTGGACAAGTGCATGCTCTACAACTCTGAGAATCCAGCAGGCTAGTTTTGAATCAGGACTTTTTTTGGTAAATTAACACTTCTGACAGGTATTAATGACAGTCTGCAACATTCCTCTGCCTCAGCTAGCAAGCTGGATGGTCCTAGAGCTGTGATACAATCAGAGTATGTGAAATGAAACCCAACTTCCAGTTCACCTATTAGTTACTGAAGCAGTGTAAAAAAGGCCTAAGCTCCTGAAAATGAACATGCCATGGATATAGATATGCAAACAAATGCCTACCTTTTGGGAACGGCACATTAATCCTTCAATTGACTTCAAGCATTAAACTGAAATGCTATCTTGAATTTTTTTTCTCTTCACTAAAGCTGGAAGCTGTGAATCTGACAGAAGGCAGGGTCCCTGACAAGATTTCAATCTCTCTGATAAATGTAATTGTGTTGACATAATATGTTCAGATCTCTGCAAAGCATTTCTCTTAATGCCATCTAACAGTCTGATTTTAAAAATTTGGCACTACCTAAAAATTGTCGTCTTTATCGAACTGATTGAAAACGTTCAAATTATGGTTAATGCAGTCACCAGCACATAAGGATGATTGCAGGAGAGAGCCAAAGAGAAAAGAATCCTGGATGACTTTATTACTCGTTGTTACAAATTGTTACAAATTGTTAGAAATGGAAAAGCAGATATAAGTTTGAAAGCAGCAGAGTTTATTAGACACTAAGGCAAAGCAATTAACATTATAAACAATCATTTCATTACTGATGGTTTTGCTTTTAATAACAAAAAGGTGCTCCTACTCCGAACGACCAGAAAGGACCTTCTGAAATCAACTTCTAACTTTCTTCATAAGGCAGAATAAGAAACTTCCCTGATTTTAATCAGGACTGAAGCAGAGCGCACCCTTTAGAAAATCTGCATTCTCAACTTACAATTACCAGTGATGGAGACTCCATCAAACACTTCATAAATTGCTCTATCGACTAGTTGTCCTCATTTGTTTTAGTAAAAACCAAACATGTACTCACTCAAAACACAGCAATGATCCTCATACCTAGCCTAAATGGAATTCTATTCAAACCTCCAGGCTTCTGGTCTAGCAGCATTATTTGCTTGCTTGACCGAAAAGTCCTGGCTACAGTTAACGGTGTTTGAGCAGGAGCGACAATACATACATACATATACATATACATACATATACAATACATACATATGTCTTAAGGGAGGAAGTCACGAGGACGGAACCAGTCTCTTTGCAGTGGTGTCCAGTGACAGGACAAGGGGCAATGGATACAAACTGAGACATAAGAGGTTTCAGTTGAACATGAGGAAAAACTTCTTTACTTTGAGGGTGACAGAGCACTGGAACAGGCTGCCCAGGGGGGCTGTGGAGTCTCCTTCTCTGGAGATATTCAAAGCCCGCCTGGATGAAGTCCTGTGTAACATGCTCTAGGAGAATCTGCTTTAGCAGGGGGGTTGGACTAGATGATCCCCCGAGGTCCCTTCCAACCCTTGCCATTCTGTGATTCTGTGAAGTACGAGGCAGTACATAGCAGCCTCGGGACTTTCAGAAGTGGAGCCCTTTGCACTCTCACTGCCTTCTGCAAGACAAAATAAAACAGGAATGGATGAATCTTATGCTGTGGAGCTATAGCATGTTGCTTCTTGAGAGGCCAGAGTCACACTACAGGAAAAAAATTCGTCGCTTTGCCTTCCCCTAGTGCCAGAACCCTACATACATTGCCAGGGAGTGCAGAGGTCTCATGGTAAGAATTGATTTTGGCACCTACATAGACTTGCTGTTTTCTTTGCTTTTTATAGGGGCAGAAGAACTAAAGCAGTGAGCATACAAGAGTCAAAATATATGCTTGTTCTCAATAGAGGAATATGTGCCAAAACAGCATAAGCTTTTTAACTGCCCTAAATGATATGTATACTTCCTCTAAAAGCTTTGTGTAATCCACTAAAATCCAAAATCTATAGACTCATCTCAGAGAAGAACTATACTGTTGTAAGCCATCCTTTCTAGATAAGGAAATAACAAATATCTGATAATTAAATACATTAACAGTATAGCAATTCTCACTGGGAACTTATTGATTGAATCTCGAGATGGTAAAAACAGCATATCAAAGTGAGCTGCTCAAAAGCCTAGGAGAAACAGTAAACAGACTTTAATAACTATTGACAGGGGTGAAGACTTTTATATCGCACAGATTTTCTAATTTGTTCACGCGGCCTGGCAGAATTGACAGAAATTACATTACTGGGCAGCATTATCTCACGAAGCATCTGTCTGCATTGCTTTGAACCTTACACATTTGAATTTTCCATTCTGCCAAACGACAAAAAGGATCTCTATTTAAAACTCCAAATATGATTTTGATCTTTGTGATACCAAGTTAGAAGAAATAAATTATATTTTTGTAAACTATCATATTTGCATAGTTATGAATGGACATACATAAGCATTCTGCATTTTTTTTAATTGGTTAAAAGCAACTATAAAACAATGTACATGTTTTAAGCATTAAAGCATATTCCTTCAAATTACATTTAACACTTTAACCACAAACAGACCTTTTACTCAATGCAGAACAGCTGTTGTGGTCTAACATGCTGTCATTGTGACTTTTCTGAAATCTCTAAACATTCCCAGAGGTTAAATTCTTTGGTGTAAATCATGAGTACATTTGTTTTTACACTGATCTTCAGTAAAGCTTGTTATCTACAGGAAAGTACAGTCTAAAGCCTTATGAAGAGTTCAGATATACCAGAGATCTCATTTATTGGCTGGTTAAATAGTAATAAAATAAATCGTAATGATTGTTGGCTTTCTGAAATTATGATATACTTGGACTTGTATAGACTGGGTTCCAAAGCTCTTACAAATTTAATAGGCCCCATTTCTGTGAGCAATAAGCTTCTGCCTTAGCTGATTTTTGGCGTGTTGTTCTGAAATGGTAATAATTTGGCTGGGACAGAATACAATAAATGGTAAAATGGATGATTTATCAGGAGGGCAATTGCTCATAACAGATTAATGGCCATGCTTAATATTTCTGTAAAGTTATTATCTCTTAATGCATACAAAGTGTCAGTAATCTATTTTTGCCACACATTTTTTCTCTGAAACCTGCTATGGCAGTGGGCTCAGCCTTGCTGCTGGACCTTGTCTTGTAAGAGCAGGGGATGTTAACACATACACCTGAACCTTTCCCCGGGGGTCTTGTTTTAGACATAGAAAGGCAGAGGTGATACAACAGAAGACAGCACAATGTGCCACAAATGTTTGCAATTGCCCATTTGATCAGGAGCTTCCACAGCTATCTGACACTATGCTGAAACCTTTAAGATTTTGTGTATGTGTTTTCATACATCTGCCAAATGGCCTTTTTAAAGAACATCTGACAGAGACATAGACCTGACAAGAAGCAAAATGATTGCAGGTTTGTTCCAGTCAAGAGGTTGAAAATTATTTTTGAAGCATCAGAAGAAAAGCAATACATCCACATATCTCATTTTCAACACAGTTGAATCCTCTTTAAAAAGTCAATATAATGTTCTAAATGCTGTCTTTATGGCATTTCTTCCTTTTTGAGGGAAGCCTCCCTACACAGTTTCATGATATCAGTACACCTTCCGGTCCTCCCCACCAAATTCAGGCAAGACAGAAGGGAGCTTTTGTTGGATTTGCTGTGTTTGATTAAGAAACTACTTTTCTTCTCTCAAAACTGCTGCTGTTGCCACCCTTCAAATCTTCGAAAGGTATTCCCAAAATTCAGTGGCAGACAGAGAACAATGCCGTTTGTGTGCTGACCATTTGATGTAATGCCACTTACTAATACAGAGCCTGCTCTGATGTAAATCAAAGTGAACACATAGTCTGCAAGGAAATAAAAAAAAAAAAATCATTTATCAAAAATCAGAATTGTCTGATGGGTTTAAGTCAAACTCCTTATTCCAGCATTTCCTATAACAATCTAAGTATTCATACTGGTGTGTCTCCTCTGGCAGCATTCACTTTGAAGTCAGGGAATTGAAATATGTTGCTTTTGTATAAAAGATGATTGCTGTAAAGTGGCATTCACATAAACAAGAGGGAGAAGAAATAGGGCAGCACTTAGATTTGTTGTGTGCCGGTATACAACAAGTAGTTGCGAAAGGATGTGATCAGCTTGAAGCTATTAAAACAATCTTAAAATTGGAGCCTCCAAATCATATTATGTTTGTGCTCATCAGCTTGGAGTCATTTAGGGTGAGCTTGACGATACTAATCCTTTTGCAGATGTTTATTGAAAGAAGAGACTGAGCAAATATATTCATTTTTACTACAAAATGATCAGGTGGATCATTAAGCCCACCTGCTATGAAGATGTGTGAAGCAAGCACCATGTGATGGGAAGCACAGCGCTAGGATTTGGGGTACCTCAGTATCTTCCCAGCTTGGAGAGAGTAAGACAAGATGCTGGGCATGAGTTCTCCCTTGGAATAGTCTTCAGACAAACAGGCTATAATCCCCCATGTTCTGAGCACTCAACTGATAATATTTATAAAAAGCTTTGTGATTGTTAAAGAACAGAGGAAATTTAAATGCAGCTCAGGGGCCAACCTTCTTTTATGCTTTGTTTGTGAGGATCCAGAAGAGTTACATAAGTACGCATGAGCTATTACTCATCAACCCTTATGAAAAGAATTAAATACTAGGCCAGTTTTGAAGATGAGGAAAAGACAAAGGTTTGGCTTGGTTTATATTTCACTAATACCAGTGTATAATGAGTTTAACAGGAATACAGTGCCCTTCATATAACCAGGATAGCTCTCTATCGATGTTGTTATGAAAATACACATTCAGACGAAATCAAGAGCACAGCAGAAGCAACAGAACATTTAAGCCTGGATTTCTCTCCCCTAATTTCAGAAAGAAGGATCCTCAAATTACCTGGGTGAAATTAGTTACAATTCATTTTGTAATAGATGCAAGCAAAAATTTGGTTTTCCTTTGTATCTGAGGCTGAAAAGGCTGAATTCCTGTATTTTAATTGCTACATGAAACCAGCCCACTACGGTCAGTATTCTTGCTTTTTATTTTTAATTCTATCTGAGCCTGCTTATGCTTTCTCTCCTGTTCTCTAGCCTTCTCTGGCTTAGATTCTTTTCTTTATTATACAGAAAAGAGCTTGGCTTTTGGGAAAGAGGAGACATTTGCAGCTGTACCAAATTTGGGTTAAGACCCCAAATCCAGAGCTGAAACAGTTCCAGCTGGCCAAGTAGTTAAAACTCAAAAATGTTTCCTAGCCAACTCCCTCATCATGAAAAACTAGAAATACTTTATATTGATGTAGGGCAATACTGATATCAGTGCAATACAATTATTGGTATACCCTGTTATCATTTTGTCCAAAGAAGAATCACGCATGTTTCTTATGGACAGAGGGTGCATATTTTGTGACCTGCTTGACTAGATAAACCACACCATTTGCTATGACAATTCATTAAAGCTGTTTTCAGATTGTTCCAGCTGGGGTTCACCAAGAAAAGTAAAAAGCAGACTTTTGCTATCAGGCTTGCACAGCTGTGGGACGATATCATATCTGAAAACTGGAGGAGAAACTCAAACTGGAGGAGAAATTCAAACTAGTGAAGCCTTGGGGGTTTCAAAAACATTGCCTGTCCTCTCAGCTGGGGCCCTTTCTCAGAGAAGTATTATTACCAAACTGAGTGTAAACTGATGCAAATCATTCCATGAAACTACTTGCAAGAAATGAACCATCAGATGCGGCTGTAAAATCTGCAAATGCAATTTAGGTTGAAGGGTTCTTTGATTGTAATTAAACTCTAATTCCAAGACAGGAAAGATGAATTGTCATGTTCTCCACATGGTATTTAATTTTCAGATGATCTTCCTTCACCTTTTTCCTCTGGAGGCAAGACTCTGGAGTACAAATAATCAAAAGAGAGACATACTTTTGGATCTGATATAAAAAAAATATGGGTGACTCAGACACTATGCATCTGTCATCATAACCCTAAGCACATGATTATCTGCTAGATTAAACTTAGAGTTTCTAGAAGAGAAAGCTACAGTTTCTGCTTTGAATAACTTTTTAGCTTTGGTAAATAATCCCAGGCATGCTTTTTTCAGTTTATGACTACAATCAAGATAAAGCATGAAGTACTTTGTAAGTGGCAGGTGTCTTAAAGAATAAAAGTGATCTGGGGATGAGAGCTAAGACCCAAGAATTTCACAATAAGATATAAAACATCTAATCTTTCAGTAAAGCACTGGATATGGTGCAAAGCCCATAATATTGTCTTAAAATTGAGACAGAAATTGAGGCAAAAATTCTAAGATGAGCAAGGAATTGGAGAAAGCCTAAGTGTTGACAGGGATTTTTAAAGAATCAGTCTTGGAAAAAAACAAAAAAGTATGCCAATGAAGTTTCCTGGTGACACAAAATTTAGACACAATAATGAGTACATCATATGTGAAAAACAGAGAGAACTTGAGGAAATAAGCAAAATTCAAATTTCAGACAAAATACGAATTTAATTCCACAGAGTAAGATTTTATGGACAATGACAAAAATTTCCAAAACTTTCTGAGCTGCAGATAATGTAAAAGTAAATTGGGAGTTTGAAACTAATTAGGATAGGTACTTGATACGTACTTGTGGAAGTAAAACCAGTTTTTAATACTTTAGTAATTATTATTGATATGACTTAATAATTTTATGCTGTGAACCAACAACAGAGCTTCATATGCAGCGATTGATTCGTGTCTGTCTCTAGTTTTGTGACTGGAAATTGTAACTTCAACATTCTTAGCCACACTTCATGTCTATTTTTCAACTGATTTCCTTTAGAAATAAGACCTATGTGATAATATCATCTGAGTGTCTTCCCTAAGAAACTGTGGCATTATTGGTCGTTTCTCTGTTCAAGATGAAAGAAGAGTTGACATTTCAAAGATGATTATGCTCTTACTGTCGTCACAAAAAAATAGGTGGCCAGCAGAAGAACAGTTTCTTAAAGTATGAACCATGATCCCACACAGAAAATCTGCAAGGCAGAAAGAGCTCATAAATTCGCCAGCTGTAGAAAAGCTTCACGTAGCACTTTCTACCAAAGGACCTAAGACTCCAGTCCTGGAGAAACATCACTCATGTTGCAAAAGATATGGCAGTTATGTTAAAACACAAGATCATCTTCTGCAGAGTCAGTGTTATCGGTTGTGCAAATTTGCCACCAATAATGCTGGTGCTCATTCCTGGCAAAATGGGTAACTTGTGAAGCTCATGGCTGTGAGATACATTTAGGAAATTATGATTTGATCTGCACTTGGAAAAGAGAATTTCAATGTTTTAGTGCTTTGCAGGGAAACAGTAACATCAGACTGAATAACGCATATCATATATCAACATGTTCAGTGCTGTGTCTATTTGTATTTCGTGTGTTTACCTGCTTTGCATGCTTCTTTCTCCTAACCATTAAAAGTGATTGCTCTTCTTTTCTTCCCACAGTCTTTCTATGGCACTGGAAACAAAATATGGGAGGGAAGGGAAGGCGCTGCCTAAATTTCCTATTATCTAGTTCAGTGTTTACATTGTTGATTTACAGTGTTTGTATAAGAACCTCACAGGTACTGTAAATTATATGATGCTGTGGGATTGACTCTTAATTATGTGGTTTTTTTTAATGGTGCAAAGCTAAGAAAGAGGTTTTTGTAAAGTATGTTCTGATATCTGAACAGGGAGGAACCAATTAAAGGCACAGTTTAATGTACATCTTAATTTAGAAGTGAAAAGGGTGGGTGGGAAGGGTCAGTACTGGCTTACACAGCCCAGAAAATACAAAAAATAACCACCCAAGATAATACCTGAATACTTTCTAAGCATCCAAACAGCCTTTGAAGTTTCAGTACAAGTAACTATCCAAATCAGAGACTGGGATTACCAGGAAGCATTTTAGTAAAGGGAAAAACTCCCCTAACTCATCCTCAAATGCCACAGTTGCATTTAGGGGGAACAGGAAAACCTCACAAGTAGGTTTTGTGAGGTGCTTACCCAGAGCTGGGGTACAACTGGCAAATTACACAGTGGAGAGTTCTTGTAGCTTACCAGCTAAGGCATATTCTTACAAGTTTTCAGAGTTCTGTGTGGATGAGATAGGAACAGCTCATGAGTATTTGTGTTGTTTAATATATTCTAAAATTGTGTTTATAACCTGTAATTTAACATTTTGCTTTCCTGGAACCAGCATCATCTTTTCTTCCTCACACCTGCTGGGTCTTGAAAGAACGTCCATGGAAAGCTACGACACATCCCCCTTTGGGGAAGGAAAACTAAGGAATGTCTTGGTGATGGTGGTGGTCTGGAAAAGCATACTTAGTCACTTAAAAATCACTGAGTGTTTCTTGCCCTGCTGCAAAGAGTAGGGTAGAGATTGGTGCTTCCAGGGGTCTGGGGAAGAATCTATTTAGAAAGGCTGATGCAGACTGTATGAATTGGCATAACATCGGGACATGAACTGAGAGAAAATGCAGGTTCATAATAGTGACACGGTCAAAAATAAGATTAACACACTGTGGAATACTAAAGAAGGTCCATCACCAGCACTACCACAGGTATGTGAGACAAAATACTGTCATTTGCATTTCAGTGCTATCAAAGGAAGGTGGTGCAATGGTTATGGTACAAGGCTGAAGTTAGGAACCTGCGGAGCAATTCATAAATTTGTGACAGATTCCCCGTGTTTGCTTTGGGACTGCATCTATAAAAAAACTGAGATGCCTTCTTCCAAAATTCAGCCCCTCAAAACTCCTGCTCAGTTTCCATCTAATCCTGAGGGGGCTTAAAATGTCCAGGACTGCCTACATCTTGATGAATACATGTAGGTAAGCACCTATCCCAGCTCTTAGCCCCATTCCACTCACAAAGCAGCACAGGCCCTTTTCTGTCTCACTTGCAGTATGGCTAATTTTCTCAAATAAAACCAGTCAAATAATAAAACTGAGCCAAAGAAGGATGCAATCTCTGTTAACTCATTGGTCTGACTGTCAGATTATTCACCTAAACTATATATAATTTGTCTTCCTCCCCCACTCCTGTATGAAGATACATTTAACACATAGGTTACTTATAATTTCTGGAGAAAATAAGGGGTTCTTCAGCACTTCTTACTAAGTCTACATTTTTCAAGGAATAATTTAGAATTCTGTTGGGAAAAGGAGACCCTTACCTAGCACATGTTCCCAGTATTTTCTGTGAGGTACTCAGCGACTGGAGTCTAGCACTGAGCTCTCGCAGGGAAACACCATAGCTACTAGGCTACAAAATCATTCTCACACTTATTTGCCACAGTCCAGTAAACACTTCCTCAATTTAAATACTGTGACAGGAGGAACCGAGAGCTATGCGTGGTGCTTGGGTCAGGACAGCTCTTGCAAAGCAGGGCTTCTGCTCTCCTAGGACCATAGAATCATTTGGTTGGAAAAGACCTTTAAGATCATTGAGCCCAGCTGTACCTGTCCATTTCTAAACCATGTCCATAAGCACCACGTCAGCCCATCTTTTAAATACCTCCAGGGATGGGGACTCAACAACTTCCCTGGGCAGCACATTCCAGTGCCTGACAACCCTTCTGGTGATGAAATTTTTCCTAATATCCAATCTAAACCTCCCCTGGCGCAATTGGATGCCATTTCTTCTCATCCTATCACTTGTTATTTGGGAGAAGAGACCAACACCCACCTCACTACATCCTCCTTTCAGGTAGCTGTAGAGGGTGATAAGGTCTCCCCTCAGCCTCCTTTTCTCCAGCCTAAACAACCCCAGTTCCCTTAGCTGCTCTTCATCAGCCTTGTGCTCCAGACCCCTCATCAGCTTCATTGCCCTTCTCTGGACACGCTCCAGACCCTCAATGTCTGTCTTGTAGTGAGGGGCCCAAAACCAAACACAGTATTCAAGGTGCGGCCTCACCACTGCCAAGTACCGGGGGACGATCACCCCTAGTCCTGCTGGCCACACTATTCCTGATACAAGCCAGGATGCCATTGGCCTTCTTGGTCATGCTGGCTTATATTCAGTCGGCCGTCGACCAGTACCCCCAGATGCCTCTTTGCCCGGGCAGCTTTCCAGCCTCTCACCCCCGAGCCTGTAGCATTGCATGGGGTTGTTGTGACTCAAGTGCAGGACCCGGCACTTGGCCTTGTTGAACCTCATACAATTGACCTCGGCCCATCGATCCAGCCTATTCAGGTCCCCCTGCAGAGCCCTCCTCCCCTCCAGCAGATCAACACTTCCACCCAGCTTAGTGTCATCTGCAAACTTACTGAGGGCACACTCAATCCCCTCGTCCAGATTGCTGATAAAGTTGTTTAACAGAACTGGCCCCAGCACTGAGCCCTGGGGAACACCACTTGTGACCAGCCTCCAACTGGATTTAACTCCATTCACCACCACACTTTGGGCCTCGCCATCCAGCCAGTTTTTTTACACAGCAAAGAGTATGCCTGTGGGCTGTGGGCAGCCAGTTTCTCAAGCAGAACCTTGTGGGAAACCATGTCAAAGTCTTTACTAAAATCCAGGTACACCATATCCACGGCCTTTCCCTCATCCACTAAGTGGGTCACTCTGTCATAGGAGCTCAGGTTGGTCAAGCAGGATCTGCTTCTTCTCACAAATTGCCTTTTCTCATGTGCTAGAGCTTAAAGTAAATGTCCCAGCACCGAGCAGCTAGCTGGAGTAAAGCCACACAGTCCTCTGTGCAGATGCCCAATGGCTCCAGCTGACTTTGCTGGGACAGGACTGGGACATAGGTAAACATTTCTATATTCGCTGCCCCTATCACAATGTAAATACCTAATAGGTATTGTCAGACTCCATTGTGCAGCTGCATTATGAGAATCACACTTTCCACCAGAAATTTTTGGCTGCCAAAAGAAGTAAACTCCTCAATTCTGACTTGATACATTCCCTGAAGGATTCATAGTTGGTTTTGTTTTTTTTTTTTGTTCCAGTTGCTTCCTTGTTCAGCACAAATGCAATGAATAGGCACCAGGCTGCCAAAAACCTTCATCACCTTCAGTAATTGAGTACTATCTCTTAGGCCCCTCAGTACCAGTCACCTTGGGATTAACGTTAGCCCACAATAAAGCAGCTGATTAATTCCCTTGCTCATGTGAATAAAGCCCCTGAGTCCATGATTAAATCAACCTGGTTTTCAAACACTCAGGAGCTGTGAAGCACGTGTTCTGTAACACCAGCTAAGCAAACTATGTGAAAGTTTAATTTTCAGTTAAAGCCTCCTCAATGTGGCTTTTTTTTTTTCATGGGGCTGAATTGCGAGCTATCCCATCTTTACTTGCCAGTGTCAAACAATATTTTCTTTGGTTTAGAAATAACTGCAGCTCTGACAAATTTGGCCAACCTGATGAACATCCCGTGTGTGCCTCCTAGACTAGAGCTAATGAAATGTTTCCTTTTTCTCTAATAAAGTACATTTATTACAAAAAGATAATTGTGATGTTTCGAACCTACCGAGAGATTTTTCTGTACTTTGGGTAGATTCATGATCAGGCATATTCTTGCAAAACGACACTGCTTCCGTGGACCTGTCTTTGTACTTCGTAAGGCTCTGTACAAGCTGTAATTTCTGATAAACCAGAAAGACAAAACTGGAACTTGAAATACATGGAGTTGTCTGTGGCTGAAAACATCTTCCACAGTGAATGTTTCTTGCTTAAGATGATCCAAAAGTCCATTTATCATTAAAACCACAGCTGTACTTCTTTAAATAAGTCATTCTTTTAGCTAGAGAATTAGGCGATGACACCTGTTTCTAGGTGGATTTGTAGAATTAGGCGTTCAGAAACTGCTACATTCGCAATACAAAATTAGAGAATTTTCCCAGATTTTAAATTGTCTCTTGGTTTCTGGTCTTTGCATTAATATCTCAAAGCAATAACTCAGGTGTTAATAAAGCTGAACATCACCACTGGAGATGATGTAGACCCCTTCCTAAACTGTTTGTGCTGGGAGAACTTTGTGTTTTCCCCACATACATAACCCTCATACTTTTAAACCTTCTGCTTGTCTACAGAGGACAAAGCCTCAGTGTTCTCAGAGATCCTGCAGTATGTTTAATTAGTGAAATATATATTTATATTATGTTCTGCTGAAGACCTAACTTTATCCCTTTTTGCTTATTTTCAGTAAGCTAAAATGAGTAAGTTCTAGTCTTTGTCTGCAGACACGCCATGGGCAACACAGCCAGAAAGCAAACGAGAGCAAGAACAGGAATTTCTTGTCTCTACGATAGCACAGTTATAAGGAAGTGAATTTTACTGATAATCTCCTACAAGGAACTTCTTTGGTGCTTCATTTTTACTGCATGTTCTGTCCTTTGCAAAATCCTAGTGTCAGCTGAATAGCTATTTCATTTCATGGAAAAAATATTCCGTGTTTCCCTATTGTTATATTTAACTACACTGTAAATTTCCATTACAGACAAATCTTTCTAGGGGACAAATAAAGTGCAACAAGAGAGTTCAGTCAATTAATTGGCTTTATTAGCCTGGACATCACTCAGCACCTTGTATTTTCTTTTTGTGTTTACAGGGAACACGCAAAGTATCTCTCTGTATACCTGCTTCTCCATGGTTCCAAACTAATTGGGCCAATGTCTCACAAATTGCCTAATTGGCTGAACATTCCTAGCCTTCTGAATTTAATCAGGGACACATGGTGCATATCAATAGCGTGCTTCATTACGCCTGAAGAAAATCCAGGCCACTGTCCATTTTCAATTAAATTGTATTTAAAAAGAACAGCAACTTGACCTTTTGGAATACTACATAATAGGTTTAAAAATTTAAGCTGCTTTTTTTTTTTTTTTCTTCCTGGAATAACTAACAAACAAATAGAAATTAGCATCCCTTATTGCAATATATCACCAAGGAGGAGCTTTTGACACAGCACTGGTTATGTTAGCTACATCTTATGATGATAATAACTCCTGAAAAAAAATCAATTGCAAAAGAGCACAGAGTTGTCTGTCTCTGTGCTGGTTTTGACTAGGGTTGAGTTAATTTCCTTCATAGTAGCTGGTATGGGGATAAGTTTTGGATTTGTGCTGGAAACAGTGCTGATTGATAGCACAGGGATGTTTTCGTTCCTGATGAGCAGGGCTTACATGGAGCCAAGGCCTTTTCTGCTCCTTACCCCACCCCACCAGCCAGGAGGCTGGGGGGGCACAAGAAGCTGGGAGGGGACACGGCCAGGACAGCTGACCCCAACTGACCAAAGGGATATCCTACACCATATGAAGTCATGCTCAGCATGTAAATTGGGGGAAGAAGGAGGAAGGGAGGGACGTTCGGAGTGATGGCATTTGTCTTCCCAAGTCACTGTTACGTGTGATGGAGCCCTGCTGCTGGGGGATGGCTGAGCACCTGCCTGCCAGTGGGAAGTGGTGAATAAATTCCTTGTTTTGCTTTGCTTGCATGCTTGGCTTTTGCTTTACCCATTAAACTGTCTTTCCTGTTAGCATTTTTTTTTTTTATAAAAGGACCTAGAAGCCACAAAAAAAGTGTGGGCCTGACCAAATCACATAACATGAGAGGGCTCCAGTCCCAAAAGGCTCACCCTTTAAACCAACAACTGCAGGAAAAAGATAAACGATGACAGGCCTTGCTAAAGGTAAAAAGCAGGTCGGTGACAGAGCTGGAAACAGAACATGCATCTTTTAATTTCTATGATGACAGTTCTAATAGTCAATTCTATTTATTTTTCATTAATTCCAACTCCAACTGAAACATCTGTTATCCTAGGACTCTCACGACATCCCTGAAAGCCCATGAAACAGCCAAGAAGATTTTACCATCAGCACAATTTTCCTCCGCTTCTGATTGCAGGGGTTCTTGTTGCCTACCTGTGCTGACAGCAGTTGTCAGCCACTATAGGTCTCTGCATAAGCCAAAAGGAGAACTGATTTAGGAGCAATACATTAGATAGACATCACTGCTCAGGAACTTCTAGCAATTACATGAGATTTAATAAGCACCCTGTTGAAGACTGAGTAGAATATATAAGAATTTTTTACTGTAAAATATTGGAAGTTCTGGGAAGGCGGAGAGCAAAAGAAAAACCATGCCCCTCCAGTATGTGCTGGCCATGTTGTTGAAAACCTCTCTGGTCTCTTAACTTGATATGTTGTGTTGAACAGCTGACTGACCAAAGTACACTGTTCTTTGTAACAATAAAAAAATCTGTAATTCATGTGCCCCAGTGTTTAGAAACAATATTTTTCTCCAGATTGAATGCCACTGTGGCTTGTGTAAGTGAAAAGTGACAAAGTGCTATCATGTTTATAGAGCTCAGGAAGAGTCCCACACACAGCATGCTTTTTCATCACCAAATGATATGAAAGCATAAAACAAAAACAAACATGACAACAAAACTCTGAAAAAATATCAAATTATTCATTAAGAACAATAGCCTTAACAAAGGGTAGTAGGTGCTTTAAATGTCCTTGACCTATATCAATACAACAGTTCTCTCACCTACAGGAGTAAACAATCACCTACCACTCTTCAGCTAGGAATTCATCTGGCAGAGGCAAGAAAACTACCCTTAATTCAGGTTTAAAGAACTTTATTGACAGATTCTTCAATGAAATTCAATCCTTTTTTTTGGAAGTACATTTCCTTCAAACACATGTAGCCAAAGGGCTACTAAAGAAAGAGAGAACAAAATTAAACCTCTCTGAAAAGAAGCGTATAATGTGGACCCTATGGGATATTTACAGAGGGTCTTCCAGGGCCTTGGGTAATCAGAAGCTTAACTTTAAATATTCTAACTTGGGTACTTGGAAGAACCACTCTATTTTCGTTGCTGACAGAGGGACATTTAGACTCTTTTGGCTAAAGTTAGCCTTTGTGAATGCTATTTCTTCTGTCCGACCTACCTTCAAAACACAGACCTTCAAAACCCTGGAGTAGATAGTTAGGAGTCCTTTTTCCAAGCTTAGATAAAAAATATTTGTGGATAGTTCACCTAGACTGCTAAAGGGTCCAGGAGCAACAATCATAGAATCATAGAATGCTTTGGGTTGGAAGGGACCTGTAGAGGTCATCTACTCCAACTCCCCCTGCAGTAAGCAGGGACATCTTTAACCAGATCAGGTTGTTCAGAGCCCCATCCAACCTGACCTTCAATGTTTCTAGGGATGGGGCCTCCACCACCTCTCTGGGCAACCCCTTCCAGTGCTTCACTACTCTCGCTGTAAAATATGTCTTCCTTGTATCCAATCTAAATCTACCCTACTTTAGTTTGAAACCATTACCCCTTGGTCCTGTCACAGCAGGCCTTGCTAAAAAGTCTGTCCCCATCCTTCTAAGTTCCCTCTAGGTTCCCTTCTAGGTTCCCTCTAAGTACTGAAAGGACACATAAGGTCTCCCTGCAGCCTTCTATTCTCAAGGCTGAACAACCCCAACTTTCTTAGCCTGTCCTCATGGGAGAGGTGTTCCAGCCCTCAGATCATTTTGTGGCCTCTTCTGAACCCACTTCAACAGGTCCATGTCCTTCTTGTGCTGAGGGCTCCAGAGATGGACGCAGTACTCCAGACAAGCTATTCTTTGTTGTTCTTCTCAGGTACTCTCTCCTGAGCAACTAACCAGACATAACCAGAATCCACAGCAGCCAGTGGATGCTAACTACATCCAGGCTAGACAGAAGAAGCAATTTTTAAAGTGAAGGTAACTAGGCATTTCAGAGACTTATCAGATATAATGAGTTTGTTGTCACTGAAAGTCTTGAAACAAAATCTAATGTCTTTCTAAAAGCCATGTTTTCCATCTCAGGAAGAACAATTTACACTGAGATTATGGAGTTCAGTTCTCTGGTCTGGCTGATACAAGAGGTCAGATGAGACAATTCTAATGGTCTCTTCTAGCCTCTAAATCACTGAACAAAGAAACAGTAAATATTTCCATGATTAGCCAGAAAAATAGGTTGATTATATTAAAGAGAAAGAATAAAAAGAGTGAAAAAAGTTGGGTTTTGCCTACTAACATTCAGAGGTGGGACAGAAATAAGCATTTGAAGTAATAATCATTGTGAATTATTTAAAAAGTAGAAGAAAATTATAAACATCAATAAAGCAGAAAAGTTCTATCAATGCTTGGCCATCTTCTTCATCCCTGTGCAGGGCATTATTTTCTGTGTTTTTATTGTTTTGGGTTATTTGTCCTAAAGGTCACAAAGTAAGTTTATCTTGCCTTCTCGATGAGGCTATTGGACACCTTAATAGATTTCATTATAAGGGCTATTTCTCTGACATTCAGTTGACATTTGACTGCTCGTGACTTCTTCTGAGCAACTTCTTGTGACAGAAAATGTGTGCAGATCTATCCAGGAATACACTACATGTGTGGAAGAGAGTAGGAAAACATCTTAGGAAGAAGTAATATCAGAATCATCTTTAACATGACCATTTTCATACGTTTTAAGTGTTAGAAAACTGATACTGAACTCAGAGAAGCACTAATCTAATTCTTCTTCAATATTTAAGGATAAGATACCAAAGTCAAGCATGAGATTTTTAATGTAGTGGTTCAAGTAGAAAAAGTGACCATGGAGTAAAGTGAGAAAGGCATTTATCTAAGCACATACAAAAGTGCGCAACAGACTTGAGTGACGGGCTCCACTTGTTTTATCTTCACTATACATGCCAATTGAGTGATGTGTAACATGATATATAAGGATTCTTACCTAAGTGTCTAATTGCAAAAATGTAGATTTCTCAAAAAAAACCCTTACTGAGCTGGGAAAACTTCATCACATCATGGTTTGTATCATCACTGCTCACCCTTTGCCAAAGAGACATTGCTTGTCCCTCACCAGGAATTACTCTCCTTCTCTGAGCGCTTGACAATACCAGCTCCCAGAATTACTCCAGTAGTTTGGAAGGTGATAATTGCCAGCTTGGGTTACGAGCACTACAAAGGACTTGCCATTTTCCTTGGGTTCCTTGCCTCCTTGCCAATGCAAACACCTGGAAACTGTCAAGATTTGTTTCAGTTCCCCTTAGACAAGTTTAAAAATAAAAGCTATAAAACTTATTATTGCAAACCAAAATGTTATGTTCTGGATTGTGAAATTAAAAACACATTTTAAAAAGTAAAGTGTAAAATAAATAAATTGACATTTAAGACATACCTGACATGAATGCTCTTTCTTCCCTTGAATACATTCAGTGGAAGTACAGCAACTTCTAAAGAGAAGCTAAAGACAAGGGTTTCAGTTAGCTTTTACTGGCCCATCAGAAGTTGTGTGCAAACTACAGACTGAAAAACACCACTCAGAAGAATTGTCTTCCAAAGGGGACGTTTTTGAGCCTTTTTTCAGAAACAGAAGTAGAAAGGACAGCAGCTCAGTAGCATTCGTTCTCTGAAACATTTTCATTTCCAGCTGACCCAAAAGGTTAGCTTGGGAGCTAGCAATCTGTTCTTCATAACTATGCCCTTCTAACTCTTAATATGATTTCAGCTTTTCTTGAAGACCATTCCTGGTGCACTAATAACACAGATGAGAGAGCTGGGCCTTAGAAAGCTTCCTGTTCTTTGGCTGTTCATTTGGGGAGTTCAGCTGTCTCCAAACTCAGGAGATACCCAGACTCTACCAATTACTTTTATATTAATGTTTAAGTCCATTAAGTATGTTAAGAAGTGTATTAAGTACTCAAACATGCTCACATTTCTAACTGTGCCAAACACCATTCTCACACTAAACTCTCCATCTGCATAAACCAAGTATTCCCTTCCCTTTAAAGGTTAAATCCATTACTCTCAAAGCACTCCTACCAGATTAATCTTCATAGAGAACACAGTGAAGTTCCCATTTTCTTTGATAAGACTCAACAGTGGTATCTCCTATTCATCTAAGAGCCAGAGAAGGCACGCTCAACTCTCTCATGCGCTTTGGGGATTTAAACCCCACAACACTTTGCTTCTCTGGAGAACTTCTGAACTAATAAGCCTAGAGAGCTTTACAGGAAAGATTTATCTGACCAGGTTGCAAGGGCATCAATCAATAACCTAATAAGTTAAGAGTCCTGCTCCTATGCCTGGGTCCTAGTAAAGAAGAACATGCCCTTGGCCACTGGGGAAAACACAGAAACTTTCTTAAGGAAGAAAAGAAAAACAAGATCCACCCTTCCCAACTAAATACTCCTACCAGTATTAGTGAGAGTCACACAGTCTCGGACTCTCACCATTTCAGTTAAAACTCTCCACACTTTGGTTGAAGGAGCTGCAGGACATGGGACAAAGAAGCCTCCCCCAGCACCATGAGGGGCTGCCATACTCACTCTTGTATTGCTTGTGCCACCTCTGGCCTGGCTCTGGCCTCCAATTCAGTGTGGAAGGAAGGAGGGTATAAACCAGTATCAATCTCAACCAAGAATGGCGAAGCAGTAATTCCTTAGATCTTATCACAGCTTGCAGCTTCTGTGCTGCAATTTGCTCTTCTGAAGATGATACTCACAGCAGTGTTGGGAGGACTAGCTGGTCAACACCTGCAAACATAGCTAAAGGCATAAATCCACTTCCTGATCAATATGACTTTGATGACTCTTAAACATGATCAATCCCGTTCCCCCCTCAGGTACCTGCTTGCAAACCAGATTTTCAGTGAATAAAGCATGTCAGATTTATTATAGAACAGTATTGCCCTCCTGTGGCCAAAGACTATTCTGAAGAAATGAATCTTATGAGGGTCCCCCTTTATTTATTTATTTGTTTGTTTCTCTTGCACAACCTCAGATACACTGGGCAATCTTTCTGAAAGGAACTCAAAACTGGGAGACTCACCTCCAAACCCCTCCAAAACCTAGATTCAAAACTGGGTTTGGCATGTTATGGCATAGTAACATGAGCAGGAAGAGTAAGCAGTAGACATGATACCAGTCCCTCTGGCTCCTTACGTTTCTCCTGATGATGTTATTCATAGCAGAAATTATAACTATCTGCATTCATCTTCAGTGGCCATGTTTAACAGTGACAGCATTTCTTTCTGTGCACCATCAGTTAATCAGTTCTCTTTTACCTTAGATTTACTGCTTTTTTGTTAATCCAGAAGTAGAACCATACCCTGCTCACTTTCAGAGTAAGAAACAATACTCCATCCCTTCACTGGGAGCAGGTATGGGCTTCCAGACCTTACCCAAAACCCATGTAAGTAAACAGATTCTCTCTGACTTAAATGTCTTTTTGATCAGGTCATTAGTGACTTAGTCAGACATAATGTAAGAGTTTGCAGACATGCATAGCAATAAGATAGACTGCAATGCAGGTCAGGGACTGACATGAAGCTGCCCATGGCAAAGCCAAGGTCTCCCAGGCTACACAATTGATGGGCAAAGCAGAAGAGATCATCCCACCCTTGAATACAAAAGTACTCTCTGAAATCCCCATAACTTAGCCAAACAGTATAGCTTAACCAACACAGTTACAATTTTTTTATGGGTAAAAAACTTGGAGATAATAAAAACTCTTTAAATATTGGATCAGCCACACACCTGAGAGAAAACTGTTGCAGTAAAGGATTTATATATATAAATGACAGGGCGAATGTAGCTTAAAGCAGTCTAAATTCCTCACCATTATGTCAAAGTGCTGTGGAAAATCAAGTTACAGTTTCTGTGAAGATTAATTGTGCTTGACCTGATCTATTTTACCTGCCAATAGTCAGTTAATATGACTCAGCTTTTCCGTCCAGCTGTCAAGGCTGGAGAAATAAGCGTAAGTGTCTCTATCTTTCTTTTAGGATTGCCAGCTATGCAGTGCAAGAGCGACTTACCTTTTTCTTCTCACAGATGGTCTTTTTCTGACAGACACTGTCAGTGCTGCAACAAATTTAAACAGAGTATTAAAAGTAATTATGGTGATGGAATTTTAAACTTTTAACCATGACTATGCATGTCCGACCCTCATGGCTCTTCTGAAGTATGGAACAGATATAATCCCATGTGATCAATATCTCTGAGACTGCAAAAGAATCATAGAATGTTTTGGGTTGGAAGGGAATCCTAGAGGTCATCTAGTCCAGCCCCCCTGCAGTGAGCAGGGACACCGCTAACTAGATAAGGCTGCTCAGACCCCCGTCCAACCTGGTCTTGAAAAGAAGACGACTCAAATCTTACCACTATAATTTAAAAAAAAATGTGTCAAAAGACCCATTTTCTACAACTGATTTATGTCACCTTTAGGGTGTGGTGATAGGGAGGAAGTCCCCTATGAATTTTATTGGGTCAGAATCAACTCCAAGACAACATGTGTAGCTTTAATCAAGCCTGACTTCAATTTATACATATGTTTCAGCATTTCCCACATTGGGATTTTTCTGTTCTCCATTCAAGTTGGAGAACCCACTCACAAATAATCCATACTGCCAGAGAACGTCAAGGAATACATGTGTTCAAAATGCTCAGAAGTATTTTAATTTGTTTCTGGAAAACATACAGCCCAAACCAGGATGAATAGGAATCCTGGGCTACAACTAACTTACTCAGGCAGTTTTTCAATGCACTGGAATGCACTTAGCAATGCACACTCCATGACACAATTTTGTTCTGATTAAAATAAAATCAACTTTCCTTGCAGATAAGTATCGACAGCAAATTTTCCTTGGTGTTTAATATTTATTTCTGATTTTAATTATCATCTCAAGAGAAACAGTATCTGCTGAGCATTAGGTTCCAGAAGGGTCTATATAATGTGATGGAAAATGAGGACTACATACCCAGCTGGGTACATATAGAGGGAGAGCAGGATAAGGAATAACTTTCATTCTCTTGGAAATATCTGAAAAAGATTTTTACCTATGCTTCCCTTCCAAGAACATTTTGTGAAGACCAAGCATACAGAACTGCAGCCTGAAAGGAAGGAGAATGCTTGAAAAGTTTTTATCAACAAGGTCACAGTGAACACTGCTCACTTGTTCATTAATTCTGTGAAATAAATGTTTACAAGTACATGCCAGTTAAGACGACACTAGAGAAATTAGGCTTGCTAGCATTTGGTTTAATTGGACAGATCACCAGGATCTTTTGAACGGAGGTATAAAAACAACAGCATTTTTCCAGCTCAAGCTCCATTGCTGTGTTACAGCAAGGATGTTCACTGGCCACATCTTTCAGCAACATGTCCTCTAGCACAGGTGAAGACAGACATTCAGATTTCTTCTGGGAACCCTGAAGACATCCTCCATTTCCTTTTGTGTGCCCTCTTCCTAGCCCAGTAGCAGCAAACAGCCACACTTGGATCTTGCTGCTCACTCCCAAGTGCAGCAGATTTTTGATTGTTCACTTTATTTTTCCATCTTTCCTGATTGGTTTTTATTTTGCATGCATAAAAAACAAATAGAAATGATTAAGTGGCTCGCATTTAGATTTCCATTTATTTATATTTTTGGCTGGTAGATTTGTCATCTGTAGTGCTCGATATTAGTTATGCTACATTTAACACTATCCAGAACCATTCTTTTCATTTAACCACTTTTCCCCAGAAAATAATTTTCTTGACAATTACACTGATTTATTTTTTGTTAGTAGTCCATCTTGCAGAAGCAATAGAATCCAACTGAAATAACTGGGTACAACAGCAGGATGCCACCAGCTAGTGCAGGTTTGTCTGCCTCTCTTTTTGCTTTTTGACCCAGACTACAGCCAAGAAAGTCACTTCATCATCCCTCCTGTAGCTCACATTCACCATTTATCTTGTATTTGTAAGCTGAGTACTTGCTCTGTGTACAATCCTACCTCCGCTCCTTCTTCACAGCACATCTCTACTTGCATAGTGTGGATTTCAGGCAAGGAGCAAGTCTTTTCTTCTGGCTCATAAGTTCTTTTTCAGGCTTTCATAACACTCCAAGCTAACAAAATGATGAGGATTGCTCTCATTCTTGAGACCGGTGTGACCTCATCTCCCTCTACAGTTATAGCATCATAGAATGTTTTGGGTTGGAAGGGACCCCAGAGGTCATCTAGTCCAACCCCCAGTCCTTTCAGGTTCATTCCTCCTGAGCAGATGTTCAGGTTCAGCCACTGCTACTTAGACTTTTTACACCTGAATGCCTCATAGCCAATAAGGATAATAAAATACTCCGAAATCAGTATTTGGCCGGTGAAGTCCTTCTAACTCAACTGCAGTCTCTCCCTCCTTGAGGAATTTCTCTGTGACGCCCACTGGGAAGCCCTAAGATCTCAGAGACAGCAGGTGATGTAGATTTTTTTCTAGCTCTGAAATCCTCTCTTTGAACCTTCCATGGGTAAAGCAGTGCTTTCAGCTGGACTAGAAGATCCCATCTGTTTATTTGGCTCAGCTTTCTACAGCTTCTATGACCCTTCTTCTGCCTAAACAGCTGAAACTTCAGGAACAGTACTGAGAATAAAAACTACTCCTTTTATACTCTAAAGTGTTTATGCCAGAGCTTGTAATATTCTAAAATACCAAGCCATCTCTGAAGGCTGCTCACCAAAAATTCAATCCCCCCATATAACAGTAACTTGAAATGCAGTGCTGCTTCTCTTCAAGAGTTCTGATTACAAATAAGCCAGAAAATAAAATGTTTTCTCTATGTCTCAACAGATATAAAAAAGATACTGAGCCGCATCCAAATAATGCAGAACTGTGACATACGACTCTTCCTTGTGCATCTAGGAAAAGAGTGCCAGAAGCTCAAATAAGTTTTGAAAGGTATAGGTATTCTTGGTAAAGCTTAAAAGCTATACACGCAATGGAGGAGGAATGGGAGGAAAAGAAAGGGATGCAAGCGTGTATTACGCAGGTAAACTTAGAAAGCTGTGAACACCAAAGGAAAAAATGAAGGAAGCTCATGAAGGTAAGTAAACAAGGAATGACATAGCCAAAGTGAGATGGCAAGGGGAAGAAGAAGCAAGAGAGGCAGAGACGATTCAAGGTGGCAGCCCAGCCAAACATGAACATACACATGCACTTGCCCAGTACTGGAGACCTCCTTTTGCCACATCTCACAGTGCCAGCCAGCAGCCTAGGAGCCGTCAGGATTGCTGTACTACAGTTTTGTGCCAGAAACAGGGATCAAGTTAAACTGCAACAACACTTCTAAAAAGTCCTTAACTAAATTCCTGGCAAAAGAGGACACGGTTACTCTGACAGAAAACTCATGTAAAGGAGCACATCTGTCACGTTTGTTTCTATACTGCACTGCTGAAGTCCAGAAAGGATCATTCAGGAGGAACAGGGTTACAATTAATTATTTGTAATAGTTTTATGAGAGAAAAATACAGCACTTAAATATATGGTATTCAAGGACATGACACTTGGCACTTTTCAGAAACCATTTTGTTATTTCATGTTCTGTTTCATTAAACTGCTCTTGCAATTTTTATTGAACTAGACTTAGCAATGAATTGCACTGATGGGCTTCATCTCAGACAGAAGCTGCATTTCACTGGCAATGAGATACCTGTTAGCAATTTGTTTGCTTATTTTACATTCATTGTTTATTTTATAATAAGAATTTAAAGCCCAAATTCAATTAAAAATTTACCTATATACTTAATATTAAATATGCAAGTAGTCTCACAACAGTAAAGTCCATGCTGGTACCAGGATTGTAAAACAAAGATGGTTTCTGGGATTCTGAGTGCTTGAGAAACCACCTCTCATTTCATATTTTGAGCTTACTCAGTACCTAAACTCTGCCTCATTGAAACAAGTCAAGATTTCATCTACAAAATCCTTATTATCCCCTCCACAGTTATGAAGAAAGAAAGAACCTATAAAAAAATGTGTTGGGAATTGGATAAAAAGGAAAGCTGGATTCACCACAGCAGCCAGAAGTCACCTCGAGCTGTAGGTCAGGAGCACTAAAACAAACAGCCAAGAATGTCAGCGAGTGCTTTGTTTCTTCCCAAAACAAGTCAAGGTTCACTTTAATCAGCCACAAAGATCATGTCTAGAAGGGCAGAATTCACGAGCTGGTTTTCATATACTTGTCTTTGGGACCAGCCCTAAACAGTTTAGCAAAGGAAGTATTTTCACTAAGAAATAGCAATAGAAAGCTGTTACCACTTATGAGAACTAACTGCTCTAGAGAGATGTTTTGCAATAATATTATACCAACATTTGCTTTTTTCTTTCACTAAAATTAAGTGCACAGAAGAAAGGACCCACTTTATAGGAACGTGTATTTAAAAATAAATTCCAAGCTGGTTAGTTCTCTTTGACGACTAATTCACATTAAGGACAGAGGTAAGAAGCTAACGTAATAACAAACATTTCCCCAGTTCATCTTTTCAGCATGTTATGCAATTAATTTTCTTCAGTTTGACACTATTTAACGTTCTGCTTGAATGCACAGAATTAAAACCAAGGGAAATAAAGAAGCTATTTCAGAAAAAGAAAACAGTTACATAGCTTAATGTTTAAATGGACAAAATTGTATATAAAAAAACCCACAAACAAACAAAAACCCAGCTTCATCCACCCTACAACAGAGTAGTTTTCCTATTATTCAGACTTGGAACAAAGGAGACCTAAAACTTCTGATGCTGCAAAAGGGCACATTATCTGGTTTGCTTGGACAGGGAACTGCGAGACACCCATGCAGAGAATCATGGAGACAGATGCTGCAATGGACACTGCTTCTTAGAGCTGAAAATTGAGTTTGCACAGAGAAGGAAGGTTGACAATGATGTCTCAGATACAGCTGTAAGCCTCTGGGCCGTTTGGGGAATGAGCATGTAAAGTGCTTTTAAGACAACTATGACGTTCCATCACAGTGAGCCAATGTCGACTCTTTAAGGGAATATCAGAGGAATCCAGGTCCTGTTAGCCCTCGTGAAGTAGTCAAAATTGATGTCTAAAAGCTGACTCTGACCTTGGTCTGGGATTTACCGAACAGCACACAGTGAAGGAACAGGCTTAATCCCTTGACAAACAGGATTGTGTCGTTGATGAGAGATTTCAGCTCAGTCCAGATACGTATCTCTGACTGGTTTGTCCTGGAAAACCTAAAGCACACCAGAATAAATGCTCTTTAATTTAAGGTGAATTAGAGTTAACGAACTATATATCTTCAAAAATGAATGTATAAGATACAAAATTATGCTTTGTCTTCTGTTACTAAAAGAAAAGAAGAAACAGGATCCCTCCATGTTTACAAAACCATACTGAGAGGCAGAGACCAGACACAGAGAATGTTTTGTGTCACCAACCAAGGAAAGACAATCAGGCATCTCCAAAAACCTTGATTTAGAAGGTTCCTGTGTTATCAATTCCTGACTGTCCTGGTTTGGGCTGGGATAGGTTTAATTTTCTTCCTAGTAGCTGGCATAGTGCTGTGTTTTAGATTTAGGATGAGAAGAATGTTGATAACGCCCTGATGGTTTAGTTGTTGCTGAGCAGTGCTTGCACCAGTCAGGGACTTTTCAGCTTCCCCTGCTCTGCCAGGGGCGCAAGAAGCTGAGAGGGGGCACAGCCAGGACAGCTGACCCCAGCTGGCCCAAGGGCTATTCCAGACCATAGGACGTCACGCTTGGGGGGAGTTGGCCGGGGGTAGAGGGACCACTGCTCTGGAGAGGCTGGGCATTGGTCAGCGGGTGGTGAGCAATTGCATTGTGCACTTGTTTTGTATATTCTGTACATTCTATTATGTTATGGTTATTCTTTTCTTTTATTAAACTGTCTTTATCTCAGCCCATAGGTTTCACTTTTTTTCTGATTCTCTCCCCCATCCCACTGAGGGAGGAGAGGAGTGAGCGAGCAACTGGGTGGTGCTTAGTTGCTGGCTGGGTTTAAACCACAACAGTGACATTAACCCGTGAGTGTTTTACCAGCATGGAACTGGATCTTTATAAGGCCCAAAAGATTTTAAACTATTAAGACCTAATGAGAAATATAAATAAAATCCTGCAGATGCAAGTAGAGCCAGTAGGATTATACATAGTGTTAAGATACTTTTGTGGCTCTTCACAAGATCAGGCTGTAGCTAACTGCTGTGATATGTACCATAAAAAGCTTTGGTTTGCTGCCACCATTAAAATGGGAGACACAGATGCTTTCAAGCCAGTTTTGCTTTCCCATCACATTCTTTACACTTCTTTGGGACCAAATCTTGTCATTTAGGGAGCCTGCATACTCTCTTGCAGAACAAGACAGCTGATTTTAACCCATGGATGGAGGATCTCCACTTATCTTAGATCAACCTTGGCTAAATGTTATTATTTAACACACAAAACAAAGGGAAAAAGTCAAGATGTTCAGGAGGGTGAAATCTAGAGTGGTTACCACCAAAACAGTATTATTTAGCCACTGTCAAAAATAGACAATGTACCAGGACTGACGTTGGTGTGAAAATGTGGTATCTCAGATGAAGCTACAGGCAAACCTTGACTATTTGGAGATCCATTTATATATTCTTCTATTTTTATTCTGTAATATTTAATAACCATAAAGTTGTGAGATTGTTATAGATATAAGGCTGACTCCTAAAAAAAAAAAAACCCACCCCAAAATCCAGAAAGTAGAAGATGCTACACTTCATAGATGAGAGCAGAACTGTACAGAAATCTGCAACTGGGGCAACTTTTGAATTAGATAGTACTTCAGCTTATTTTTCTTTTTTGTCGCTGCATTCTTTAGAAAGGCATTGTATTATTGCTTCTTCCAAATGGATAGGGAAGGAAAAGTTAGTCTTTGATTGAGCACCTGTCCAAGATACCTGCTATGATATGGTTAATTTACTACAGCACTAAATAGTGCTGGGATGTAGATTAATCTTCTTCTAAATGAGGAAAAGCATCGTTATAGCACAGATATAATAGGTGCCAGATAACTAATCTTAATCAAGAAATTTAGGATTCGTAATCGCTTGTCATTCTCAAATCTTTCAATGAGTTCTGTAGTGCACCTTTCTGAATGGGACTATAACTATACATATATATTTTAGCCAAGAACCAATTATTATTGCTTTTATAGTTTGGACACGCTGTTCCAATTTAGATAAGCACAAAGGATCTATTTATTATATTATCTCAATGAAGATAAAAGGTCAGTCAAAGGGCAGCTTCTATCTTAACTAAAAGGGAGCATGACCTCAAAAGCAGCCAACAAACAAACCCCCCCAACGTACTCTCAAAATTACTTGCCTGCCCTACACAAAAATGTCCTAAAATTATTTAAATTAGAACAGAAAGACAAGTGCACATGTACTTCTTACCAGGACAGACAAGAAAGGGAGTGTTTAAGGAGATGGTTAGTGGTCATTTACCATTAGTGTTAGGTTAAAGAGGAGCAGTAGGGCAGAATTTCTTGCCCAGTATGCTGTTGGATGTTCTCAGCAGAGACAAGAGTATATTATATTGAAGCAATTAAATCAATTTTGGAACACTTATGGGTCACCTAGTTCAGGCTTCAGCTTGTGCTGTTATCCAGTTAAACATTTAGGAAAATACTAGTTTATGATTTGGATATATTTTTGGGATACTGCAGACTTACAAAACCAAGGATGAAATCAGGGTCTGTAGATACTAATAGATATTTTTATTTTTTGGTCTCTATAGTGCTCCAGAGATTATGTTTATGGTTCTGTTAAATATGTGCAAGATCCTTCCATGTTTTTAAATATAGAGAAGTAGGCAGAAAATTAGCAGAATTCAAGTTACTCAGACCACAACAGCATGGAGTGGAGTGTCGACTGTAAAATATACTAATGGATTATTTTTTTTTAATAGGTCCAGGTTTACAATAATAGTAGTTAGGACTTTCTTGTAGTATATATTATTCTTTGGGAAATTAAACATCTGTAATTTCATTTCACTGGTGGATTATGCATCTCTGCAAAAATTAAGATCAGTGAGGAGGGATAATGGATATGTTTAGTTTGTATTTAAGGCTACAGCTGGGATTAATTTTAAGGACAGGAGTAGGAACAAAGAGAACTGGAAAAGTACAACTTGCATTATTTCTGACCTGCAGAACCAAAGAATCATAGATTCATAGAATTGTTTACGTTGGAAAAGACCTTTAAGATCATCAAGTCCAACCATTCACCTAGCACCGCCAAGTCCACCACTAAACCATGTCCCTAAACACCTCGTCCACCCGTCTTTTAAATACCTCCAGGGAAGGGAACTCAACCGCTTCCCTGGGCAGCCCATTCCAATGCGTGACAAACCTTCCAGGGAAGAATTTTTCCTCATATCCAATCTAAACCTCCCCTAAATGGCAGAACTGGAGGTTGTTTCCTCTCATCCTATCTCTTGTTACCTGGGAAAAGAGACCAACCGCTACCTCACTACACCCTCCTTTCAGGCAGCTGTAGAGGGCGATAAGGTCTCCCCTCAGCCTCCTTTTCTCCAGGCTGAACAACCCCAGTTCCCTCAGCCGCTCCTTGTAAGACTTGTTCTCTCTCAAATCTGAAAGTCACAGTCTTATGCCTGGCGCTTCTGCTTCTGCGGTTTCTTCATCTTCTCCAGCTCAGCAAAACTGGGCGATCTTGATGTAATTTCCCTGGTATGGTGCACTCATTTTCTTTCCTGTGCCCACCCAGCAGCCGGGGGATAAAAGGAGAGCAGAGGCAGCAGGGGCTGAGCATCGTGCAGAGGAGAGCCCAGCAGCCACCTCAGCTCCAGCCCTGCTCTTGGTTCCCTCGGCCCCTGCAGCACCATGAAGGTCCCTGCAGCCACCCTGACCGCCCTGCTCCTTGTGGCCATCTGCTCCCCAGCTGAGGCCCATCGTGATGACTCCAACATTGGTGCACCTACACAGAAGAAAGGTTTGCTCTTTCTCCCTGGGACAGAACCCCTTCCCCATTGATGGGACTCTCATGTCCACGGGGAAGGGTGGGAGCGGGTGGTCATCACCAGTGCTGGGACTCAGCCTCAGGGATAGAGGCTTCCAGGGTGTGCCCTGGGGGATACAGTGCAGGTGATGGCAAATCCCCTGGGAGCCCCAGGCAGAGCCTCTGCTGCAGTGTGGGGTCTCACTGGAGCTGTCTTTCTGCCTCACAGTCACTGCCCCCACCTTCTGCTGCTTCAGCTACATGGTACGCATGATCCCACGCAGATTCATCGCCTCTGCCTACATGACCAGCAACATTTGCCCCCAGCCAGCGGTGATGTAAGTGCCCAACACTGCCGGGGTCTGGGTGTGACAGCCAGGGCAAGGCCCCAAGTGTGTCCAAGGGTGGACAGCAAGGGGAAAGGGGCACGGCCAGGGACACCTGGGGTGCTGCCAGCGGGACCCAGCGCAGGCACCCCGCTGACCTGACTGAGCGCGCCAATGTTGGTTTTCTCCTGGCAGCCTGGTCACCAAGAAAGGGAAGGAGGTGTGTGCGGACCCCCAGATGCCCTGGGTGCAGGCATATCTGAAGCACATCCCGATCATGGAGCACCAACACTTCCCTGCTGACACCCCACTGCAGCAGGCTCGGTCCCTGGCACCAGACGCACAGCAGAGTGCTTGAGCTGCATCCTTCTTCAACAGGAAAATTTATTCTCATTGGCATACATTTGTTAAACTGAATTTTCTTTGCTAAGGAAGTGAAAATACAAAAGCAATTTAAAAGGTATCAACATGTCTGGTAATGAGGAGTCGGGATTTTTGATGCCTAAATAAAGTGTTTGGATTATCAAACCCTTTGGATGTCTCTGAAGTCCCTGCTGGAGCCCAAACATGAGAGAAGGGACCCATGGGGACCCCGTTGCCCTCCCCATGCCCTGGTTTCACTGCCCCCCCAGGCAGGGTGGCCTCAGCCCCATGGCAGCTCCCGCAGTACTTCCCTCTCCCCAGCCTGGGCTCAGGTCCTGCTCCCCAGCATGACCCAGACATCCCTGTGTGCGCCACCATCTCACCTGGGGGTTGCCCCTTGCTCAAGGCCCTCCCTACACAGCATGTGCAGAGCTGAATCACAAGACCCCCAGACCGGGCAGCCCCACTGGGCATCCACCGCCAGCTCAGTAATGTGTTTGCCTCAAACACTGGAGGATCACGATGGTCTTCAACCAAACCAATGTCCCCACACCCAGCCATCCCCTTCACTACAGCCCCTTGCGGTGATGGAACTGAGGTCCTGGCACTGTAGGATGCTGCAGCCACCACACACTGTCCCACAGAGCTGCTGGAGGAGCAGACAGGACCCTCCAGTGCACCTCCCTGCCACCCAAATGAAGCGTCAGTTCACCAAGGAGGAAGGTGAGCACAGAACAGGCCCCCGAGCAGCTGCCAGAGGGGATTTTGGCCAGAGCCCAGCTGTACAAGCAGAGGCCCCCATGCCGTGGGAAGGTGCTCTGGCCTCTCCCCCATCCTGCTCCCAGCATTACCCCCACGGGCACCCCAGCATGATGCTGGGGGTGACGGTGCCACTGTCCCCCAGCAGTGTGCTGGCTGTGCCAGTGGACTGACTGAGACCCGAGGTCATTGGGCAGTTCTGCCAGCATGACAGGCTCTGCATCTACAAGAACTTTCTGATGAGTCCCCAGGGCTCCACACCCCCCAGTCCCCAGCCCCACACTGCCAACAGCCCCGGGCACACCCCCTCTTTTCTGCTCTTGCAGTACCACGCCAATGGGTTGAGCCAGAGAGGGGCTGAGGAAGAGGGCTTCTACGGCTTCCTTTTCCCCAACATCTGGCAGGAGCTGAAGCGGGTGGCACAGAAGTTGAGGCTGGGGAAAACATGTTCCCACCATGGTCCCCATGCCCCCTGGCTGGCGCTGCACATCAAGCAACCCCCCAGGGATGCTCTGGCAGCTGTCTGAAATAACTCACCAGATCCTCGTTTATCCAAAAAGGCCCATCTCTGCAGAAATTGGGGATTCTGAGAGGGTACATGGCTCTATCAGTGGTCCAGTGTTACTGGCCAGGTGGCCCACTGAAATGTCATGAAGCTGTGCTGGGCGAGAGCTGACCAGGTTCCCCAGGGGCATGGAGGCACTGATGCCAGCTGCCTCTGTGCTCTCCCCACAGGTGCTGTATCTGCTGGCTGTGGGGCATCTCAGTCACCTGCCAGGGCTGGAAATGCCCCCAAAACTTCTACTTCCCCTGCAGCAGCGAGCGATGCTGCATCTCCCAGCTTTTCGGGGAGTTCAAGTGACTGCAGCCACCCCACAGGGCCGGAGCTGGGGCCAGGGCGAAGGAGGACTGGGGCTGAGTTGTCACCTCTGTCCCGCAGGTCCTTTTGCTGGAAGCACCGGCCAGTGCAGCGGGTGCAGGCAGTGCAGCAGAGGCAGACCCCCTGCCTCATCTGCTAGGAGGCGGTGGCAGGGTGGCCCTGCTAGGACACTCTGGTCTGTCCCACCTGCGCCAGTTCCTGGTTCCACCACCACTGCATCCCAGTAGGTGGCATTGCCCCCAGCCCCTGACATCACCCCTGTCATCACCCCATCGCCCAGCTCCAGGGGAGCAAGTGGGACCCCCCTGCGCTGACCCCAGCACCAGGCACCGCACTCTGCCCTGCGCCACTTCTGCTGCCTGCTCTGCCAGGACATGCAGACCTTCCAGGTGGAGATGTTTCAGCTCAGCATCAAAATCCCTGACAGGTGGGTGCCCTCCCTGCTGCCTCCCTCCTGCTCCGCGATGGACGGCCCCCTCCTGCCTCCCCAGGAGCTGGCGGGGGGTTCCCCTCACCCCAGGGGCTGAGCGCTCACCAGCTCCTGCAGGGAGGCTGCCTGGGAGGAGGACGGAGCCTCCGATTACCGTTACCGGTGGTGCAGCTCCTGTGACATCCTCCAGTGCCTGTGCCCAGCGGATGGGAGCAGTCAGAGGAGAAGGGGTGAATGAGGGTGGCCCTGGTCCCCGCAGCCCCAGTGAGGACCTTTATAGTGGCTTTCCAGTACTTAAAAGGGGCCTACAGGAAAGATGGGTAGGGGCTCTTGATCAGGGAGTGTAGTGATAGGACAAGGGGTGACAGTTTAAACTGAAAGAGGGTAGATTTAGAGTAGATATTATGAAGATGATATTTCCTGAGAGGGCGGTGAGGCACTGGAACAGGTTGCCCAGAGAAGCTGTGGATGCCCCCTCCCTGGAAGTGTTCAAGGCCAGGTTGGATAGGGCTTTGAGCAGCCTGGTCTAGTGGAAGGTGTCCCTGCCCATGGCAGGGGGGTTGGAACTGGATGATCTTGAAGGTCCATTCCAACCCAAACCATTCTAGGATTCTATGACTGGACCCTGTTGCCCTGCTCCAGGACTAGAGCAGTGGTCTCAGACTGAAGCCTGGCCTGCCACTCTCCCCATCCTCAGGATGAACAGACAATTTACACCTCTCTGTCTAAGGATTTTAGTTTTGGCTGTGGTCTGCAGCCTTCTGACAGCCAAGTTGTTGCAATTACTGCTTGCCCACTTCTTCCCTAGCAGGATAACTTCATCCGCTGGCTTAGCCCAAAAAACCCCAAATACACCAGTGTCAGGGAGGAGATAGGGCATTAAGAGTAGGAACTGGAGGGAGGAGAGGCATCCACTGAGATCAGCTCATTGCAGCCTTGCAGATGAAACCTCGAGGAGATCGTACCATGACTGAAATCCCAGAGGGTAATTCCCAAATGTCCCCACCAATGCACACTCAGAAAGAAAGCTGCAAAGCTTGCTACTTCCTCCTTTTTCTTCCTTTTCTGGCCTTGCCCTGATTTTCCTCAGGTTATGGAGCTTTGTGCCCCAGCCTGGCTCTTGGCCACTGGGGTTGTTGCAGCAGCCACAGGGTTGGTGTCGCAGGGGTTTGGGCTCTGGCCAGTCCCTGCCAGGCACCCAAATGGAACCTGAAACCCACCATGGCTGGTGCTTCCCCTTCTGCGGTTTCCTTGCCTGCTCCAGCTCAGCAAAACTGTGTGATCCTGACGTACTTTCCTTGGTATGATGCACTCATTTTCTTTCCTTCCCTGGGAAACATCTAACACATCACGTTCCAGCTGGGGCAGATTTTGCCCAAGGTTATTGTTTGCAAAAGGTTCACAGCCATCACTTCAGTACACCCTCAGCAGCGTCCTGGGGGGGCCAAGTGAGGGCATATTTGGACAAAGCCAGCAGCACCCTTGCAAACCCGCCACACTTATCCTACCTGCCCTGCATTTGGCTGGCTAGGCTCAGCCTGTGGACCATATTGCTAGGGTAGAAGATGGAGATGAGAAAGGCCACAACTGCTCTCATTTGAAACGCTGGGCAGTCTCTATCACTCGCAAAAAGTTTTAGATGTATATAGAACATGTGAAGGCGCAAATTCAATGGGGAACTGGTTTTGGTAAAACTGAGGCCAGAGGCAGCTGGTCCAGCTCTTACACTGACTCTCAAAGGAAAAGATCTCCTGACACTGTACTCAGAAGAATATAATTTAAATCACATCCAAGCCTCTCAGCATAAGCTGCAAAGTCCTCCTCTCTTCTATTCTACCAAGAACCCTGCACTGTTCCATAAATGCCATTAGACTTTCTTCTGTCTTTCTGTTAACTAAGACTTTCTGTGGTCTTTTTACTGCTTTTCAATGTCATCCTCATTCCAAATTTCTCTAATTATGTTGTTCAAGAGAGCAGAGGGCAGAAGACAGACTTTGAATGTGGTCTATGCCATGTTTTGTTAATTTATTTTTTTTAATAAGGATAATAAAGAAGGAATATACAAAAAGCAATGGTCCATCAACTCAGCTACAGCTCTCTGGAACAATGCAAACAATAGAGTCCACAATAGATTAACACTTCCACTGTTTATATCAGTTTTGGCACAGTCCCAGGGATTCAGCCGAGCTGTTTCTCAACTGCGCTAGGGAAAAATGAAGGGAGAATTTGACCCAAAGTGCACAGGAAAGGGAAACGATGGAGTTGATTTCCCATTACGTCCCACTGCATGTTTCTTATTTACGCTAAGGTGCACTCTGTGATGAGTTTGGCCTCATCAACACCAACATAAATCCAAAGTCTCTACACAGAAGTCCATAGCATTATTTTGGCCTTCTACCTGTGGGAGCGAAGCACTTGGGCCAGGACATACAGAACAATACCAAGCGGTGGTCACTTGACACAGATGTAAGGGCACTGGAGAAAGAGATCCAACAAGCCAGCATAAGCAAACTAGTGGTGCTGCATCCCTTGCTTGTTTCTAAAAATATTCCCAGCGTAGCTTAAAAACTCAAGCCATAAAGTTATGCACAAATACACTTAAAACAAGAAAAGGGGTAGGAACCTGTAAGAGTTTATATAGCACAGAGGTTGAATTTATTTGCAGAGAGCCTGAAAACTCAATAATACTTCAAATGACAGACAAGACAAAACAATCTCTTCCAAAATGACTCAACAATACATATATACACTGTAATAATCAGCCTAAAACAAGCTCTAAATCCTAAAATTGATGTGGAGAGCTCTGCAAGATTTGGGTAAAGCTGATGGGCTTGTTTTCCCATCATCATTTCACTATACTTCAATGTATACTTCAATGATCACTTCAATTGGTCTTCAATGTAATGTATATTGCAATACTTTTGCCCGCTTCTGCAATTTAGTCTTATAGCAACAGCTTCTAGGTTCATATGACTGAGAAGCTCTGCATTGACTTAGGAAAATGTGGAAGAGAAAAGGCAAGACATTTATATTGCTTACAAGGCAAAAATGAGAGTCCAGTAAAAATCCTCCCCAAGGCACTGTTTTCAGAAATCTCATTATAGTTTAGGCATTTTTTTGTTTTGTTTTCATAGGACTGATTTATAATGCATGAAGGCTTGGTGTTGACAGTACTACAGAGCTACACTTTAATTTGCTCAAGGTCACACATGAGATCTGAGGTGAATTTATGAAGTGAATTTTTGCCTCCACCACCACCAGCTAGGCTCAGGAAAGTAACCCCATCACTACCTTGCTAAACAAACTCAACACAGAAATGCCCAACTATGCCCTGTACTACACAAGCTTTGCAGCACGCAGAAGAGGATTCATCAAGAAGACAAGAGAAGGAACAGCTTTCCTCACCACCTTTCCCTCGGAAACACCCACATGGAGTGTGCTCTGCATCTCCTGCACTTCTTTCATAGCAGCATTCAATTTCAGTGGATTTTTTTAAACCCAGGGAGGATATATACTAACCCTGGATTAAATATTGGGTTTTTTCGCAGCATCATAGTTTTTTTCTTAACGCATTCCTGTATTAACAGTATTCCCATTGCCTACTGCACTTCTTGGCTGCCTACTTGAGGAAGAAGCACTGCGAAGGGAGGTCAGGGCTGTGCGGAACGGGGCACTCGTGCCCAAGAGCTGCACTCTCAGTGCACACCACCAAACTTGGGGCCATGCCCATAGTTCACCCCTCAATTACAACCCAATCTACTCATTAATTACTTTTCTCACAATCCTCCTTCTTCCCCACACATCAAACCCTATGTGCTGTCCTGGACAGAGGTGCCCTCCACTACCACCTCCAAGGGAGGACAGAGTCCTTCTTCCCCTCACAGGGAGTAATGGGGAACTCGTCCCTTCCTGAGCTGCCTTTTCTTTTTCTGTACACTTTTGAATATTGTGCCAGTACCTGAGAACTTTTGTTTGATCAAAGGGGTGGTGTTTAAACCCATCGTGTCCCCTTTTCCTCACACAGCTGATAGCAACACACCTCACTGAAGGACACACAGGGTGCAGGAGAGCGCTCACGGTAGTTACTACAGGCTACAAAAAACCCCACTCAAAAACCGCCACATTCATCATATTTTCACATTTTGTGAAGCAAACACTCAGGAGAATGACACGAAGCCGCTTGAAGAGAAACAGCTCAAACCAAACTCTTCTCACGCTCCCCAGACCCCAAACTAGACACTACATTTTCGACCTAAACTAGATTTTCAGCACGTTTTCCTACACAAACCTCCCGTTCCCCCGCTGAGGAGGGCACGGACCCCGCACCTCAGCGGCCGCCCCCCGGGGGCCTGAGGGCGGGACGCCGCACGGCATCTCGGGATCTGTAGTTCCCTGCCCAGCGCGACATGGCGGCGGTGCAGTCTCTGCTGGCTCTCGGTGCCGCGCTCCTCCTTGCCGCTGGCGTCCGGGCCAGCAAGTACTCTCGGGAGGCTAATGAGGGGTTGGCGGCCGCCGGCGCCAAGCGGCGGGAGGCCGGGGAGTTCCGGGTGGTGAGGCTGAACCAGGTCTGGGAGAAGGCGCAGCGGGTGAGTGAGGCGGCGCGGGAGGAGCGGGGACGATGGCGGCCCTCTGGGGGCGTGCTCTGGCAGAGCTCTGAGGGGGACCCAGCGTCGGGCTTGGCCGCTTCGGACACTCATTCCCTGTCAGCCGCCTCAGGAGATGGGGTGCGGCGGCAGGAGCTTGCAGGAGTCGGTTGGAGCAGGGGAATTGTGTGCGGAGAAACCGAGGCTATCTGGCCCGGCATCGCCTCGACAGGCCCCGGTTGGTGTTGGGCCTCTGGGCTGCGGTGGCTTTTGTTTGGTTTTCGGGCCTGGCTACCCCTGTCCGGCAGCTCAAGAGCGGGACCCACGAAGCCCCGCTCCCTGGGGCTGTCCCAGGCAGCTGGGAACCGCGGTGCTGTGTAAGGTATCGTTCAGGATATCTCTCAGGAGTTATCTCCTTTCCCTCTGCTGCCATATGAATCTGTGTCCTGGGAAGACATGACATTTAAACCTGGGTCTTCCCATGTCTAAATGCAGCAGTTAAACCACATGCCCAGGAAGTGGGAGTGAAGTCCCTCTGGGTACCATGGAGCAACTTGGCTCCTGCACTCACTGGTTGAATGCTTATAGCCCTTTAGTTAAGGGGCGTGATGCACTCATCTGCCTGAAGGCGGTGGCCTTAGTTCCTACTTTGCACAGGACAGGAGCTCACTGCACAGGAGGGTAGGAAACCCTCCACCTTAGTGGTGTGTCACCTTAATTTATACCAAGCGACATAGTCACATGCAGGAGGAGGAGGACCAGCAAATACGTATCACCATTCCCTGATGAGAGCCTTAATTTTGACAGTGATACTTAAGTTTCTCTCACTCTGAGCTAAAAAATACTTAATTAAAGTGAAAATACAGTAAGAATATTTAATTACGGTGGAAATATTTAATTACAGCTAAGCAGAACAGCGCCAACAGGAGGGGAGGAGCGCACTGCATGCCCATATTCATCCCTTGAATATTGTAGAGCATGGAAGTTAGGGTCATGGGTGGTAAAGGTTCCGTTCTTTCAGGCAAAGGGACATTAATTCTGGATTTCCTGTATCCTGGATAGACATTCCCCAGCCTGAGTTATTGAATAGGCAGGATATCGCTGAGTTCAGTCAAAAAATAGAAGCCCTACCACAATGCTGCCTCCCAACATGCCAAAAGAAGGTATCAAAATTACTCCCTCCCTCAATGGAAGAAGGGTGGGATGGGGGATAGGGCGGTGTGTGATAATGAAACTCCAGCTGTGAACTGACAGCTGAAGAAGAAACAACATGGAAACTAGAAATAAACTATAATGATAATGTTGTCAGTTTCCTGTTATTTTTCCAATACAGCCTTTTTTCATTTTCATACCTGGATCTCCTGGAGTTCAGATTTGAGATGCTCTCCATCATCTATGTTAAGATGCTAAAATGTAAAATGAAGTTAACTCTGTCAGAGTGAAGAACTAAGTTTTAGTAAATTATGTGTAAGCCAGATTTTATAGAGGCAACACCTACTTGAACTAAATTTGCCACCATCTAAATTTCACTTTTGAGTACAATTGATACCCAGCCTGTGGTTTAGAAAGTGATTTTTCAGTATTTCTGGGCAAGGTGTGAAATAAGTGGAAAACTGCCTGTGTGTTAGACCTGCTTTGAAATATTTGTGTGTGCCATTGCTGAACTCTCTTTCCTTCATTTTGGTAGTAGTGGAGCCAGTAAGGAAAATAAGGAACTCCTTTGTTTTGACATAAAAGATGGGTATGGCATTTCAGCATTGCAGCACGCAGCTGGATGAGCAGTCCTTCAGAAAGCCCCAAAACATTACGTAGTGGGAACCAGGATCTGGGAAGCCAAAATTCCTTCCTGTTTCCCTGAGGGAGGGAGGGTTTGCTCTTTTCCAGCATCTCTTTTCATAGGTATATGTTTTATATAAAAACTTCAAAAAAAGTGATTTTAATACAGAAGTTCTTCTTAGACCCTATAGTTGCTTGAACCAGTGACAAGAATTAAGTGGGTTTCACAAGGTGTGTGGTTTGGCCTGCTAGTCTATAACAACCCACCATGCTGTGGTTGCTGCCATTGGTGTAGTTGTAGCATCGCTTGTTACCGGGGCTTCCTGTCCAGCCCAAAGCAGCAGTGTACTCCAGAATCTAGGGCATGTTACACCTAAAAAATTTGTAGTAAAGAACCCTTTCTTCTCAAAAGTAAGGGTGTAGGTAATGATACTGTAGGTAATGATTGTAGCCAGGTGAACATTAAACTACTTGATTGTTGTAATGTTTCACAGATTTCCAGCCCTCGTTCCTAGAATTGCCAGATACCTATTCTTGGATGTTAATGTCCAGGCAGCATAAGGAACGAGGAATAAGAAATGAGTGTAAGGAACTCTGTGCTTTGTTACTTAATCATTAAACTTAGCTTTCCACCTCTGCTTCCAGTTAGTTATTCCAGCATATGACTGATGTTAGTAAAGTGACACAGAGTCTTAGCTGTTGATGTTTTTTACCCGGTGTCATTCAGTGTCCTACATTATATGACCTTGAAGTTCTTGAACTAGATGATACTTTAAATTAGCTTATGTATTCACTTCTGTGTTATATAAATGGGGCAGGCAAGAGGCCTCCAACAGATTTCAAAGGATTTACAGTGTTTAAACATGAGTTTCATACTAAATTACAGTGAGCATCAGAAAAAATATTGGAATTGGGAGAAATTTGAATAGACTCTTTTTTCCCTTAAGGAACAATGGGCTTAATGTAGTTCCTTAGTTTTTATTAAGAGTTTAAAATGATTGATGAGATGTCTCCAAACTTTATGTTTAGAAGTTCTGACAGTCTTCTCTGGAACTTTTATGTGTTTATGAGATTGCTCTAACTGCAGAGAGTATCTCACATAATCTGCATTGTGTAATCTTTTATACAATAGCGTGTCTCTGATGATAGTCATACATCTAAAACATTTTCCTATTTCTGCAGTACTTAAGAGCTGAATTAATTGTTACCTAAGTTATTGCGGGTGATTTTGTTCCTGAATTTGCTAACCCTAACTACATATGAAGTCCATGCTACTTGAATGCTGACATTAGAGTAGAGAATGACTGAGATGATCGGTCATTTCTTCAGAATTTATAGCCAACTTTTCACTCAGTCTTCCTCAAAAGTAGATGGTAAAGAAGACAATATGGATGCGCCTTTGCTTTCATATTAGAGGGATCAGAAGTTTTAATGTGTTCTATACATTTTATGTTTCCCTTGTGGTTCTGACTACTCTAGATTTTAGTAAATAATTTCAGTAAGCCAAGTGCAAGATACAGGAAAAAAAAAACATAGTTTAAAAATTGAAATAATTATATTCAGTAGCACAAGACTAATTCATAGGCTAGCCAAAGTTCAAAGTAGAAACAATAATGTCCATAGGTTCCTGAATTCCTGTCAATATGAATTTAGTGCATTAGCTCAAAGTAATGACATTTTTCCTAGTTACTTTCAAATAACCTGCTGACACTCAAATGAATGGCTGAATCTTTTCAGTATCATTCTGTTTAAAAATAATGCTGAGTTCTGAGTCTGCGTTTATTAAAGATACTGCTTCCTCACTGAAAAGGAGAATTTTTATAATCTGTAATCTGATTTTAATGACAAAAAAACCCTCCAGTAAATAAGCTCATCCTAGGACAGATGAGCCCAAGTGGTTCAGAGCTGGATCTGAACTCCCAGGAGCTGGCTGCTCAGTGGTCAGAAGTAGAGGGACTTGGACAGTTCAGGCAGAACTGTATTGGAAGTCACACGGCTCACATTTTTTGACTTCCTCTCTTCTCTGGGCTTTTCCTTATCTCACCTCATTGTTACTAACATGCATATGCACATACACACAAAGTTCTGAAGCATTGATATGGTTTGTTACATTTCTTTGTTTTAAACTGAATAATTAAAGTGTCTAAAATTTGGAAGTTCAGAAGTTTAGGCTCAACTTACAACAGCGCTGCTTAGCCAACCACATATTAGTCATTGTCTCTGTTCCTCTTTTCACCAAATTTCACAAAATTTCAAGCTGACCTATCATTCATTTAAATATTTTAATTTTTTTCCCCATAGCTTCAGCCTCAATATCTTATCTTTTCATTCTGTTATGTAGGACAGGAATGTTTTGTATGTTTTCAATGCTCATAAACGATGTTAAGAAGTGAGCTTAGAAAATTTTGCTCTTTGATCATAGTAAAAATTGCTGATGAAGTGCCTTTTGGGCCTGCAAGGCCATCCTTGGTGTCCTGGTGGTCTGCAAAACCATACTGACAAATAAAATTTACCAACTCACTATAACTATATGGTTAGAAGGTGTTCCACAAGAAAGCACGTGTGGTGGCAATGGTATGTTGTTTGAGAAATTTGGTCATTACTGTCTTTTGTGAATTAGTGGAACTGAATTGATTTAATAATTTTTTTTTTTTTTACATTCTTTGTTATTGGTACTGGAAAGTTTTAAGGTAGAATCATTTTTAGAAGGCGGTCCCATTAAAAGTGGGGGAAAAAATCACATTTAAATATTACTTGAAGGAACACCAAAGAAAGACACAAGTTTTTTAACCCTTTTGTAATTTTGCTGTTGTCCAAGAGGCTGAAGAGCTGAGAGAAAACGCTATGTGATCACTCTCTGTTAACACTAGTGTGTTGGGGGCATAGCCATGGTCATAGGCAAAAGATGTAATGTGTGCAGTGGCTCGTACCTTAAGGCCCTTAAATTCAGATGGATACATAGCATTAGAGTAAAAGAAAAAAAATGCTGTGCTGTACTGGCTACACATCTATACTGGCTTCTGAGTTAGCACTGCAGCAAGAGGTGATTCCACATAACTGAATGCAAACCTTTCTCTGTTCTTGTTAGCTTCATCTCTCTGCTGTGAAACTGGCAGAATTGCACAGTGATCTAAAAATACAAGAAAAGGATGAGCTAAGCTGGAAAAAACTGAAGGCTGAAGGGCTAGATGAAGATGGAGAGAAAGAAGCCAAACTCAGACGCAACTTAAATGGTAAGGTAGATCTTTGCAGAAGGAGTTTAAACTTTGCATCAGACACATGCATGGTTAGACACCTATGCTTGTGTTTGAATTGTTAAATAACAGGTTGTCATTCCAGACACTGAGTTGAGTACACATGTGTTCTTTGGCAGTCAGTAGGGAGCTGCAGGAGGCTGACAGATTCCTTTGCTCCTGATGTTTTCAGAAGAGGTCATTAAACCTGGGACCTCTCTGTCTTAAACTGTTAGCTTTTCTCCTGTGAGCTGCAAAATCCAGCTCTGCGAGTCAAGGATGTATCCAATGTCTTGTCTTCTGTACATCCACAGTTAGTTCTGATGTTTCTGTATCTTATATTCCCTTGCAGTCATTATGACTAAATATGGGATGAATGGAAAGAAGGACTCTCAACTAGTTGATACCAACTACATTAAAGATGGTACAGAAAGTGATACACTAGATGATCCAAGACTGGAAAAACTATGGAGCAAGGTGAGTAAGGTTTCCAGGAACTGGAGTGTAGGAAACCAGTATTTCTTCATTGAACTATTTATTGTCTGTGCCTTCTGAAAGCCCCCAGACTTGGAACTGAATAGCTTTACTACTCTGCTTTTAAGTATTGGCTCTATAGCTCACATCTTTGTGCCCTGAGGGCATCCCACCTGCATCCAGGTCACCAGGTGTGGTGGGTTCTCTTTGCCAAAACCACCCACATTGGTCTGCATGGAGGATAAGATCCTGGGTCCACTGAGGACAGACAGAGTTTTTCCTCAAATTTCACTGAACTCATGATTTCCTTTTGTGTGACTGTTACACTGTGTGGTGTTTTTCTTGTTTTTCTTATTGTTGTTTCTGGGCTTTTTAAAAAAGATGTATTTAAAATAGAACCATTTCATAGACTGCTTAAAAGTGAAATATATAGTAGGGGGTGTTAAATAAAGACTTTCCCAACCTGGTATTCAAGTGAAAATTTCCAGGATTTGCATTAACACATAAAAAATAGAAAGTGTACTGTCAGTCTGGGCAGTTAAAACTGGCAAAGTCGTAATCTTAAAAAAAATAATTAATTCAAGTTTTAAGAAACAAGTAGTCAGGTAAAGCAAAGAATTCTTACACCAGTCTAGTGCAGTGGTAAGTAAAGCGGAGAAAAAGATTTGCTGGGTTTTAAAATGTTACCGTAACTAGATACAGCTCTGGCAAGGGACATGATGTCATGTGCTTTGGGGAACAGTAAAGTGCAATAGAAATATTCCCTAAGCAAAAAAGGTTGGGGCTGAATAGGTATCAAAAACATTCACTTTTGATCATGCATTGCAGCAAATCAGTCACCAGATTTGTGGGTAATGCTCCAGATGTCTGGCCAGTGATTCCCTAATTACTAAAAAGTAGTCCAGTGAGGAACAAATCACTGCAGAGCAAATGCACGGCAGTGATAAAATCTTCACTTGCCAGCAGGGTAGGATTAAGTAAAGACTGTGCTTAATATCAGGCTGCATCCCTCGTGCAAACAGTCCCCTTACAGTTGCATATGAAGGTCCATGGCCCTTATTTCTGTACTGAATTATTTCCCATGGAATAGTACTGACAGATATTTTTCAGTGGGTAGTCCATAGCAAGTCTAGCTTTCTAAGTCTGAAGCAGGCTTCCTTTTGACATGATTAAAGCCACCATATCTGACAATGTCTAAATCCCGACCCCATACTAATATAAAGGGACTTACTTAAAACAAAAGATCTTAAGGAAAAGCTGGACTCAATAATTTTCTAAATGCAGTCGGAAGTTTTGGCAGTTGAGTGTACTTGAAAGTACTTGGCCTGGAAAGCATAATGAGCTCATGTTTCTTTCAGGCCAAGACCTCTGGGAAGTTCTCTGATGAGGAGTTGGATAAGCTTTGGCGAGAATTTAAGCATCACAAAGAAAAGATTAGTGAATACAATATTCTGCTGGAGACCGTGAGCAGAACAGAAGGTGCCCAAACGTTTCTCTGATGTTTCAAGATCAGTACAACTCTTTTCTCTGCCCATTGCCTCTGTTGTTTCCAAGTTTCTTTGAAACTCCTGTAGTCTGACATTTCTGTCAGAACTGCTTGCAGATGCTGATATTTCCAGATACTTGCTGGGTTTAGTTCTGCATTAGCTGCCAAAAATCTTGCCAGCTAATGAAAATGTTGCCATTTCAGTTTTCTGATTTGCCTGTGTTTCAAGCAAGGAAGATACCAGCAGATTAGCGATGATGGCGATAATAGTTTAGTGGAAATTATGCATCAGGCATAGATCCAGTGCTACAAAAGGTGATACTACAGTCTGCAGAACATGCATGTTTTATCTCACCAGCTGGGAGCCCAAGAGGATAGACTTGAATATCTTAGGCACTGAGCCTGAGGTGCATTAAAGCATCAAGGATCTGAAACCAACTTGCTGTACTAATCCTAGCTAAAATTTTCTTAGGGCCAGAGTATTCTAAAGCTTACAGGCAGTTTGATGTTTGCATTGTAGGGTCCAAGGTGGAAACTGCTGGAAGTCATTTCAACATCACATGTCCTGATTGGTTCATGCAGTGCCCAGGGAAGAGAGCACAGGACTCAGCTATCCCTATCTCATTTCCTTGGGATATTGCTAACCTAGGAAAATAAAACAGTTCTTTACTAAAATCTTGGCTGGTGGCCAGTAGGAGTTAAAAGGCATTTCTGTGATATCACCCTGCAGAGCACTGAGGGGCATTGATCTTAATATTGACCTGCAAAAGGAATTACTGCTTCTTAGACTGTGGTCTTGATGCTTTATTTACACTCAGCTCAAATGCTATAGAACTTATCATCTTTTATTCACCTCACGTTTGGGGAATTTCTGGAGCTTTTGACCTATCAGGATTTGGTCCGCAATCAATACCGCTTTTTTTCTTCAACAGATATCCACAAAAATGTTATCAACCCATCTGAAGAGAACCTGGTGAAAGAGGAAATCTTGCACAACAAACACAGAGAACTCAAAGACAAGCTAAGAAGCATCAATCAGGGATTTGAGCGTTTGCGTAAAGTCAGTCACCAGGGATATGACACAACCAGTGGTATGATACAGTGGGGTTTATGCCTATTTGGGATCAATTCTATTTAAAAAAAAAAATAAAAAATCAGTGGGCAAGTAATAAGATGTAGTCACAGTATCACAGTACACAGTGTGACCACAGTGGGCTGAAGAGGTACAGCCAGCCTGTTCTATTTAGAAGCCAATACTAGAAGGCTAGTGAAAGGATGGGGACAACCTATAAGGAGGATAGTTCTGTCTTACATGCCCACATGAGAAGGGATATTACGCCTTCAGCCCCAGGATGGCAGGTAAATGAGACAACATGCAGGGCGAGCAACACGACTGTTCAGCTCCTTGGGGGGGGTTGCTTTTTAAAAAATACTTGCTAAAGCAATACTTTAGTTTTAAGCTAAGTACTTGGGGTTTTCTCCCTTTTCATCTAAATAGACCTATTGGTAATGCAGCACTTGATATATCTGTGTGCATGTGTGTGAGAAAGCATGCTCACCTTGCGTAGAAGCTGGGCATAAAACCACTGTGTCCAGATTTTCACTTAGTGTATGTGTTTGTTTAGAATTTGAAGAACCAAGAGTAATTGATTTGTGGGACATGGCCAAATCAGCCAATTTCACTGAGAAAGAACTTGAATCTTTTCGGGTAAGTAGAATTCCAGTTAGATCTTTTATGTAAAGATATTTTCCCACATAAAGAAACACTCAATGTTACTCTGAGTACAGCCACTTCTGTATTGCTCTTCAGATACCATAAAAAAGAGTCATGCTTCTTTCTTAATACTTCAACATGTATGTAACTAATCATATGCATGGTTCTGTTAGAATTGGCAAAATGAAAATTCTGAATCTTGTGAAAGCAAGTATTGCATATTTTAAAACTTTGAAAGATCAGGCCCTGCTTATTTGTTTACAGTGCACCAGATCTCCTTCTCTTATCCAATGTCTTAATGTAATTACTTCTTTGGGAAGGAGTGTAGTCTATATACCCAACAATGTCTTTCTTGTGCCCACCTCTTGCATTCCTAACTTCCCATGTTGGAGCTGTGTTGAACTGACCCAAAAGTACCATGATAAAGACTGCTTTTCAAGGAAATACTGTAGAAATTAATTCCTGTGGGGTTCATACTTGTTTTATTTAATTCAAATTGCATTGAGAAAAAAATGTCTTTTTTCATCTGCCTCTATCAGAATAGAGTTTGATGGATAGCCTGGAGAAGTAACTGTTCAGGGCTTGCTCATGGAGCTGCATGTTATGATGTTGTCTTACCCTCCAAGACATGGCTAGGGACACCCTGAACTGCTTTTCCAGATAAGGTAATGAGAGAGTTTTAACTTCCTGGGACAGAGATTGAAATCTGTCTCTCTTAGATATCAAAGATCCATCTTATTTCTTTTTACTCACATGCAGCCCAATTCTCTTATGAAGCAAACATTTTAATTACACTGATTTCAGTGGCCCTGCTTATAAGAGTGTCAAAGGAAAGCTTGCTGAAGTCTGCAGCAAGGCTTCTGCTGACCTCAGTGGCACATTTTGGTCAGGACTGTACAATTGCAGGAGTGGTAAATTTGGCCTTTGTATCTGCTTCAGTGAAAAAGAAAAAAACCAAATCCATAAGGAAGAACTCATACCGGCTTATAAATTTACTGTTTTAGTAGAATCTTCATGCATGCAAACCCTCTTCACCAAACCAAACCTGTCTTGTTACTGTGAATGTTGGGACATCCTAACAAAAGACAGTAGAAAAACAAGAGTGTGCGTTGGTGGGTAGAGACACGCCTCATTCTTTGGTCCCCTTGAGTGTACCAGGTTATCTGAGGACCATCTCTGGTACATCCCTTAGTCTGGCCACTGCCTTTGGGACAAGCAAAGAGGGTTTTTTTGTTTGTTAATTAATTCATCCTATTTCATATTCATCATAGCAGACTGCAAACCCAGAAAATGTTTAAAACAGCAGAAAATGGCAAATCCAGGACCTGATTTTTAAAAAGAGACTGCTCTCAAAAATTGTCTCTCTGTCTGCCCCATGTCTACTATTCTTATTGTTTAAACTTTTATTTGGTACTCACTGCTATCATCTCCTAGCACCTCGCAGCCATCAGCAGTCTCCTGAGGATTCTGCCATGGGTCATTTTCAGCATCTGCTTCAAAATTGGATGTCTGGGTGGTGGTGATAATGTATTGTCCAGACATTCTTAAGAAGCAGGGAACTGAAAAAGCTTTCTGTGCTTGACTTGGTAAAATAGCATGAGAGATGTCTTGGCAAGAAAAGAGAGAGAAAGCCTTGGAAAGAAAATCCTGGAAGCTGTGTGTGTTTGTCATCTTAGGAGGAGCTGAAACACTTTGAAGCAAAAATTGAAAAACACCATCATTATCAGAAACAATTAGAGATTTCACACCAGAAACTGAAACACATAGAAGGAACTGGAGATAAGGATCACCTGAACAGAAACAAAGAGAAATATGCCATGCTGGAAGAAAAGACAAAAGAACTAGGATATAAGGTCTGTATAAATCCATTTTACATACGCCTTGAAAGTTTAACTTAGTAGTAGAGGGTACGTAGATTATCCAGTGCTGATTTTTCATGCAATTTGAATGACTTCCAGAGGGGCAGTTTAAGGCACACCTGTGCTCCGTGTTTAGTACAGGATATGCATAATTGGTTTTTACAGACCTAATTCTAAAGTGCCTGAAATCTCCTCGCTTTCTGCTCTTCCTGTTGTCATATACAGTGATAGCAAAATCTGAATATATGGTATTGATAATTCATCGTCTTACTAAAATTTGTTTGATGTGGTTTGTTTTCCTGCTAGGTAAAGAAGCACTTGCAAGACTTATCCAGCAGAATCTCTCAAGGTCTTCAACACAATGAATTATAAAAATTTGTTCTCCTTCATGGGATCAGTCTGTTAACACAAAACAGATGATGTGGTTTTTGAACAGGATTTACCACGGAGTCCTTCTGATATAGTAAGGATCAAACAGCGTTGTCCTGTAAGAAAACTTTTTTTGGTCCACTTGATTGCCAGTTTTGTATTTGCACTATCAAATTAAATGATTAGATTGTACATGTAAGTTGCATATCTTGGATCATGTAAATCTTGCATCTGAATCAAGTAACAGCCTTTGAAATAAGCAGTCATGTCAAAAGGAAAAATCTGTGAACTCTCAGAGGATTCCTGCTAGTAAAAAAACCTCTGATAGTCAGGAAAGGTGTTCTGAGCAATGAAAGCAGGTACTGATGTATAGGAAGTTGAAACAGAGGCCAGAAAAATCTTTTATTTCAGTGCCTGGCCTCATACGCTTCCTACTGAAGGTGACGAAAATATTTCTACTGACTTTGAGCACTGGCTCAGAGCTGCACTGTGTATGAATCTTTCATGGGAGAGGGGCAGGAAGAGTAAGGAGGGAACAAGTACTGAGGTCGATTCACACAATGTAGCTACAGGCTAACACATCGGAAGTTAGTGAATGGTTGTGTACTTACCTTGTTCATGGTTGCTTGGTTTTGTTACACTTAGTCATTAAAAAAATCAAAACAAGATACTGGTGAGGCCTTGTTTTTTCCTTCCCTCTCATTTAGTGAGAAGTAACCAGACCTGGTTTTTGAGCATGTTGCTTATTCTTTTAAACTAAAGTTTACTCACACATCACCAGTTTTTAAGACCAGAGGGGTAATTTTACACCGCAAGAACATGTCTCTGTGTTCTGAATAGGCAGAAGGCTCTCTGCAGCAGTTTCTCTCTAAGCACAAATTCCAGTACAATCCCTGGTAAAGATTATTAACGCTTTCCCTTTTGAGACTAGATTCTTCTGCTGTGCGTCAGAACTTTTGGCAAACATTAGCCATCTGGGTTGAAATTTTCTACAATAATAATAATAATGCTGACCCTTTATTTCTAGGGAGTGTTTCACATGAAACTCTTCCAGGAACAAGGTAAAGGCAAAGGTCCTGTGTAGGCAAATTATTACAGCCACTTGGTTAAGAAGCTCTGTCACTCGCAGATTGCAGCGCTGTGGGGTGCTGTGTGAGGAGGCCGTCCTCGAGCCTCGCTTGCAGTACCTATTCCGCAAGCAATACTGAAGAGATCTGTTCAGTCAGAATCAGCCACTCTCTGTCTAATTGATCCAGTTCCTGGGTCATGGTGGGTTAAAAAGTAGTATGATTCCGTACACAAAGACTATTTCATAATGTACAAGTGATTGGAACCAAAACTGTGGTATCAGTCTTACTGTGAGATGCTGTATGTCTTTGCAGCAGTGAACTTTTTACTTTTTTTATTTAATGTAAGCTAAGAGTGATTTATATTCCAGAGAATCAGTCCATCAAGAGAAACAGAGGCTACCATCCAGAGGGTAGTGGTCAATGGCTCGATGTCCGGATGGAGACCGGTGACGAGTGGTGTCCCTCAGGGGTCCGTACTGGGACCAGTGCTGTTCAATATATTCATCAATGACTTAGACAGCGAGATCGAATGCACCCTCAGCAAGTTTGCGGACGACACCAAACTGAGTGGTGTGGTTGACGCACCAGAAGGACAGGATGTCATCCAGAGAGACCTGGACAGGCTGGAGAGGTGGGCCTGTGTGAACCTCATGAGGTTCAACAAGGCCAAGTGCAAGGTCCTGCACCTGGGTCGGGGTAACCCCCAGTATCAGTACAGGCTGGGGGAAGAAAGGATCGAGAGCAGCCCTGCTGAGAGGGACTTGGGGGTGCTGGTGGATGAAAAGCTGGACATGAGCCGGCAATGTGCGCTGGCGGCCCAGAAGGCCAACCGTACTCTGGGCTGCATCAGGAGAAGCGTGGCCAGCAGGTCAAGGGAGGGGATTCTGCCCCTCTACTCTGCTCTGGTGAGACCTCACCTGGAGTACTGCGTCCAGCTCTGGAGCCCTCAGCACAAGAAGGACATGGAACTGTTGGAGCGGGTCCAGAGGAGGGCTACTAAAATGATCCGAGGGCTGGAGCACCTCTCCTACGAGGACAGGCTGAGGGAGTTGGGCTTGTTCAGCCTGGAGAAGAGAAGGCTGCGGGGAGACCTGATTGCGGCCTTTCAGTACCTAAAGGGGGCCTATAGGAAAGATGGGGAAAATCTTTTTAGTAGGGCCAGCTGTGACAGGACAAGGGGTAATGGTTTTAAACTGAAGCAGGGTAGGTTTAGACTGGATATAAGGAGGAAATTCTTTACAACGAGGGTGGTGAAACACTGGAACGGGTTGCCCAGAGAGGTGGTGGAGGCCCCATCCCTGGGAACATTCCAGGCCAGGTTGGACGGGGCTCTGAGCAACCTGATCTAGTTAGCGGTGTCCCTGCTCACTGCAGGGGGGTTGGACTAGATGACCTCTAGGGGTCCTTTCCAACCCAAAACATTCTATGATTCTATGTTTAATACTAGCAGCCATCTTGGAGATGGTTCCGTTCGCATAGTTTGTGGTGTGTGTCCCCTTTGGATGGTAAGCTAAAAAAGTAAACCCCAAAGTAGCTAAAACCCATTAATGGGAACAGAACTGTTTTGGTTTTTTCCTAGATGCTACACACCAATCTTCCCCAACTATCACTTTAAGGGCTGTTCAGCCTTCTTTAAAGCAGCAGTAGCTGTCTTACAGGTTTATCTTGATCATGGTTTTCTTTCAAGGTAAATGCACAATAGAAACATGTTCTGTGCTGTGTGTGGAAGGCGCAGGCATCACTATGTCCTTCTTTTTTTCCCTTTGGTAGAGTAAGAAATAACTCTATGGGTCAGTTTGGCGTTGGGTGGCTGTAGCCTTGGTTTGTAACTGGGATGTGGAAAGGCCCACAAGAAGAATTTGACCACAGGCACTAAGTACACCAGCAGAGGAAAGGAACTAAGCAAAGCACTGAAATCGGAGCAGTTCCTGCTCAGCAATCCTAGCTGGCTGGTACAAGAATGGAAAAGCCTTTACGGAGCGGGTTGAGACGCTGCGGCACAAGGACGCCGGTTGCACGAGGGGAAGCAAGGCGAGCATCTCGGCCTACAGCAAGGGCGGGCTGCGTCCTCCGCACAGGAGGGCGTAGCAGAAAGCCGGGTTTCAGGTGCGTGCCTGAAATGGAACATGTTTCGTGAATGAAGGATTTTGGCACAGCACAGGGGGCTGGATCCAGGGAAGACATACTGAGCATCAGATCAGCAGTGGTAATGGTCGTCTTCAGTGCAGGCGGTAAACAGAGGCGATGGCTCTATCAGGCAGCGGTGGCTGTGCCACGGGGTTACCCACCACACCATGACAGTAATTGGGCTCAAAGGCTAGGTGGGCTCCAGCAGAGAGAGCGCTTGGCAGGCACTTCAAAGTACAAGAGGCTGGCAAAATATTTACATGTCACAGTAACTTCAAGTTAGGAATGAGCCAGATCATCAGTGGCAAAGGGTGGCAACTGGGGCCAGCCCAGTCACCTCACCTCAGTTATTAAACATGGCTGTTAATGAGTCACCGGGCCCGAAGAGTGTTCACACAAACCTAGAGGAGAAAAAATACCAAACAGCCGTGGCTGCTGCCCCGAATCCAACTTCCCCTGAAGTTACGCTGTTGCAGACTCTAGCTCGGCTACAGACAGAGCAGACATGAGGAACAGTCCCTGTTCCTGTCAAAACTTTTTGGGGTTTTCCTTGCATTTCACAATCTGGGGACAGTGCACAGGCTAATGAGCTGTGAAGTCCCATTTTGCTCTTGTTTCTACAGTCTGCACCTCACACACGTCAATGTATGTACAAGTCAGTTAATTATTGCCGTTGTTAAACCTCCAAAGACAAATCATAGAATCATAGAATCGTTTAGGTTGGAAAAGACCTTTAAGATCATCAAGTCCAACCATTAACCTAACACTGCCATCCCACCAAAATAACAAGAGTGGGTAGCCCTTGAGACATTAAAGATTAAAAACCAGCTTAAGTCACCACTCTTGTGTTCTGTAAATAGCAACAAAAATTCATAGCCAAGAAAAAAGTCAGGAATGAAATATACCTACAGTCCTGTGTCTGGTGAAAAGTGAAAAATGACATTCTGAGGTGAGAGTGCATGGAGAGAGAGAGCTGACCAGGGAAGAACTCACTCACAGCTTTTGAACGGTGGTTGAACCTTCTCCTCGCCCTTAACAGGTATTTTATCTGAGCCTTCTGTAATTATTTAAATTACCAAGTTTTTCAAACCTCGCTGAGAGACAATTATTTGAAATACGAAAGTGGGAGCCGAAGGAGGAAAGAACTGCATTTCTTGGGGAAAAAAAAAAGCTCAGAATGTTTTATATGGGCTGTCAAATTCTGCCCTGAAAAAGAACCTCAGTTTAAATAAACGTGTCGGTGATTTCATGTAGGACAGCTTTTATTTATTAAACAGGTTGGGGGTGGAAATGAGAGGGACATAAATACACAAAGCATTAAATACAACAAAAATAACCAAGTCTTTCTTGAAATAAACACTATGTCCTGCATGCTGGCAGAGTAGCTCGGATCGCATCATTCTACCACGACAAATAAGGAACAGCCCCAATGGCAGCTGAATTGCTGTAGCGATTTCCCCTCTCCCCTCCCAAGGGATTCTGGTGCCTAAGGGATCAGGCAATAGCCGGAGTGCTTAAACTCCTCAAGCAGCGATCATTTACGAGCCGTAAGCTGAGGTGCCTCTGGTTTCCTTGGTGGGGCTCTGCTCCCGCTCTCTGCCTGGGGGCTCCCCCTGTGGGGCTCCCTCCGGCCAGGGTAACATGGCGGTTGCTGGGAAGGCGACAGGCAGCAAGAGACAGCGAAGCCAGCTTAGCCCAGGACGTGGCTGACCCAGAGCTGATCAGGCTGGGTGTTCAGAAGGTCCTCACGCCCTGACCAGGGAGTGTGTGCGCTGCCTGGCTCCCGGCACACAGGCTCCGCAGCTCCACCTAAGCAGGTATCTCAGCCCCTGGCCCCAAAGGGCACGGCAGGGGCCCTGACTCATCCTGCTTCCAGTTCTGCCTTTATTCAGTGCGCGCCTCTAGGCAATTGGTGCAGTCACACTCCATAAGGGAATATGGGTCCCCAGCCAGGCTCCAGCATGCCGCAGTGCCCAGAAACCAGGGCGTTGCACTGCTAGCCAGGCTGCTGAGAGCTCCTCTGCAGCCCCTACCCAGGACCACCTGCCAAAAGCCCAAGTACAGCATTCGGCTCGGGACTAACGCAGAGGGAGGCAAGGCACAGTTCACATGCTTGGTTCACAAGATACTCATCATCTGCAGACCTTCCCATCATCGTTTGGCACTGCTCCAGAGAGGCGTTTGGGTTTCAGTTTTGATTTGTTTAAAAAGGTCCCTTTTCACATAGAAAAAATCTACCAGTTAGTAGTACACAGGCAGTTCTACAATCAATTTTAAACATAATTTTTTCTTTCTAGGGCTTTTAATTAGAAACATAGAATCATAGAATCATTTAGGTTGGAAAAGACCTTTAAGATCAAGTCCAACCATTAACCTAACACTGCCAAGTCCACCACTAAACCACGTCCCTAAGCACCTCCTTTCACCTGTCTTTTATACTTCCAGGGATGGGGACTTGACCACTTCCTTGGGCAGCCCATTCCAATGCTTAACAACACTTTTGGGGAAGAAACTTTTCCTAATGTCCAACCTAAACCTGCCCTGGTGCAACTTGAGGCCGTTTCTTCTTGTCCTATCACCCATTACCAGGGAGAAGAGGCCGACCCCCACCCTGGCTCCCCCCTCCTGTCAGGCAGCTGTAGAGGGCAATAAGGTCTCCCCTCGCCTCCTCTTCTCCAGGCTGAAAAACCCCAGTTCCCTCAGCCACTCCCCATCAGCCTTGGGCTCCAGACCCCTCACCAGCTTCATTGCCCTTCTCTGGACACCCTCCAGCCCCTCCATGCCCTTTTTGCAGTGAGGGGACCAAAACTGAATACAGTATTCGGCGTTAACCATCCCACAGTTTCCACTCCACTCCTGGCAGACAGTGCCAGCACACCACCCATTTGATGGAGGCCGCCACAGCAACCTCAGCCTCTTCCAGGAAACTCCACTTCCTTGCTACAACCACGCTTTGTACAAGAAGCAGCAGCCCAGCCGGCAGTCTCCAGCACTGACCCAAACGCTGCATTTTACGAACTCAAATACTTTTCCACTTTTCCGTCTCCCTGTCACTGCTCTTCTTCTGCCAGTACAACAGCCAGCAAAGGACAACAGTCGCTTCCCAGCTCTCTGCTGACACCTACCTACTTCTCCGTCAAACGCCCCATATGAATTTTTCCCGTGCTTCCCAATTTGTGCCCAGTACTGCTGGCTGTTGGCAGCAAAAGGACGAAGAGCGTGGCCGCAGCCAGAGGCCGGCGGCAGGGCGCAGGGTGCATCTTCCAGCTGTAGCAGGCGGAGACACCGACGTGTGATCAATCTGAGCAATTCATTACATAATAAAACTTTGGTATCCAAAGGCCAGATTCCCTTCCGAGCGTGCAATCTGCTCTGTTTTCTGTATGTGAACTATCCATAAATTGCCAGCTCAGCCCACAGATGAGTAAAATTTAACTTATACAATAGCACAATAGCAGATGCTAGGGCTTCTTTTTTTTTTTTTTTTTTTAGGGATTTCACAACAGTATAATGTAATGTAGAGACAAATTACTGTCATGCTAAATCTGCTTTCTGATCCCACCCCCCCACTGCACATTCCTCAAATAAGTTGACGCTTATTATTTCAGTAAAATGGTGATGTTACATACGCCTCTGTGTACACAGTGGGATAATAAATCTGAATTATTTCTAGATGCTCTGATGCAGACAAATGTTTGAAAGCAAGTAAGTTTTGAAGTTAACTTTCACTTACCCTGAAGTTTTTACGAAACTCACAGGTTACTTGGCAGCTGCACTTCCCTAAAGGTGCCCACTGCCCTATAAAGCTGTTTATTGTACCAGAATCCAGGATGTGAATTGCACGCATTTTCCTGTCACCTATGTTCCAGCCTTTCAAAGAAAAGCCTACAGAGGAGCTGGGTTTAATCTGTAACCACCTCATCGTCACTGTCCTAAGCCTTGGGGTGAGCCTACCCTGAAGCCCATCATCTTTCAGAGACAGAACCCATCCAAATTAAAAAAAAAAAAAAAAAAAAAGGCACTTTTCCTTAATTCTACTCACCCGTGTTGAAGAGACACATGTTTACAGAGCTACTCCTTACAAATATCCACTTAACAACTTCTAATTCTTCCCTCCTTACTCTGTTTTGTTTGTTCTTATTGCTGCGTGATGTTACCTGAACATTTCCTTTCAACCTAGATTGTAAAATCACGTTTGCATGACTGGCCGAATGAGAGCTGAGCATCTTCCCAGATAAAGGGTGACATAAAAATGTAACAGCACTTTCATCAGAAAAAATGCATAATTTTAACAGAAATGAGCAGCTGGTAACCCATAAAATTATGTGCCTTCTTCCTGTGGTCATTTTAGCAATGGTATATATGTTACCCCAGACAAACTAGAAAAAGTGCTGACCAAAGGGTGTGTGCTTCAGCATCTCATAAAAAACTGTAATCACTCATAATTCAAACTCGAGTATAGTTTTCCAAGCTGCAGTAATTAAAACTGTTTTGTTTACAGCAGAGAGGAAAGTGAGGAATTTTTCCAAGCTATTTGCTAGAAACAACTCTTGGGGCAGATTTTCACACACATTTAGATGCCTAAAGACACCTACTGGCATTTTCCACAATTAGGTGCCAGAGTGCTGTTAAAACCCAGACAACTGTTTGCGTTGTTCGGCAATTAAATGCCTCCAAACTCCAGCCCTCCATCCCACAGCACGTTACCTTGGAGAAATTCCATCACCCAAATACTCGCATATAAAAGTGTTCCATAACAGCTTACGAACAACACCATAAAACCCACTGAAGTAGTGGTTACAGTTGGCAGTAAGGACTATTGGAAAGAGAGGGGTATGTACACGACACGCTAACGGTTATGCCCAAATGCTGGGCTCACTGACAGTATGTTTTCTCACCACTGATGGCACTTCTGGCACGTTCAAGTACTTCGAGAACATTTTACAGAAGTATCAGGCGCATCACTTTGTTTTGTTCTTCTGATAATTAATTCCTGGTAAGGGCAGGAGGAGATCTGACTCTGGTAGAATGCTGACTTCAAAATGAGCAAAACCTCCATTTTCACCAGCAGAAGTTACAAGTCACATTTATCGCCAAAAGCATGGGAGATCTTTTGGGTTTTTTGCAAAGAGCTCTGAATCTGGAATCATCCTATAGCAATCACAAGCTGTATTTTAGATGATTTAGGAGCAAATTTCATGCAAGGCCTGTGAATAAACCCCTAACTATGTGCACATTAACAGCAGTACTAGAGTTAAGCCATGGAAGCTGCAGGGTGAGCATGGGCCTGCTCATAGGGTTACGGTTTGACTTCCATTTTCCCCAGCTGGTTACTGGAAGTGGAAGGCACATTATTTTATTTATTTAGGAAAAATGTTTTCCATTTCTGTAAGCTCCTGTTGTTCAAATAAGAGAACTCTAGTTTCTTCAACAGAAACGTCAAGCTTATAAGTTGATGGGGAGGCCTGCAAGGTACTGCCAAACCAACAACCAACCAGTTTTTAACAGATGCAACAGTAAGGCTTGGCCTCCTGCTTCAGCATCCTAAACATAACTTAGTGCTTGAGAATATGAAGTGAATTTATAAAATAAGTGAAAGTCATCTATTCTATTTGTCCTATTCAAATGAAGTAAAAAAAAAAAAAAAAAGAGAAACAGGAGCCTAAAAAAGTAAAATACTTGAGCTGTGGAAAGCCTTACAGGATAATTATGTTGACATTAGCAAAGGCTACAAGTACAAATCCAGCCATCTAGCTAATCCTAGCAGAAGGTACTGTGACACACGCAAATACACGTGCACGTAGAACTGTGTGCACGCACAGATTCATAACCCTGCTCAACCTGAAAAACATATTTTTAAAATTGTGGCTCCTCCTGTAAGGCCAGCAGCAATCTGATGACCTTTACATTGCGTCAAATCCTCACCCATGCTGCAAGTCCAGGATCCAATGCAAGCAGTTTTGAGCAACATACAGAAAGGCAGCCTTTGTAGAGAACCTGGGTAATATATTTTCCCACTAAATAGATTTTTACAATAGAGATATTGCAGCTTCATTGTATATCATGATGGAAAACACTGCATTTCAGTGCATCAGGCAAGCTATGCTCATTTTAAATATTAAAAATAAATAGGCACATAGCAAGAGATTTAGTCCTGCAAGTCCTCCAGTGGAGGATCCTTAATTGAATAGCAGTTCAGTTAGATAAACCTGGTCCCAAGGAGCTGTAAGTCCAAGCCATTCCAGTTGTACTGAATAGGTGTTTACAAAGGAGATCACCATTGTCCATTTGTCAAATAAGAAAAATCTTTTAAACTGGCAATCTCATAAGAAATATTTCTTTTCCCTTCAGAAATATGCTAGGCTGATAAACAGAAAAGTACGTCTTAGCGCAGGACAGATGACAATGGCAATTGTCAACTCTCAAACACATTTTTATTTATTTGAGAGATTTCTGGTATTTTACATTATTATTGAGGCTACATTCAAATTTATAGGTTAAATTCTGCCTCAAAAACAAACACCCACCTCTCCTTCTAAGTCACTTAGTGAAACCCTCACTGGCACAAAACTTCCACTCATCATATAAATTACAATGCATATCTGAAAAACAGAACTGGGCTGTGATATTGTATCTTAAGAGGACACAGCCAAAAATTCATAATACCCAAGGTACCACTCCCGGTAACTTCTGGAAGCCAAAGCTCATATGTTATTGCAGGCCAAAATTTTGTTTTCTTCATAAGTATACTGCCTTATTAGTCTAGTGTCACTGCCATAACATTTTATTTAAATAACATTTTGTATCAGGACAAATACATAGAACACACGAATTACATAGACAACGCGACACAAGAAACTGTCAGGTTTTGAATCACAATCTCACTGTACAAAAGCAAGATGTCAAAGACTTGTGGGTAAACCTGCATTACAACATAACATCCCGTTGTGCCTCCATTCTGTAGCATTGCTGAAGACATCATCCTCTTACACAGAACTGGTTTTATGCTATTTAGGGACAGCAGAGAATTATTCAATGCAAGTTTTAGATTCAAGGTGGATGATCCGCTTTTGGTGCTGGCTTGTACTAGGGATAGTTTGGGAGATATAAATAAAGGACTCCATTTTCAAAAGTGAATATTTCTTTTGAGTACCTTGATTTTAAGCTATTCTGTTTAAGAAACCTGAGACCTGATTTTCAAAGTGATACATATGTTCAACTCCAGGAAAATTGCTAAGAATTACAGGTACTCAGCAACTATGAAATCAAAGCCTATGGTTTGACACAGGGTTTTTAAGAACAGAAACACCCAAAATGTCCCTTCACATTGCTTTATAGACATAATTAAATTAAATAACTTGTTTGTGTGTGCTTTTGTCTGTATACATACACATATGCATCCCTGACACTGCAGCTTTTAAATCTGAGCAGCTTTAGCCAATGCCACGGAACTCTTAGTAACGTATAAAACTGAATTACCCATAGGTAAAGGTAAGCATGTCCATAAATAAGCATATACACTGAACAAAACTGTGCCTGCAAAAAATCAGGCACTGGATTTTCTTGCTTTTGTAAGAGTCCAGTAATATATTAATAGAGGTTTTACATATTTTATACACTCAGATATATACATATATTTTATCAGTAAGGTGTGCTTACATACATACATATGCAAACATATGTGTACACTTACCACGCACACTCGCATTCCCTTATCTGCACACATTCAAGTTCGTAATTTTTAAAGAAAATGCCACCATTTAATAAACACTGGAATTGGTTCCAGGTTCTCCAGGATTTTAGAATTACAGAAAAAGGTAACTTGCATCTGTCATTGCATACGACAAAAAATAAGGACTTCACAACAAAGTTAAAATAAAAAGAAAGATCTCACACACCCCTCATGCTACCAGCTTTCCAATTAGGAATCAAGACATTGGAATGAATCTGGTATAAACGCAATAAGCAATGGCAGCTTTTTGTATGAGTAGTTTTTACAATAAGTGTGAATCTTTTGGAAGATAAATTAGTACCGATTTATGGTGAACAAAAAGTTCTTTCCTAGACGGTCATTGCTGAGCCCCTTTCTTCTTCTGCTCTAGCTCCTGCAAGCGTTCCTCCCGGCACTGAGCATGCTGCGTTCCCACTTTGTGGGCTGTCTCGGTGGCTGCAATGTCAATTTGTGCATATCGAGATGATCCACTCCCTGAAATACCAAATGAAATCATGTAAAAAACTCTCTCTTTCATATATTCCCGGGTAAAACTGACCCAGGGTTAAGCTGTTGAGACACTTCTTCCACAGATTTCCTAGATGATCTTGGTCTGGTCTTAAAGCAAGCTCTATAAAGGGAGTAAGATGATAACCAACAACTGAAAAAAAAAAAACAACCTCAAAAGCTTTGTTATCTACATATTTTAGCTATCTGGTTTTCTTCAAATAAGCAAATGAACCGCTTGTATTTCTGCCCCAGGTTTGAATCTCCACCCGTACTCCTCTCAGTAGAAGACAAAATTGAGCTCAGCTCTCCCACTTCTGGGAGGCTTCATCAGCTGGCTACTAGTAAGTAAATGAGGAACTCATGGTATTTGAAAAGAAAACACCATTGGCAGGGCAGTTGGCAGGATTCTTCTTTGTCTGGATTAGGCGCTCTGTGAACATTTACCAGATCAACCTCCTTCAGCCTTAGAGAGAATGGCAATTTAGCCCAAGAATTAGCAATAAGGGAGGTAAAAGCTGCTCAGTTTGTTCAGGAGCAGAACAGGTCCGTATGGGTGCAGACACAACTCCAGAGGCTGGGAAAACTTTAGTAGGAAGAAATAAAATATTTATGGCTATTAAAGGCACCTTCAAAGTTAAACAAGTTAGGGTTGGAGGGGTAGTTGGCATTTAGGAAAGTTTATGTCAGTTTATGGAATTCAGCTCTTCATTCTTAATGCCTTGGCTGTCTTTAAAACGAAGATAAAACATGACTTTTACATCCCAGCAGGGTGTTGTATAGGGAAGTACTTTAAAGTCTGGGAGAAGCTTAGAATTACTTAACTACAGCCATATAAACATCCAAAAAAACCCAATGGGAAAAGTGCTACTATTTCAAAGTTAATAAACTTGCTGAAATTAAAAGTATAAAAATTAAAATCTCAATAGCTGAAAACTATACTTGGAAAATTCATTAACACCAAATGTGGACAACTAAATTCCAGATCCTGATTAGGGGCTTTCTGTAAGGAGGAATGCACCTCTAAATGGCAATACACGGTAGCTATAATACATGTTTATGTGCTAATTGTCCTAGTTAAGTATTAGAAGTAAAATACCCAGATCCAGACCAAAGAATAAAATACTAAAAAAAATAAACACTTGGACTGGCTTCCTCTCTGTAGCACTTTTACATGTCCTCATGAAGAGCAGATAGAACACCGTCTTCTATTCTTAAGCATTTGCTGCATGGCTCCAGAGTCAGTACCTTCAGGAGCAAGCCCTGTACACCTACACCCACAGCCCTGTTTCTGAAGCCAAGCAAGAAAAGTTAAGTGTAGTCCTAATATGTGCAATGAAAATCTTGAGAACACGAAGCAAATTACTGTCTGTCAAACTCCACAGATGCAGAGATGTTCACTTTAGAAGGAGTGCATATACAATGCACCTGTCAGAAGGATGCAACATCTTATAGACCTCATTACTTAAAAATCTTCTTCAAAACAGTTGGCAATTACAAGGACTGCCTCACAAGCATACCAGGGTTCAAATCCTCTGTTACAAAGAGCCTAGGGGTAGATGAGAAACTGAGATTCCCCATGCCCCACACATTCTGTATGACTGCATCCTTTGCTGTTTAAATGGCACTGTAGACTTCCTTACCTCTTACACTCGTGCTAGGTTCTTGAAGTTCCAATTCCATGTAATGAAGCTGTTTTTTGGAAGTCGGGCTGACAGGAATATTAACATAGGTGGCTGTCTCGCTGTGGGGTCGATCTGATGCAGGGACATCAGCTGAATAACCTACTGCCCCTTCTAAAACAAGTAACGTGTTATTGTAGACACTGTTTGCAATGACCAATGGTCCATTTCATAAAAAGGCACAGTCACATCAAACATTCTGAAAGCAAACAACTCGGCTTGCCAAATAGCACATTCCTCAGTCATAGATGGGACATGAGAAGACTAAGGTTTCTACAGAAAAGATCCTCAGAGACTGATCAAGCCAGGATCTGTGCAGAAGATCACAGTCCGCAGCCAGTGATCTCACTGTGTTGTGACAAAAACAAATACCAGGCAGAAATTTTCAAGCAGAAGCAATGTATGCAGCACTACCTCAGAAGGCTTTCAGCTCTAACTCAGGTTAATAAAGCCTTATATGAAGCAGTCTGTTCTAGGAAAATGTGGACTATTATATTGTCCGCAAGAGAGCAACGAAAATCACTAGAAGTTCAGAAAGTATGTCCCGAAAAAGGGACTGAAGGACTGTTTCAAGCAAGGGGAAGGCAAGCTTGAAACAACGTTGACAGCTTCCCTGTATGGAGCTGAAAAAGACAGGAATGATGCCAAGTGGGGACAGACCAAGTAATAAAAGACTTCAATGGCTGGAAAAAGTAGAAGATTGGACAGTGGGAAAACCTTTCTGATAGCAAAGGGTCACAGAACACTGGAGGAAACCCCACAGAGGCTGAAGAATTTCTGCCTCTAGAAATTTCTGAAAAAGAAATAGACTAACATCTACTAGGAAACAGTTTTCTATAAAGTGATTCTGACTTAAAGACAACATTTCTGTCTACTGGATGAATTCTCAAGACCTCTTCTAGCCCTACTTTCAATTATTGTAATCTTGCCAGAAATGAAACCAAGAGAGAAGGTAGAAGGTTCCTTTCACTGGGCCAAGCAGGCATTTCAGCCTTCAACCCCTTCCTGACATCAGGCACCTACATCTAGTTTTTCAATCCATGAATACCAAGGGACTTCCCAGAATTACCTGGGCTAGAGGAGACCCAAATACAAACCTGTATTCTCTCCGTGCTTAGGCAAGGCTGCTCAGCAGGCTAATAACCCCCTGCCCATCCAGTCCAGCTGAAGTCCTTACCCTTAAACACTTTCTGCTGTTAAGGCAATTTGGGACAGAGGAGTGCAGAGGAAAAATGGCATCGCTTTCAGATTCTCCCATTCCCTGAAGTGATACCATTAAGTCCTTCCTTGTCCCCACATAAAACTCATATCAAAACTTAATCTGTCCAAATCACTGGTTTTCTTTTCTGCCCATTCAGACACTGATGAGTTGTGAATAGAGAGGCAGTAGGTGATCAAGGTTTTGTATCACAGGAGAGAATGACTCCTGATACCCAAGCAAGAGCAGTTGTGAATAACCATTAAGGGGAATTTTTCTTCTTCTTGGACTGTATTATGAATAGCAGAGCTAACTCATACATAGTCAGGCAACAAGTAAGAGTTGTCAGAGGTTACAGCAGGTTCCAGGATAATGGAATTTCTTCAGGCTTAAGCTATTTAAATCAAAGGAGTGTACTATGCAGTCCAAAGTTTTAAAAGCCTGGAAAATTTCTGACAGATTTTCATAGAGAAAACATAGTAATGAAGTAAACGAACATTTTTCTGACCGTCAGACTTCAAGTCATTGTTCCAAATAGGAACAAAATGAAAAGGGAAAAAAAAAAATATCAAAGAGAAGAAATTTCTGTATCTTCATCAAACACCATTCTCAGAAATTATTCTCAATAATTCTGCCTAAAGTATTTCAAAGGAATTTTTTTTGACTGTGCCAAAAGGGATCCAGCAGAACCATAGCACAGAAAACCTGCATCCCAAATAGTTAAAGTTGTAAGCAAATGACAATCTTAAGGACTGATACAGAGCCATGAATACTCATGAAGGAAAAGATAATTTTTGAAGTCTTTCTATACACTGTTAAGGTGATGTAGCAGGAGTTTAAGTGAGGTCTCCTCAAAGCTAGCTAGCATGAAAACTAGCAAACTTCTCTATAGAGCTAAATAGTTAAAGGTTTCAGGAAGCTGAATGTCATACCTCAGTGGACAAGCCAGGTGATTTTCCTAAGAGCTGAAAACCCACACATCTATTGATTGGTGGGGCTTTGCACTCGAAAAGCAAAGAAGCACACAGGACAAAGAAACCCCTAGCAACAATCAAATATTCTTGCTATAACTTGACTTAAAGGAAAGAAACAAACCAAGAACAAATTTGGGCAAACTGGAACGGAAGGAAAGGAAATGTCTTCCGTTGTTTAGTCCATGCTGTCTTAACAGAAACTGTGCTTTCTTTGTGAACATAGAAATACTTGGCTTTTCATTTTTCCTCCTATTAGACACTAAAAACTGCCCTGTGTTTGTTTGAAGAGAAAGGTTTATTTGAAAAGTGTAAGACAGTGAAAAACTGCTACTAAGAAAACAAGGCATACACAGAGAGGCATGGACAAAGTGCCTACAACAATCCATCCTGAGTGGACAGCAGCAGCAGCTGCATACAAGAGGCGTCAGAGGACCAGTATTTGAGATCATTATGGAGGGACCATTTGGGAGAAAAACAGACCAAAATGCACCGTTACAACATTCTGAAAGAATCACAATTGCTTGAAGAGAAGGGGGGGAAAAGGTAGGAAGAAAAAAAGATAGTTAAACAAATAACTGAAGAGTAAAAGAGAAAGGAAAGTGGCACTGAACTGAGGGGGAAAAGAAAGGGAAAGATTGTATAATTGGGGAGGGAAGAAGAAAATTATGTTTGAAACTGGTGGTTTAGCCTTTCTTTCAGCAAGTGTTAATTATTCACATTTTCTACCCTGTGTAGGCACTATTCTCAGAAACATGAGATAAATAATGCAGAAAGAAAACCAACACCATAAACACAGCCCCGAGAAAAGTGTGTGTGTGAGCAAGCATGTCAAGCTGACACGTTCAAGGGCACCACCTCAAAAATAAACGTTTAGAAGAGATGACAACAAAAAAGGAAATGGAAAAAGAAACAGGAGATTTTAATGTCCTCTAATGCAACTGGCTCCAGAGATCTTTACTCACCAGGTTCCTCAGGGCTAGTAGGAGTTCCAGGTTCTGCAGGAGGTGTTAGCATCTCATAACCACCTTTAGGACCTAGAGTACAGGAACACCATCAATGGCTTTAGATTTAGGAATTTGCACAATGAAAAGAAAGCATATGATCTTCTGGTTTTGACTTGTAGCCTTTTAGTTGGAATAATCATACTAAATAATCTCAGAAAGTATAAACAGTGGTTAGTGTTGACTTTTCTGTAGTGGTGATACCAGTATTTTCTAATGAGTGTAGCACCAAGGAAATAAACATTAGGACATTTTTACAAGTATTCACACTGAAGGCCACTGAAGTCAACAGCGTGTTTTGCTGTACATCGATGTGGGAGCAAAGCTGTGTTGAATGCATGAATCAGGGAGAAGTGTGTGGGTGATCTTGGGAGCATCTGGAAGACTCTTGTTAAAATTCCACCTCCAGCTTGATGGATAACTTCTTGATTTCTGACAAAGCGCTATAGAAAATGCTTAAACTAGCCCTTCCAAAGATAACTTTGCTTTCCAAGTGCAAATCATCATCCTTGCAAGAACCCGGGTTGCACAACATCATCAGTGCTTCCAGAGCACTAAGATGCCCAGGTTCTCTCATGATCTCAGAGTCCTTCCCAGTTCAAACAAGGCAAAGCTAAAAAGCTATGCCCATAGAATGAACATATTTGGATTAATTTTGAATGACAAACACTCATAATTTTATCTGCTGGTGTTGTTTCTCTCTCCGTTATCATGAAGAAGTATCTTTAGATGTGGTGGGTTTTTTTTCCCACCACATCATTGCTAGGGTACAGGATTTCTCATGGCCCGAGGTGGATTTTTTTGGTGGGTGCCCTTTGTTAAAGTGCTGGCAGCATTTTACTGCTGTGAATAAGATTCCTGCCTATGCTCTGACACTTATCTCATCTGTCACCGTCTCTTCTAAACTTATCCCATCTGTCAATGCCTTTCTAACAAAAACTCTGCAAAGCAAAAAACCCAAAGAAATACGTAAGCCTTACAATAGGGAATCAAGTCATACATTACCTTTAACATTTTATAAAGTTTAAAATAATTTATGTTTAAATTAATTTAAATTTACAGGCACACATACCTCGTAACCACTTACACTTACCAGCTTGGAGACTGTGCCCTCTATGCACTTTCAGAGACCCAGAAGCTGCCATGACTGAAGCACCACCTGTTTTAAAAGAGCAATATTCACACTAAATCTAAGTACCTGTTGCTATTATTAATATCTGTTGCGCATCAGCATTTTTAGTAGATGATTCTGAAACATCAAAAAAAATTCAGTAAGAGTTACAAGCCATGGTTCTTCATTTAAGTGATATTCCTTTTTTTTTTTTTTTTGCTAAATTCTTTATGCTGATATTGTGGCACTATAATTTAATTTTGTTGTTTTCTTTCTTTAGAAAGAAAGGATGCCTTCTAGAAAGCTTCAGGATACTGGCTTCCCTTTTTGTGGCAAGTACTACCTTACTCAAAGAGACAGTCATCTTGAAATGGCAATGAAAACTGAGTGGGGAGTTGTCTTTGCGACCCATAACATAGCTTTGGCAGTCACAAAGTTCACAAAGCGTTCATTAAAAGCTCATCAGACTAGATCCAAAACCTATTCAAGTTAACGGGAAGAATTGTATCACTCTTCAAGCAGTCCACCCTCCAGTTTTAGACATGCATAAACTGGGGCAGGGTGAAGGGTAGGCGAAGGATGTGGCTTCCATGGGGTTTGAATCCAGGTCATAGCTGGTTCTTGTGAAAGATCTTTCCAAGTGTTACAGCCAGCTTTGGCGAGGGCATGTTAGATGGCACAGTCCATCTCCTTTCCCCAGCCCTATTCCCAGGTACAGTAACAGGTACGGAATTTTGAGGAAACAAGAGCAAGCAACTCAGAAACCTAGCGAGTGGTACGCATGCAGCGTGGTTTGTCTAGATACACACATCCCTTCTTTACCTAACCAGCAAACTAATCAGCACTACACCTCCCTGTTTGGTTAGCGTTATCCCTACCCAGCCATGAATGTCTTGCCTCCCCTGCTGGCACTCTGAGCACCTTAATCAAGATGAGTGGCATTTACTTCCTCACATGAACAATTTCAAGGGAACTTCTTGTGCAAGTAAGTGGTACTCAGGAGGAACAAGGTAGGAGGCTGTGCTTATGAGCAGCCCCGCCACTGGTGACAGGGCAGCTGTGCCGCCTGCTGCCAGGTGCTGGGGATCAGGTATAAAACCAACACGCTCTTCTGAGCTGATCGATTGTCTCTGTGCAGGTGAGACACTTCTCTGCAAAGTATTTTTAAAATAGTGTCCAAAAATTACTGTAACTCTTATGCAACATGAAGAAATTCTGTAAAATAAATAGCAGTCTCAAAATCTAAGAAATCTGCATGACTGAGGAACCTATAGAAAATGGCAATTTCTTATTTTTTCCCCTGTATAACGTGCACATTAATCCATTTTTTTCTAAATCTAATAATTTCCAAGCTTATAAAATAAATCCCTACACCTTTATAAAATAAATCTAAATAAAACCCAGAGATTATTTCGCTTAATGAGGACAATGGATTAAAAAAAAAATAAACACCTATTTCAGAAATGCACAACTGAACTAAACCCTTTAGCCTTGTAGTCTTTGTGTACACAAATGCACATATAGAGTAATCCAGGCTACGAGAAAAATTTTCAAGCATACCATACTGAGACACTGATTTCTTATTTTAACAAATAAGATCAGACTGTAGAACCTTTACGTACTCTGGTGAGGACTTAACCAGTAAAAACCTTGTTTGAAATTTTGTTTTTAACAAGACTGCTGATAAAAATAAATGCAAAAATATGACAGCTCTGGACTAGCTGATTTACTTTTATTTGCACTGTAACTGATTTTCCTTTTTCTCGCCTCAGAGAATCCTGTCTCTGCATTATTAAGAATATTGGAATACGCTTTATGCAGCTGAAAGCCGTACCTTACTTTGAAAAAAGACTACAGCTTTACACTAACTGCAGCTTCGTCACAAAACTGGGAGGGGCGGGGGGGGGGGGGGGGGGGGAGTTTCTCCCTCAGAAACTTAATGTCATTCAGTAGAAATCATTCCAGAGAAAACATGGATTTTTAAACAACATTTTTAGGATTTGTGAAAAGCACACAGGATAGGAAAGGAGATTTAAACCAATAAAATACTCCAATCATTTTTGGTCAAGTTGAAGTTTTCCCATTTGGAGCTCATTTAAAAGAACTATGTTAATGCTTCAGGATCTGACCTGTTGCATTTTCCTCATTTTCAGATCTGGCATCTAACAAATATTTACATAGGAAATCTCTCATGGAATTTTTTTTCTAAGCTTTGAACTGTGTTGTATAAACACATGGCAAGAGATGGACCTAGATATTTTCTTCCTTCTTCTTCACAGCTACCATATAAACTGGTTTGTTTCTTATTTATGAATCCCAGGATAACACTTGCAGGAATGGAAAAAGCAAGTTAGCAAGATAAGTTTCTGAACATATAAAGCATCCAGAAGGAGACAGAAAATCCCTTCCATCAGTCTTTTTGTCTTACAAGGGACTGTTAAGAATAACTTTTTCAGTTTCCCCTGCCATCCAGTTCTGTGTGGCTGACTCGCCCCAGTCTTTGTTCAAACTGAGTAGCTCATCAAGAGAGTTATTTCTGTTCTACTTTCCTCAATGTGCAAGAGGAAGAAGATATTCAAAATGTGACAAAATGAAAATATGCTGCGGAACATTTTGCATTCTTACATATGATTAGACTCAAATGTCTGATGGAGCTCAATGAAGACAACCACTATTTGAAGCATTTTTCTAACTTCATAGGCATTTCTTTATGCCCACTCTTTAAAAACAAGCACAGCTTACAAATGAGAGGGAAGCTGGAATACACGCTATAAGCTGGGCCCAGAGAGTTTAAGTCTTCAAATCCTGTCACCTATCGTTACATGGCCCGTGAGCAGACATGTGCAATACTACACTGCATTTACTAAGGGATCACTTCTATCTGCCCAGCCTCTACTTTGCCTTCCTGGAGTAGGTCACAAACTCTGCAGGTCTGGGCTATTAAATTTGCTGACAAGGAAGAAAACACTATGCTCTGTAAATTCTTGCTTCATATGGAATTAAAACTACCTTTACTATGAAGTACTTTAATCCACTCAGCCAAGCAACATTGCCATCTCCTCCTTTGAAAACAGATACCTTGCTTAAAAGAGCATTCAAAGCCTAGAGCTACTGACTGTCAGGAGAAATACTGCAAGTACACCAGGAGGTTTTTTCATGTAAATATAATAAAAGACTTCCTGGTGCTGTATAAAACTTCCCTAAGTCTGTTACTCTTCAACCTTCAGGGTGATTTCATATATTTTCTGCTATACAAATGGCATTACCCGCAATATGTAAAAGCTGAAAGGGATGCTTAAAAATGCTTACTTGCTCTACAGATTTCACCGTATTCAGAAATGCCTCTTCTCTCTCTAACAGGGAACTTCAGAAGTGGTAAAATCACTCAAAATTAGAAATGCATTCAAGCACAGTGACTGTTCAACTACTGCTCTACAAACATGCCTGCTTAGTGTGTCCAAAAGAGTCACAGAGGACGTAGCTACCTCTGGCATCTTCCCATGCTCCAACCCAGTCTCCCATCTTTGAAAATGCAAAAATGTTAAGCTAGAATCATTGCCACTTTCCTGTACCAGGAAACTCAGTGTCTGTTTTTTGAAAAATATATCTTCAAGGATGCTTTACATACATTTGCTCCAAAAATCTTGATGCATCTGAAGCCAAGAATGAATGTCACATAATGAGTTTCCTTAATAGAAAAAAACAAAAAGCTGAAATAATCACTATGCTTGCAAATATGCTTTAATGGTTGGACTTGATGATCTTAGAGGTCTTTTCCAATCTAAACAATTCTATGATTCTATGAAATAAGGTTCCTCACCTTTGTGTTCTAGAAGGTTGAGATATGTAATTTCCCCAGATTTCAGTTGTCAGAGGAAGCATGGGGAAACAAATGAGGAATATCGAAAAGGCAGGACTCGAGCGTCACTGTGGCATGGGTTTACCACCTTCTGTCACCCCCAAAACAGGGACCAGGAACCTGCTGGACCCACTCAGCCAATGCTGATGAAACAGCAGCATTTGCATCATTCACCAGCGTATGATTTCACCGCAGTCACTTTTTTTTCCGTTCCTGTCAGGCCCTTAGTAATTCAGAGAGTCACCGAGGCCAAGGTTTAGCTTGTAAATGCAATACGTATTTTAATCACTTAAACTACTTTTTCTGAGTTCTTATTTTTCTTCCTTTATGGAATCACTTTGAGTGCACTTATAAAGCACAATCAAGAAAGAGTATGTCATATTATGGCAGGGTTTTATTAATCAGTTTCTCATTATAATAATGCTCTTATATTATAATGTTTAGCCCTGTGAGGTACGACATATTTATGGCGGATACTCTTCAGCACACAGTCCTTTACTGGCTCAATAAAATTATCATAGCGTACTTTGTCTTCCTACATCTGAAAAGCTGACAACACATTTCCTGGAAAAGAAAATTGTGAATTATAAATTATCTTCAACCTAAGCAACAACCAACACAGTACGGCCCAGATTCCTCTTTCTCACCACTCTCAATTAATTCCTTGAAAGCTTACTCCTAAGCTTGGAATAGAAGCGTCAGGCTGCATAGGTTCACAATAAAAAAATTAAAAATGCATGAAAGAAAGCCTATTTTTCCATCATAAAAGCTAAGCTGTCAGGCAGCTGAGTTAATTTTCAGCACCCATCACTTGCTATATACTTAATTTTGTTCTTTCTTTCTATCTCCCTACCTCGACTGCCTATCTACCCAAGAACAATTTAATAGAGATGCAATGTTCATAATCAGCATTCAGCTGACATTTCAGCTGAATTCCAATCCACAGCATTGTTTTATGTTTATTCCTTAACTCATCCTCTCAGAACATTTCCCATCAAGCATGGTGTAGGTTTGGTATTACAAGCAAAGAGGCTGTCAGATAGCAAGGGTGTCTGTTGCAATGCTGATGAATTTGCTCCTATGGAATATGGAAAAAATGGAACTGCATAGACAAAAATAAAAGATAATTTAAAAATCACAAAACTTAACAATATTAAAGTATGCTGCTTCCATGGGAGGATATTTGTTAACTTATTTTCCCATTCAGTGAGTGATTTTTGTAATGCCAGAGCCTGCAGCACAGAAGAACGGGGAGATCAGACCTCCCACTATAGATGTTTAATTTGGGTGTTGAAATGCCCAAGGTTGGGTCTGGCTCCTGGGAATGCCTGGGCAATCAGCTTCCCTGTAGCTAATGGGAAGGGACAAAAGTTTCTGAAATATGGTGCATAAAGCCTGCATGAAATGCCTTCTCCAGGGACTGCAAAGGGACCCTAAAGACTTCCCCAAGCCCATTCTCAGTTTAGCTTCTCCAAACAGTAGTCTTGGGATTCAGGCTGCTCAGTTCACTTGTGAGGGGACTGGCAACCAAGGATAAAAATAGTGGCATTTTTTCTCCCCCCACAAAACCACCTCATCTTTTAAACATCATTGATAAAATGGGAGAGTTGTGGCTGAGTTCTACTAATGTCTACAGACATTAGGAAGGGCTGGAGGTTCCTATCTATGCTTTTGCAATGAACAGGCCTAAATCACAGCGAGAAACACTGCAGCTGTTAGGAAATACATTCAAAATGTAGAAATAGCAAAGGACTTCAGGTGATTTAAGGTGGATTAAGGATTCTCACTGCAGAACAAGCTAAACAACCACCTGTCAGACATACACACACAAGTACATCCTCACTACAGGGCAGAGGCTTGAACTAGACAATCCCTTCAGCCCTGTTTTTCCTACAGTGCTTTGGTTTATAGCACCAGAAAGATAATCAAGATAATAAGCTTTTCAGCTCACCATTCTGTGAAATGTGCTGTCTTTTGGTTCCACCTCTCAACGCTGATCTCATTCATGATCCCTTAATTCAAAACACTTAAGCAGGTCCTGAGAGAAGGACCTACATAACATGTCTCTGAAATTGCATCCACTCTTATCATGCTACAAAATTTTGAAGCATTCATGAGAAACTCTGCATAGGTCCCATGAGAACTCCTTAGACCAAATGTACTAAACCTAGGTGCCTCCAGAATCCAGCAGTCTCAGAAATCAGGAAATCTGAATCATATTTTTGAATCTCTGTCCTGCCGTGGTATTTTAAGGTCCATAATAACCATAAATGCAGTCTTCTGTACTTAAGAGCAGGCATACCCACCTCATACAACTCCAAAGAATCCCTTACCTTCATCTCTAGTGCAAAGCTGTGATACCTATGGGAACATTTTCCTCCTACAAATGCAAGCAATCTAATTCAGTCTCTCTTTCTAATAAACCTTTACAAAGTTATTTATTACAAAGGCAACCAAATTATTTAAACCAGCATTAAATTATTCATCCCATCTTTGTTTTTTCCATCTAGTACTATAATTTAGATTTGTTGCCACTTTTATGAACACTTTTCAGCTTGCCTTTAGAATTAGAAATACTTCTCTGAAGTTGCTGAGTCTATTGCTCAGCCTATAAAACTAACAGTAGAAAGAGAATATCATCACCTGCATTCACTACCAACAAACTGAAAAAAACATTTAAACAGTTGATCCTGACACGATAACTCTATTTCTTGCTACAGAACTAAGACATTCAAGAGCAAATACATTGTACAGAACACGTGGGCAGCTGTAGCACGGGAAGAAGTGGGTTTGCATTCATACAGAGTATTTGAATGAAAATACAATACAATCTTTTCTGTGATAAAAAAGAAATATGTTTATGACTAAGTGGATTGGTACACTAGCAAACATTATAACTGTGCATTGGGTCCTTGTACGATCATTCACGCTAGTAGAGGTATCTTGCCATGCACATGCGCGACAGGTTTTGAAAGTAGGTACCTCAAATTAGTGTGCCCTTAATGTTATCCTCAACAATGGATTAAAAAAATCATACTAGAGAAACATAGAAAGGTTCTAATGGTGTTCCTTTAGCCCACCAGAGCAGTTTGAATGGCTGCTCAGCACCCAGGGGCCTGCAGTTAATGGCTTGGATTAAAGATGGTGGAATCAAAACGTGCAAAGGCTACAGTACTATTTTAAAAGCTTTGCAACGCCAAGTTCAATTATACTTGAAATGTTCTCATGTATGAAAGACAATACTTTAAAATTAAATATCCGAGGATAATAAAAATGCCACAAGACAGAGAATACATGGGTTTCTTTTGTATTCTGAAAAAAAAACAGTGTATTGAAGAATAAGGTTCTAGAGGTATATGAGAGCATTTGAGAGATGAAACCCCACAAAGACAGCTAAAAACTTCAGTCACTGGCTTTAGATGCTGAATTTGCCTAAAGCACTTATACTTATTCCAACAATTATTCAGTTCTTTCCTTAAACAATATTTTCCCAGTGTACCAGACACGAAAACCCACCACTCTTAATTTCTTCAGTCTTGTATCTTCCCTTTCTGATGATCTAAAAATCTGTCCTGTATTTCTACATTTCCAATTTGCTTAATGATAGGTTTTATCAAAACAGCTAACTCCTTCATCAGCATGAACAGCCTGAGACTAATTTTTTGTCCGATATTGTTTGCATCCACAATTAATTTGCCACTGAAATTAAAGCAGAAATAATATTGTGCCCACCACACACAGCTATAGACCCAAGTTCACCAGTATTTACACACACTTTAATCATAAGTGCTCTGGTTTCCTGGGGTTGATTAGAGGACTAGAAACCTGAGTACCAGAAGGAAAGATAAAATTAGAGTTAATGATCCAATTCGTGCTTCTACTTACACATCTATAAATCAAGAGTAATTCCACTGACTCGAGTGGAATAACTAGGAACAAGATCTGCTAAATGCTTCTGGATTTTCTCCTGCTCAGACAGACAAAGGAATAGAGTTACTTATGACCTTCTCCAGATGAATCTCCTGATCCTAGGTATTTTACTGGATTTGTTCACACAAGTATCAATCAGCTATACCTCTTTACGTATTTGCCGAAGTTTTTAAAAGTAATAAAGAAACCCAAGCACATAAAGCTGTTCTATGTCTATTGGAAACAGGCAACCTGATAATTTAATGGATCTACTGAATTATCAGGTAAACAGTTTAAGGAATATAAAGATGTTTAAGATGCTAAACAACTTCTTTGCACACATCTCTCTGTGGAACAAGATGGACACAGTACACAAACCCCAAACTTATCAAACGTTATCTTTGAAGTAAAACAATGATACAAAAGGTGCCAGACCAGTTTGGCTACATCAGACAGAGAACTCCACAACCAGCACATTCTGCTGATAGGCAGATTTACAATGCGAAGAGAGCACATTACCTTTGCCTAAATAATCTTTCTAGACCAGATACTCAGCTTCCTCCCTTTGCTGATTTTGTCGGTCGGTCAGTTGTTCCACTGACACAAAAAGAAGCATCTCCATGTTGCCTCTGGTAAGGAAGCATTCCTGTGGTTTTGTGTTATTTAGAAAACTGGGTATACACCCTGAACGATTTCACCCTTGCTTTTAATATAGCCTAAAAAGAACAGTTTCTTGATGTCCTTTGACTACGTACGTAGAAAAAGCACTAAACAACTTCATATGGAACCTGACAACTTTGCACCTCTTTGGATTACAAAAGGAAGGGAAAACCAAAGATATTAATCTTTGCAACCAAAGATACTAAAGACTACAATATATTTCATAGTTGTCAGTCATGAATTGCAGCAGCAAAACCACCCACAACAAGACACCTCTCAATATAGTCTTTAGTTCTGCTTCCATAAACCTGTTTTTCTCATCACAATTTGGGACTTAAGCATTATTCTTTAACAAAGCAAATAACTAAACGGCTCCTACCTGGTATAGCTGGTAAGAATCCAGACTGTAATATTGCTGTTCCCTAAAGAAAACAGAAAATTTTAGAATGAAAAATCTTTACAAGACATAGAAACTTTACAAAATATAGAAAGAATGGCAGAGAAATCACTTCACCATCATAAAAGCTTAACACACGGTTTTGAAATCCAGAACAGACACAAAGGTATTCAGAACGGGCGTAAGTTGCCAAACCTTCGGGTTCCTTAGTGAAGGTGAACTTGACCTTGGGTGCTTTGCAACAACTGTAGCAGCCATGGTGAAGCTTAGCACTATTGAATCAGCCTTGAATTAAACAGCAAAAAGCAAGAAAATTTGATATTCGGAGGCAGATGAGACCAAGTTGGAGTAACATCTCTAAATTAAGTCCATGGTAGGTGCTGTGAACAGACTGAAGCTTGGTGTGCTTCTGAATCAGCTCCATAAAACCCAAAGTATTTCATCTTTGAATTCAGACTGCCTACAAATCCCTGCCGTGACATCAGAGCCTTTCTTGAAAAGCTTTGTGCCATCTCAGATGCTTCACATTGCCCATACCACATTGGTACCATGGCAGCTAGGGCACATCAATGTGGTCAGGCATAGAGTCCAGTGCAACCATTTTCAGAGTAAGCATTTTCCAAAACGTGCTTGCAGGCCAGGTTTCTCCCCAGCCATACTATCCATGTCATTCAAAGCTGATCTGGGCTACACTCTGGCACTTCCATCTCCAGGTGGTATTGAGGCTGCTCCTGCACTGCAGCACCGGGGTAGGCTGTGAAGTCAGTCTGGTCTGTGCTACTGACCACCGCTCTGCCAAAGAGATCTCTTATTTCTGTGACCTTGGCAAGGACAAGAATACATCATCATGGTCCATTCTTTTCCATAAATAAATGTGTGTTCTGGACTTCGAAGTGGAAAAACACTATCTACGTATTGGAGCTGAGCAATAACACTGCTCAATTCCACAGCAATAAAATTCCATTTTATATAACACCTGACAGTAATTTTCTTCACCTAAATACACAGACTTGTGACCTCTTATAACTCTCCGTTTCCTACGCTTTCTTATAAAGCGGTGGCTTTTCAGACACACTCAGGTCTTTACATGTACTTTACATATATCTTCCCCCTACACAGGCACTGTATTCATTTCCCAAAATTTCTCAACAGAAAACAAAATAGGTTATTTACTTATTATCCATGTAGAAGTTCAAGTCACACTAATTCCTGCACAGCATTTTCTGAAGGCAAGGATATTAAGACATAAAGCTCATTACATGTGACCATCACAAAAACCTGTCAGAGCTATCAACTGGATCCAACTTCAGTTAAAGTAGGTGGAAAGGCTTTTTTTGGTTTTGATGGACATTGCAATAAACCAGAAGATTAGAAAAGATTACACCAATTCTGCTTCAGCCAGTAAAATATACATTAAAAGAGCTTAATTGGAACAATTGGGGTACAGGGGTGGTGCAAGATTTTTTTAAACACAGTTTTGAAATCTGCAACACAGAATGACTTTCAACAGTGGAATAACACACGACATACAGGCTGTTCTGCCTGGTCCTGTTGCAAGCGTGCAATCTACTGCTTCAGTATTTGCTTGAGCTTTTATGCTAGCTGAATATTTTAATATATGAGACACTGAATTTGAGCAACTGTTTAGATTAGAAGTAGAAGGGAGGGGGAGGAAATCAGAAACCTGGCCAAGATTTCATTTCTGAAACGGAAGAAACATTCCCCAGCATTTCAGAAAAAAAGTATTTTATTAATTTAAACATGGTGGATGTTATTTGTTTCTATAGTTACTGTGTGCCACCACAGAAGTTGCTGCTTTCATTTAGGGAATATGCATAAGTATCTGCACAGATAAAAGACAGAGGACTTTAGAGTCCATTATGAGCAACTCTCTGTATATTTAGGTAATAATATTTTTCCATATGTCTATGAATTTTTTGTCACTCTTATTTACAGCAGACTTAAAAAAAATGTTTTTTTCCTGCCCCCAGTAACTTATTAGGGGGTTACTAAAACAGAACATCAAAAAATAATTTCCCTGACTGGTTATGTCTGTGGATGTAAAGCAGATTATGCTGCCTCTGAAGGAAGCATCTGCTTGCGTACTTAATGGAATAGAAGGTGGCAGGCTGCAGTGCTGAAATGCATAAAAATCAAATATTGCTAATGAGAAAGGATCACACAACTTTCGGCAACTTTTTTGCTTTTAAAAACAGCAAATTAGATTAGATGACACTTGACAAAGAAAGATGCAAAAAGGCAAAGAGAAGCTAGATGTGTGAAATTACATTAGATGCAGGACATCAATAAAAATTGAAATTACAGTGAATAGATGAAAGATGACAAATAACTAGAAGAATCAGATGTGATTAGATAAAAAAATTGAGTCTGAGATAATAAAAAAAAATAAAGCCAGTTTCTTGTTATCACATGATTTTTCCAGACTATAAGGTTGTAGTCTTCATTTCCATTTCAATATATCATATTCTATTATTTCTGCCACCCTGAGGCCTCCTGATGCAACCCCTTGTAAGAGAGAGACTTCACTAACTTACAGCGGCTACCGCTAAGGCAACTCAGTAGAAAGAACAGTATCAGAGACTTAAAAGCTGTATTTTTTGATTCTACAAAACTCAGGCAAAACATGCTTTTGTCTGTAGAAGAAACGTTTTCAATTATTATGGCATAATGTACAAATGCAAATGCATGGTTTTCAACTGCAAACTATAATACATACCTCAACCTACCATACGATTACACCAAAGGAGAGAAGGGGTATGTAACCTCACTCAAATAATATGCTTTTGTTATGCCTGCTGTAATAGTCAGACAACAGCTAATAAAGCGAGTATCTAAATCCCACATATCTCATAATATTGCTCATAAACATAAGTCAAATATCTTTCTAATGGAGATTCTTTCATCCGTGACGCAAGAGCTGAGTGCTGAAGTATGTGATGCATGGCTGTTAGTTCAAACACCCTCACCACTACAACACCCACAGTAAATGGATATGTACCACTTGTATATCACACATCATGAACTACATGTCTGGGGCTATTTTAACTCTGGTAGTGATCTGGCTGCTGTCAGATGACTTTCATTTTTGATGTTCTGCTTCCAAATATCTTGGGTAGGGCTCAATGATAGGTGTTAGGAGAACCCCCTAGTTTGATATGCTGGATTATTATTCATAGGTTAGCTCTGTCGCCCTAAACAGCTAAACAGAACCTAAGCCTTGGCATTTATTTCTGTGTGTGCAAATAATCATCATAGTACATAATCCTTTTTACAATCAAAATGGGATTATTTCCCCCTCCCCCATGTATATTTGGTATATCTTTGTCCTTCTATCTCCCCCTTTTTTTTTTCCTTTTAAAGTTTCATTTGATTTCATTGAAAATGTCATTCACTTTAAATTTCACAAAATATATGATTTACCAGATCAATCTCATTTTTAAAAAATTACCAGACACAAATACTGTCCCATTTAAAGAGCAGTATGCCTACCTTTCTCTGTATACTCAATTCACATACCCAGTTCTGCTCTGCTGCTGCTAACAGGAGTTTTAGTCTTTGGACATGAGATCAGCCCCAAAGTCCAGATCTTCCAGTGTAAGTTCCAAAGCAAGTAGCAAGGACAACTGCACTGTGCAATTTCCTATTGTTGGAAGGAGTTTGCCAGATTCATAGTGACAAGAGGCACCACAACTTCTTTGTAAGCTCATCTCTGTGGTGTAAAAAAGGAGCCAGGATCTTACAAGTCAGGTGGACAGGAAAAAATTAAGGAAAATACTGTCTTAGGACTAATCCCTCCCATTACTTGCTCTGAGGGTAGGAACTGAGAGATAGCTGCTCCATATAAATTATGTCTTTTCAAAGAACCAAAACATTTTTTTTGTATTTTTCCTCCTAAAAAGGAGGAAACCACACTTCCAAGAAAAAGTAGATCAGCTTCTGTAGATTATAATGCTGAGCTGGGCTCCATCATTGGCAAGAGGAATGAAATGCCAGTTGCCTGATAACTGTCAACATTTCAGACACACCTCATCAGTCACAGCTTATGTCATTCCCTTTGTGTATCTTTAGAAATAAAGCTTTTATTTCAGCTCATCAAAGTTTGGCAGCTTTTTATAGCATCATTATTCTCAACCTAGTAAGAGTTAGAGTTCTCAGTACAGGAAAGACATTGACCTGTTGGAGCCACAAAAATTATCTGAGGGCTGGAGCACCTCTCCCATGAGGACAGGCTGAGAGAGTTGGGCTGTTCAGCCTGGAGAAGAGGAGGCTCCAAGGAGACCTTATTGTGGCATTTCAGTACTCAAAGGGGGCTTATAAGAAAGATGAGGACAGGCTTTTTAGTAGAGCCTGTTGCAATAGGACAAGGGGTAATGGTTTTAAACTAAAAGAGGGGAGATTTAGACTAGACTTAAGACATTTTAACTGGAACAGGTTGCTCAGAGAGGTGGTAGATGCCCCATCCCTGGGAACATTCAAGGTCAGGTTGGACAGGGCTCTGAGCAACCTGATCTGGTTGAAGATGCCCCTGCAGCGGGGTTGGACTAGATGACCTTTAAAGGTCCCTTCCAACCCAAACTATTCTATGATTCTACAATTTTTAGGCGTCATTTGTTTTATTCTAAGGACATGTATGAAATTTTGCCCCAGTCTGCGTCCTCAGACTGGAAGAAGAAAGGCTCAATATAAATGAGAGGCTCCCAGATTCTTCTTGTTATGAAAGAGGAGTTCTTACTCAACAGTAATAGAAGGAACTATTTGCACTGGGAGATTTTATTCAGCACACACCAAACATGCACTCATAAACAGAGAGGATGGATTGCAACATTGGTCAGCTGCTTAATTTTCACAGAGAATATGATTTAGATTTTTTTCTCCTCTCCGTTCCTTTATTTTAAAACTATTGTGCAATATCAAGACCACGCAAAACATCCAGTTTTTCATGAGGAAACCATAAAAATCATGACTCAACCTCCAGAGGATGGTCCCCAAAAAGCAGAAACCGTGAAGCAGGTTTCTCTAAGAAAGATCAAACACTCTCATGCCTGCGGTATGTAGCTGGTGGCCCTTCATCACATCCCCTCTGCCTGCTTCATGCAGTTTGCATGTAGAAGGAGGCAGCAGATTACAGTTACATTACATAGTTAATGACAACGGTATCTTGAACTGTCAGCAACTTTGCAAAGGAGCAAAGGCCACAAGGAGAAATTCTGAATGAAAATTTTGAAATTATCATCACAAAAATAGAAATGCGTCAAATGCTTTTAGAAAATGGAAAAGCAAAAGTCTTGAACATGTCCAAAGTTCTGCAAAGCTTGGCTATTTCAGCAAAAAGAAACAAATCTTTAATGAGGATTAAAAGACTATGACCTATTCTTGGAGCAAATCACCAGAAAACTTTAAAGCTGGAATGCCTAGGCTGCTGCAAGAAAAGAAAACGTTCCCAGGAAAGGTCAATAAGTACAGATACATGGAGCAACCTTCAAAGGTCATCTGCTTTGATGGGCTGTTTCACAATGCCCAGCTGTTGATCAGGTTCTGAACCAAAGATACAAAATTATTGAACTCTATGATCCTTCGTAACAACTCCAAATGAAACAGAAACTCCTGTCCATGGCATGCTTCAGGTGCAGGGCTCCAATTTCAGCCACAAACTTCTGATTACTCAGCTTCATCTGTCGCAAGCCAACTGTCGGCTCACAGAAAGATTGCTGAAGTCAGTTCAGAAGCATCTCTGTTCACTCAGCCAAGCCCAAACATCAGCTATTTTCTGGAGAAGCTGGCAATTTCAGTGGCACCGGCAAGGCATGTTCTGTGTCACATTAAAATATGCCTTCTAAAACCTGTGGGATAATCACAGCCTAACTCATTGACAAGTTACAGGTGTTGTTTAAACAACAAGAGAAAAGCAAGAATGAAAAGTATTGGTTTGTTCTAGTCCAGGTTTGTGCACCCATCTGCTCTCTCTCATGTTTTTACAGAGGAACCCTTCAGCTGTGATTTTTATAAGCTTCTGTTGAGAGGGGCCTTCTGCTTCATGCTGTGGGCTTCCCAGCCGCCCGCAGCCACGAGCCGTGTGTCACCCGATCCAGAGCACGACTGTTGGCATCAGAATATGACCATTGGCTCCAAAAATGACAGGCCTTCCCTTTTAGCACACTCTGAAACTGCCCACTCAAGGGAGAGAAAGAAAAGCTGGGCTGAGTCCTCTGCCACGGCTCCCACAGAAGCCAGTACCTGGATCCAGCTGCCCAGCCTCCACCCGGAGATCAAAGCCATCTCCAGCTGCCGCTTTGCTGCAACGGCCCTGAACTTCAGATGGTAGGAGTCTCAGCTGCAATGCTGAACGGTCAAATTTCAGGCTCTGCTACTGATAATATATGGGCATGGGGAAGCTGACACAGAAACAAGGAACACGATTTGCTCTTGTCTTTTGCTTTTCAAAAACAGGCCTGGAATTTCTACATACCAAAAAGTCACACTAGGAGTGTGCTGAACAACTGGACTGTAATGCAATTACATGGTCACATATAATTTTTTCCATGGGACATCTGCCTCGTTCACTGCATGAGGGGGACTCACATGTGGGTAAAATGAAGATGGCACGAGCAACTGTAAATCTGTCAATTCCTGAACAGTGAGGTGCTTAACTTTTCAACCTAAATAACATCCTTTTAACACCACACACATATCTCATCATGTACAAAAATATTCAGATAGAATTCTAGAGGAAACAGCTATGCAATTCCATCCAATACGTAGAAAATAGCTGGTGTAAACACATCAGTGTTGCCAGGCACTACTACAAGTCAACCTTGCATACTTCTAGGCTAGACAAAAAACAAGGTCAAGAGCACATACAGCTGCCCCAAAGCTCTCCCCAAGTACACCCACCCCAAGTACAAAGCAAAGCCGGAAGGCAAACAACACCAAACCATCATAAACTGTCCTAACACCAATATCAGCTGATGGTTACAGAGAAATGCCCAAACCCACAACTTAAGAAACATAAATAAAATAAAGACACTTTGCCACCTCGCTCAAATACAAAAAAATAATTGGTATGATGGTTCCAGATCAAACAAAATTACTAAATAGTTTTGTGAATTTGACAGTCTGTCCTCACAGGTAGAAGCACTTGGTTATTTCATGGAGGCTTGTAAGGACAGATACAGTGACAAGCTGCAGAGAGAGCTCCTGCAGTAGCAAACCCTCCAGGTACATCAATATAAGCAACTCAAATGAAAAAGTGGACACTGATTATGAATATTACTGACCAGATGAACTCACCTAAGCTTCCTGACAGACCTCACAGCACAAAGACGTTGGAGTATGATCAGAACGTTTTTCACTCCCAGTTCATGATACAGGAAAACTTTCACAGCAGGAGCCATGACTGGGCTGAAGAATTCAGCCAGACAGAAGAAATAGCTAAGCCAGACATAGGAAATTGCCTCTGAGACCAATTTTAATTCAATGTATTTGATAAACATGTCCAGAATTTGTGCAGAAATTAGAAGGCAGGAACTAAAAACAATTCTTCACGAAAAATAAAAACACGATATGCAAATGTCATAGGGTGTAGTCATCAAAGATGACAACTGGGGCATAGCATCTCCCAATTTCAGAGCACAGAACCCTGAACAAATACAACTGTGAATTGATGCTAGATACATAATAAAATGTATTAACATCAGCCTTCGCTGCCTATTTTTCACTAGATGTATCTCAACAATCATTCTGCTGTTGGAAGACATGAAACACTCCTTACACAATTGCCATTAAAACAACCCATCAAATATACTCAGCTCAGAAATGATAACTTCTCTTTCTCCAGCTGTGCGATTCCTCTTCAGAAATATTCAGGTCTAAAATCTAAGGAAGATATAATCTGAAGTTCAGCCTATCCTATATTCTTAAGGCCAAAATAGAGATGCCAGTTCGCCCAGGGAATAAGAATCAGCTACCTTGCTCCCCCCCAACTCCTCAGTTGAGCTGTCATGATTTACAGTAGCAGAAGATCTGTTCTGGAATTTTATGAGAAGGAACAATTTTTAATTTAAGCGTAAGACACCCAGCAGATTTTCTAATTCAAGATAGTGTTGTCAACTTTCTAGAGATGTTTTCATAGCAATATTATATTCCCTTTCCAGAGCCTTGTTCAGCTAGGCTCCTGCTAGTTAAACTACCTCTCCTAAGGTACATAAACTCCAGCTGCAATGCTTGAGCAAAAGAGTTCAAACACAAATTTGTCCTGATTCTTGAAGGTTCAGCAGTGCACCCCCAGCACTGCTTTGACCATTCACATTTTCCAAGGTGAACACGAGTGCTGTGACTCAGCATGCAGCTGAATAGAGTAGGTTTAGCCATGCAAAAAGAGAGGACGTGTTTCTCTTTTGGAAGTGGTAAGGCCTTTATGAATAGATAGAAGTTGATGAACAAAAAAAAAATCAACATTAACTGTAATAGGTTATATACTTGTATTCTTACAGAAAGACAGTGAAATTGCAGGCATCTGTGCCCACAGCTGTATTTGAACATGAAAAGAAGACTATTTTAAACTGAATTCAGTTCTGGTAACTGGGGGGAAGAAATATCTTTCCTATTTACACCAAAAAAACTTTTTGTCTTTTTTTTTTTTTTTTAAATAGAGACTGACGCTTATGAAATGCAATGGAAACAAAGTAATGTAAACAAAGTCAAAGAGGTTTCAATTCCATGTATTCTGGTTTATATTCCGTATATTCCAACTTCCAACAGGGGGTAGCATTACACTACTACAAGAACATTTGATATTTAAAATACACTCAGTTTCCCCACATTTGCTAGTCCGAGCTTCCTCGTACAACAGACCTGTTAATTTCCACTCATTCTGCACCAGGTGAAAACCACTCAAGGCAGAGACTCCAGCAAAACTACCGTACCCCTGAAAATAAGGCTCAGATGGGGCCCAAGCAGGCATGAATAGCAGCAGACTTGACTCCGCCGTGCAGGTAATAAGCAGCGTGGTGTTCTCACCTCATTCTCCTTGCTCAGCACACACACGGGACAGGAGAGGCAAGGTGCACATAGACTGGATGCAACCCCTCACGTGATCCATTTCTTTCATATTTTAAAGTCCACAAGACTAACTGTGCCACCACTGAGCATCTCAGTACCGCAGAAATACCTGGGAAATTAGGAGGGCTTGACAAATGGGAAGTGCTGTTCTACGTTTTCTTAGAATAGCACATACCAGTAGAAACGACAGAGCTCTGCTGCAGTAGGAGCATTAGCCCATTTCAAGGTTTTAAAAGTCAGTACCAAAGTGCTATTTAGCAGGAAGCTTGGAGAGACCAAAAAGAAATGAAAAGGACAATCATTAACATATACAGGTAGGCACACATCCCCTCACAAAGGGATATCCTTGCTCTCTTGATTAGCAAAGGAGTGATTTATGGCACATTTACACCAGAAGAGACATGCAAGACAAAAGGTCCAATAACCCATTCATTTCTTGACACTGAGACATTCCTTCTCTGGTGAGGAAAGGGGATGAGCTTCAACCAACACGTGTAAGAGATATTATACACCTTTCAATGAAAAATAGCTCTTATGCCACTGTACTGAGAAGTATCCTAACTTATCACAACTATTGTCAAAAAGTTTCTGATAAACAGAAAATTAATTCCAAAACCAAAAATAACATAACACAACATTTAAAAAACCTTAAAGAGAAGGGCTGAAATATAAAAATATTTCAAAAGCTGGCAAAGTGAAATCTCAGATGTTAGAGAAAAATTAAACCTACCTCTACCAATTCTTAGAGATGGAGAATGTTTATGTTAAGCTGTAATTACCACTTTGAAAGCTTCACCTAGGGACTGCCCTAAGAAAAGTCTATTCCTTCTTCTACCTTCCCCAAAGAGTGTTGTTCCACAGTGAGAGCTTAGCTTGTGCTTGCACTAAAAATACACTTGGGCCTGTTTTGTAGCCGATGGAGCTATGCCAATTTACATTAGACAAGTTATTTGATTCCTTCCTTCCAGCCCATTCCACATAAAGACATGAAGAAAAGAATCCTTGTTATAACCTGTGCATCCTGCTCCACACAAAGGGAGAAGTAGAGTGGCCTTAATTATGAGCTGATGAAGAATAAAAATGAAAGCCTTGCAATATCATCTTTGCATTCATTTTCCTTCTTTTTCAACCTCACATTTACAGCTAAAGTTAGTCAACTTCTCCCAGAAAAAAAAATATTAACAAGATAATCAATGATCATCATTAGAAAGAAATGGATGGAACTAGAGGGACAAAATAAGGGAGAGAAAGCTCAAAATAGTAAGATTAAGACAAGTGTTTTCCTTTATCTCCAACCCATCACTGAAATTATGGTTTGTCAAAGGTAATGAAACTGTAATTAAGCTGCACAGCTTCGAAGGATACAGATACTTAACTATGCATGGGGACTGCTCACAGGCTTCTCCTATACTGGAGAACGCTGCTATAAATTATTAGGTATAATTATTTCTGCAGTTTTCCAAAGCTTTCTATAGCAGTTATCTCCATAGCGCGTGTGTTCTGCTTGACTTTGTGTCTCAAGAAATGAGATGAATTGGCAAACTTCATCTGGAAATGTTTTCCTAGTGCTACAGAGGATTCAAGTATACAGTTACTAGCCCTGATATAGCCCACTTAACACTTCTCTGTCCTTGTAATAAACCAGATCTGGAAAAGGTTTATATTTCCTTAATATTTTCCGGGCTCAAATTTCTTGTACATTCAAAATTGCTTCCAATCAGCATTGAATTAGCAGAGGATTCCACAGAATCCAGACTACTGCAGAGGATGTGGCTAGGGGAGAGGGAATATACAGCCAGAGCTCATGTCCCACTGATTCCCAGCTGCTGAAACAGTCATTTCAGCTGACTGACAGCTGGCTGCTGCAGTTTGTACTGCCAATAGCCCAATATCCTCATGTGACGAGACTTAGGAGCACAAAGTCAACCTTAAAGCCCCTTTTCCATCTAGTCTTTGGACTTGTGTGGGATTCAACTGCTTCAGAGAAAGCCTCGAGGACTGCATTCTTTCAGCTACCCTGCTTTAGGAAAGGCAACATGGAAATACCTAAAAGATAATGCCAAGGAACACATGCACGCAGAGCTTCTATGTAGTAAAGGCACTTCACTGCAGCCTAAAATCTGTATGTAAGACTCTGGTATTCACTCACCGCATCCTGGCTGTCATTTATCACATGGATCACATTAACAGCCACTTGTTTTGATCTTAACATCCCCATCCCACCCAAGGAAGCTCCGTCTAACTTTTACACACACACAAAAATTACATGTTGTTACAGACATATTGAAACGTCCAACTCCACTGGAGCTGAAGCAGAGGGGATGGAAAAGCAACAGTAGCTCCACATAACATTTTTCCTCACACATCTGTCCTACTCCCGTGGGTTGAATTACTCCCTGAAGCAAATTAGAGTTTTTCAAGGGACCCTTCATCAGTCAATGTGTTACTACACTAGCAAGGGTGGCCAGAACGCAGGGAGGTCCTTCCCTCCACAGTTTAGGAATGGAACAGAAAAGCCTGGATGCAACTAGTAAAAAGTGGGGTAAAGAGTGTTTTTTTACACCATCAAAAAAGATTTGCTCAGCTGCTCAGGCACAGTAACTTTAAGGTTTCATTGTGATACTGCAGTTCTGACCCAGCGTTCCTACACCTCGAGCTGAGTTTAGCCAGCACCAAAGAAACTCAACAGTAATTATCTACTTACTTACGATGGGACAACTGACTAGCTGAAATACTTAACTGCAGCTCCTCAGACATCCTGAAGTGTTCCAGAAGTTCCCTGCAGTCATCTGCTCCCACACCTCTTACTGAGGAAGGGCTCAGAGTTTTACCTAATGCCTATTCAGGGAAAACGGCTTTTGACCTCAAAAGAAAAAAAAAAAAAAAGAAAGAAAAAAATCGTTCATCAAAAAGTGTTGCAAAATTCGATTTGACAAAATATGCCTCCCCATAAGAATTTAACAAAAGAATACATGAAAAAAAAAACATAACACAATTATGCTTGTCTTTTCTTCCTCTGTTGTTACAACTTGGCTTGAATTCTGGTCATATCCTAAAGCATGTTCTTGATATCTTGGTCCTTTTAAAATGCTAAAAAATTGCTCAACTCTCCAGCTAATCCCATGCTTAGAAAGACCTGATTTTCAACTGCCATGTCCTCAGTTGTAGACTTTCTGAATTCACTGAGTATAAAGGTTCCTGCACTAATAACTTCTTCCCAGTAACTCTGCAGTTCTTGAAAAGACACCATTCTTCAAGCTCAATTTCACACACACACACACAAATCTGCTGAAATAATGCACTCAGTGCCACCGTTCTGTGATCTTTCATTAAATACAAAATGACTTTGAACTGTTTGTTGAAGTTATAAAAATTAGTGATAGACTGCCCAGCATTAAAAAAAAAAAAAAAAATAATCATAGAGCAGCTGCTCCATCCTGGCAGGTTGATTTTCTTCTTACTAGCGAGTTCCTTTTCTCTCCACAGTTCACTTGAAAGGCAAACAACTTTCTGTCTCTCTTGCTGCAGCCTGGAAGACATCACCTTTCATATAATCTTTAGCACTTGGATAGAAATGTCCATACCCAGAGTACTGTAGAAACACCATCCCATCAATCCTTACAAGACCCCTGGGAAGTAAACGTTATCCAGATACAGATACTCTACAACTAGGCAGACTGAGGTAAGCTGGTCAGAGCCACAGCAATAAAACCGCAACACAAAATTCCTAGGTCAGTCCAAATCTCAAGCTTCTTGCCACTCTTGCACACCCTGAGATTCCCCTCTGATTTAAAGTGAGACATCGTCCAAAATGCCATCATCTGCACTTTGCCATCACAAATTCTTGCCAGGAGTCTGCATTAGACCACGAGCTTTATAGCACAGCATGCAGGTTTGTAAAACGTATCCAACGCTAAATCAGGCAGGGCAAGAACACCAAAGTTTAGTACGGATTTCTTCCGCATTTCCTGAGGTCCAGAGCAATCAACCCCACTCTTCCAGTCTCTGCTACGTGGACTTTTGCAGAATTGCCTTTTTCTTCTCTAGACATGTTCCCTAGCATTGCAGCAGCATTCATCACTATGCATAACAAAGCGATACATAAAATCACAAGGCAACTTTAAAACAGTCCATCCTGAAAACTGTTTGTCAGGCTTTTCTATACCAGACTGGCTTACCCACATTTTCTAATCCTCATGCCTATGGGAAGTATTCATTCTGTTCTGAACATGTAAATATTCTTCAGTGATTCATTCCTCAGATTGATTTCAGGGTATTTCTTTGTGGAGCAGGTAATAAACAATTTTCTCTTCAGAGGATTTGTCACCACACCTGCCATTTTCTTGCTAACGAACGCCAAAACCCCGTTACCCGTATGAAGATGTAGTTACCGTATCATTAAACTTTACGAAGCCAATATTAGAAAACCTCATTTGCTCTTTATGAACCAAGTAATACAACTTGGTATAGGGCTGTGCAGTTATATTAGAAACAGTAAGAATTTGCCTATGCCACAACCTCTATATGACTGACGTTTGACGGATCTAATCTGATTGCAAGTCCATAGGGGATATTACCAGCCAGACTGACAGTACCTCCATAGATATCTTGAAGTAATAAGCATATCAGGAATCTCAAATTACCAAAACTAATTCCATTTGTGTATCTTTTCATGGGTTGTGGTCAAATTTAAGCACAGTTTGTGTAATTTTGTTGGAACACATTTCATCCTCCTAATTTGCATACTTCCAGTTTTAAGTGGCTCTGTCAAAAAGGGTTGGTAGGAAAGGTTGCACCCCTGCCGAGCATCTATTTTCAATCCTCTCATCTACTCACAGTGAGCTGCTGTCAACCCTCCAGCCACCTCATCCAAATGATTGCTATCCTACTGACACTCGCCAGTTCCTCCTGAGCCACGCAATTACTTTGATACCAGTGACTGTTAATGAAAACAGAATATTTCCTGCATAGCCTTCTTTAATCCATGATCTTAAAAATATGATGTAGGTAGATATTACAAACATTTTGCAGAAATGCAAGTCAAGGAATTGAAGGGGTTTTTTTAAAGTAATTTTGTTTATGATATTGCAGAAGGAGAGGAACCACATGGGAATCAAATCTAGGAATCCTAATCCAGGGCTGCCACTGGAGTTACTCGTTTCCCTCTGAGTTCAGCTCAATGTAATCCATGTTTTCCTAATCTCTTTTTGTAGTTTCTTCCTCTGCAGGTGAATTCTGCTTTCTCCCTTTTAGAAAATGAAGGTAGAAACTGTCTGCTAACACCTTCTAGGATTCTGTAGAATTTTTCCATAAAGAAGTGGATTTCTATTTACAAATAAAAAAAAAGAAGAAAGACACAGAGAAAAAAACCCTTCCATTTTCCATTGGGCACATTCCAAGTGATCTGAGTCTCTTTACAACTGGATCAAAACCAAAACCACCACAAACCCTACATTCCAAAGGGAGTAATTTTTTTTCCAGCTTTCGTTGTCAGACTCCTCTTCTTTCAAAATACTTCTTTCTCTCTCCAGAAAAGCTATTGCTCCCAAGAGAGGAAGAAGTAGCCATCAGTTGTAGTAATAATAAAAGCTGTTATCCAGCCTGATTGTATTTAGGGGAGGAAGTAGTTTTTCCCTTTTGTTCATTCAGATGGGTATAAACAGTCCATACCCTGGTTTATCAATATCTTCACTGGCGCTCTGACAGAAAAGCAATCCAGCAACGTTTCTATTTAGCACAGAAGAAAGAATTCCACTGAGCTGCACTGGCTACGTTCCCTCATGTAGGAAAGTGCTCTCTTCTCTTGACATTATTAATATCATTTCACTCACCAGTGCTCCTATGGCAGGCACTTCTTTTCCCATTACAGACCATAGGCTATCTGTTCTACTTAGCGTCTGATCCCAAGAAGTGCTGTGAGCTTAATTCTTACAATTCTGAATTCAGATTAGAACCTTTAGTGTCAGCGCAAACACTGTGAGGATTCTTTCATGACAGATGGAGAGTACCTTCAGTATCATTTTTTAGATAAGAGGTAAGGCAGCCTCCTAGAGTGCTGAAAGAAAGTCAGATCTGCACAGTCCTGGTGGGGATGGCATGTCTTGTATTTTACTAGGATGTCTCAAATCCAAAGTCACACCCATTAAGTGGCCTCCTCCAAGCAAAGCTTTGGAAGAGCCAGATCACTTATGAGAGCCATTACCAGCAACAGCAAAGTAAAAGGAAGCTGGGTCTCTTCTTGATTATTTGGGAGTGAAGCCTATTTCCAAGAAGCCTTATTATATTATACAAAATAACAGCGGTAAACTGAGAAGAAGAAGAAAAAAATCTCATCACAGTGCATAAGCAGATCCTAGACCGTCTTAGTAAGAGGATGGGAGTTAACACTGAGATAGGCTTGGGGTCCTGGCCAAAACTACAAAAAGGAAAACAAATCACATCAAGCTCTAAACCTGACACTACACCCACCTCTTTTCTGCCCCTTTCCTCTGCCAGTTTCAACTGGAAACCATCCTTGTGCTCCAATCTTTGATTTGCACAGTGCTGTGTGCTTTTGCCAGCACAACCAGCTCCAGAAACGACTGCATTTCATTGTCAAGGACAGCAATGATCATGGTTTTCTTCTATTTCAGAAAGATGTTGTGGGGAAATCAGTGTTTTTAAAGATGCCTTTGAATCTTAGAAAAGCAAAAAAACTAACGCTACTTCATTGTAAAAATTTCAGGGCCTTTTACAATAACTGTAAGGTAAGTAAAATGCCAGATTGCCAAATCATCCAGTACAGTCACCTCATTTAGTGGTGATACATGTTATGAAAGATGCACTTCACTACAGATTAATGTATCACAGTCAGGACAAAGAGAAATAATTGGAATTAAATCTTAAAAGCAGAGAGTACAAATGCAAATTTTCTAATTCATGCCAAAAGCCAATAATACCCAGAACCAAGGGTTATCAAAGCATCCAAGAGCCCCACAAACACAGTTGCTCAGGTCGATAATACTGACAACTGACTTCCAGATTCCTCTGAGGTGCAAACTGCTCCCGTTATAGTTTTGACAGTGCCCAGAGCTCTGAGATTAGAGCAGAAATACAAGTAGAAACAATTCCGTAGAAGATGACAAATGCATCCTTCTCAACTGAGAATTTAGATAGCCTGTAGCTTTTTTGAAGGTGGGAGGAAGCAAAAAATGTTACAGCATCACACATCAATAATGTAAAAAAAAAAAAAAAAATCTTTGAAAAGAGATGGAAAAGGTGTGTAATTATGAATAATTGTGTTCCTGTACTTTCTGAGAAAGCAGGGAAATAAACACGCTATAAGGTAAACACATAAGGTGTTCAGTCTCATGGGGAAAGAGGTAATGACTCCAACAGAGGAAAAAATAGCCACATTAAAGCTATATGTAACTATATATTGTTATTTCTTTAGTATCATTTTTAATACTACATTAGAAAAGTACCTGATTAAAAGACAAAAAAAAAAGAAAACATTCTCAGTTACATGGCCGTGGCAATGTAGTCCACAGCCGCTGTTTCTCGAGTGTCACTACACAAGCTTAACCCGTACAGGCCTTCTCTTTTACCACTTTCAAAAGCAGCATCTACAATGAAAGGAGACACACCAGCTAAATCCACAGTTGAGGGGTTTGCACAGGATTTGGAAGACCAAGCCTGTATTCCCAACCCAGTTACAGGCTCTTCATGACCTTGGCTAAATCAGTCCAGGCAAGACCACAAAGCAGACCTCAGTGCAAGATGTTCTTTAGAGTTTAAGCCCCTCCTCTGCCTGAGGACGCATCAGCTTTGCTTCTCTCCCACGTCTACAATGCACAAAGGAAGCACAGATATCCACAGTAGCTCTAGATCTACACAGAGACTCTGCACTCGCCAAAGGCTGCGTGTGATGAACAAGCCCTGCAGGGGCACGGTGCTGCATGATTAACCGTACTGAGGAAGGCTCAAGGATCACAGCACAGACATGCACCTGCCTTCCCTTAGAGCTGTAATGCAAAATAAAGCAGTTTCTACAGAACACACTAAAAGAGGTAAATTTCCTATCAACTAATCAAAGGAACTCCCCACTTAAACAGATCTGCATCCCCCCAAGACAGGTACCAGACCTCCCTGTTTTGTGTAGGGAAGGGTTTTTAGCCACTCAGTGCTGTGGATCCTGCGACCCAAAAAACCCCTAAACTCTTCTGTGCACCATGACCACAGCATACCCAGTTTCCACTTACTACAGATATGCTGGGAGATTCAAAGTTTGAGGCACACAGTTACTGTGGTAGCAGGAACTATACAAACACCTCGCAGAGGATTTGGGTAGACCCGCTGCTAATCTGGGAGTGTTGTCTCCAAGGAGGCTTTCGTATTTTTAAATGATCAATTGAAGTAGGTGGCTGAATACCAACACAGGATTGATGATAACAGCCACACACAAACCGATACTTTCTTTTCTATCATGGCAAATTAACTACCAAAGCAGTAATCAAGCCTATATTTCTACATACATAAGAACTCCCACTGACATAAATATGAGTTTAGGGGGAGCCAGACATACATAAAAGTCATTCCTACTAATAGGCACATTTTGAGCTGTCAACAGTGATTTGAGTATAACACTAAGTAGCGTGATGAGACAGCCATAATCATTCCATATTAATTCAGCTTGCAAGAAGATAAAGGTCAGGGGACAAAAAGCAAAGCGAAACTAAACCCAGTACTTTTCAGATGCAAAAGGACAAAACCAGTTGGAAAATAATTTTATTTTTCAGACTTCTAAGAAAATTTACAAACAATAGTGGTGTAAAAAAAAAAAAAAAAGACACCCTATAAAAAAGGTTGACATTTCTCAAACTATAGCATCAAATGAAGTTACAGAGCAACAAGTGTACAGTGAAATTCTATTCATCGTATTAGTATTAGCTAAGTAGTTGAAAATGTAATAAGTAAAGTCTAATAATAGATCTCTACAGCTTACTCAGAAATCTCATAACAATCCAACATTCTGAGCTTGGAATATACTTACAATACACAAAGAATTCATCTCTGCAATAATCTATAGCACCGAAATCGCCTAGGCAAAAATTACATAGCAAAGGCACACCTTGTGAAGTTTGTCAAGAAAGACATCTTGAGCATACCACAATATCATACAACAGAAAGCAAATCACCCTGCATGCTTGCTTATTAATCCCCAATGTCTAATATGAAATACAATATAGAAATAATAGAAGCAATATTTAGTGACTTTCTTCATGCTGGTTCTATTCTTCATCCAGAGTGAAACAGAAAGGCTTCCTTGCCCTATTTACTGTTTGAACCTTGGCACTTTCCCCGGGTATGTTCTCCCTATGTTCATCATCATCATCCTTGTCATTAGTGGAGCAGGTGGTTCTTAACCAAGTCAAGCCCAATCATGACCACCACCATGCCTTCCACATACGCACGTCTTCATCCTGCACCCTGTCTCCGACTCTTCACGTGCTGAACTCCAACACACACAGACAACATGCCCAAATCTAACCTCGATTTGCCAAAGTTTACATACAGGGCAGAAAACAAACCAATGCGTACATCCTTTATTACTGCTGTTGACTTTCCTCTACTCAGGTCACTCACTCACTTTAAATAGTAGGCATTTAAAAATCATCAACACAATTTAATTAACAGCTTAACTTGAAATCGCAGAGGAACTCCAAACCCTGGCACACTAAAGGATTTTGAACATGAATTTGAGTGTGAAAACCTGGTGGCTTCATTAATCTATCAATCAGCTCCTCCTGGCCCTAACTGCATCTTAAACATATTCTGTTCAGAGCACAAGGAATAAGAATTATTTTTTAGTTACAGCGTATGGATTTGTGCTTTCACTGTATTCATCATGAGAAAAGCCAAAGACTGCGTCCATTAATAACTGAAATAACTCATCTTGACAGTTCAGGACAATGTATCAAAAGGTTATTTTTTCATTCAGAAGTAAAAACAAACCCATGAATCATTTCATTTAATGAGACGTCTTTCCTGAATGCTTACAAATGGGTAGGAAAAAAAGATAAGAAGCAGATGTGCATATCTCATGCTAAAACAGGAGTTAGTAAGTGTTGCATCAGCGTTTCTCTCACTAAAATTGTTTAAATATTGACAATTCCTGAAATTCTTGCCAACTGATATTATTAGGGCAACTAGAAACACCATGAAACTTGACACTTGCACTTTGCAATAAAAGATGTGGGCGTGTATTTTGTTGGGGTCAACGGGCAGTTAAAGGAGTGCCATAATGTAGCCTTCAGTAGCTTTGAAGATACACAATGGAATACTCACTTTCAGCTTCCTGTCTGCCACAGATGTCCAGGGTAAATTTTGATAAATTCCTGTCTAAACTGACAATTCAGATCACCCAGAAACACTTAGACCGTGTGAGCTAACTGTACCTTACTAATTCTTTCACTGCCTATAACAAAGCCATCCTGGAGCTTCCTGATCCCAGAGTACAGCCCTTCCAGGAAACAGTCTTGTGCATTTTTCCCAACTTCTTTCTAACTACAGGCAGCAGACTCCGTAAGCCAGCAGCAGACACACTGCTGAGCACCCCACTGTGCACCCCGCTGCCTGTGCTGCAGAAAGAACATAAGTGGGAGGCTGAATCTCAAGCCCTTGCACCCAGCCAAGCTTTCAGAATTAGGCTAGAGGGCTAGTGAGGGCCTTTGGTGCCGATGGCTGGCAAGGATGGTGTTGGAGGAACACCGACCCTAATGATCAGTGTAGACACAACCTTAGCCTGTCACACCAGTGCCTCCCTACCTCCTAAATGCTGCAAGTAAATGATAAAGTAACGTCCAAGGTGCTGTTACAGAGGCTATACGAGCGCCTCAGGCAGACAGCATTTTCCAGTTTTTAGACACGTGAAGTCAGTCAATGATGCAAATGCATGAAATACCTCATGAGAAGAAAATAATCCCTCAAGTTTATAATATTTTCATTTTTCTTTCATAATTTACTATACACTCGAGCCCTTTTCGTAGCAGTGATTTATGTAATCCCACATGCTCAATTAAAATGTACACACTTCAGTGGCAATACTTAACTCCTCAAACAAAAATCTCTCTTGCTGAATCCCTACTTCACTCATTCCTTAATTTGAGCAACTCCCTTGAACCTTCCCAGCCTTTCAACAGCTCATCACTACAAACAGCTTTACCTTCTTCTAATTTAGCAAACAGTCACCAAAAAGTTCTTCTCCAGAATAGGTAAAAACAAATATTGTTTCCATGCAATGTACAACTAATGTATAAAGCTTACTGACATAAAAAGCCAAGAATTTAGTAGTGTTCCAAAAGAATTTATGGGAGTATCAGTCATAGTAACTGACACTGGCAAATGTATTTAGAAAGACATATGAATTTCCATGCTTCAGGTTTTAAGTCTTTATGTGACTGGTGATCAAACATTTTTTTTCTGCAAATACACTGTCCTCGTAGTACACCTCCTTTAAAGTAGCCTGGCCAGTTATAATACTGGATTATTTGATCTGCTATGGATTGCCATACTAACTTGACCATCTTCTCTTTCTCAAGTGAGCAGCTTCGCTAATCTGGCTTCTTGTGCAAGACATGTTCAAACTACAACGATACAGAAAAGAAAAACATCAATAAAATAAAAAATATGTACTGTGGTCACCTAAAGAGCAGCACATACTATTTGGCCTCCCTTCTTTCTTCTTTTGAAATACCAGCAGTAAGACAGATCAACGTCCTTCATGCTAAATTGCAATTATATGACAAATTCAGCCCTCTCATGTGCCTGTAAAGCTTCTGTCTCTGTCACTGTAAGCCACGCACATACACCCAAACCCAAAATTGGCCAATTTAAAAGTAATGACTGATGGCCTATATTGTTCAGTGTTTTCTTGATCAGGCACAGTTTTTGAGGAAACTGTGTGCTAAGCCTCTCAACTTGAGCATAAACAACACAAAAGTTATTACCAATTCAAATTATAAAGGAAATAATAGTATTTATGACTCGCAACTTAAGTCATTTTAAATTAATCATGCCATATTAAGTAAGGCTTGTTAGCATCTGCTCAGTGTTAGGTATTTACCTTTAGTCCACCACAGATTGGACAAGCTGAAAAAAGAGCTCTTGTCATCCCAAGGTGGGGGCTACATGTGTCATAGGGGTCAGCTGAGGCCCCACTAGGTGGTGACAACTCACTACTTGTGGAGTCTGAGCCCTGTCCTTGTGGTTTTGTGTCTGACCACCTCGAAACAAAATCCACATATGTCTCATCACTTGAGTCCTTGCTGCTTTCCGCGAGTAAGGATGAAGGCCTCCCTCTGTCCTGGCTGTGCTCAGGTACCCTGCGTGCTTCCAAGTGTGGTAGTAGCAGTTTTGGGTCACTAGCACCTTGAGGTGACCGGGCCTGGTCCTTGGGTAGCATGGAATCTGCACTCTTCGGTTGCACATCTTTAGAAGCTGCCTGTAAGAAACTCCTGGGTGTATCATAAATATGTCTGAGAGCACTGGGAACCTGATACTCTGATCCCGCACCTCTCTGAGGCTCACTGTGAGGACAAGTACATACATTCTGATCCGAAGGAAAGTTCAATGGCAAGCTTAGCAGTGATCCAAATTCATCACCGTGGCAAATGTCCAAGCTCCCAGCATAGGAAGAAAAGCTTCCAGAGTAAGAAGAATGACTACCAGTAGCTATTCCACTGTCAGAAGAACTCTGACGACCTATTTCCTGTAGCTGTCTAGATCGGAGGGGCTTTGGAGGTGGTTTTGTGATGCCACGTGCCCCTTCTGGAAGGGTCTTTTCCTCCCCAAGATGAATGCCCTTTGCAGCTGCCAGTCCGTGACTCTCTTGAGAAGTGCTGGCTGAAGACTGTTCAGGCCAAATTGTCAGTCTGCTCCCAACGCTAACATCCGAGCGGCTGGTATCTGAAGATGAGCTTGAAAGACTTCTATCATCTCCTAGAAAAAAAGAAAACACATCAACCTATGTTTAGACACACAATTGACAGACTGAAGCATGGCAAGTATGAAGAAACAGAAAGGACCCTGAGATTCCATCTGCTTTTTGTAAGGGAAAGTTATGTCAGAAAGCCAGAATTCCTGCAATAATTCCTATCCCCAAGGGAAAAATAAAATGCAAATAGTACGTTACCTTGCCATAACCCTACCATGTTATGAAACATAATGCATTCAGGGCTAAAGTTTGAGAGTTTATGCACCAAGTTCTCCCCTTTTCAACCATATTTTACTTCTGTAGAGTTAAATGGTTTTATTTTAGATACTCCTATCTTATATCACAGGGAATAGTCACAAAGTCCCATGCTCAGGGTACCTGAGGATGCTCTGAAGAAAACCTTGTTACTGTAACCTAGGGCCATATAAGACATTTCCATGTTTCTATTTGATCGGAATCAACCAAATGATTATCTTATTTACACTTTTTTTCTCTATTTAAATCTTATCTGAATTACATCAAGGTGAATGTTAAAGAGACTGCAAAAATAAAATCAAACTTAAGACCATCCTGTTCTCTCCTCTGAGCTCTCCTACACTGTACTTCTCCATAATATCCACACCAAAATGCAACCATACATCACTGTAACAAACAAAAATGAGAATACTAACATTACAAAAATGTTTACATCTCTATATACAAAAAGATCTTCCATGATTCATTTATGTACAGACTGCAAGAATTTATTTTTTCTCACCGATACTTGCAAGAATGACACTTTTACAGGTGACTACTGCTATCCAAGACAGAAGATGGAAGAAAAGAATTAAACATTGGCATGAAAGGGCATAAGGACAAAACACAAACATCATACAAACACATACACAAAACCAAACAAACCCGCCCCACTTTCTTGTAGCGGCACACAGAGTCCACAATGTTACTTCCTTCCTTCTTAACAAAACCAATGTGAAAACAAAGACTGACAGCAGGATCATTTTGTAAGTATTAATTTTAATTAATTTTATTAATTTTAAACCCTGGCCAATAAGTTGCCAGATGGGGTAGAAAGAGGAAGAGTCCACTGCAAATTGTGCCCTGAGCTTCTGGTGTCACTAGGCTATTTCTATTCAGGGTGTTGAAGGAAAAGTTTAGAATAATTCTCTTGCTCTTCATGGAGTAATTCTTGATATATACTATCACAAAATAGCAATGTTTATCCTGTGAAATCTAATCCCTTCTTTTCCCCCAGTGCCCACTGCATGACACTGGCTTGTGACCCCCGCATAAGTGTAACTCCGGAGATTAAATTATACAGCTGTCTATATGGAAGGCATGAATTACAAAAATATTAGTGCAGTTCTCAGCAATGTGCCCAGAAGATGAAATATACTTGTTAAATAAAAGTTATTCTGCTTACAAAAACATGTATTTTTATTGAAAAAATAAGATTTTGAATTTATTTGAAATCATTCTCTTAGACAAATATTTCAGGCACTTTAATACTCTAGAAGGGAAGCCAGTCTTGAAAAGAGGTTCTAACTATATAGAGCTACACGTTCTCCAAGGCAGCGGCAGAAACTAGATCTCCAGATTCAGGCAAATGTCCTCCCACCAAACCTACAGGGACAGTCTTGCTGTTATAGTATTTCCCATAAACACAAATATTTAATTTTCTGATGCAAAACTCAAATAACAAAACATAAAAATCTTACTCTAGGATTCCACATTCTCTGAGGATTATAACATTCTTACGAGAATCAGGTCATAAATTCAGGTAGAGAATATATATGAAGTTGGGCCACATGTTTTCTAGCGAGACTGACTGGATTTAAAAAAAAAAAAAAAAAAACAAACCAAAAAAAAACAAAACAAAAAAAAAACCACACACCAAAAAAAACCCCAAACAGGGATGCTCCTCTATCAAGTCCCATTTGTTTTCCATCAGTCTAGTCAAGTCTAGTAGTTATACACTAAGAAAATCCTCAGGAAGTCTCAGTGGAATTTAGTCACAAACCACATTACGCAGCAGTGTCGAGACTAAAGTAGCCATGGACATGTATAGAAGCACATAATTAAGCTCCTGAGGATCTTCACAGGGACATTTTTAGGCTTATAGGCTTTAGAGTCAAGAGCTAAGCAGATGTTCTGAAGATCTAACTTCTGTTATTGAACAATTCAAAAGGCAGTTCAGGGCATAGGCCCTTTTACAAATCCAGTGCTAGACACCAATTCTACATTGACATATAAACAACTCCAGAAGGGACATGCAGGATACCACCACAAATAATAACACTTAGAACCAAAGTACAGGAGTCCTAGGTTTTACTACAAAAATCTGCTGTAAGCCTGATATATGATCTATACAAGTCGGTTCATCTCATAGGCTGGAGTGAGTCAAGTACTTAAGCCGATCTCAAACTTCACGCAGCCCGTTCTTTTCAAGCTGCACATGCACAAATTCATTAGGATTCAGCATACTAAAGGATTTTCCTGTGTTAGTAGTGTTTGATCCAAAACTCAATCTTCTCAGCTGAAAAAATCCAATCCATGTCAATGGACTTTAGACAATGCTGTTAAAGAACTGCCCCACAAGCAACAGCAGCCAAAGCAAGTATCTTGACCATTTCTCTACTATTTTTCTTTTAACCTCAGCATCTTATAATTACATGCGTATGCACATTTCTAAAGCCTGGGAAGGACAGAACACCATTTATTTTTATGTATTTAAAGATATTTCTTACCTCCACTGCCCTGGCGACTTGTATGGGACAGCAAGCTCAAGCGTTTTTCTAATTGCAAAGCTTCATGAGCCAATCTTTCTTCTGAATAGGCTGGATTTGTACTTGGATCTTTAAAAAGGAACAGAAAATAAATAAATAAAACAAGAAGAAACATGGAAAATATATAAAAAGAAGGAAAAAAAAAAAGACAGTCTTATGTTATATACTCTGTTCTTATGTTTGATCTTCTACTACAGGAGAGGAAAAAAGCTGATCAGAAAGTATATGGGACAATCTGCCTTCAAAGAACATCCTGGAGAAATGCTACATAATAAGTTGTAAATTTAAGTGTCAAAAACTTTCAGAGATTATACCCCATATCTGTAGAGTTCCCACCAGAGAACCATGAAAGGCACACAACCGAAGGTAATAGCTACAGAGATAATTAGCATCCAGCAGGTCTTAAGGAGTTGAAAACACATATGTGACCTGTAAAATGTGTCCTGACTTCACTGAACTCATTGGAAATTTTATCATCAAGAAAGATGAAACTTTTCATCCTGCAAATTTACAAATCTACATCCTGGAGTCACCGTGATTAAACTATCTGATACCTTCCAATCCAGATCACCTATTTACAAAGACATCACTTTCAAGTTTAATGTTCAGAAGGTCATTAAGTTCAGAAGTTAGAGATGAAATACGCAACCTGGTGCCATTCCAGCTGAAATAACTGAAGAAGGCTCCTTCCATTCCAAAAGAAAAGAGAAAGACCAAAAGTTATATAGAACATGGAAGAACTTTCATCAGAAAAATAGGCCAGTTTCCTCCAAACCATTTTGTTTCCAACCAGGCACAACAAGAAAACCAGATGTTGGAAATGATCATAACCATTATCCCAAGAGAAATCTTACAGATTTCTTCAAACAGTACTGAGAAGTGTGTCATGTTCAGCAGTTGCAAAAGATATGGTCTGGGAACTTGTTCATCATCAGAAATTTCAGTAGCTCTTACTAATTATACAGGGAAATGAATCAATGACAGATGAAATAGATTCACTTCCTCACAACTGCTGCTCTTTTATATCTGATCAACTGGGTAGTAGCATACCATAAAAACAATTAATCACTGAATCATTTAATAAGAGGGGAAAAAAAGGATGAAGAGGGCTACACATTGCTGCAGTTAAGTTAGCAAGAAAAAACAGTTGAAATGATGAAGGAAAAGTTTCATTTTCATCCCAGGTCTTTCAGTTTTAAAAGACTTGGGTTCAATTTGTCAACACAGCAGTCAAAGCAAGCTCACAAACAAGGGAAGGAGCATTTCCAGGTGAGCTGAAGCTCCATGGGAGTCCCTACATTATTAACTACCTGAGAAACAAGCTGCCTCATCTCTCCTCCCTAAACACATTCACTTTCTGACCTGCCTGGATAGATTCAAGTGCATCACAGGAGCAGAAGCGACAAGGCTGAACTTTCTTTCCCATGTAGAGGGGGTTTCCATCTTTAGCAGTGTGCAATCTGGATGAGATTAACAGAGCAAGCCAGACACACACAGAGTCCTTCTGTAACAGCATATGTTGGAAATCAAAGATGATTTAACAGGAACAAAGCAACAATGCCTGTGACAAATAGGGTCCGAGACCTCTGTGTCTCCCAGATCAAAACGTGCTTGATGTCAGTGTCTGACACCTTCCGAACTTAACTTTAAGAACAGAAAACAGGACTGTTTGATATGGATTATTTTGTTTGGTTTCCATCCCTATTTCCCCTGCAATGCAACTCATTAAGCACTGACTAGTTCAAACCTGTGTAACTGCTTACTCAAATGAAACTCCCAATGCTTCCATATGGACCTCTGCCAAAGGAAAATACAAGATCTGGCCACCACCACCTATGGTGCAACCCAGACAGGTCTATGCAAGGATCTGCTCAGTGGCATACAGTGTTACAGGCTGCTGCTTGAATCTATTTTTGAATGTCCTCTGCTCCAGTTACTCTGCTGTATCTAGTTAAATGCCCTTATGTCCAAAAAGGTTCAACAGAGATGTTCCATGAGCACTTTGTATAAAGTTGGCCTAACAGATCAGCAAATTAGTCAAATCAAGATGCAACAGACACTAACCATAGTCCCACAGCAACGAACCGTCAGTAAGAAAGATCTTTCCACTTTCCTCAGAATAAGATTACTTGATAAATACAGATTTTCAGAATGTTACTAGGGCAAATGCACAACTATTAGCTTTTCAGTACCTGATATCCCTCTTACAGACAGCAAAAGATATCGTTAAAAAAAAAAACTGGTCAAGCGACTGATCTTGCAAAAAGAGCCTATAAAAAATACAAGATGGGGAAGTAGAAGGGAAGTTGAAGCAAATCAGTAGGTTTGCATTTCACATGTTCAACTGCTTCTAGAACCCAAATTCCCTATCAGCTACACAGCTACAGAACACAACAGGTTTCACCCAACAGTATGAAATCTCTGGGCATACTGTCTGTCCAGCCGGTCTGATAATTTTTGGTTAAACTTCCCCTAAAGGATTGCCTATGTATAAAAGGTGTGTATAAAACTGGGTTATATGCTGTGACCTCTCATTGCCCAGTTTTGTGAAAGATTGATTAAAAGAATCCTTTCTTGGTAACTATTAGGAAATATCTAGAGAAACAACTTCAAAACCTGCCAAACATATATAGACTTAAAGTCTTAGGCAGATATTAAAAAAAATTATCCATCAGTCCTACTGGAGTCTTTGTTTTGCCTTTAATCTTCTCTGCTAATAAGCAAGACTTCTGTGGAAAACACACACAATACTATTCTGCAGAAGCAGCAGATTCTTGTATCAGTATCTTTGGTTACAGACTACCAAGCACTAATCAGAAGGTTTCATTAGTGCTACCATGCACTAATCTGGAGGTAATCAGGAGCAGACTAAGAACTGAAGTCACCGGCAGCCACCATTTAGAGACCAGTCCTTACTGGAGGGCACAACCTATAACCTCCTGTCATATGAGTGTAGAAATACATCCTAAAATTATGGTAAAAACAAAGGTTTTTTCAACAGTAAAGTTGGATTTGTTGGCATCATCCTATATCTTGCGCATGCACAACACAAAGCTGTTAAATAACAGTATAGTAACTTGCCATATTACAAACTCAGGAGGAGAGAGGCAGCATGACCGGTACTGAGACAGCTGTCCAAGGAAGTTCAGACAGCTTCTGCCCACGCAACATCCTACAGTAGCTCCAACAACTCTAATAGCAATTAGTACCTTCATTTCCCGAACTCTAAACAAATGTATCCTATAACGTGATTTATTCCCATAGAATCTAGGCAGTTAGATTCACTCAGGTCCTTCATTCAGGAAAGTGTTTTTTCATTTTCCAAACAAAAACGGATCCCTTGCTATGAAGAAAAATCTTTTGTGCGAGGCAATCCGTGAAATCTTCAATGCTGCTTTGGGGCAAAGGGGAAGGATTACATCAAATTTGGCTGGACTAAAAATGCCTCAGATGGAGATTTTATTTTTATATTACGTTGGTGGATATTCATTAAAGCCACATCAGCTGCTCATTGTGGGAGATTTTGGATGCTTTGGTAGCATATGAATAAAGTGTCACAGTAATTCAAAGCTCCAGGGTTGTTCATTACGCACCTGTCAGGAAAAGAAAATGTACTGTATCAAGTTAAGTCAGCAGCTACCTAAAATATGCTTGATTATATGCATCTTTAAAATGCAACACTGGTTAATTAGTTCATTAAACAAAGTTAGCAAAGTTAGGCTGAACATCTCTCCTTTCTTTCTTCCTTTGTAACTGTAGGCACATTTGCAAATCAGGCCTCGACCCTCACCTTCATGCTAACATCTCCACACCTTGTAAGATGTCTGGAGGAATGAAAAGGTGTCCTAAAAGTTTGAGGAGGATCCACTTGGTACAGATACTGCAGAAGGCAGCCAGAGAGCTGTCTTGCAATGGCCAAAGGTGTATCAAGCTTCAACAAAAAGAAAAGGCATCAGATAGATCCTCAGCAAGCAGCACTGCACACTCTCCAGTCAGTCACAAAGCAGCCTGAAAAAGCTTCCAAAATTAAAAGAGAGCATCAAGACTATCAACATTACACTTGGGGTCTTTCCAGCCTTTAGGACTAGACTGTCCCATAGCCTTAGCCAGACTTAGAGAGTACTGATCTCCCCACTGACTAAAGATATCACTGATCAACTGTTGGGCCTTTGCTGTGTTCATGTTTGGCATTCAAGATGAATTTTCTAGTAAAAAGAAGGAATTCAACCCACACCTGATAAACAAACATTTCTCAAATAATATGCATGCAAATTCAGTATAGATTACAAACCATGCAATCAGTGATTCATTACTCTGTCAATACCTAGACTTCTGTCAAGCCAAGAACACAAAATTCTCTGGTCTGTTTTCTAAATATCTTCTCAATAAAAAAAGTTGCAAGCAGCCAGTTACAGCAATTATCTTCCAACTAGTTGCTGAGGAAAACAAGCCACCCAAAGACATCCTGTCACTCATATAAGTCCTTTATTTAAAACGCTACACTGTCTAAAGCCATCTACAGATACCTACACTACCTTTGCATTCCCACTCAATGCCATATGTTTTAAATCTGAGACCTGATCATGGAGCCTTGAATACATCAAAACCTCCACTCTGCTAATGAAGCTACCAATGGGAGTATTTTGGTACAATTTTGCAGAATGAATGGACTCCCAAAGTAAGTACCACACCACAGTAAACTGTAAACCATCTAATGTTCTTTTCCTTTTCCATTTTATTCTGGATGTACCCATAATAGAATTATTTTTATTATGAGAATATTCACATTCATTTGATACCCATTTCCAAAAAGTCACAGAATAGTTCAGGTTGGAAGGGATCTCAGGAGTTCTCTAGTCTAACCTGCCGCTCAAAGTAGGTCAGCTGAGAGATTAGACCAGATTTTGATATCCTGCAATGGTCAGTCAAGTTTATGAGTTCCATTGCATAGATTTTTCATTACATATTTTATAGATGGCATAACAAAATACATACAGTACTCATATATGTATGTTATAAGAACACCAAGCTTTTAATGAAGGTATATTTTTCAAAACTACAATCCTGAAAAAAAGATGCAAATACTGTACTTGAGCAAGTATCCCTTGCACATGCAGTTTACAAACTCCTTTTGGATACGTGGCAGTTTACATTTGTTTAAAGAATCACTATGGGAAGTAAAGTAAGAAAACTGGTCATTTTCCAGTCCTTTTCAAACCACACTCTATAATTTTCTATTAATTTAATGCTAACACTTAAATATTTATTTCAGCACTCCTTTTAACCATATGGTTGAGCTGTTTGTACACGAAGCCACTGGCTTCATTCATTACCCTTTTTCCAAAGACAGACTAAGCAGACGTTGACTGCGTAACATCTCTAGATTATATTTGTTCTGTGGGTGTTGGTGTCCAAGAACACTGTCAGTGTGACATTTTTTTTCACCACATTACATTATTTTCTCTGTACAGCTGCCCTTTGTGTGTTTTCCTTTCTTGAAAATACCTAAGAGTTATTCAAGCATATTTCATGTTTACAATGGAAAGGTACTGGCAACAGCAAGAAGCCAAATTCAAATAGCAAACTGTGGAGAGATGGCTGCTTCCTATAAAAGCTTTTAAATTACACAAAAGCAGAGCACTGCATATATAAAGCACAGTTGAGGCTGTGTAGCGTTCTGCACTCCAGTAAATATGAATAACGTTGACTACTTGTTTCTTGGTAGAATCCCCAATCTTGAAGTTTTGATCTAGTTACCCGAGGTGTGCAGGTGATTAATCTATTTAAAAACTAATCCTTTCAAAAGGTTGGGTAAATTTCAATGCTCTGGCCAGATACACTATGCAGCTGGTAGAGACTTGACCTTTTCAAGCAATACAGTACCTTCTGTGTAACAGCATACTTGATAAGGACAATTAGTTTATGGATGAATCACTAGTATTGTGCATGTGCCTTGAACAGGTCTGTGCAAGCTTCTGCATGGGATAGTAAATGGAGAACATAAAAAATAAAAATTTTCTATGAAGGGATGTGTACCTAGGAGGTGACAACAAACTGGAAGAAACAAAGGTAAAGATACAGGGAAATACAAGTTAAAGGGGTCAAAGCAGCTTGGAGAAGGGTTCCAGAGGAGTCAGTGAGAACATGAGCACAGCTCCCTGCAGAACAATGCTCCTGTCCAAGGAAACAAGGTAAAATCAAGTGGTTGAGTACATCTTCACCTCATTTTAGCGACAAGTCCATCAAGCACAGAAGACAAATGAAAAAGACTCAGAAAAGAGGTCTTCCCTCACAAAAATCACCAAATCATCCTCAGGATATTCCACATCTATATGCACTTCAGTGAGGTCAGAGCTAGTGAAGAGGGAAGGGAATGTGTTATGTGTCTATGTATAAGAACCCACAAACGCCAGAGTTGGTAACTAAGATGCAAAAGCAGATTTACTTCTACATGCCTCTGAAAAAAGATTTTTCAAAGAATGTCTCATCTAAAATTAAAATAAAATTTAAAAAGACAACAGAGTAGTTGCTTGTAGGCTTAATTTTTCTGGACATAAATTTTTGTTAAATGAAAGACTTAGGAGTTGTATATGTGTAACAGTTTCAGATATGAAGAACAATATGCGTTCACTAGTAAAGCTTTAAGTATCCACACTGGTTTGGGGGTTTCTTTTGGGTTTTGTTGTTTGCTTTTTTTTTAACACTCCACTTAGTTGAATGCAAACACAGATCATCATATAAGAAGAATGAGGTTTTATTGCCCTTATTCCACTTGATTATTTTATTTACTTTGGTGTTACAACTATGGGAAAGAAGCGATGAACTGAGCCTTGTGCCTACTGCATTTACCTTAACTAACTTTTCATAATTTATTTTCACAAGTTTCACATACAGTTCTATCTTTTCCATCACATTTCCTTCCTGCAATTATCTTAATCGTATAACAGCAATAAAACCCTGTCAAACACTTATTAACTGTCTTACACTTAAACAGAAACTCGAGTATTTCCCACAAACCCCACCTCATCTTTCTCCATTCTTCCAGCCTATTCCCATTACATCCCATTGTAAATTCACAGATATTTTTCTGCAATCTCATTTCCACACTCTTGCCCTGTTTGACAGTCGTTCTGACTTGATATTACATTTCTTCACCTGCTAAAGTCAAAAGGCACCAGGGCGTTCTATGATGCCATCTAATTTCCTCTTGGAACATTACAGTGCATGCAGCATTTACCATGAAATAGGAAAAGGAATTTAATCCTTGCACATCAGAAAAGCTCAAACTGCAAAACTGAAATGTGATGTGTGGAGGTCTGACAAAGTTTTCTAAGGTTGGCAAGACTTAGTTCTAAGTGTTTTGGATGAACTCAAAATGCCCTAGAAGTTAGTTTTCTATTAATCTATCAAAATAGTAACGCAGACATGGATCCAAGTTGAACTGTGTAAGTTTAAAACTAAAGGTTAGGGTTCCTTTCAATTCAAATTGCCGTATTTTAGTATTGTTAAAGAAAAGAAGGCTAAAGGTAGCAAAATCACCAGAAATATGAATGAGCCAGAGCAGCAGGGGGAAACTGGGTACATTCAACTGATAAATCTGTACTGTGACACTTCAGAATGAAAACCACTTTGCACTTTCTACACCCGTAGAGTCTGCAAGCTGTTCTTACAATCACAGCAATAAGTGCTAGACATAGCAAGTTCCTACTTTGCTCGGTTACTCTATACTTCCTATATTAACCTGGTAGGACTGGGCGCAAACCAAAAGGGCCTTTCGTCGGGGAGATGCCACGGACGATACAGTCGAATAGAAAGCTGATCTGCTCTCCTTCAGCACAAGAAAGGAAAAAAACTCCAGCCCCTGCAAGAAAGCACAATATAAATAAGTTTTTCACCTGGATACATTAGAAATATATTTAGCTGAAGCTATTTATAGTTTAGCAATCAAAAGAGTATTAAGTGCAAACCATGAAAATAAATCAAGAAGACATGTTCTCCAGACAAAAGAAATAAAAAGAAAAAAAATCAGGTCAGCACACACACACTATATCACAAACATATACATAAACTGAATATCTACCTAATCATTTATGCTAATTTGCTGAGATTCAGGCAATTAGAGCAATGCCAAAATACAAGCCATATGCTCAACAGCTGTGTGAGTCTTAGCTATGCAGGTGTCAGGGATACTTAAAGTGTCTTCATCAAAATGAACTGAGTTAATTCTACTTTTACCCAATTTTAACCAAGAGCAGTTTTTTTATATCCCAATGAATTTGGATTTGGTTATATTGCTGGATTATATTATATATTTTCCTAGACTAAGTCCTATGTGTCTATTATTAACAGAATGTAACACGACTCCACAGGTTGTCATCAGATCTTTACCCTTTGCTCTATTCTGATATTTTGCTTTCCATTCATTAAGAATAGCCCCAAGCAAAATTAGAATGAGAATCACTAAATAAACAAACAAGTTCTGAGCTGCATGATACATGGCTACATGGACAACACACAAGACTAGAAGTGCTCCACAGAACATTTTATTTGAGAATTGTCAGTCCAAATATTAGTCACATCGCAGACTCAAAAATCTAGTTGACCTTTCTGAGGATCTTAAAACATCAGGCAAAAGACTGCTCCAGTAACCGTGGCTTCAGGAAAAAAATACAATAACCAGATACTAGTATATAGGCCTTGAAGAAGTGCTACCAGTTCACCAGAGCCATGCACACTAGAAAACCACAATACCAAATTTTAGACTTGCAATAGGGTTTTGCATATTACTTTTCTAGGGACTACGGCCCCTAATCTGGACATAAGTTTGACTTCTGCATGTCTCTAGCCAATTCTGAGTTGCATACATATTTTTGCCAATTTTACTTAAAGCAGCAGAGCTGTTCTTGACCAGAATGCCTCTCTATCACTTTCCACATGACATATGCCCTGTCATATCCAACAGGAGATTCACATTTCACTTAAGCAATGCATATACTTTTGACTGCTTGCCAAAGGCCTATAGGATTCAAACAAAGGGGATAATAAAGAGTGGACCACAAATCAAATTAACTATTTTAATAAATTGTATGTAGCCAGCAAGCAGTAAACTGACCACTCTAGGAAAAGCATATTCTGGTCCACACTCTTTTGTCATTCTCAATTTATGTCACATCTAAATCTCTGCCTGCTCTGCTTAAATCTGCTTTTCTGGACTCTGAACACATGACCTTCCCATCCCATGCACGATAAGCAAGCACGACACAGAGACAACGTAACAGAGGACATTCATATCTCGAGCACAGTGATATACTGTGTGGCTTGGTAATTCAGCAGAATCGTACACATCCATGTTGCCATTCAGGAAAACAAGATTCCTCAAATATTTCTGTACATAAAGAGTACATCTGGACCACTTTGTTCTTTTATCACTGTTGTCAAGAATCTTGTTGAGCCTCTTAGACTTTAAGTAAATGTGTGCATGTGAGCTGGCTGCTTAACTCAAAGGATGATTTCTGCAAAGAACTATCACACATTTGGAAATCCCAAAAACAAATGCAACAACCTTTATAGAACTAGTGCAAACAGTGTATGTGCACATGGATACAAATCCAATATACACACATGTGTAAAATATTTCTCTGTAGACTATTATTCACACAATCACCATAATTGCTGATCAACTCTCACAGGAAACATTTTCTTTCTTGTTTTGCTAGGTAGAACTACATTGCAAGGGAAGGAAGAAGTCTGGGGGTCCTTGCAAAAGACATCAGGTGAGATGAATGAATAGTTAAGGCTTAAGTAAGTTATGGCTTAAAAGCATACATAAAAACCAGCAATTACATTTCTTTTCTGCTTTCTTGAGAAAGCTGAGACATTCACTACTAGAAATTACACATCTCAGTCATGTGTTAGAACAGATTTGGTGCACAAGCATTTGGAAGCTGAGGAATATGTGGTATGCATCACTGTAATACCGTGCAGCTGTTTACTAGACTGAAGAGCTCACTCACTCTATGGGGTAAGAGACTTGGTGAAAAGCAGCCTGCAACCACTTGCACAAGGCTGAAACATTAAGCCAGTCTCCTGTGGCAGTTAGCAGTAAAGCACTGTACAGTCTCCCAAACATTCAAGAGAAGTTGCCAATTTCATAAAACTCCCAAGTATTATTAAATCTCACTAATGTTTGATTTCTATTCATCATATTAAAAAACCAAGCTCATGGGCAAACACACCCTGAAAACACACAATAACCAAAAATTACCTAAATCTCTGTACTGCGTGTGAAAGCAGGAAGAATCAGTCCTTTCCCATGAATTATTACTCCTAACAGGTACCAGACAATGCTAGAGCCTGAAGTCTTTTAGCTACAGGACAGGTACAAACCACGGCAGTTCAATTCACAGCAATCATCATGCCCAACTCAATATGTTTTAATCCTGGCCTTGAACAACACCCTTTAGGAGGTATCTCAGGCTGCTCTTCCCTCTGGTGAAAATGACAACGGGTTTTCCTACTATTGCCAACTAAAACATGGGCATGGCTACTAAAAAGAAGATAAGAATGTTTGTTGTCTGCAGTAGGCCTAAGTAGGAGACAGCAACAGAACAATATCTTCACAAAAAAGTTCTGGTCTATGCAACCCATTTCAACCACCTCTATTGCTTCTAATTTTCAAATAAAGTCCCCCCTCCTCTTCTCCTTTGGCCCTTCCATGTATGCTGGTAGCCACTTCCACTATTTCAGATTTTTAAAAGTCACTTGCAGAAGTCTTAGAAAGAGAAGGAAGAAGCACCTCTCTTTCTCTTAGAAGAGAGAAAGGAAGAAGCACCCAATTTCATCAAAACATCAAAAAGATCACAGAAGTACTCCTGCTTATCCTGCAACTAGCAGCAGCAGTATCAATTATTCTTTCAAAGGACACCAAGGGTCCTACAAGTTCCCCTTCTAGAAAGTGCTGTTAGAAAACATGGGGCAGCTTCAAACTAGGTTCTGGAAGCTAATCCTGAAGTACTGGAACACTGGAGAGCCTGAACTCTCACAGAGTTAACATGTACTTTTATTACCCTACTTGAATTTTTTCACACTGACTTCCAACTCAAGATTCTCGTGGCAACTGGTCATTTTAATCAGTGCACACTAATTGAGCTAGCAACTTAGGAAAGTGAAAGGCTCCTTTTTTCCAGCCTGTTCCTTTAATGTGTCCAGTTTTGGGACCCTCACTACAGGAAAGGTGTTGTGTTGCTGGAACATGTCCAGAGAAAGGCAATGAAGCTGGCAAAGGGTCTGGAGCCCAAGTCTTACGAGAAGCAGCTGACGTTGTTGTTTAGCCTGGAGAAAAGGAGGCTGAGGGGATACCTTATCGCTCTATACAGCTCCCTGAAAGGAGGTTGTAGAGAGGTGGGTGTTGGTCTCTTCTACCAAGTAACAAGTGATAGGATGAGGGGAAATAGCCTCACATTGTGCCAAGGAAGGTTTTCTGCAATGTGTAGATAAGATACAGCAACACTCAATAAGCACAAATCAGTTTAAATTCTTGGAGCACAGCAATTGCATCAAATCTAGAACAAATTAGAGAAGAAATGCCACAATTTAACTAGAGAACGTAAATGAAGGGCTTTACATACCTTATTACTTCTGGGCTTTCTTATACAACTAAGTTTTAAGTTTGGGAACTGAGCATTTAAGCTTCGGAGCAGTGACCAGAATCTAGGAGGGTCTGTCTCTGCAGTTGTGCTCCCAGTCTCAAGGCTACAGACACATAATCCATTTTTCTCTTCTGATCCCATGCCTGGTTACACAGTGAGGCAACTTCCAGGCCTTGTAGTGGGCTGTTCTTTCTGTGGGTACCAACCACATCTCAGGAGGAAAACAAAGATTTGAAGCCCTGCACACTGAAGGAGACCAGGAACCTGGGTTTCCCACTCCGTAGAAGTATGGCAACCAAAAAAGACATACAGAGCAACACTACCACCATTTCATCTTTTCTAGTGATGTTTTAGAATGTCTTCTCCAGTTAGGCAACTCATTTAGGAAAAAGATTCCAGTCTTGGTTTTTTAACTGCTTACCTAGGGACCCATAACATCTTCACTACCACTTCCTAGAATCAGTCTGCAGGAGCAAACTTTGGCCTGTTCAGGAAGAATCCCATGTGATAGTCTTGGTGAGAAGTGGGATCCAAGAGAGCTGTCTGATTTTCCAGGATCACCTCCCGCAAGTTTAAGCCAAGCAAACATGGCAGGAAAGCCTGTATGAACATGGAACTCCATACAAAACTCAAATATAAAAAGAAAGCATACATAGGGTAGAAGTAGGGTGACCAGGATGACACAGGAGGAATACAGACACACTGTACAAGCACACAGGAATGGGGTTAGCAAAGCCGAACTCTACCTGGAATTGAATCTGGAGAGGGATGCAAAAGGCAACAAGAAGGGCTTCTTGCAAGTATATCAGCAGCAAAAGGAAAACTAGGGAAAAGTTCAGCCTACTGCTGAATGGGATGGTAGACCTCTTGCCAAAGGACATGATGTACTAGAGGTCATCTTCACCTTGGTCTTTACTGACAAGATTCAATTCCCTATCAGGAATCCCAGACCCTTGAGACTTGTTGAAAAAATCTAGAAAAACTACACTTTCCTTTGGTGGAAGAGGACCAGGTAAAGGAACATTTAAACAAATTAAACATGCTCAAGTCCATGGGGCCTTACTGGATTCATTCACAGGTGCTGAGCGAGTTGGTCAGCGTCACTGCAGGAACACTCTTTATTATCTTTGAAAGGTCATGGAGAAGGGGTGGGGGGTGGGGGAAGTGGGGGTTGAATGGTGTGCCTGAGGCCAGGGTGGAAGAAAAAAGCAGACATGACTTCTATTTTCAAGGACAAGAAGGAAGATTCAGGGAACCACAGACCAGGGAAGGTGGTAGTGCAAATAATCCTAGAAGCCACTTCCAAGGTGCTGACTGGGAGTAGTCAGTATGGACTTAGAGAAGGGAAATAATGCCTAACCAATCGGACAGTCTTTGATAAAATGACTAGTTTGGTGGGTGAAGTAGTAGGTATCATTTGTTTTGACTTTAGCAAGGATCTCAGCACCATCTCCTATAATAACATTCATTGACAAACCAATCAAGTACAGATTAGATAAGTGAACTGAAAACTGCCTGAACGGCCAGGCTGCAAGGGTTATGATCAGCAGCACAAAGTCCAGCTGGAGGCCAATCATTGCTGGTGTATGCAAAGGGTCAATGTTGGGGCTAATGCTGTTTGACATCTTCATTAATGACCTGGTTGATGGGACAGAATGCACCCTCAGCAAGTTTGCAGAAGATACAAAACTGGGAGGAGCAGCTGATACACCAGAACATGGGAAGAAGTTGCTTACAGAGGTTGTGGAGTGCCCATTCTTGGACATATTCAAAACCTGACTGGTTACAGCCCTGGGCAAACTGCTCTAGCTGACCCTGGTTTGAGCAGGAGAGTTGGACAAGGTAACCTCCAGAAGTCCCTCTCAACCTCAAGCATTCTGTGATATTTAGGCATGTGTGACATCCAAACTAGAAGTTTCTTTCCAATCTCATTCTAAAAAAAATTAGCTTCTTTCTATATTGTAGAAACTTATTCATTAGCATTCTAGGACACTGCTGCATAACCAGATCTCATCAAGTGAGAGCAGTGTCTCATCAACACTTTAATAACACAACTACTATGGCAAATTCTCTGTACTAAAGCACCATTAATCTTTCAAAATAAATCACAGCATTTGTTTGTACTACCAAACAAGGAAGCAGAAACTGACAGATTTTTGTTCATTTACTTGCTAGCTTTCAAAATTAGAGCATTAGTGTGAACTGATGATATTCAATGTATTAAAGCATAAAATTTTCTTTCAAATCAATTAACAGTAAATGAAAGTTCCTAGTATATTAGTGATGTTATAACATGTGTTACCATTTACTATAAAACCCAATTAAGAATAAAAAGACTGAAACTGTTATTCCCTAAATACTGTAATGAAACCGTAGTGCACAAACTGAGGCAGTCTATATTCACCATACAGGCTACTGAACATTTTTTTATATCACATAAAAACAGTTCACATTACTTACTGGTCTGATGTTTTTTGGGAAATACACATCTTGAACATAACAGGAGCAACACATAGAACTGTAGGGTGATATACTAGTTATCTAAAATATTGCATTCCAAGCATAAATACAGATCACAACAGAACCTAGTCATTAATATAGATCCATTTCATTACAAAACTGAATGAAGAGAACAGAGGTTTCACACAGTAATTTAGGACTATGTTGGCTAAATCCTACTGAAATGTACCTTCATTCTTTATACTTATATCTTAAGTGCCTTGTTGCTGCATACTTGGAAGTTAGGTGACCTCAAAAGAATGCCTGTGGAGATGCTATATTCAGATTTCTGGACACAGGCAATCCTCTAACAGCAAATATTAAATGGATGAACACAAGATTTAGGCAAGCCATACAACTGAGGAACATGTATTGCATGCCTCAAAGCAAAGGTCTACAGGGCTTCCTAGAAAGCCATAGTGGAGATGCCCTCAAGCAGAGAAGAATCCAGCAGGAAGGAGACTGGGTCAGCTATCAAATTTCTTGCTACTTACCTCCTGCAGACCTTCTTCTTTGCTCATCTGCAGCGCTTGTAAGGCCACACAGATTACTAGAGTAACATCAGTGGTCCCTACATCCTTGGGGAATCTTTCCAGGGAACAATGTCTTGTACAAAACATTAGAGACACTTCTTCATTCATCCATCATTCCTGACAGGACTGTGTTTAGAAATCCAGCCTCATCCTGTACACCTCCTTGCCAGCCATGTTACACACTGAAGTGGTTTGACTATAATAGTAACAACCACAGCAGAAATTTACTGGCTGGTTACAAGTTGTCTACAACTACCTGAAAGAAGGTGGTAGCAAGGCAGGTGTCAGCCTCTTTTCCCTAGTAAAAAGTTATAGAACACAAGGAAAAGGCCTTAAGTTGCACCAGGGGAAGTTAGATTGGATATTAGGAAAAAATTTCTCCACTGAAAGGGTTGTCAAGGGGCTGCCCAGGGAAGTGGTGGAGTCACCATCCCTGGAAGTATTTAAAAGTGTAGATGTGGCACTTAGGGACACGGTTTAGTTTTGGACTTGGTAGAGTTAGGTTAACAGTTGGACTCAATGATCTTAAAGATATTTTCCAACCTAAATGATTCTATGATTCTGTGAAGATAATCAGCACAAATAAGTAGGCGAAGTAATCAGTTCTAGTAGTGAACCAAGCATTTTCTAAATTCTTTGGTTTGGGGAGCCACTAAAAGATCCTTCCACACAGAATGGGTGATAAATAAGTCAGCACATTCCATTTTGATCTGCAAATACTCCTTACTTTTATAGTTTAAAGAATGAAAACTAGAACTGAAGTCATATCCATTCATCAATATTATCATAAAAATCACATCTACTAGGGAGTCCTAAAGGTCTGTTCTTTATACCATATCACAATGTGCCTCTCAAAACTGCAGTATAGCTAAGAATTGGACTCCAGACAATGTGTGTTGCAAATGCTTTGTCAGTCAGTGCTGAACAGTCCTTCTGGAAAAAGCATGAGGGAAAAAAAATCGGGGGGGTTGTTTGTTTGTTTGTTTTTTAAAAAAAGGGAACATAAGTCCTGGCATGCATCATTATTTTCTGCTAGTCGTTTCCACATTTGAATAGCCCTCAGAATAATATTTTGTCTCCTTCCATATTCTAATGAAAGTCTGCATAAAACACATGCTTGGAATTCACAGGTACTCCATTTGCAATCAACTATATACTTCAAAAATCAAGCCATTATTTGAAACCCCTATTAGTAAGAAATTACTGCCTTCTTCCTTTGAGGCACCTGCATCAAGATTCAAAGGAAAGAACCAAATCCAACATATCACAGTGCTGCTGCACCTCTTACTCAATAAAAATTATAGAGGCTCTGCTTCCCTAGAGAGTCTCAGGGCTACCAATTACTCAAATAGTTAAGGCTTATATTGTCCATTTGAGAAACTACATTGATAGTTTATATAATCTGTGTAATCTACCTACCTAATCACTGCTAATGTTAAAGATTGCTTAGCATTTCTACTTCAGCTTTCTATATTTTTTTGAAATATCAGTTTTCCATAGTTCAATTATTTCAGATTTCATTAGTTCAAAAACTAGTACTCTACACAAGCTTTCCTGAAAGAGAAGTAGCTTTTTAAAAGAGCAAAAGCACATTGTGGTTCAAATTTGGGAAATTTTCTCCTTGTAAGCATTCTGAAGTGCTTAGTTCAAAATTAAGTTTCTGTTTTCAGCTAACATTCAAAAAGTGGACCCAAATTATGTCAGCATAGCAGTGCACACATTTAATAAAAGTCCAGCTTGCATTTAGAGCGGTACTTGCATGCAGAGACAGGAATGAACAACTGCTTTATTCTGCATGGAAAAAAACCTGTCCAAACCAAAACTGCAGGTGTTGGCAGACCTGTACCAAGCTGCAGATTCAAGTTCAGCCTGGATCAATTGCACTATCTACAAGAGAGGGGAAAAAGGTGACTGTGCTGACTCCCCCTTATATTCTACAACCAGTTATCTATCTCACAGTCTAAACCACACCACTAGGCAACAAGACACTTGTGTTGCAGTTCCAATACAAGTTTTTAACTGAAACACAATAACCTTGAAAGAAAACAGGTTTTCTCACAGGCTATACCTATAACCCATTCCTTTAGATGGTGGAAATTCTTCTTTAACCCCAACCTCTGAATTAGGCAGGGAAAGATATGAACCAGAATCTTCCACATTGAAAACAAAAATCTTAAATCAGGAATTAAGATATAGTAGTTGAATCCATACTTACCATCTTTGTAACTCAGTTCCGTACTTTTCAATTGACAAATCAAAAACCCCTCACTAGACTGAAACAGTCAAAATAATTTATTTTCCCTTCCTCCCCAAATTTTGCCAAAAGTCCCAAGGAAGAACATCTTTGAATTTGGATCAACTCTGAAACCTTCTATTTTTTTCAGTTTGGTAATTGAAGAAATCCATTATTTTCACATTTCAGTATGCAAGTCAAACAACTTCACATCCAAACTGGCGATCTACATACCCACTTGCATTCACAGATCATCGATTCAGCATGGCTTTAAATTCTGCTTTTGAGTTAAAACCTTGTTTTCTAATGATGTATATGATATTATACCAGTGTATTAATTATCTTTCCTTTCCAGCTCTTCAACAGGAGCTTTGCATTTTATCTGAAGTGAGAATGTAAGAAGTCCTAAACTGGACATTGGAACAAGATTTTTCCCCATCTAAAGGAGTATCTTAGCTATTAGGCTATAGGAACTAGCTTCAGCTTGCTTGCATGCTTTCATTTTGACCCCACAAATCTCATGGTCCCATAAAGTGACAAAGCTACTAACAGGTAAAGGAACAGACAGAAGTTCCTAACTTTTAGGAGCTAGGAGTCCTCTGCAGGATTTATACATTATCATTTACACAATGAGAGCCTTGATGCTGCCTGTAACCTCAAAGCTCCGTATCATTCCCCCTCTGCAAACAACAAAATAATTAATCATAATTTAATAATCTGAACATTAAACCATTTCACCTGATCTCTTGCATGAGACAAGCCATAAAATCTCATTACCTTATTTTTACTGTGTCCAATAGCAACAGTTGACTAAACATCTTCTGGAGAGCCACAGAGCAATGTTCAGTCAGGACTCCACATAGTCACATTTTTACTGAACACCAGGGTTGAAACCTGCAGAAATCTACTCAGTAGAACAGACCCCTTGATGTGAGGCTGCCTATATGACAAAGCAGCACAGCTGCTTCTGCAAACTCCACTTTGAATGAGACTTGCACTACATTTCTACAAAATGTTTCAGACAACTTTTAGAAGACAGGTTCCATTTGGTACTTACAGAAGCCGCACCTGGTACCCCCTTCAAAGATGAATCCATTTGGGACAGCTCCATACCGACGCAGATCTGAGAGCTTCCATTGCCCCATGACACTAGGAGGAAGGTCTTTTACAAGGACGAGAATGTCATTGCAGAAATGCAGGGTAGCAGGCCCAGTCTCTAGTTTAGTGCCAGGTGCTACAAAAACTTGAAATCTATGAACTATCAGATAAGGAAGAAAAAAAAAAATTACTATAGAAAATAGAAGGTACCATGACTTATCTTACATAAGTCATCCTGTTCAGCCATGGTACGTGGACCAACCCCTGCCCACACCACGAGGCTCTAGCATAAAGATTCTAAGTAGAGTCCAGACAGCCCCACGTGAGTAACTATAAGCTCATTACTCTAGGATTGGAAAAAACATAACTTGGCTTAATGCTATAAATTATTAAGTTGTAATGATACATTAATTTATCCTAAGTCTTCTAAGGCTACTCCCTACGTCAAATTAGTCAGTTATCCAGCCAACAGTTCAGTTACCTCTTCCATCCTTGCATGGGTTTCTTTCTGTCTCCTCCTCCAAACAGCTCTGCGCCCCTCCCTTCTTACATGCATGCACACACACACGTAACACAGTGCCCAAGAGACCAAAAGCCAAGGCTCAAAGAAGTAGGCAAGTTCTAACCAGAGCTCTGTCACCGACTCATTTTCAACCTTTAATAAACTGCTTCACTCCTTCCCTAGCAGTAAAATAGGGAAAATTTCATTTTCCCACCTTTGTGAATCTTTTGGGAGTTGGCAATGGTAGATGCCCAGACATTTAAAATGACTAGGAAATTAAGTCATTCATAGGTAATAAACACTCTTAGATGTCAGTTAATTCTTCATATTTCACAGCCAAAACTTCAGAAAAGGGGAAAAAAAAAAAAAAAAACAAAACACCTGTCTCATACAAGTTTACAAAACTCAGGTTCAAATCCCAACTCTAGTATCCCCTATATTGCAAGGGTCTAGGCTGGTCTCCCATCGTCTCCTCCAGAGCTGTCGCATTCTGAATAATAAGTTATTGGGAGCACTTCAAGGGCTCAAATTTCAGTGTTTCAAAGGGAACAATTTAAGTGAGCAAGCACCTAATTTTCAAACAACTGTGTTGGACCTCCACTACTACTCTAGTTTCTTTCATCTTGTGATTACACAAAAAGAAGAAAAAAAAAAATCTGTCTTCGCACAGAGAAACATCAGGACTATTACATTTCCAGTCAGAGGTTTTCAGTGGAGCATTTATCAAGAAGCAAACAGATTTAGCTCTTGGTTGTCCATCAAAGAACATACAAACAGCTACCTGCCTATGAAATCTACAGAGTAACTTCCAGGTAGTCTCACTTCTTACAACCACTCTTCCCTGTTTCTTGCCTATGGTTCCTTCAAGCATCATGAATTTCAGCTAGGTCTGAGTCTTGCTTCTCATCGAAATACTTGCTATATTCGTAGTTATCATCTTAGCTGTAAGTCAACTCCTCATCTATGACATGTATTTGGTAAGTTCCCTAAGGCTCCAGCAAAACTAGCCACAAAGTCATTCAAGTGAAATGTGCAAGGAGACAGAGATAGTTCTAACTAACCACAGCTCTACTTACAGCTTTGCCAGTAGTACTGCTAGGGAGCAAATCAATAGTGATACGGTGTCCCCTTTTGGGCATGCAGTTGTTACACAACCTGCTTAAACATAAACTATGAAAAGGATACCAAAACAATCTTGATGAATAATGTTCAGTAAGCAATCTTTAATAACATTTGGATCTCTCTGCCCAGTACTTTGCTGGCAATTAAACCATGGGAGCAAAAGCATCAGGGTTCTTTCTGCCTCATAAATGAGGAATGGAGCACACTCTTCACACAATCAGTTGCAAGTTACAACAGCTGCTGAAAACAAAGAGCTGCAGCTCAGATTCTAGACCCGTGTTAAAATACCCCAGCATATCCAAATTTGAACAAACACAAGACGGAGTGAAAAACATCTGGACATGAAGTTTTTGCCATATTCTGCTTTCTTGGTAAATTGTAAAATTTTTTTCCAAATGCCTCCCAGGCCATCTACTTCTCCTGCTCAGAAAAAAAAAAAAAAAAAAAATATCAATAAGATACATAGCTGAATACAATCATGAACAAAATGTGCTATTTATGTTCCTCATTTCCTTTAGCTAATCTTTTCCTCTTCACAGCTATTCACTGACCTGCAGTATGCTAACTTCCTCAGAATGAGCTGTGGGCTCAAGCACTCTTCTCACACCAGAATTATACTTCAACTCACTTAATTCCACTGTTTTCTCTAATCCTGGTTCTTTCATTCCAGAAATCACATCCAACTCATCTGCTAAAAACAGAGGGAAAATGCTGGGAACTTCACTGCAAACACCTCTATTCTGTGGTCCTCATTCAAGAACAGCTTCAAGGCCTTTCACTTTTTTTTCCCCCTCCTTCCCAGACTCTGAGGTCATCTGTCCTTAGTCTATTTTTATCATCCAGCCACCTTACTTCCAAGGCACACAAAGGCATCCTTACTACGCTTAAAGAAAACACATGAAGAGAGGATGGAGACTGGTGTAAGTCTCCACTCTTTTCTGTCTAGTCAAAGTAGATTAACTTTAACTTGGCTTCTTTGTCCTAACTGAACCTGCACTGAAAGATAAAATCCTGAACACGTTTTCTGTACTCTGGTCCGTCCTCCTTCCCCTGAGCTTTTCTGCAATTAACATTCTATAAACTATTGCCAGTTCACCCAATTATAATTGTTCTCTTCCTTCATTTCTTCACCTCCACACACACTCTCTCCTGCTCCATCTTTACTCCATGGCTGCATACATCTTCATACAATAAGCTCTGTTCCTAGTCACTCATATCTCTCTTTTAAAAAACTCTTTGCTGCTTCTGCATTTCTTCCTTTCACAACCATAACCCTCACACCCAGACTGAGATTAAATACTCTCTCCATCCCAGCACTGCACCAGTGCAAGATCATGAAAACCAGACCTTCAGGTTTTAGGACAAGTCTGTGCTGTACAGAGATCCCAAATCTAGTGAAGTAGAACCGGAACACAATACAGCTACATCAAAGTGTACAAACTACTCCAGCTACTCATGCCTGTATTGTTCAGAAACCCCCTCTAACCTTTCCCCTTATGCAAGGCTTCATAGCTTGATAGCTCCAAGTGGTATATCCATACAACTCTCCTCTGATACTTCTATATTTTATTACTGTAAGATTCCCAGGCCATCTTTCTATGTATGTACTTCAAAGGAACGAGTCCACAAATGCAACAGATGGCAAAGCATATGTAACAAATGATTAAGATGGCTAATGTGTGTCTCCCATACACCTACCCTCCTTCCCTAGTTATGACTAAACAAACATAAGACAGATACTATGGATTACCAATATTATCACTCCTTATTCACCACTGTACATTTTAGAGCTGCTAACCAAGAAGATAAAATAAAAGGATGTATAAGAGCAAAGTTAGCTGGAAAGACTGTGTCTGACAACACTCCTTATTGCAAGAAGTCTCTTCCTGAAAGGGGATACTAGCAGCAATAAGCATTACCAATGCGACATTTAGTAGGCAGCTCAGAAAACTGGGACTGAATTAGCCAAGTTCTACTCTGGACTCTGCTTCTCTTAATTCAGGCTCCCTCCGAATCCTGTTGTCAAAATCCTCAAGTAAACTGTAGAAGTCTGATCACTTTGCTTCAAAGCTAAATACTTTCAGTGCCAAAATTAAGAACTAAATTAAGAGCTCTCATAGTTAGCCATCAGTACTGTAATCAAAGCCTATCATAAGGGACACCTGATTTAAGATGCAAGGGGAAGACCAGTCTCTTCGCTCTCAAATGAGCGACAGTCTCTTCCTTAACTGTACTTTGTTATTTGCATTTCAGCTATGCTTTTCTTTGCTTTTTTCCTCCCTGAAAAAAAAAAAAAAAAAAAAAGTGAGAAGACAAAGGTTACCTTCCCCCAAACTGTAGCGGATTCGTACATCCCACGCATACATTGTTTCCTTGTTCTCAAATCCCAGCATCACAACTTGAGAGAGACAGATGATTGCAAGCGTGTGATTCAAGCCCTCGTAGGAGAGCCCAGGATCCAAGCCACAGATGTCTTCTAAGGTCATGCTGCTCCTCTCCTTATGCCCTTTTGCTCGTTCAGATTTATCCTTGTACACCAGCATGAGCAAACAGTCTAAAAGAAGCAAAACTGTCAGAGATGATGAGGCAGAACACAGCGCATAACACATTTCTCAGTACTCTGCTTCAATACAAAGGTGCTTTAGACAACGGCAGGGTCAGGCTGATCAAGTCAATGTAAGAACTCAGTTTCCTTTTCCTACCCCCAGGTAGTCTGCAGTCCTTGTTTTCAGGAAGCAAACACTGAAGGCATATTTCAAGGGTAATCTGCAGGTTCAGAAATAAGGAGGCAAGTAAGAAGTCTTCCCTATTTTACTTTTCAAAGATCCAGTGGTTTTCCAGATACTCTCCCAAGTCTGGAAGGGACCGACTCATTAATTCTGAACATTAGGAGTTACACTGAGATAGCTGTTCACATTACAGACACTGAAGGCAGAGAGGCTATTGTCATCTCTATTTCCATTAGAACATACTGAACCACAAATGAAATTCTTACAGTACTTCACAGATTACTCAACTACTAAACGGCGAGCAGACTGCCCCGCCAGATTGTTAAGTGTCAGCTCAGGTTTCCTAGTTAAATGTTACACGGTAGCCATTGCTAAATAATCATTATGTGCCACACCTACTTTTTTTTTTTTTTTAAATATTCGCCTGTGTCACCATTTGTTTTCAACCCCTTCCTAGAGGTGTTTATTACACAGTAACTATGCAAAGGAAGAAAGTAATTCAAGTGCCACGGTCCCATGGGAAAAGCACATTGCACAAGCAAACCCAAAAGACAAGAAAAAGGTGACAGACCCCTCCCACCGTTTGCATTTATAACAAGAGCACTCCTCTTCCCCCAGGTTCCCCTATCACATAGCACTCGGTTGTAAATGAAATTAATGGTCAATATCAAAGCTGCTACATCCACAGCTTAAGCTGACCTACATACCACAAAGGAGAAAGCCCCCTATGCACCATTTTATGAATGTTGGGGTGTGGTGCTGAGCCCTGGCAAGGTGCCCCGTGGCTCTCAGCTGGGCGAAGGACTGGCAAGTCTCCAAAGAGGTGAAAAATGACTGAAAGATTGAACCGTCTGCTAACTAAAGCCGAGCTTTGCATGGACTCCCAATTGTTTTCGTGCACCTGTTCGCAAAAAAACAGCTGCAACTATGATATTTAACATTCTGCAATACAGTTGTGTGACTGAAGAAAGAACAACTATGAGACCAAGAAAAGCAAATCACTGTTTGGTTTTTTTTCTGGTAAACCTGGCTGATTTTGCTAGAATAAAAATACTACTTTTGAGGAATAAAACACATTATCAGTCAGTAAGTTTTCAAAGCAGGCTCACTTATTTTCCCCTTCCAACTTGGCTTACCTATGTTGGAAATCCAGGCCCATATTCACATGTCTAGATACCAGCTCTGGGATCAACAGATGCCCATTCACAGAGAGAAGTTTAAGAGATTCAGCCAAGATACGGGCATTTAAGACACTAACACATAACTGTAACAACTCAAGCAACAGAGTTAGGTCTGATGAGCTTCAATTAACACGAAACCTTCAGTCTACCTAGAAGAGATGCTGCACTGCATTCTGCAGCCATGCAGATTCACGTTTTCTGAGGACAGACAACATTTAGCCCCAGAAAGTTGTACTTTTGGGCCCAGATGCTTTCCCTGTTAGGAAACGATGGGGAAACCTGAAACCTACTTTTCCCTCTCCAGCAGTAAAACATCACTCTAAATAACTTTTAATTTCCCCCTCAGAAGCTGGAAATGATTTTTTTTTTTAATTCAAAATGTCATTTTATTTTTAAATTGAAGTGATATTTTATGTCAAAACACTGATCAAGAATAACTACTGAGCTTACCATGCCAGCTTTTTTTTTTTTTATTTTACAGCCACCAATCACCCTGAAGAAATAATAAAAATTTTCAAAAAAAAAGAAAAAATAGAAAAAAATAATAATTTTAAACGGGATCAAAACCCAAAAAGCTGCGCCTTGAAAAGCCACCTTTCCCATTGGCTTTAGTCAGCGCCTGATACTGATACGAAGCCGCTTCAAACCCTCGCTCCGCCGCCGGGCACAGCCGGCGGACAAAGGCTACAGCCGGGCACCGGGCACAGGGCCCCAGCCTGCCCCCCAGCCCCGGGCCCCTGCCTGCCCCCCCCCCCGGCCCCCCCGCGGCCCCCGCCGGGAGGAGGCGGCCCCGGGCCCTGCCAGCCCGAGGCCGTGAGGAGAGGCGGAGGCCGGCAGCTCCTCTCCGCGTTCTCCACCCTTCGGGGGGGGGGGGACTGCGGCCGTAGCCGCCTCCTATTTTTGGCCTCCTGGTCCGCGACCAGATAATTTATTCCCCCCCCCCCCCATGATTAAAAAATTAAAAACGAAGAGGAAGGAGCAGCGGCCGCCCGAGGAGAGCCCCTCCGAGGGCGATCTCCAGCGGCACCTAACCCCGAAAGGGACCCCGGGGCCCCCAGCCCCGTCCCCACACCGCCGGGCGGAGGAGGGAGGGACGGCTCGGCGCCTGCCTGCCCCCCCCCCCAAAAGGACGGGCCCCCCCCTTACCTGCCACCGGGGAGGGCTTGCGCAGCACCAGCCACCTACTCTTCCACTGCAACGAGAGGCAAAAGGAGAGGGTTAGCCAGGGCCGGGGGAGGGAAGAGCGGGCTCTCCCCCCTCCTGGGGAGGGGGCCGCCGGTCGGGGACCCCCGGCCCCGACCCGCCGCGGGGCCGGGCCGAAGGGGCGCCGGGAGCGGGGACCTTTTTTCCATCTCTCAACTTGACGTGACCCTCCACCACCACGGCATCCGTCATCTTCAGTCATGATTCCGGACAGCTGCGCCCGGCTCGCTGCTCCCTCCCCGCGCTCTGGCCGAGGGGTCACTTTCAAAATAGCTTTATTAGGTCCCCGCACAGGCACAGGCAGCGGCGCGGGCGAGCGGCCAGCGCGGCCGGCCCTCCCCGGCGCCCCCCGCCCCACCGGGCAGGCGGACAGGCGGGGCCCGGGTCGCCTCCGGCCGAGGGGAAAGGGGGTCCCGGGCAGCTTTCCGCTGGTTTTTAGTCACTTTTTTTATTCTGGTGTTGGGGGGGTTATTATTATTATTTACTATTATTTTTTTTTCTCCAGGGTCTCGGCAGCGGGAGGGGCGCGCCGGGGCACCTGGGGGCCAGCAGCCCCGCGCGGGCGCCTCAGGGGATCTCCTCCGGCCGCGACCCCGGGGAGGCGCCGAGCGCCGTCCCCCGCTGCAATCCCGCTCCGGGCTTTGCGGCGGGCCCGGCCGGGGGGGGGGAAAGCCCGGACTGGACTCTCCACCGCCTCCGCGGAGCGGGGCCTGGCGCCGGCGGGCCCAAACACCCCCTTCCCCGCGCCCCCGAACCAGCGGCTTCCTTATAACGCCCGAATTTCTCTTTCAAAAAGTGTAATTACCGCTCCCCTTGGCTCCCAGAAGATGTGCAGCCAACCACCCCAGATAAAAATACTTTTTTTTTAATTTTTTTTCTTCTTTGCAATGCAACTGTCACGAGATAACAGCCCACTTACACCAAACGCAGAGCAGCTACAATTACTAGAATAAGATGTGTTAATGATGTCCTCAGATTTATTTCAACGAGAAATGGACTAATTAGAGTCCATTATTCTAAAAATACTGCTACTGCATCTTATTTGATGGTAATTAGTTCTTCAGCTTTTTTTAAACAGCACATTTTTCTTTCAATAGCATAATAGAAGGGGGTTTTAGATGTTTGCTTTTATTTCTTCCCTTTGAATCGGTCAGTTTGCATGGAATAACATGTAATTTGATAAAACCATCTTTAAGTGTGTTTCATAATGAATTGGGAATGTGTTTGTTCAACTGGCTCTGCATTCTAATTCAATTTCAATATAAATGTTAGGAAAAATATCAGGTAAAACTTCACTAGTAAATTTAGGTTGTATTGGCATTTTAACCAAAGTGATAAGCACTCAAAGGGAGGAGAAAAATACGTAGGACGAGTTTCCACAGAGTAATGCTCAACAGAAAGGGAGGAGGCAGAAGGTGCTGGAGTGCCCCATAGGAATGTGACCAAAGTCGGGGTGGGAGAGGTCAGGCGAGGACCTCTCACTTAACCTGGACATTTCCTTGCCACCCCTAATCTGGGTTTGTGGATTTAATACAGCGCTAATCACCATATATCAGATGCTTAAATGATGAAATTTAGTTCCACCAAATCAGTGCAGTACCAGTAGACAAACAGGCAGCTCTGAAAGCCATAAATGAATTTTAATGCATTCAAAGTATGACAGTATGAATGGAGGATTTGTCATTGAGACCTCTGAGGGCAGACCTCTGAGGCTGTTTCACTTGTGAACGTCCAACATAGTTTTAAAAAATGTTTTATTGATTGCATTGGTGTTGCTGATACAAGCAGCATAGACTTTGAAAACAGGACAGCTCAAAAGCTCTACACAAATTGTCAGAAACGCCAGTCTAACACCTTTCCTATCAAACAGCCACTTTCTTTACAGCACAAGAAGACCGAGAGAATATAGGTAACACAAAACTACCAGATTAAAAGCATGCACAGTGTGGATGGATATTAATTTCAAAGTGAAACTGAAGACACAGAACAGATATGGACGTTCAGAATGGCATAAGCTTTGTGTGGAAACCTGTTCCAAATTAATCCCTTCCAAAGAAGAGTAAATAGTTCCTTCGTTCTGATTTAGGACTTGTCTTTCAGCAGCAGGTACAGTTAGTCTTGTCACACACTCGCATTCATTTCACAGCGCTAAGCAAGCCAGGCTCAGACTGCAAACAGCCAGGAAGGCAAAGCCCGGCAACAAGAGTCTTCAGCTTGTTTTGGAATCAAGACCCCAGAGGTGGATCTCAGTTTTTCAAGCTAGCATTTAGTGTTTCAGAAAAACAAACTAAAGACTTTGGTCTTTGTATTCACAGTAATCATAGCTGCAAATTGTATCTAAGCTCTTACATCTGCCTACTGGAAATTTTGTGTGACACGTATAAAACTGGGAGCACCACCAGCTAAAGCTGATCCTTATGCAGAGCCGTTCAGATGCCTTCCAGCACAGAGAAGTGTTATTTCATTTTTCTACCAGCTCTCAACCTGTTGAAGAATCCACAGAGTGATTCAAAGATTTAATTGCAACTTTATACATAACAGACTAAGCCCAAGAAACAGAGGGTAAACATTTTTATTAAACAGTCTACATCATTTATCTAGATTAGCATTGTTATGTATTTGTACTTACACAAATTCAAGTTTTGGTTATTTTTCCTTACAAACTTTCTTTTAACTGCTGAAATCATTCACCGCAACTAAGAAACACATGAAGACATGGCCAGTACTATAAAACAAAACACATATCTGAGTATCCAGGCACCACTTCAAAAATCCTGTATCTTAAAGCACAGCTTTGCTTGAAACATTTCAGAGAATTCAAAAACATTTGCTATCAGAGAAGAAATACATTTCACATCAACACTTCCAAATGTACACATCTGACATGGCTAAAGGTTCCCTGTATTAAAAAAAAAAATAAATTGTAATTTTCCATTCTTATTTATCAGACTAGATTTTTTTTTTTTGTTGAATCGTTTTCTGCCTTTTTTGGTTACACAGCTGAGTCCACAGCCTCTAAACAGCTATATGGTGTAATAATTTCTTTGATTGGTCCCATAACAATTCCATAGACCATGACAGCAAAGCCTGTGGTTTATGATATCACCAAACTCCCAAGGAAAATGTCAAGCTGCTCCCCAAGCCATCCAGGTTAAAAACCTGTTAACAGAAAATTCCTTTCTGAATTATCTAAACTGTTGAACAACTTGTTAGTACAAAATCTAAGACATCTTCAAAACACTGCCAAATTTAAGAAACGCTTAGGCATTTATCAAGGTGAAGTATTTCCACTGCTATCCTCGGGGCGAGGAGCAGCTCGCAGTCTGCAAAAGGTCCTAACTGCATTGGCCTGAAGTCAGATGCACCTGACTTCCAACGTTTTTCAGCAAGAAACTTTGTGCTGTCAAGAGGTTTTGCATTAACCTTGCTGGAAAATTGCACACTAGATTCAGCAGAGCTCTGAAGCACATCCCTCCTTGCTCTGCTGGTGTCTCTCCATCCCAACCTCAAGAGATCGCTTCTGAGGAGGAGGGAATTTTATTTTTGATGCTCCTCCTGGTTATTGTTTTATCTCATCTGAGAATACAAGGACAATGTTGTTACAGGCTGGTTTGGGGGACGACCACTCCACCAGAAACTGCACGAGCACATTCAAATCGCTTTTAATGTAATCCACTAAGCAGTCAAACATTTGTAGGTTTTGGGGCACTGTCTCAACATGTTTGTTTTATTAAGCCAAATAAAGACAGTCTCTTATATTGAGCAATCCACAGCCCTAAAATTCTAGATCAAGGATGCTGGCATCAGATGGAGAAGGCCTACTTTTGGTAGTCTGGTTTGGAATTGCTAAGAATTACCGTAACAGTTTTCATACTAGCTTATAATAAAATATTTATGCCTCTCTAATGAAAACAAAAAACTCCTGAACCCTGCTGAAAATGTTAGCATATTTAATCATTCAACTAGTTTTTCGGGGGGCTATTTTCTCATTAATCCAGTTTACGTAGTTTGTAATTCGTGTATATACTCCAGGTTTGTTGACTCTGCCGCAGCCATCTCCCCAGCTGATAACTCCATAGAGGTAAGAGATTTCATTTTTCTCACAGGCCAGAGGTCCACCAGAATCTCCCTGTGTTAAAAGTAAGGAAAGATTATCTAATTTGATAGAAAGCATTTGGAAAAAGATCAGTTTGGGAAAGTCCCAAATTAAGGATGTTTGCGTGTGAGATTTAAACTAAAAAAAAAAAAAAAAAAGAATATGGAAGCAGTGGTCTCCTTAAGTTTCACTGTAGAAACCTTTTTTTTTTTTAAACCATACTCACCTCTAATATGATAGGGGTTTTTTTTTTAATTCCACATTGAACAGAAGTGTCAAAACATCAGATTTTGTTTAAAAGAATTGAAATTATTTTAGATGTAGACATCTACTGAAGAGCTCGGATGATTTGGGTCACTTTCAATAGCAGTAAGCAAGTTTTGGAGGCTTACACTGTGTTGTAACATTTCTGCATGGATGGATATCTTGAGAGTTTCTCAATGCAGTTTATTGCAAATGTCAGAGATCATGAAAGTTTTCAAAAAAAGCTGTTGCATACATACACGCTTTTCCATGTGTCCATGTGACTGTGGGATGCTATAATTTCAGGTGGCATATGGGGGTTTTGCATCTGTTGAATTTGATGCTACTAAGCACTTACCTTGTCATTAAAACCATAAACCAAAAATAAGACCAGACTAATGTTTATTGACACTCTACAGCAAGGATGAATTTGGAACACTTAGAGCTATTTAGAAGCTTGCAAGCATTCAGGAAAAAAGTTTGTTGTTATTATTACTCTTAGATTGACTTTCTACCGAAATTAATGTTAGAAATGAAAAGCATAAATTAGAAAACAGCACTGGTGAAAGGAGCCACCCCTCTAATTATTTGAGACTAAAGAGAAGTACATTTTTCCTATTTAAAAAGAAAATCCCTTCAGAGCAAAGTAGGTAGGAAAATTGTGTTGCCTTTGTAACAGGAGGTTTCTGTGATAAATGAGAGACATCAAACGGAGTCTTGTATCTGAGATCAATTTACTTCTCAGGACTTTAGGATCAGTGCACTGATCAAAAAAAAAAAGAAAAAAAAGAGAGTTTCCAAGAAAATCTTTAAAAAATAATCAAGCAGAACACATTATCTACTTGACGTTTCTTGGTCTCGAAATATTTTTATACATAACAGATGGTTATCCTTTAATTTCCTAAGCATACATCAAGAAAACTCAGAGGTCAGCTACATTTGTTGTGACATGAAGAGGTCTACACTATTTCTTTTTAGACCACATTACAAGTCTGCTAACAGGAAAAAGAAATGAACTATTGACTCACTAATAATGATTTCACGTCAGGAGCACTGTTCTTCAGCAACATCTTTGACTCTAAATCACTGTTTCTCAGACTCTGCAAGTCTCTCCAGTCCACCTGTCTTCGTGCAGCTCCTCTCTCTTTCCACCCACTTTCTTCTTTCTCTCTCTCTCATTCCTGATTAACTCTGTTTATCCAGGGCAGGGAGCGAGAACTATCTATAATGTGTCTTGTATTTGTGCTTCCTGGGTAAGGCAAGGAAAACCGAACAGGCAAGGCAGTTTCTAGTTCTCTGGCTAATATGAACATTTGCAGGCAATAACCACGGTCAGTTCTCAGACCTGGCCTGGAAACCTTGAGCCACTCTTGGCTGCTGCCTTTTCACTCTCAACACCTTTCTTTGGACACTGTTCTGATCTCTATAGGGGTTCCAGCACACAATATACATGATATTCTTTGCTTTATTTAATCGCACTGTCAACTATTAGCTATGTGCTTCCTGATCCCAAATTTATGCTAATAGAGCATAACCCTCCTCCTTCAAAATGAAATGAAGATAAAACCTAAAGGTTTTTGCAATTTTTTTTGCAATTACAATGCAATTTATGTAAGGAATGATTTGATCCTTCGTTTAAAAAACTGTCTCAGCTATTGCCACAATTCTGCATCCTTATTCAGAGCCAAGTTGTGACATAATTCAAAAAGAGATGCAAAGTCACAAGAGCATGAGGTCATTCCACGAAGGACCAAAGTCATGAAACACAGTTTCCAATTGACTGATATTCTACATGGTTCAATCCCATTCACTGTGATAACCTCAGCTCCTTCCTCCTCCAAACTGCACCACTGCTCCCCACTGCCTGCACAGGTATCCTCATTTCCATTGCAGCAAGAGGCAGCAGCGCGGGGATTCGGCTCTGCACAGGTACCTGCTGGTTGGCCTGGCCAGCAAACCTTTGCCATCACGCTGCAAGCTCAGCCAGGAGCTACAGCAACTCACCCTCCAGTGCATAGCCACTGCCTTTCATGAAGGTAGGAGGAATATAACACCCTGCAGGTTTGGGGTTTTTTTCCCTTCTGTAGAACTTATTTGACATTGAACAGGTTGAAAACATGAAGGTGGAAGCAAACAGTGCAGTCATGTAAGTTTCTTTTCTTTAGGAACATTTCTTTAGGAACATTTCTTTTCTTTAGGAACACCATGATGTCAAAAGCAAGCACTGTAACACTGCAATGTTTCTGGCAATAATATACATTTATATTCTCTGCCTAGAGATGACTCACAACATTACCTGACAAGCATCAGATTTGCTATCGAGGTAGCCAGCACAGAACATATTTTCAGTGATTTCTTTTCCATAAATTTCAGGGCTTCTGCACTTCTCCTCAGGAATAATTGGGATCAGTGTTTCTTGCAGGACATTTGAATAACCAGATATATCTTAAAAAAAAATCCCAGAGGGGAAAAGAAAGTAATTTTTATAGAATGTGAAGAGCATAACATGGAAACACAATGCACAATACAACACATAAACACACTTAACACATCTCAGTCATATTCATGTTGTGGATCTCTTTAAACGATAATAATTTTTCTAGTGATCAGATCACTTTCTGCTCCTCCAGTCAGACTCCATGCCCTTTAAAATAACAGTATGCCATGTCCAGACATTAATCCACTTTGGGTCCCCTCATTTCCCTGAGACTCAGGAACACTTCCCCAGCACTTCTGTCCTCTCCTCTTTCCAGATGTGATATTAAATCATCAATTTATGAAAGGGTCCATTACCTCTTTTTGCCTTTAGACCACACGTTTAGACCAGGATAACATTTGCTCATACTAAATCTCTTAGCAAAGTAAGGCAGCCAGCTCCCCCATCCTTCTCATCTATCTACATAAGCCTCTGTTATTTGCACATCAAAGCAGCATGGCCAAGCCTCATATTCCTGAAATTCCTCATCTGAAAGGATGGGATGGATTTTTCCACCTTTCTCGAGCTGGATGTAAGCACTTCTTAGCCCAAAGTCTATCTGGCCCTGTCCTGTAGATGTTTCCCAAGTTTCCTGCTGGTGAAGGTAAAGATCTCCTCCATCACAGACTGGTAAGCTGATTGTGTTTGGGTTGCAAGTCTTTGATATCTACTGTGAGAAACCAGGGGGAGGATTCACTTGACTAAGGTGTCCAGTTGTTGGCACCTACAGCTAAGCTACTTGCTCCCCTCCCAGTCCATGGACATCTAGCTAGCTCACAGCTCAGCTCATCCTAAAATAGATGCAAACATTGGGTTAAGGGAACCACACTCCAAATTCCAAGGACTATAAAGGAAGTTCAGGGTGACTATTTTAGATGTAAATGTTGTAAACATCTAAAAGTTGGTAAAAAGAATCCCACCAGAAGTCCCCTGGAAAAAAAAAAAATTACCAAACTATCAGTTGGTATAACATATACTTGAGCATTATGTTTTCATTATCATAATTTTTTTTCTAGAGATACCAACTATCATTTTACTCACTCTCATGCTTGTGTCCCCATCCAGAAATCTGACATTTGAACTGATCGGAGAAAACGGTGTTACTTTCCGGCAAGCAGATGGGCTGAACAAACTGCGACTTGACGGCACAACGTTGGCCATTCTTCTTCAGCTTAATCAAAGCTGCAGAATAGAAAGTATCGGAGGAATAAAGTGACTGTTCCCTTTCTTTAATGGGATTGGCAGCAATGGGTCTCAGATACAACATTAATTATCCCCTAAGCCTCTCTTAATTAAGATATTTCAATCAAAGACAGACAGACTCATCTCAACAGCACCTGATTTCACAGCAAATTGAAGGCTGAAACATTCAGCTACTCCCCTTGTGGGAATATTTATTTTATGCTGCGCTCACTGAGCAGATTTTGCTTCACTGCCTTTGTAGAGAAGGGGGAAGATAGAAAATACATATGTCTCCTCCCACCTTAAAGTTAAATAACAGTGACATATCCACAACTTTCAGCTGAAATAAGTGGGATGTGCAAGTGCTCACTGCTTCTGAAAGTCTGGCCACCTGCCTAAATCCAATTTGATTTTAAAAAATAATTACTGCAAGAGCTGGTGTATTTTGTGCTCTGTGTTATCACCGAGTTCAGCAAAATTCAAGATGTTGAAAATTAAGGAATAAAAAAAGCCTGGATATTTCAAAACCAAGCTTCTGAAAGCTACAAAGTATCACACAACCTGCACAACCTTTACTATCCCCTTGTGGGGCTGAAAGTGCAAGTATGGAGCTGTGCAACATCATGAGCTTGATACTGAAAGATGTCAAAAGTAGCAGAAACACTGGCTCCCCTGTGGCAAAGCCCCTGTGTTTGGCTGTAGAGCAACAGAGGGGACTTGTGCTTGGTGTAACAAGGGCAGCTTGTTGGGTTTGGGCACACTACTCAAAGAGGACAGAGCTGAGGTAGCATGAACACGGCTATCAAAGCTTCACCTCACACCTTTTGGAAGCTGCAGGTTTTCTGAGCACAGCTGTGTGGAAAGCAAGAGGTCCCCCTGGATAGTCTTATTTCTCTACTGACTACACTTTTTTGGCCTTTTTGAAACATGTAAAGAGTATCTGGCAGGTTCAGAAGCCCACACAAACTGCGCTCCAACACTCGGCAGTTTGTTCTTCCTCGCCTTCCTCCTCTTCCCCAGCAACTCTGCCTGTTGCTGAATCCCCCGGACTTCCAAGTAAATGCTCATGTGGTCATTTGTTTCCTTCTGCTTCACTGGTAGAAATCACTGATGGGGCAGAATGTAGACCCCCATCTTTCCCCCCAGTTTCTGCCTGCTTGTTTCTTTGCAGTGGGGCATGTCTTAGGGACTTCACATTCAGCTGCCCCTAGATTTGGACATCGCACATCAGTGAGGCATAAAAAATTTTGGAGTAATTCACAAAGTTAGGAAATCTTACAGTGCCAATGGTAGTTTACACCCAGATATTTCAGAGCAGAGTAATACCCCAAATGCACTTTGTCTCCTGGTACGCTGTGACAGAGCTCCCAGCAACACAGTGTCTGAATGCTTTTTCCTACATAGTGGAAAATATTCACCATCTGGGAGCAACAAAGCCAGTACATGCCTGACCTAAAATATCCCCAATGCCAGGCTATTAAATAGTCTCATGGACAAAGTGCTCATGCAGCTTGATACCCCGGGGTGATATACCACCTTCCACCGGGAAAATAAGGAGTTGCTGTTCCATTGTCATTCTGACTCATGTTATAAGGTCGATCAGAAGGGCATTTAGCTTTTGACTGGTAAGACAGCTGATCTTTAGATCTATCTCAGTGTAAAAAATGATTCTTAGTAACACAGATTTTCAGAGCAGATGGGGCTATTATATTCAGCTAGTCAGCTCCTCTATACAATACAGACAATAGAATTTTACCAAGTAATTCCTGCATCAAGCCCACAGTTTCTGCTTCAGTTGAAAAAATGCCTAATCCCACAAAGACCTGAAGTGATGATGAATCTGCCATACAACTAGGTAAATTGCTCCAAAGGCTAATTATCATAATTATTTAAAATTTGCAATTTATTTCTCATCTGAATTTGTCTAGCTTTCAGATGCTGTTATAACTCTGGTAGAACTAAGAACCCTCTGCGCTCAAAAGCCTCTCTTAATGCCTACGATTTTTCCACTATGAAGGCAGTTTTTGACTTATCAACTAAGCTTGAGCAAACAGAAAATAAAACTCGAATAACAAAAATACTCACCAATATCATGTTCAGTAGGGTTGAACACAGAATACTGAGGATGCAAAATGTATTTTTCTATTTCAAATGTTTGTGTTACATCAGTTGTTCTATTAAATATATGCTGACCCAGAACTACCGTAATAGTGGATTTTAGTGGACTGTAACACAAAAGAGAGAACAAGCAAATCTGTGATTAGCAGGTCAAATGAAACCTAATTTCCCATGGCTGTGTGTCCCATGAACTGTCATAACCTCAGCTCCCCACCACGTGCATTATTTACCCTCTCATAATGCCTTGACCTGTTTCCCAGGCTTCCTACCTACCTGGGCCAGAAAAAAGATGACTGACGTTACAGTGAGTCCCAGGCTCTGTGGGTCCTGATTAGCCAAATTAAAAGCTGCTGCTCCTTGAGAGCAGTAAAAGGCGAGCACATGCACGGCTGCCCAGCTGCTGTCTGGCTAACAAGCGTCTTTGGGGGCTGCAAGCATTTCTTAATTCTAGAAACCTAACTGAGTCAACTTCAGCCAGGCTTTGCCAATGAGTACAAAAACTCCTGAGGAAGAAATGAGGGACCAAAAGATGAGTCAGTGGTGGATATCTCATTTCTCTGGGAAACCAGGCTCTTAAAATTATTTTACAGGCGTGGGTCAAGATTTCAAAGGTGCTGGCAAACTGCCAGCTGAGGAACATCTGGGCAGCTTCCACCTGAGAGCTATCACCACTTCTGCTCTGAGATCAGATTGATCTATTTTAAATCTGTGGTCTAGAATCAAAAGCAACTTGATGGAGGAAGGTCCCAACAGCACACTGATCTAATGGGAAAAAACACATCCAGAGGAGAGCATGGTTTTTGTAATTCACACCACCTTTTACAGTCATTGTATGTTTACTTTAAAAAGACCACAGTCCTCTCATATCCAGTGTCCTAGGACAGACAACTAATAAGAACCAATACAACAGTTGGGAAGCAAGGCGCATTTGGGAATAATCAGGAAGTGTTTGGAAACACAGTAAATTCTCCAGCTTTGACAGCAACGGAATTCAAATTTCACTCTTGCTTTAAAACCAACTCAATCCGCGTGTGCGTGTGTACAATGAATTTAGTTAGCAAGCGTCTTCAACATCAGGGCACTCATATTTTTTGTTACCCAGTGCAGGAGCAGAAAATATCTGCTGTCACACATCAGGGACAGATGCAGAGTGGTCACCATCGGTTGAGGTTCCCTAGGTCTGTGCATCAGTGGCACCTCTCAGACACAGAAGCACTGTAGCATCTCCTCCAGTACTGAGCACGAAGCAAAGATAACAGTAATGTACTTAGAGGAAAGAGATTCTGGACTGCAGTGCAGAGAGCCAGCAGCTACCCTGCAAAAAGAACTACATTTATAATTAACAAAGGAAAATTTAAAGGTTTGGGGCTTTTTTATGTGTGACTGAAACCAAGAAGAAAATAAAATATTCTTTGATCAATATGTAAGGGTAGGATTTTCTCAGTGTTACTGCAATGGTAAACCAATCCCCTTGAAAATCAGATTTGGAGCCTGTAAAACAGAGTGGAAGTTTGCTTCCTGGGATAGTATTTAAAATAGATTTTAAAGGCACTGAATGGTTCATAGTATGACTTACAGGTGGCTCATTCAGGAAAAGAAATAAAACAGGAGGGGTTAGAGAAAATAAAAAAAAACAAAACAAAACCAAACCAAGTTAGCTGCACAGGTATCTATTGTCGCCTAGCGGAAAACAGTTGTAATTGTGGCTAACTCAGAGGTGCTAAACATACGGAAGAGTGCAAATTACAATGCAGCAATTATGGAAAATCTGTATGTACCAAACCACCAGCTGGAAGTGGGTGGAAATGTCCTGAATAGCTGCCAAAGTTAGTAGCTATTTCACAACATTTGAAAAACAAATGCGTTGTGGCTCGAGCTCCAAATGCTTCAGTACAGAATTCACGATGGTATTATTAGCTCCACAAGCTATCAGTGTATGTATTCTGGCACGAGGTTTTCTGTTGCTCTTGGCTGCTTTACTATGCAAAGGAACAATGGGTATGAAATGATGTAATATTTTTCCCATCAATGTGATCAAACTGAAATCAGGGAAAGTGTTCAGCGTTTGTGGAAAATGAAATATTTAGAATGAAGTAAGAGGATCCTATAGTCAATTTTTTCTCCAGTGTCCCACAGCTGGAGGGCAAAAAGCTCCAAAAAACCCAAAACACTTCTCAAGGAAATCAGCCTCAAAAATTGAACCGTTCAGTTCTTCCTTTTGACCTTTTGTAAAGCTCAGCCCACTCTATTTGTGTCAACCATCAGTAGTTTATGGTCTCTAATAAATCATTGCTAGGCAATCTCAGCCTTTTTGAACAAAACACAGCAATAAGCATAGTCATCTCTGTTATACCTCAAAGCAGGCATAAACGTTCAAAAAAGGTAACTGAGAAGAAGAGAAATACTTATATCCCCTTGCAGATATCTGCACATGCAAGCTCCCGTTCTATGTCCTGCTCGGCACAACCTTATTCCTTCAGTTGGGTCATTTATCTTCTCTGAGACTCCTTAAGGAATAAATAAGGGCTTGTGAGACAACAGAGCTCCAAGCTATTTGTTAGGCCATGAACTGCGCCCAAATTGCCAGAAACTCCTTTTGAAACACTGGCTTTTTCAAATCTCATCTTTCCCACTTGTTTCGGTTCAGGTTTGTTGTGAGTCACAAGCAGACGGTGCCTACGAGGAGGAGAGGACCTACTGTCAAACTAACCGGTGAGTTTACCTGTTAGCAAAGCAGTGTGCTGCTGACACAACCCAGCAAGTCTGAATAAGGCTTCCACCACAGAAACTGTCTCCAATATAGATAGCTGCTGTCCAGGGATGAGATCCAGGCAGAGACGAAGATCCCCCAACAATCCTAGGTCTCACAAAACTTCTTTTTTTGTGTCTTCTCCCACATGGTCTTCTGGTTATTGCAAAACTATCTACATTGTCTGGAACTGGTGGCCTCCTTTCCCTGCTTGCTGAGATATAAAGGGATATGGCATCAGACTATAAATCCTTGTGATTTCTAAGGAGTGGAACTTTAGCAGGAGTCTTTGAAAGAAAGGTTTGTTAAATTATCATTAAACATTCACATACAATTGAATCTCATTCAGTTCGTCAGGAGACATGCAAGACTTGCAGATGCTGGGTCCTGCACTTGGGTCACAACTTATTACCCCATGCAACACTACTGGCTGGGGGAAGAGTGTCTGGAAAGCTGCCCAGAAGAAAAGGACCTGGGGGTACTGGTTGACAGCCGGCTGAATATGAGCCAGCAGTGTGCCCAGGTGGCCAAGAAGGCCAATGGCATCCTGGCTTGTATCAGGAATAGTGCGGCCAGCAGGACCAGGGAAGTGATCGTGGCCCTGTACTCAGCACTGGTGAGACCATGCCTCGAATACTGTGTTCAGTTTTGGGCCTCTCACAATAAGAAGGACATTGAGTTGCTGGAACATGTCCAGAAAAGAGCAACGAAGCTGGTGAGGGGTCTGGAGCACAAGGCTGATGAGGAGCGCCTGAGGGAAATGGGGTTTAGTCTGGAGAAGAGGAGGCTGAGGGGAGACCTTATCGCCCTCTACAGCTCCCTGAAAGAGGGTGTAGTGAGGTGGGGGTCAGTCTCTCCTCCCAAGTTACAAGTGATAGGACAAGAGGAAATGGCCTCAAGTTGCACCAGGGGAGGTTTAGATTGGATATTAAGAAAAATTTCTTTCTCAAAAGGGTTGTTAAGCATTGGAACGGACTGCCCAGGGAAGTGGTCAAGTCCCCATCCCAGGAGGGATTTAAAAGATGGGTAGACAAGGTGCTTAGGGACATGGTTTAGTGGTGGATTTTGCAGTGCTAGGTTAATGGTTGGACTTGACGATCTTGGAGGTCTTTTCCAACCTAAATGATTCTGTGATTCTATGACTGAAAGCGATGTTTATTCCCAGCACTGTCTACTTGTGTCCTAGTGTAAATTAAATGCACCTGTGAACATTCCCAGACAATGTTTCATTTACCAGTACAAATATAATCTTCAGTACTGGAGGAGGCACAACAGAATGCATGATACATCACATTTTCATTTTTGGATTCTGGACTGAGCTTTGCCATTGCAATAACAACGACTAGGAGGCTTGTGTTAATATTATCTATCAAATACATTAGAACCATAAAAGGGAAATAAAAGGACCACTTTATAAACTGACTTTTCAGATTACAACTCTATTCTAAAGGTCAGCTTCAACATTAACAGCAGTTAAATATTAATTTAGGGAAAGAGCAGAATCTGTATTTTTTGGAATTAAATATGCCTCGTACATCTGCAGGATCCTGTCCTCTATTTGCTCACAGAAGCCCACTCACTTTTCTGGGCCTGTAATTCCCTGAGTGATGACAATTTGTACAAGGCATCAATCATTTCTGATGTCTTGCATGTTCTAGCAGAAAATTTGGTGATATCAGGATGATTTTGACTGAAAGCAGTAGTGTGACACCGCTGTTATACAGTGTTTCAGGACAAAAATCACAGATTGGATCACAACTCAAAAAGAATGCAAAAAGAAGTTTGTTGTTGCCATTTGATTTACTACAAACAGTAAAATATTTAGCACTCCTGGGAACAGTAGAACATTCAAAATTATACAGTGAAAGCTTGTTCTAGTATCAATCACTCTTTCTTCATTCATTCATAAGATGGATTTTAAGAGGGCCTTTACATACCGCAAGATGGAATGTCACAATACTCCCAAGACAAACTGTTGTCCTTCATGATATAACACCATGGCTTCTCATCGTCATCTGGATTTCTAGTTAATTCAGGGGGAGAGTGAATTACAAGCATTAACAAAGCTTCACAGAGGTTTTCTGCTTTTTCCTCTGCACCATGCAGAGGACTGGCAGGACCCTCAGGGTTTTGAGCCATCTGACAAAGCCCTGAAGCTCCTGCTAACCACCAAACGGGTGAGCAGCCTTTCAGGTGCATTCTCCATGCTTAAAGCTAGCCAAGCCTAAGGTTCTCCAGGACATGAAATACAGACACATGACTAGACACTTGTAAAATTTGCCTACAAGTATTTGGATGCATGAGCATGTTCACATGGTTTAAATACAGCCCACACTGGAGTGCTTTAACAGATATCAGCTCAGCTATTTTCAGGACTAAATCCCATGGGAGAGATTCCTTTTTTAGATGATTTTTTTAAGCAAGGAAATTCCAACACAGGTAGATTCACAGAAAATCCCTAACAAGAATAGCTCACAAAAATGAATTTAAGAAGCTCAGGTTCGGGTTCCCTGGGGAGTCTGAGGAAATGAAAGACTACCCCAAGAAAACATCTTATTCCTCAAAAGGGGAAAATGAAAAGGAATATCAGAAACAGTCTGGCCCTTTGTTACCTTGGTGTTAAACAGGTCTTGGTTTGATTCCATTAGGGTTTCTCCACAGTACAGCCTAATTGTCTTTATCAATGCCATGTAAGTAACCAGAAATTTGCCCAGTTTACTCCTCCAAGAACATAAGGAAACTTTGAAGACCCAGAAAGATCTTCAGGCCAAGAAAAGTAGACAAAGCCATTCAGGGCTCCAGATAAATAGTAATTCTAATTTCAGTTGGATTTATCAGAAGCACTATCTATTATTTTAAGATTCTTCAATATTTTTTCCTTTTTAATCTGACTGCTCCTCAGAAAAAGATTAAAGCACTTTCAAATTCTCAGAACTGAAGAAGGAACACAGGTTGAGTCATCTTCTGCCAACAATGTTTCTAAATTAGACTGTTTGAAGACGAAGATATCTGCAGGATTATATAGTGTAGCAGAGATATCCCCAGAAATTGGAACAAGCTGACAAAAAAAGTGAAAAGCTTTTTTCTCAGCTCTACAGAACGTGAACACATCAGCTCCTACACCATTTTATTCTTTGCATTTCAGATCTGCAAGTGAATATTGTGCTTAAATGATGAAAATTGATGGGATCAAGACTCATCAAAGCATAAAATATGTGCCCCATACATTGCCATGCTGTACTGGGACACCATAAATCTTATAATTAAGTGCTTGAATCATGACCAAGCCTCGGAAAACAAGCCGATCTGAGTTAAGGGAGGGTGTAGGAACTGTTTATTAGTCTGTGTTAGAGAAGAGGAGCTACCTTCAGCATAAATGCATGCTTTTTATCACCAAACAAATTAGGAAGTTCAGTACATTCTGATCTTCCTGAAATACTGGTCTAACTTCCATTAAAAAACCAAACAAACAAACAAAAAAGAAACCCCAAAACCACCAAAAAAAAACCCAACCCAAAACCGAGACATCAACCAGTAGTTTATGGAGAAGCATCTAAAGTTTGCTGCTTCTAGCATTTGCTCATCTCTAGGATTCTAAGTGGAAACATTTCCTTTATTTGTGGATAACCATTGATCTCATGAAGACCTAGAGACAGGAGGAACATAAATTGGCTGAGGAGAAAGCACAAACCTATGTATCACAAACATTTTCATTGTAGCTGAACAGAAAACCTTAGCAGAAATTTGGTTTATTGTATGTGTGGTTCAATCAAAATTGAAGCAATTCAATTCTAGTTTGCAATAATTTTGCCCTGGAAGAAATCGAGGGAATGAATTTGACATCCCATTTCAATGTTATGGCAGTATAATGCTTTGATTTTTCATTTTCAAATAACTTCTCACTTTTGAAAAGGTTTTCATTTATGTTACATATTTCACAATTTAAGAATTAGAAATCAGAAGTTAACCATTTCAACTCAGCTAGTGCATTTCTCCTTTTAGATAGTCATTGATGAACAATTTCAAGTTTTGCACTATGGTCTTATTAGAAAAAACAGAAAACAGGAAAAAAAAAAGGACCTGGAATTTACAATATTATTTTGTGTCTGAGCTGCTCTTGGCAGACCCAGCTATATATCTAGTATGTCTACCAGATCCTGTCTTCTGCACACTTACATCCCTCGTGTCAGGCTGTTAAAGTCAGTCTAGCTTTTCCAATACAAGGATAACACCTGCTATGAAATTCCTGGCCCTTCTCCCTTCCACAATACAACCATCTCTTGAATTATAAATACAGGGAAAACATGAACTTTTCTCACCTGCAGTAAGAGAACGGCCCCAAGCCAAGCTGTATTGCTTTCTCAACACTGTCGACATGAAGCTCTTGGTAAAGCAGGTCTGAATCCCAAGGCAAGCAGTTGTGTCCAAAAATGGTGGTCTTTGCTGTACCCCTGTACTCTGTGCCATTGCCAACATAGCACCGATGGCTAGGAACTGGCAAAGCATAAGACACTGGTCAGGAATTGGTGCTAATTACATGTTAGATACTTACATCGTAGCTGAGGTCCCAAATGGGAGAGTGACAGTGGGCCCGATTCTGTGTAGTGCCTTTCGCCTTTCACAGGAATTAAATGCATCAAACGAGGATTTTTTTTTTAATAAAACAAGAACCCAAGCAGTTAAAACATCTGTTTAAAATCAGTAGTGAATTAGCCTTATTTTACACATGCACAAATAACTATTCAACAGGAATACGACAGAAAATTAGACTAGAATTTGTACTGTGCATGGAAGATTTTAGCCAGCAATCTGCAGCGAAGTCAGCAATATGGCTGGGATTCCTCCTCTCTAATTTTAGACACAATTGAGCTCATCACTGGAGACTCCCTTTTTAGTCAACTAAAAGACACAGGCATTTCTAGCACCAAACTCATCCAGCCTGTTGGACTTTTTTAAGATGAGATGAATCTTGCCATATAGTCTTGACAACATTGACTGAATCTCCATTGACTGTAAAGGGAGCTTAAGCCAACCAGCTCAGATAGAGATATCTGTGTTGTAAAGTAGTGAAAACAATCCTGCCCCACCAGCAAGTGCTTAAAAGGTCTGATTTTGGAAAGTACTTCTTTTTTATGGCCTCATACATACCCATATATATATATATACACTATACTCATGTATATTATATATATGTAGCTACATATTGCAAATATTGCAAAAATTTAAGTAGTAGGTTGAACTTTTGTATTCAAAACCCATATCTTTGTCACCTGCACATGGGTTATTTCTTCAGATAGGTCTGACACATACATATTCTATGACCTGTATACTCAGCTGCCAAGATCTATCAACAGCACATACCAGCGTTATGGCTGAAAAACATATGGGGATGCATTTGTGTACAAATAGCTACCCTGAGCAGAAAGTCTACACCTCAAAACACAGCTCAGAGTATCCCAAAGGAAACACAAAACCATCTAATGTACAAAGAGGATTAATTGTGACCGAGCCTCAGAGAGTTTCTTATCCCAGCCATGTCAGTGTGACTTATCCTTGACATCTGCAAGACTAGTGGAATCTTCTTCTAAACATATAAACATACTTAGATATATAACATCATGATATTCCTTACTGTTGAAAAACATGCTGTGAGGATGTTCTGTCACACCACACAGTGTGGACAGCTATTGCCAAAGATCTGTTTATTTTGACAGAATAAGGCGACACATGAACAGGGGAATATAACCAGCACTGAAATATGGAATCACAGCAATGAACTGCTGATGTCAATTATCCTTCCATGTCATCAGTGTAGCAACAGACCTCAAAACCACAAGGAAGCATATGGCACACATTTAGGAGCTGGAGGTAAAGAAATTCGGTGCAAGAACTTTGGTGTGAGTTAGCATATAAATACTTAGCAAAATTAATTTTCTAGCTTGGCCTGGCAGACACTTCTGAGATGGTGAAACAACATTTTCTCCCACCCATCCCCTGAATCAAATTCCCTTTATTTCAATAACTATGAATATAGCATTAAATCAAACTCATAATGTAACAACTATAACCTAGGAGCTCACAGAAAATAATTTGTCTATCATTTGTGTTGCTAGCAATAGCAACCATTTCTTGGCAACCCTGCCATTTATTTTCTGGGCAAGTTGCAAGTTACGCTGCTTTGTTTGCCTGAAACAGTGTCATGAAAACACCACCATCATGCTGTGTGCCGAGTTCTTTGATTTATCCAGGGAAGTGCCAGGTGCTGTTTTTATTTGTACTGTATTTATTACATTCAGAAATTGTTTAGACTACTTTTATGAGGATGAAACAAGAGATTCTGTTTCAGTGCAGAACCAGGGATGTATTCTGCAATACCAATGGTTTGGACATCTTGCAGATGGTGTTTACAAGTTGTTCTCATCCTTGTCAGGCTTCAAATCCAATGCATCTCTGTTGCGTCAGCTCTGCCAGTCACTGCTAAAGCTGCCAGAAGATTATAACTGGGAGAATTTGGCCCCTTTCTAAATCATCCCTCATGTTCTCCTCCTGTAACTAAGAAGTTTGGATTACATATTGCAGTTGTTGAGAGGAACAGTAATATCTCTCAGACAGGTTTTTGTTTCTTTTTGGTTTTATAAGGAGTATTTTGGGCACAGGAGTAAAGTGACTTAATCTTGTATCTTGTGGAGAAGCATATAGATTAACACAGTTGTTTCATCAGTAGCTTTCCATTGGTCTATTCTCCGCTCCAGCAAGCTTTATTTGACTGGCTTGCAGTAGCACCACAGTACCCCCATCACAGCTCATTAAAGGGCACTTCATTAAGTACCTAAGGCCATTAAGAAGTATATGCAAAACCTAACACGTTTTGTCACCTAAAATTCAAGACGAAGTGTTTTCAAAAAAATCTCTGAAACTATTGCAGTCAGATAGATCTTTTCCTTCTAATACTCTTTTTTTTGAACAGTTGCAGCGCTGAAAAATCTCTTTTTTCCTTCTTTGCAAGAAAAAGTGTGTAGGTGGTCTGCTTGCAGCAGTTCTTAATGGCTTGCTCTGACTGGGAATTGCTCGTTCTCAATTCTTTATAGCTTCTGAAACATCTCATAACTCTGAAACATATTTATTGTCTTATGTGGAAGAAAGTAATGGAGGACATTTTATATATATATATATATATATATATATATATATATATATATTTCTTGTTCATTCACTCCCCTGCGGTACTGCGAATCACTACATTAAGAGTAGAGATGGCCTAAACTTGCAGATGATGAAAGTTTTGACGGAAATGCAGATTCAAGTTGCTCTGCAGTCCTACACCAATATCACCACTGTATGTTTCTTCTCAGAAAAAAAAAAAAAATTATTAAAATTTAAAGCTAGAAATAATTTCCTGTTATGATTTATTTTTAAAATCCAAGAGGTTTACATAGCTCACATAGAACATTCTAGTTGCGTTAGGATGGCATATTTTATCAGCATGTCAACCAATTCTTTGCCTTTTAATTTTTCAGTAAAAACAGTTTCAGGTCTTAAAATTAAAAGCCACCTGAAGTAGCAGTTATCCAACCAGTTCTAATTACTAACTTCCTGAAAACATTTTGCAAGACTTTTTGTCACCAGATCTTGTTTCAGGTTCTGTAGTTACATACATGAACAGTTTTTGGAGTTTCTTTTGGAAGTCTTTCTGTACAAAACAATGTATCTTTTAGATTTGCTTTCCCCCAGACATCTCATCGGCAACTTTCCTAATGTCTTTGAGCTTTGACTGTATGTTCCTTACAGATATGCATAATATGTTTCATTCTGTTAATAAAAATAAATTTTTCCCCAATGGTCCTAATCCTGGGACAGGATAGTTTTAAGTAACCCTTTCAATTGCCTGTACCAGAGGTCATCTCCAGTGTCTTAATTACCAGTTATCCAGATGGAAGAGTTCTTTAGAAAATCATAAACTAAAGCAAAACCTTGGTGGAATTAGGAGAACATCCTCCATCCAGAGCTTTCCTGGAGCACATGTCCACTCCTGTTGCAGGGCCTCAGAAAGCTCCAGAGCCAAGGGCTTGAGCGCCTGCTCTGTGTCCCCTGGAGCGGTCAGAGCAAGCACGTCAACCTTCACTAGAGAGCCACTGGTTTGCAAGACAGGACACATTCATATCTCTCTGAAGCGTTTCTAATACGTCTGCCAATGGATATTTCCACCTGATCCTGTTTCATCTATTAACAATGAAGATGAATAGCAATGAACAATGACATTTTATGCCTCTGCATAAGCTGATTGCTTACACTGCCTCAGCACTGCAGGATGTGTTGCTCTCCAAGGCGTCCTTTACAAGGGTATAAGTAAGTCACCTTTCCTTCCTATATGAGCTCAGACTTATCGGATGCCTGCAGAAGGGTCCATCTTTTCTTGATTCACCCAGAAGTTCCCTGATCTCCTTTCCTGGGTAGCCATGAGATCCCCTCAGAGATGAAAGGTGTGAAAGTGTTTGATATCAGGGAGCTGCGCTTCCCCCGCTGCAAGCATAGCTAACCGCTAGTCCGAGCTAGCAAGAAACGTGTGACAGAAGGGAGGCTCCAGCATTCATAGAGATTGCTTTTACAGACATCTCACTCCGTCGGATAAAACACTGAAAACACACACACACACACCCCCTCCAGGTATTCTGAAAGCAATAAGGCAAATATTCCTATGCAAAATGAAACAAACACCACGCAAAGAGCTTTGAAGGGCGTCCACATTAACCTAGCACTGCTCCCAAAGGAAGATTTGGGTTATCTTTCAGTAGCTCCCTGTGCCCCTGAAAATCTCTAAATATCTGGGGAGGTGGTCAGGTAGGCATTACCATCTTTCCCACTCTTCAACGATGAGAATGTGGAGTCTAATGCACAGGGTCAGGAGATTGCATGGCAGCAGCCCCAGGGCTGGACTGTTCCTGGCTTGACGCAAATTGCTTCACATTTTCATGCACTAATACCTGTCTGTGAAAGTGAGAATAACAGCAGCACCCACTGTATCAGAGTTTGCAAATTAATGAACATTAACCACAGCTGAAGTATAAAGGAAAGCTATATATCTATATAGCTATATTTCTATATAATTCAATCACATGTTTATAATTTTTATCTAGATTTCAACATTTCTCTTTAGGCTTATGATTTAATACAACAGCAGATGATGCACGTCACTAATTTATAACAAATAATTGATTCAAATAGTTGTGCTGCTTTCTGGTTTGTTGAATAGCAATAAAACCTCTGGACTGACATCACCTTACACTGAAATAAATCCCTGCTGAAACCATAGGCTGATTATGAAACACACAAACAATCTGCCTGAGCCCAAAACTAGGCAGAAACATGGAACAAGTTGTCATCATTTCATAATTAATTAAATGTAATAGAAACTTACCATGTAGAACAAGGATGGATTTAAGACTGGGAAAACAAAGTGATTTATATGCACAAAAGATCTCTTTTAGTTGCATCCTACATAAGGATGGCACATTCCATTCACAGAAACTAGACTTATTTTTTAATATATTTCTTCTTCAAAGTATCTTTGTACCTTCATACTTGCAAATACTTAGATCAACTGAGCTAAATTGAAGAGATTTATGTTTGTTATAAAAGCTAATGTACAAATCTGCCTTCTGAGTAAGTTGAATTCTTTCATATAAAGGTTTAAATCCAAAAAACTATAACCTCTGTCAATATTTTCTTATAGCTTAGGAAAGTAATATCCTAGATAAGAGGAAGGACTGGCTCTTTTTCCATTTCATTTTTGTATTGATTATCTTCAATAGCACAATAGTTATGATTTACAGAGTCATAAATGCAATCAAATAGGTAAGTATATAGAGATAAAAGTAGCAACATATTTAGGAAACAGGTTGTCACTAAGTAGGGGAAAGAAATTCCAGCAGTAACAAGCAAATTTCAGTGCTATATTACTCAGACAGGGAAACAACTTGTCATATGGACCACCTTACAAGATTGTCAAGAGTATCCGAGTCCTAATTAGTAGTGAAAGCTTTCATTCTTTTGAACATACCTGTAGGTCCTTACATGTTAAGAGTATGACCCAAGAAAAGTCTCTGGACAGGAAAAGAAACGGACTGTATAGCAATTAGTGATGGTCAGTGGATGAGCAGTTGCTCTGTAGAGAGCAAATAATGAGAGGGGGGGTCTCTGGAGCACCCAGCACAGGCTGGTGGGAGAAAGCAGGCAATGGGAGAGCCAAACAATGCAATGGAGATTTCTGCAGCAGTCCAAGGGGTGAGCTGAAAGCCTGTGAGCTGCTGTACCATGTCTACTGCATCTTCCCTTCAATCACCTTCCTAACTGGCAATTATACACCAAAACAGATTGCATGGATTAAAAGACATCAGTCCTTTCACATTTCAAGAGATGTGTCCTCTATAAAAGATAAGCAACTGATACCACTGTCATGTCTCAAATAAATAAAAAATAGGATTAAAAACACCTTTACGGCTTTTAATTAACCAGCACACAATAACTAACACTGCTGCCAAGTCAGGCACTCTATTGTAAGAGTAAGGGCTAAGCAACTGCTTCATATTATCAGCTGCTAATATTAATCATATTAGTTTATACTAGAATTACAACGAAGACTTGTCATCTAAAAAGGCAGGCACACAGAAGGTACCACAGAAACCTTAGTGCCCACCAACATCTGAAAAAACCCATTTTTTTGTAAAAATTATGTCCTCTGTTGATCTCCAAGCTACTCCTATCTCTGACTGGAGAACTTTTACCTATCCCTTGGGATTTGCCTTATCACTCAATCCTTACAGAGTTAATCCTTGCTATATGCTACACTGCTGACAGCATAGCTCATTAGCTTTCTCCTCTCCAGCCCACATTTGCCAAGATGTCAAGTGTAAAGGACTAATCCATAACCTCCATGCATATGGTGCTCCTTTCTCCATTTTTTTTTCCTGTATATCAGCCAAAATCTTTATTAGAATTTCTAACTCTATAAAGAAACCTGGGACATCAGAGTAGCATCTCTATTATTGCTCGCATCTAACACCTCCATAAATGCCACCTTATAATTATAATTTTGTGAAGCCATGGTGATCACTAGTCTGTCCACCTATAGTGGCACTATCTTAGTGCAATGAATCAGAGGTGGGTTCTCAGATGATAATGCCATGCTCACTCATTTCTTCATCTTCCAAATCCTCCTGCCATATATCATTGCAGGTGATAGCCTACTAGACCTAGTTTTTCTCCATGGAACTCCAGCGTTATTTGAATCATCTTGAAATAATTCAAAATCTGATAAAAATCCAACCTGCCCTTATGATTTCTTCAACAGTGCCCTAGGCTTCCTTTTCATTAACTTTGCCTTAACACTTGCCCTGCCCTCATGCAACCTCAGAGGGGACCCATAAAACTTTACCCCTGCAAACCATGTAGTCATCTCTCCAAGCCATATCAAACCATAATGATGCTTTTTTATGTGCTATTCCATCCATTTTTCCTCAACCATGGAGGAATACTAACCTTATTCTTTTCCATCCTGGTTTTATTACTCATTCTGATGCTCCATACATGCAAACAACAAGCAGTATCTCAGCCCCACTTACAAATCCTCTTCAACTCGTAGTAGCAGACCTACTTATCCAAGCTCAGTGGAGGACTGACTGGTTGAATACTCATTTATCATTGTCAGCCAACTGACCTTGTTATTATACTTCACCCTATTTCTTTTTTTTCCCCTGGCCTCGTAGAAAATAAAAAATTAAACACTAATCCAAAAGTTTTCTAATAGTTTATAGAAGAACATTGGTAAACATAAACCAAAAAGTTAAGACTCATTATCTTCTTCTCACTGTCTTCTTCAGAAGAAAAGGATTTAAAACTTTCCCCCCAGCCTCCAGAGCTGAATTTCCTTTACTAAAGTACCTTTTTTAAAAGAAAACTGCTAACATCCTATTTCAGTAAAACAACCACTAAAAAGGTGGGTTTGCTGTCTTTTTCAATTCTTTTATTACCTAAAACTCCCCCAGTTTAACACCCAGAGATGTGGCCAAGACGTTTTTTTCCTGTATGTAATTATATATTCAACTATTCTGTCATCTTCCTTTTCTAAAAATCTTGAACCTACTTCTGACACACAACAACACATCTCCTTATATAACCATAAACCTTCCATAATTAGCATTCCAACTCATTCTTTCTTTAAAGCCATGGTACCCCTCTAATTCCATTACCCATAGCCTAAGAAAAAAACAAAAACAAAAACAAAAACCGAAACACTAGAAAACCTAAAGAGTTCAAAAATACCTTCAACAGCTTTGTACTTCATGATGACCAACACTAGCAAAAACATTATTGCTACCTAAACCTTAATCCAAAGAAACCTCAAAACATATAATCCCCTCTGCAGTCCTCCCAATACTCTTAAACCTACCTTCTGCTGGAACCCACAGCCACAATGACAAATCCGAACAGGCTTTCCATGTGCCTGCTTTCTACCTAGTTTCATTATGAAAAGCACCTGTCTGCCACAACTCATCCATCCTACTGATTTACTTTATTACACGGATATCTTATTTTTACAAATAGTTCCACAAGAACAGGCCCTGAGTTGTTGCTGAGTCCTAATACAACAAATGGGCCAGAAATAACCCAGCTAGCCATCAAGAATGTTGTACCACCCAATGATTAAGGTAATTCTACAGCCTAAAAATCCAGTTAAAAGCTGACAAACCACTGAAATATGTGGTGTTAAACCCAACCTCAGTTATCCACATGTGACTACCAGCTATTCCTCTCATCAACAGTAACACAACAAAGTCACCTACATGGACTAAATGTTTCAGGAGAAGGCTTGGCAGCTAATTAAACAAAATAAAGATACCCCACTAACGTACCCTCCAATGAATCAAGAATAAGCCTAAAAATACAAATGAGACCCCCAAATCTACTAACAATCCACACCCAAAAATAGCACCAAAGCAATGGTAAGGAGAAGGAAGTGCTTTTACCCAGGAGACAGGGGACAATATATATTAGTTCCCACTTGCAACTAAGGCCAATTGTGTGAATGTAATGGTGGGTTTTCAACCACAGAAACCTTAAAGACACCAATCCCTTAAAAAAAACTTCTACAGCTCCTTCCTTCACCCTCCAACTGCCTTTAACATCTACATAAATGCTTATTATAATGAATTATCTGTCCTCTGGCCAAATAGCTCCTCCTCTTTTTTTAGTGGTGTGCCCCCCTGTATCCACCCAACATCTCTACCATGGCTGCTGTCTGTTCAAAGAAACATAAAATGTCAAAGTAATTTTACAATTCCATGTTTATAACTGTTTGTCATAAGTTATCGCCTCCAATGAAGCTAAATATTTCTGAAGTTAAACATGTCCCTAAAAATTTCCTTTCCACTCCCTATACCAGCTTGGGCCAGAGATAAAATACCACGCTTACATTCTTCTCAGGTTTCTCACATTTATCACTGGATGATAAATCAAATTGGCTGGGTCTGGACCCTTTCTATAGCTTTCTCTGTACAACAGGTCAACTATTGCTACTCATGCTTTGATAATTAATTCTGAATTTTCCCTTAAAGCCTGGATTCAGAGCTCTCTCAGCAAGAACTCAGTCTCCAAAGTGAATACAGTTACTCTTTTAATACAAAAGCCTTATTTCTGAAAATAAGTGCATATTTAAGTGCAATTATTATGAATTAAAGTTAATTAAAAATGGATCCGTGAATAATTTTAAACAGCAGCTCTTTGGGGAGGAATTTGTTCGTGATGTATCTAATTTCCTTTGAATTTAAACTACACTGAAATCTTATGCATATAAACTGTGTTAGACCATTTTTTACAATGGTAGTTCTTTCTTTAGTACTGAAGGTTTCTTCTTTAAGGGCTAGAAAATAATGTATTACCACAAAGAATAGAAATCTATATTAGAAACTGCCTTTTGCATATCGATCTTCTTTATTATAGGTACCTCCTATGTTACATTTATTACCTCCCTTTTTTTTTTAAGTTAGCTCATAATTTGCCAGTAACTGCATGGCCATTATGATAATAGCTTGGAGATATAGATAGATAGATATAAAAAATGATAGTTTGCAAGAGAATTTTAAGAACAGTGAAAAGAGAATTTTGAAGTCCTGACAGGGAACCCATAGTCCAAAAAAAGAAACAACTATTGGACAGATAAATAGATATCTGTAAAATCACAAAAGTTATTATTATTGTCTGTTACTCACTGTTTAAGTGGGGAGAGGGGGGAATGAAATTATCAGGCAGTAGGTTTTAAGCTAACAATAGAAAATACTGTTTCTCATCACATCTATTTAAATCCTGAAACTTATTGACACAGCATGCTGTGAAAGGCAAAAGCATAAAGGAGTTCTAAAGAGTTTAGACAAATTCACGGTAAACAGGTAAAGGTCTATTAAATATGATGGTCCAGCCATCTGCTGAGAAATCCCCAACCAGTAGCATCTCTCAGTAACTCCCTGCTGCTGGCATTACTCCTCAGCCATCCTCTGCTTTGCCAGTGCTCAACCCACAATAGTACTTAGACTTGTGATCCAACCCAGGATGGCACTTGGTTTATTAATGTTTGTGAGCATGACATCAAGACAAATTAGCCAGTTTTCCATTCGAAACATATGAAAATTGGTTATTCTTTGTAGAAGTCAAGGACAGAGGTTATCATCAGAGACCTCAAACATATCACAGCCCAATAAATGTTTTGGGGTACTTACTCTTTATCAAATTGATTGCTTTCTTTTTTTAACAACAAAAAAAAGATGACATTTTTGCATCACCACTCAGGTTTAAGGTTGCCTCTGTAAGTGAATAATTCAGAATAAAGTACATTTTTGAGACACTGTAACTTTCTCTCAATCAATAGGTACCACCACAAGCTGTTCAGACTGACGGGTGACCTCAAAATTCAGTCCTATTAGACAAAAGAAACTCTACAAGACAGTAAAAAGGAAAATAAAGGAAAAAAAGCCAGCTGTGCTCACAGCATCACACTGAAAGGTTGAAGAAAAAATTAATCCAATATTTATTTAAAAATCTGTTCTATGTGCTCTGAGAGCACAAGCTCGCAGTGCTTTCACCAGAATGCCATTGCCCTTGTGTGATGATACTACCAGGTCTACAGACCCCAGGACTAATTTATTTGCATTAATTTAGAATGACTAAATCCTGGAAAAGAGGGTTTTTTCATTTTTAAACTTGTTTGCAAGGCCCTGACACATAAACACAATCCTTCAGTTCCTGTTTTGTGTGGGGGTGTTAGGCAACCGAACACAGATGGATTGTAAGCATCTAAAGCCATTTGTTTAGCAAACCAAATGTTTGCTTTATTATTTTCAAGTAATCAAAGAGCACCTGCTTATTTCTTGTTCTAAGCTACTCAGACAGAAACCAGTATTACAGCTATAGCACTGTCATCCTGATATTTATAATCCAGGCCATGCTGGGTGGATGTTTATGCACAGTGTTGCCGCTTTGGGCAGGGGAAGCTGATAAAGAAATAGGAATCTGAGAAGCGATTTTATTTGAAGATGAGCAGCGCAGAGTCCTCCCCGTGCACATGCAGCCCCTTGCCCAAGTCATCACAGCAGCTACCACACAGTAGCAAACCTCACTGAGGCAGCTATGGGACAAAAAAACAGAGCTACGGCATCGCTCCTTAGGAGGGACTTAAGAAGTCACAAGCCCATGTCACACAATTCATTGGGTGCCTCGTGAGTGAAGGTTCAGGACCAGTTCATACGCCATTCGATTTGCCTATTCACTCCTGCTATTTGTTATTCCAGCTGTATACTGCTGGTCTCCCAAATGGATTATTTTTTCCAGCTTGAATAGCTGGCTACATCATTTGTTAACCATCAGAATAACAAAAAAGAATACCAGATACCAATTCCAGTGTTCATTACCGTGTTTTTTTTAGCCCATCACCCTTTCGGAACAACTAGTTGCCCACCATAGCTACCAGGAGTCTTGTCTTCAATTTTGATGAGCCCTGGGATCTACGTACTCAGAAAGACGTGAGTTGATGGGATCACAGGCTGGTATTACTGAAGGTCTATTATAATTTATGCCTAAAACCTGCTGTATTTTAAAAGTAGCCACTGATATAACTTGAGGATTTAGCATGCAGGTAAGCTTTACAAGCAGATTTAATCCCTGCAGTGAAAAACATTAAATATTCTGGAGGAAAATTATAACAAAAACTATGTAGCATCTCATAAGAAGCAACACAGAGCTAACAAATAGGCACCAGAAGGCAGATTTTCTCTGCCCTGACCCACCAGTGAAAGTAAGGATTTTTTAGGTAAGCTGTACTGCGCTAAACATGCTATTAATTTAATGTACAAGGTAACCTAAACAAAGGGTGTGCGTTTTATTTTTATCTACTTCCCACATCAATCTAGTGCTACCAAATAAAGCCATCTGACAGATTTTGTCAGAGCATAAATCCCTACTTTCTGAGGGGACAGGGTAAGATGCAGGGGTATGTGAGGAAGCATTTGCACTAGAGTACAACTCTGCGACTGATCCTGCAAAATGGAAGCATGCACTTAATTTTATGGGATTGAGTAATTGGATTAAAATTTCTGTGTTTAATTTTCCATAGAGTTAAGTACATGAACAAATATTTTTAGAATCAGGGTCTCGGTGAAGAAGAGTGTGTTATGTTTTACACTGAAGGAATACATTAAACACTTGTTTGTGAAGTTCTGGGTGACTCTTCAGCTATCACAAGAAATGTCTGCAAAGGCAGAATACAAGAGAGAGGCAAACCCCACCAGATTCACACCCAGATGAAAACCCCAAAGTCCCTGCCCTCCGGCAGGTTGTTGAACTTACCAATATTGCAGTACTTTCCTGCATAATTTCCTTTGCAATCACATACTATTTTCCCACTGAAGGTAATCATTTTACATTCTCCACCATTCATGCAAGGGTCATGAACACAACCTACAAGCGGAAACCAGAGATCAAACCAAAGGTAGAAAGTATTCAAGAGAATCAGTCCATTTTAACTTACTTTAGTACACCTTCTCCGTGCATGCATTTTGGGGAAGTTTTTCCTTTTTTACTCATCTCAGACCTACAGTTGATAGAAATTGAAGAAAAGGAAACTGCTGATTTCTGCCTACTTAGGTCTGCCTCCTTGGTTTTACTTTATTGGATGTCAGCATAGCTATTGAAAAATATTACCAATGAATAGATAAAATGGGGGTGTTGATGATTATTACTAGCGGCAATGGTAGTGGCATTAGCATTTATTTCTGTACAGAGGATTCTGCCAATTCCAAGTTTGCCCCTGAGCTGCACTGAAATTTATAATAGCGTATCTAGCAGGGAGCTCAGTTAAATATTTAGGCTCTGTGACTGGGAAGTAGTAAGTCCTATCAAATTTTCCAACTCTCCCACGGACTCCCAATGTCCTAGAAAGCCACCGACTCTCTCCATGCTTTAGTTTCCATTTGGGTATTCCATTTGGGAATAAAAGCACCTACCTATTTCAAAAAGTAGGGTGAAAGTCAGCTGGACTGAATAACAGAATAGCCATACCAGAGCACACATATAGGGGAGGCATACCAGTTTGTTTCCCACCATCCCTCCTTCCAAAAGGGAGGTGCTGTGCTGCCTTAATCCGCTAAGTGACAACCCAAAGCACGTGCCCTGCACCTAGCTGGCCTATGTTGGGCACCTGGGAGCCTCAAAACAAGGAGGCGGCTTCATAATAGAAGCATCACCCCAGCCAGGATTGGGGATATTGGGCCAAAAACCACAGGGACTCTGGGGTCGGTGCAGGGCAAATGGGATCCTGGAAGCAGGCAGGGTTTACCTGCTGGTGACTCAAGAGTGGGATAGGCTTGGGAAAAAAAATCCCAGAGGTGAAAGGGCAATGTGAAGCAATTGTAGGTGTGCAGGGGAAGAGTAGAGGAGGGTGTGCCTCTCAGGCATGCTGCAGCTTTGGAAGAGAGCTCAGAAAGTCAGAAATTTTACCCCTTCTACTGTATAGTCTGTTGCATATTCTTACATGCTGGGTTCAGGATTGCATCCCTGGTAAAGAAAACACTGAACTGTGTCCCTAAAACTCAGCTTAATGCATATCATTGCTTCCTCAAATACGGATGGATAAGTTGAAGTGATTTTCTGGGTCAGCGTTACTGCTCACACATGGAAAGGTAAGCTAAATCTCTTTTGGGGAGGGTACATGGGCTACGAGGGCAGCATTACTGTGTATAACACCACTCAGGCTTTGATATCCTTACTGCCCTTTATTCCCACTCCCTGCAGGCCAATAGCTGTAATACAAAACAGTGCCTTACTTTTGTGTTCGACACTCTTGCACTCGATCTGACCACTCACACACATGCACTGCTCCACAGCTCCTTCTTGGACTCTTGACCAGCTCATGCCCACATCAAAGAACTCGTAGAGACTGTTGTCAAAACATTTCTCTGAAACACAGTTTAAAAAACAAAACAAGCTTTCTGAGGTTATTTCTTGCCAGGAATGGCATCACAATCCCCATCATTCCCTGCTCATCCCTTTTTTCCCGTTGAGCAGATACATGTTTTTTGACAGTGCTTCTCAAACAAGCCAGCCTCCATAGTGCGGAGGCACTAAGCCACTGTAGCAGCAGCTCCAACGACCTTGAGGCTTTCTCCTACAGCCCCGTGAGTGTGACAGCAGCAGCATTCCAAAAGTTCATCAGCCCTTCCAAAAGTTCATTCAGCAAACACAAAAAAATCAAATCAGTGCTATATACTTGTGTCTTTCCCACAGATGAAGGGCTGTGGTAGAGACAGTGGAGCACCAGGACTGAAAAAGCCTTCTTTGCTTGCATCAAGAGAGAATTCTAGAGCTGCAGGCAGAAGCCTTCACTAAACAACAGCAAGTGCACTGAAAATCCTTGGTGTAAAAGCCTAATTCCTCACCCGATGTGCAGTAAATTGGGAGTGAGACCACCATAAAACTGGAAAAATAACCTAAGCAAAGCCTTTTGGCCTGACTCTCCTCCTTTGGAAAATGACTACCCCGAAGGTGGAGTAGCTGTCCAGGTGTAAAGCTGACATCACAAGAGAAGTCATAAGAGACCCATGTGTGCATATACATAAGGCGTCACCTGAAATTTTGGGGTTTTTTCATGTCTCCTTGCCTTACCTACTGGATTATATTATTAGTCATTTCCAACTGTGTAAGGGATATTTAAATCCCCAAAACACCAAAGGGAGGGGAAGAGGCTCTTTGTGTTTCCCATAGCTTAATATCTCACTGGCTCAGAACATGCTTGGGGTTATAATCAAGCTATTTTCATCTGTCCTGTCAGTGGATTGTCTGTCATAACTATTTGGAAATCCACCTACATAACCATTCATGCTGCAGTGGTCTCTCCCATCACAACAGCACTACCTTTTCATTAAGCAAATTTTAATGAGCTCTACTTACTGCTTGTATTTCATGTTGTAACGCACATGGAAAAAAATACTTACTCATCTGACAGTCCTCGCCCGTGAATTCCTCGGGACAGGTACAGTGGTACATCCTATGGCCATGAGTGAGAGAACAGGTCCCTCCATTTTGGCAAGGGTTGTTCGCGCAGTGATCTAGACAGGCCACGCAAGAAGTTGTCGTTAATAGCTTCCAGGCAAGATGGGCTTTGTTGTGTTAGGCATTGGCTTGGTTATGCGAAGCATTTTGGTTCAGTGCACGGTGGTTTCAATAACATCTATTAATCTAAAACCATGTTTATCCAAGCAACTTGCACTGGTTTTGTTTCCAGCTGTATATTAGCTATATTTATCCAGCTTTTAAAAACCATACAGTAAATCACTGAGCTGAACCTTCTCCCCCAGAGTAACTTGGCCAAAGGTGGTAGGTCCAGGCTCACATGATGTTAGACATTAGGAAAAATTTCTTCACAGAGAGGGTTGTCAGGCACTGGAAGGGGCTGCCCAGGGAAGTGGTCGAGTCCCCATCCCTGGAGGTATTTAAAAACCGGGCAGACGAGGTGCTTAGGGACCATGGTTTAGTGGTGGGATGGCAGGGTTAGGTTAACGGTTGGACTTGATGATCTTAAAGGTCTTTTCCAACCTAAACAATTCTATGATTCTATGTTGCCCAGAGCTGCCACTGTGGTGAGGAAGACGATGGGACAAATGCCCACAAGATGGAGCTGTGCCTTTACACTGGGGAGCGAAGGCTGCAGCTCAGCCTCTGCCCGGATTACTGCCCGGCATGCTTGGCATTTCAACATCAATGACCAGGATTATGCATCTCTCAAATTACACAAAGGACAACGCTCGACAGAAGAATTTGCTATGGATTTTTGGATTATACCTCAAACTAATGGGCAGCTGGAACGAAGGAAAAAATTTTGAAGCAAAACAAGGTCACATCCAAGTAAATCAGGCCAAGCAAGATTACACTGGACCAGTCTCATGTGTCTCTGGTTTTTAAGAAATTTTCTAAATCATGGGAAAACAGGGTGGGAGAGGAGAGGGTGTGCCAGGACAGCCCTCTGACTCTTGCAATGGAAGCTCTACTTGGCAATGTGCAAGGCAAAAGTTGTAGGAGCCTTGCTGGCCAGACGACGTTCCTGATTTTAGGCAGCCTCAAGGGGTATATCTCCCCTAAAGTCAACCAACATCACATTTTACACACACTGCAGAGCTGGCCCAACAGCTGGTCTGCATTCAAATCCTCTTTTTTAACACTAGTCAAACTCTGCGAGGCCAACTGTAGAGTTACTCGGTCCAGGTGCTCCTTCAGATAGAACATGTGGTCCTAAGCATGGGATGCAACATGCAGAAACCCAGGCACACACGTACAGGGCTGAAGCGAAGCACCAAAGGCACGTCTTTGAGCTTTGCTACAGTGGTGTAAATGTGAAGGTTCCCCTGCACAGATCAAAATATTTACTTCAGAATAGAGTGGTGTAATTCATATCAGATAGCAGGCCTGGGTGTATTCGCTGGTAGTTTCACTCTGGGATAACATCAAAAGAAAGCAAGTCAAGGCAGTGACATTCCTGCTGTTCCTGCTGTTTGATAATTATGAAACTTTTAGTGGTGTAATGTTTCCTCAAAGAAAAATCCCGTATTTTCTATTCCCATCACATCCATAACTTGATCTCCAGGCCATCTTCTGGTACAGCAGTGCTCAAGCCATTTTTTGTTCCCTTCTTAAATCTGCAAAGAGCACTTCCAGTCCTCCCATTCTTTCCCAGTTGGAGTCCCTCGCTGCATCCCACCCACCACTCCAGCCTGACTTCTCCAGGGCATTCTGCATCCCTCCAAACCTTCCATGGAGTCCAGGAACAACTTATACTCAGAAGCACACAGACACATCACAGTTCCCTGAAGGGAATCCTGCTCACCATTAACCGGAGAGCACCAAGTCCCTGGAAGCTCAGCATATGTCTAAAGCCACCCAGCTGTAACTTCCCATCCTCATGGAAAAACACTCTGTGCTTGCTAGCAATCACCTTGACTTTAGCTTCACCTCTCTGAGGCTCTGCTGAACGAGCAGTAGCCTTCTCTCACGTTTCTAACCATATCTTCCCACAAAAACTTTCTGTTTCTGCCACCCACCTTTCCCAGAACTGGGACTGGTCTTCCCCAGAGCCCCTCCTGGGACGATGCCTCTTCCTCCTGCCTGCGCAGCCCACGCTGCTCTACTTCTTCTTTCCATATCAGTCCAAATGCCTCTTAAAAAAACTCACTGTCTGGCACTTTTCTCCCAGGGCTGGGCCTCCCTGAGGTTTTGGCCATTTGTCTGAGATTTCCAGACATTCAGAGCAGTAGCCCTAACAGACTGACCAAGATCTGGAAGTCCTACACATAGGGGTATTGCACTTTTATGGATATGTATGTACATACATAAAAACTACACATTCCCAGCCCAGTTGGCCCACGTGTGTGAAAGGGTCACATCAAGCAGATATTACACACGGTCTCCACAGAGATCTCCTGGGCAGGAGTGGATGATCCTCTGAAAACCTGAGGGCAGCGACAAAGCTCCCACTGAATTTTGGGGGGGGGAGGGGGGGAATGGTTGAACAAGCGCTTGGGTGTTCTGGCTCTGTACAGTGCAGTACTAACATCTCCCTCCCGCAGAGCCTTCATACCAGAGCTTCACTTCATCCTGAAGCTAAACACTTTTTGGTCAAACTTTCTCGTGAAGTTGGCAGATTTATTTTTCTGGATCAATGCCTCCAACACTTGCTTAACACTAATTTGTAAGCAGCCCCAATGGTTTCAAGTTGACTCCCCATGTATACATGGTATTCTTGGCCTGGAGACAGTTTGTGCTTCAACCTTTACTTTCAAGCAGCTCCTTCCCCACCCCAGTTCACACACTCCTCACCAACCTCTCATGGCCCAAGGGTACTCTCTCCCCGCAGAATTTAATTATTTTTGGTTTTCAAGTGTCCACAAAGTGATTGAGATCCCCCCAAAGATTTAATATTTTAGTGGGTTGGGGTTTTTTCCACAAAAAAATCATATATTTTCCACATTTTAAAGATCAGCATTATTCAGTTTGACTGCTCCTTTCTTCCTAGCCATCTTCCCCAGCAGGGGAATTTTAGTCCCGTTTGCTTGAAATCCCCTTCAGCCGTTATGCCACTCCTTCCTTTCAACCTCGCTATAAACCTTTTCTCTTTAACCTATGGCTGGTGATCCATTAAACCTTTTCCAAGTCCAAACACAGTGCTTGCTGCTTACAAAAAAAATAAGTAGACTTGTGTTTATAAACAAATGAACAACTAAAGACTTTTTAATTTAAATCTACAAAATTCTTAATGATCTCAGAAAGAAAAGTCTTTTCTTTGTAACAGCCAGCAGTGATCTCTTCCAGCTACCCCATCCTTTCTTCTGTTTTCCTTTCCTCTCTCACATATATAACTCCAGAGAAAAAGCCAGCAGCCAGGACAAGCCCTCACTGGCGTGAGGGGCAGGCAGACAGGGTGGCTCTCTTGTTGCAAACCACCCTATCCAATGCTGCAGTGGGTAACAGGCAAAAACGAGCCAGAAAGCCCCAAAAGGCTTGTGGACAGCCAGCTCACTGCCGAGATGGCTACATGTGGGGCTGGCAGGGCCATGGCGATGGGCTGAGGGAGGGACAGAGGTGGCACAAGGCACCCCTAGAAATGCAGTGCTAAGCTTGGAGAGCTCCTCCTTCTGCTACTGGAAAAGCTTCCTCAAGGAGAGGAACCTGATGAAGTTCAACAAGGGCAAGCGTCAGGTGCTGCCCCTGGGGAGGCCGAACCCCATGCACCAGTACAGGCTGCAGGCTGACCTGCTGGAAAGCAGCTCTGCCGAGAGGGACCTGGGAGTCCTGGTAGATGACAAGCTGACCATGAGCCAGCAGGGTGCCCTTGTTGCCAAGAAGGCCAATGGTATCCTGGGGTGCATTAAGAGTATCGTGGCCAGCAGGGCGAGGGAGGTTCTCCTCCCCCTCTACTCTGCCCTGGCGAGACCCCACCTGGAGTACTGTGTCCAGTTTTGGGCTCCCCGGTTCAAGAAGGATGAGGAACTCTTGGAGAGAGTCCAGAGGAGGGCAACAAAAATGATGAGGGGACTGGAGCATCTCCCCTGTGAGGAAAGGCTGAGGGAGCTGGGCTTGTTTAGCCTGAAGAAGAGAAGGCTGAGAGGGGATCTCATAAATACTTACAAATATCTTAAGGGTGGATGTCATGAGGACAGAGCCAGACTCTTCTCAGTGGTGCCCAGTGACAGGACAAGGGGCAGTGGGCACAAACTGAAGCATAAGAGGTTTCAGTTGAACATGAGGAAGAACTTCTTTACTTTGAGGGTAAGAGAGCACTGAAACAGGCTGCCCAGGGGGGTTGTGGAGTCTCCTTCTCTGGAGATATTCAAAGCCCGCCTGGATGATGTCTTGTGCAACCTGCTCTGGGTGACCCTGCTTTAGCAGGAGGGTTGGACTAGATGATCTCCCAAGGTCCCTTCCAACCCTTGCCATTCTGCGATTCTGTGAGTCATCCAGCCACCACCACGACAGTCAGTGTTTCAGTGGAGGATTACAGCAGTCACAAGTTACCACTTCCAACATTTTAAGCTCCAGGAGGGCACTCATGAATAAGTAAGTGCAACCCTCATAACCTGACTCTTGTAAACATGAACTGTCTATAAAGTCTACATTCGTGTCTGACATACTTGCATTACAAAGGCACATGCATTGCTGCTTGGTTTGGGGTTAGGTCATTTGTCTCTGATCTACTGTTAATTTGTTTTAAATCCAGGCTGGAAAATAATTTAAAGATGTTAAGTTTAAAATTATGATGCTGTGCACTGCTTAATTTTAGACTCTCAGCATGATTCAGCTAACGTTGGCTTTTCAAGCACTCTGGTAGATTGTAATCAGCTTGGCAATGAGTCTCCTGACATGACAGAGAGCTCCCTACAAGGGGGTGGTGGAAAATGCCCTTCACTGGAAAGCAGGAAGCAAACATCTAAGGGCATCTGGTCATTTGCCACAGCCTAAACAAGCCAGGTCACATTTGAAAGTATTGCAAAGGAGAAAAGAGGAACACGATCAGCATTTAGACACAGATCCAAAAAAAACCCTCAGGGCCATCAAGTCTGATCAGTGCAACACCTGAGTTTTCAGTGCTGGTCTGTCACTGTATAAATTGAGAACTAGGTATATACGTTCCTTATAAAATGAGATTCCCAAACATCCAGCTCATGAAACATCAAGTTGGGGAGACAGAGACAAGCAAGAGCCAGCCATCAAGGTACTGTTGAGGACAGGGATGCACATTCCCCGCTGAACTGCTTGGGACTTGATGCTTTCACCCAGTGTGTCAATTAAAGCAACTTACAGAGAAAGGACAGTTTGCCACAGACCTTGGCTTCCCGTTTTAGACAGACTTTCGCAAAGAAGTAACTAGCACGGGAGTGTGGTGACCATATGAAGCCATCGCACTGCTCAGCTAAGTAACCCTTTTGTTGTCCCCCGGTACTCTGCAATGAATGAATCTGTCCTCAATGACATAGACAGCGAAATTGAGTGCACCCTCAGCAAGTTTGCAGATGACACCAAGCTGAGTGGTGCAGCTGACATGCCAGAAGGATGGGATGTCATCCAAAGAGACCTGGACAAGCTGGAGAGGTGGGCCTGTGTGAACCTCATGAGGTTCAACAAGGCCAAGTGCAAGGTCATGCACCTGGGTCAGGGTAATCCCTGGTATCAATACAGGCTGGGGGAAGAAAGGATCTGCCCAGAGGGACTTGGGGGTGCTGGTGGATGAAAAGCTGGACATGAGCCGGCAACGTGCGCTGGCAGCTCAGAAGGCCAACTATACTCTGGTCTGCACCAGGAGAAGCATGGCCAGCAGGTCAAGGGAGGTGATTCTGCCCCTCTGCTCTGCTCTGGTGAGACCTCACCTGGAGTACTGCGTCCAGCTCTGGAGCCCTCAGCACAAGAAGGACATGGACCTGTTGGAGCGGGTCCAGAGGAGGGCTACAAAAATGATCCGAGGGCTGGAGCACCTCTCCTATGAGGACAGGCTGAGAGTGTTGGGCTCAGCCTGTAGAAGAGAAGGCTGCAGGGAGACCTGATTGCAGCTTTTCAGTACTTAAAGGGGGCCTATAGGAAAGATGGGGAAAATCTTTTTAGTAGGGCCAGCTGTGACAGGACAAGGGATAATGGCTTTAAACTAAACCAGGGTAGGTTTAGACTGGATATAAGAAAGACACTTTTTACAATGAGGGTGGTGAAACTGTGGAAGGGGTTGCCCAGAGAGGTGGTGGAGGCCCCATCCCTGGAAATATTCAAGGCCAGGTTGGATAGGGCTCTGAGCAACCTGATCTGGTTAGCGGTGTCCCTGCTCACTGCAGGGGGGTTGGACTAGATGACCCCTAGGGGTCCCTTCCAACCCAAAACATTCTATGATTCTCTTGCCTTCTCCAATGTAGCCCAAAGCCCAGGGAAGTCTGGTTTTGAAGGTCTGCTCTTTACCCTGAGATCTCAAGGAAGGAGAGCTGGAAGCGTTGGCTGTGTGTGCAGGGTGTGAAATGTTTCTGTACCTCCTAAAAAATTAACTGGTCAAAGAGACAGAAAACGTAGCTGATTAAATGAGGGGAAAACTAAAAGGCACATCCAAGCCATGAGGGAAGACTATCACCTCTGGGCTCAGCTCCAGCAGGAATTCAGATTTCCATGTTGGCATTATCATAATTTCTCTCCACGACTTCAAGTTAGTCAACAGAGAGTGAATTAAAGACTGTGTGATATTCACAGTCTGATGCTATGGTTATGCAGAGTCACAGAGAAATCCTGGATAGAGCTAAGGTGAAGGCTTGTTCTGTATACACCAAATAGAAGTAGCACTGAAGGCACCGTCCCTCCTTACTGCAGGTGGAAAAGTAGGAGACAGGTATCTGGAGCAACTCAGCGATGGCTCACCTTACCTGAGTGGTCTTTGGGCAATGAAGCACAGTGTCCCCACCTCCTGTCCCGGTCATAGTTATGTGTTATTGAACACCTGAAAAGAATTAAAGGTGCAGTTTAGGGCAGCTTTAAACAATCTAGAAGTCTTCACCAAAACTATATAACCTTCATTCTTTGGCAACCTGGAAACTCATACTTCTTTTCCTAATTGACATCTGTTTCATTCAAAATCTCTTAACATCAGAGGAAAAATATGCTTTTTTTTTGCTAAAGTTGCTCTGCCCCATTTCTTTCAAACAAAATACAGATTAAGAGTGAGACATGGAAGCAGGACCTGAGATCTCCAGTGAATCCTCCCGAAAAAACCCAACCTTCTTTCTATTTCTAAGATTAGCAAACGAAAGACAGAAATAAAAACCAAAACCAAAGCAAATAAATTATGTCTCCTTTATTCATTACAAAACAAGCAAAACAGGACCCAACCCAATTTTTATGCCTGTCAGTTACTTTAATAACCTGCGGAGGCAGGAGACTGTCCACAGAGGGACTTTTTCCTGGCTTTCAGCAGCAAACGTATTTTGCATTCAGTTCCTTAAAGTATTTCTATTTTTTAACTTGCCAGATAAAATGAGGAAATAACTGGCATGGGGGGTGATTTCCAAATGCACAGATAAAACCTCTCCTTTTTGCAGAGCAGCAGGCTGAATCCTGCATGCCATACCGCCCGTGGGAATCCTACTGAGACAAACTTTGACAACTGTTTATCCACACACTTTCCTTGCCCTCATCTGTCTGTTATCTCCAAGGCTCATAGCACTCCAAGGAGCATTAAGCTGCTATTCTCCATTTGCAGAGACAGACTTACAGGCTTCCCTGAGGCCACAGAGGGAGTGTGTGACTGAACCCAGGCTGAACCTTGGAGGTCCATGTTGTGTCCAAAGGCACCATCCACCAAAACATCCTCCCTAACCAAGGCTAATGCAGAATAATGCATTAGTGCGCTGGCAGCCCAGAAGGCCAACCGTACCCTGGGCTGCATCAGGAGAAGCGTGGCCAGCAGGTCGAGGGAGGGGATTCTGCCCCTCTGCTCTGCTCTGGTGAGACCTCACCTGGAGTACTGCGTCCAGCTCTGGAGCCCTCAGCACAAGAAGGACATGGACCTGTTGGAGCGGGTCCAGAGGAGGGCTACAAAAATGATCCGAGGGCTGGAGCACCTCTCCTATGAGGACAGGCTGAGGGAGTTGGGGTTGTTCAGCCTGGAGAAGAGAAGGCTGCAGGGAGACCTGATTGCGGCCTTTCAGTATCTAAAGGGGGCCTATAGGAAAGATGGGGAAAATCTTTTTAGTAGGGCCAGCTGTGACAGGACAAGGGGTAATGGTTTTAAACTGAAGCAAGGTAGGTTTAGACTGGATATAAGGAGGAAATTCTTTACAACGAGGGTGGTGAAACACTGGAAGGGGTTGCCCAGAGAGGTGGTGGAGGCCCCATCCCTGGAAACATTCAAGGTCAGGTTGGACGGGGCTCTGAGCAACCTGATCTAGTTAGTGGTGTCCCTGCTCACTGCAGGGGGGTTGGACTAGATGACCTCTAGGGGTCCCTTCCAACCCAAAACATTCTATAATTCTATGATAATAAATATCAATGGCCACTACACAGGAAAACAAGTGGCTACGTGGCACTGGAAGAAGTAGGGGTTTGCTTTATTTAACATGCTTGATAATCTATTTTTATTATGTGTGTTTTTATCATACCTTGAAGACTTGTGTTATCAAATATTTTTTCACCCTAGGATGTCACAAGTTAGATTGAAATTTTATTGTAGAGCATGTCTACCATTTTAGCTGCCCTACTTTACTTAATTAGATGCTATGTGGTATTTAAAATGTTTTAATTCCTATGGAGCATCTGAACAGGCTGCACATATTGAGTTTGGTGACCTCAATTATATAAGGTGCACAAAAAGAAAGGTGCTTGGTAGTCTAGTGGAGATTAACTTGACACCTTCTTACAGAGGCTGTTTTCTCACAGGCATTAAGGCCCATGCGATTCTGCTGGGAGTTAATAGAAATTTCTCTGTGCTCCTTCGATGGAAAGTGGATGGTGCTTCTTTAAAGGATGGTCTATTACTCGTGAGGATAGGAGTGAGGAGTAAGTTAAAAGTGGGTCTTGGCAGCATACTGCATGTGTCGTTGTTGGCAAAACCATCTCTGACTGAACACTTCGCCCGTGCCAGCCATCACAGGGGAGGAGAATACAAACCTTTCTGACTGACTTAATTATTGATTTAGCAGAGCGACTTTGCGCTGAGCAGTATGGGAGAGGCAAATGGAAAAGGCCCCATATACATCTAAAGAATTCAAGCAAACTCTGATCATTAGGGGGAAAAAAACAATTTATATGCAAATTAATACCCTCTGGAGTCTGTCCAGTAGCAGCCGAGTTCTAAGCAAATGCAGAATTCAGTTTTCCACCACTTAAATGTTTTTGGTCACCAGAGATCCTGACAGAAGCTTCTTCCACCAGCTTTCCACAACCCATTGGTCCTCTCATGCAATGCTCTTTGCAACCTCCTTCCCTATCACCTCGCAGTGACTAAGAAGATGTTGGTCCTCCCCTGTGATGCCAGGCTGCCTCCTCAGTGCCAGGCTCCTTGCACATTCACAAAATCCTTTTACATTTTCCACCACGTATCTCTCACTGTTTGGAAGAAGCTCAGAGCATCCTCAGAGCTTCTTCACTAGTCTCTCTCCTTTTTAAAATCTCTTCGTTGCTGGGAGGCTTACCAAAATCTTGATGACATTTTGGTCTCATGGGATGTTACCTCCAGCAGCCACACCAACCAAAAGGACTTACTGCTTCTTTGTGCTACTTGTAAATGGGCCTACACTCTAAATTTATGAGATAACAAATGTGATTACATCAGCCTGTCACAAAAAATTGTTAATTAAAAAGTGAAAACTTAAAGACACGGATGATGAATTAATTACACCAGAAAAGTCCACTAGTAGGGAAGCATTTAAACAACATTTTAAACCCATGCGTGGTAAACAACATGGGAATGGATGGACAAAATGGTATAGATGAGGCTTAACTGGTAGGCAGAAAAAAAATGGAAAGGAGGCTATTTTACCCATCAGGATCATTGGAAGCCTTAAATAATAGGACATTTTGGAGAGCAAGCAAAGCCTCAGGCCAAAGCCAGACTGGTGAAAGGAAAGAGCTCTGCCATCATGCCTGGTGCTCTCACCATGTTCAAGGGCTGGAGGTTCCCTCAGACCTTTTTAGGTGTTGTCCTGACCACAGGAGAAGGCCAGACTTCGCCTGACAACACCAGAACAACCACCACCATCACCAGCAAAATCCAGAGCCTGATGCTTGGTGTCTCCTGGCTCACCCCACATGTCCTTCTCCTTTCCAGGACTGGCATAAACTCTCCAGCTTGTAATCCAGCTGGCCAAAAAGCCCTCCATTGCACTGTGTTCAGTCTGTGGCCAAAGTATCAAATCCTCCTGTTTCCAGAGAAGATGGTAAGATCATGCCCTTCCTATACAGACCTAAGCCCACCCTTGCAACCTGGCACAACAGGGACCCATACATCCAGCACTCGAGCACAGAGTAGGAGTCAACATCTTCCAAGTCACAGCCAAAATCTGAGACAAAATCTGCTCCTGCCATTCCCCTTGAGCAGGATCTCGAGAGAACCCATCCCACCATGGGACACAGGGTCAGGGTGCTGGCAGCATCCCTGCAGCCGCAGCTTGGCTGCAATTCAGACCACCCTCACCATCTGCTCTCATGGGTGCTCATTGCACCATTTTGTCTGTCCCTACACTGTTTCATCTTTCTGGAGAGTTTTCTGAACAGTTCCAGCTCAATTTTTCTCTTCGACACAAAGGGCAAATTTACATGACATCTTTATTACCTGGTAAGAAGTCTCTAAAAGGGAATTTATCTGTGAAAACAGATTATAATTAAAGGGAATTGCAATACAGGAAGCTGTTAAAGGAAGTTTATTATTTGAATACTGCAATTATTTTGTCTTCTTTCCTGTGTTTTCAATAAATATTTATAAAGATACTACTTGTTTGTTGCTCTCAGAGTAAGTAGGGAGAGGTTTCTGTGGTCAGGACTCTGATTTATGTTGAAACATTTAATGTTACAAATGGACAAGGTCATGTCTGATTGCCTTCCACATCTATTCCTTTGAACCAACACTGTAGCTTTCACAAAAGAGATACTCAGCTTTGCATTAACATAGACACTGCTCTTAAATGCTTATCTTTTTATTGAATATGATGGGCTAGCACACAATATCTGTATCCTATGTAGTATGAGAAAACTTATAATAAAATTAAAGCCAATTGGGGCACACTATAGAGTCCTGCCTTACAGGATGACTTGAGGATTAAGGACATGGACTCATTAAGTGCATAAGCCAGCACTCTCCTGGTCTGCTCTCCTCTCATTTGCCCCCAAAGAGGCAGGTTGCATCCAGCCTCCCATCATCTCCATCCTTCCTAGCAGCTTGTGGGCAGGCAGGAGCAGGAAGGAGGACACAAGCCTTGTCCTCACCTGCTGCCTGCCAGGTCCCCTGGGATTAGTTATTCAGCATCAGTCTGGGCATGGGCTAGTGCCAAGTCACACAAAAATGTATAGAGCAGGCTTCCTGACTGCTATTCAGGGCTCTTTTCCTGGCATCTCTGTGCCTGAAGTCACACGTTAGGTTGCTTTTAGCTTATGAGAGAAGAGTAAACACTGGCCAGAAGGTCAGCCATGGGGTGAAATGGCCTGTCAAAACCAAACAGCTCCAGCTGTCCTCCTCCTCATCTCCCCACTTGTAAATGGCTTTTTAAGAACCGGAATCGTAAGAGCAAGTTGTCAAAGGTCAGCTCTAAAGTGTGATCTAACCTTGGATCCCATCCATTCATAGGTTTTTCCATTTTTTTTCCATTTCTGTGACCTAACTGGCTAAAAACAAATACACAGATTGTCATGTATTAACAAGATCCATCTTAAGCATTACACGAAATTAAGTGGGTCCAAAGGTCAAACTCTTTGTGGCTACAGTTCATCAAAGACAGGGTTCAAACTGGAAAATTATTCCAGTTCCCTTCCTTGATTTAAGATACTCTTGAATTCTTGTCTCTTTGAGGCTTTTCTCATCTGGATTGTATCTATGGATATTGGGGAAATTCAGAAGTGGTCTCCTAGCTTGAAGCTCTATGTCTGTTTGTGTACGAAGGTATGTGTCATGTTGTTTACATGACACCAGTACTTACTCTTAAAACAGATGCGCCATCAGAAAGATGACACAGATCATGAAAAAAAGTAGACAGTCCAGTATAAAAAATGAGAGTTCTGCCCTGCATGGGCAAGTAAAATAAACTCTATGAAATATTATCTCCACCCTGAAAACATGCGAGTATATGCCTTTCACATAGCTCATCCATGTGTATTTTTTTCACGCCACTGGTACCCATATATTCCCTCCTTTGTTGCCTCTGATTTCTGTTAATACATGGCCATTAGATAGGTTCATTTGCAAAGTTAGTCTTGTTTATTCAGTGCTTGCTGCAGTAGGCTTCCCACCTGACTTCTCCTACCCCAAAACGATTACTGAATACTTTTAACAACTTCTGCATATGTAATAGAATAACCTTTGCCCAAAATAAGGAGACCTGGACATAAACACACTAGTAGAATAAATCATTACCCAACAAGCAGGAGTAATACCTCACCTCTCAGTACTGCACTGTCCAAAAGGGGCCTGGTGCCAATCTGGATAGAAACAAGAGATATGGGGGAAACAAAACCAACTTTCCTCAAAACCCAGATGGTCTCCGCTGCAGTACGAGTATGGCCCACACAAATCAAACGATTCCTTAACCTAGTGTCATCTCCTACAGGTGTCTGTATCTCTCCTTTCTCCCTCAGCAAGTCGTTTCATCAATCCTGCCCTTCCTGTACGAGCTCTTGCCTCTCACCAAAGTTGCAATTCCAATAGGAAGGCCAAGGAGGAAACATTTCTGCAGTTCTTGAGTTTTCTGTGACCCTGGAGACCCTGCACCTGCGCTCCATCCCCTCTGAGCATGAGTCTTTACCTGAGGGCCATGACTACAAGCAGGAGAACTGTGTGGCTCTCCTTGGGCACAGCATTAGGCTCAAGTTAATTATTCTAAAAACAAGATTAAAGCACTAAAAGGTTGACATTTTCATTTGAATGCTATCTTCATTTATGAGTAATGTTGACTTACCATTTCTTTCGGGAAAATAGATTTGATAAACATGAGTGATAAAACCTTCCACCGTACCGGAAAGGAAATTTGCATACATTTCCATCCTCTGTAAACACTGAAATACAAGAATAAAAACCTCATCATGCAGCTGAAATCCAACCCACAGATATATGTTATATTTTATTATATGAAATTATGGAGGTAGATACCTCCAAGTTTTTCAGCTGTACTTTGAACTCTGTGTCTCTGCAACTTCCAGTGCGTAAGAAGAGGCTTAAAATCCTACGCAATGACCAAATCAACAAAGATTAGCGGGCTCTGTAACAGCATAAAGATCTCAGATCATTTCAGCTCAAAATTTATTGCAATTTCTGGTACAGCAAATGCCAATTAAATTCATTAATTGCAATTATCATTTCTAATTATGTAGTATTGTAATAGCATATTAAATTGATTTCTGAAGTAGCATCCTTTCAGGCTCCATATCACATTGTAACATCTGTTTAAAACAATTAAGGCAGCAGACAGTACATACTGAAATAGAAACAGTTAAGAGAAAGGGGGTTTTAAATGCTGGGGGAACAGAAAATTTTGATCATACCACCTTCCCTTTGGGATAAGCAGATTCCTTACAAGTGGGGAGAAATTGATGGGACCAGTGTCTAAAAAGGGCAAGTTTTATGTTCACCACATCAGCGCTGGCAGTCTGAGGAAGGGTGGTGGGAGTCTAAGGAAGGCTAGTGGGTGTCTAGCAGAAAAAAATCCTTCAAGACGAGTCTTGAGAATGAGAGAGACTGAAGATAAAAGAGACAATGAAAAATTGTCAGAGCTTATTTAACCATTAAACTAAAAGCACTCAGTTCTGAGATCCGGGAGCGTGAATGGGAAGCCAGCCGTTGCTGTAGGAGAGAAATGGGGCGTACAACCGAGCCGGCAGCGCAGCACATTTCCATTTCTTGGTGATGATGTACGGCTGCTCCTTGTCCCGAGCTTACCCCTGCAGTCACAGCTGGGGCTCCCCCACACCTTTGCAATATCTGTTAACCCTCACAAGCCTGGACGCATCATCTCAAAGAGCTCCTGAGGCTGGCTATTAGCATTATGGAAAAAATAACCCCTCCCTCTGGTCCAAACCCTTTCTAACCTGTTGGAATTATGGTCACGCTATCTGCCCTAACTGTCCCCTTATCTGTCAGTGTGAAACAGCTACTGGCAGCCCCTCTGGTTTTCATCATCTGAACTAATTAAGCAAATGTTCAGATATTTACCTTCTCTGTGTGATACCTCCCGTTACAAGCAGTTAGAAGAGTTGTGAAAATACATCCCCATTCAGAAGACATATTGCAACCCAAAGGACACAAAAGACCGTTCTAAGCTCTAAAGGCACCATTAATGGCCCAATTCATGTAATCCATAACAGCAAAAGCACAGGACAACAACAGCTTTAAAAATGGAAGTCTGCAGTGCCCACACAGAGCCAGGATGTCTGATTGTTTGGGTGCCATCAAAACAAATGCAACCCAGAAAATTGCATGGGGATCAAATCCTTCTCCCACAGGGAGATCAAGGGCTGCGGCAGAAATTGAACCTATATATACAAAGAGCTTATGTACTTTAAAGTCTCAGGGCAGACGCAGCTCTGATTAAAATAAAGGGAGTTGCACATCTACAGCCACACTATGTTATGAGTGAACATGAGCCACACCAGCTCAGACAAACTGAAACCCCATCAGCACCTTCCCATTAATCCACACCTGAAGGAAAATTACCTGAGATTCCTGAGCTAATCCCAAATTCCCCTCTACACAGAAATTAATATTGGCATAACCATTCCATAATCCTTATTCATGTTGAAACAAAGGCAGGCTTGCTACTGACTTGCACAACATGGATACAGACAGGGAGAGCGTTCTTACTGTCATGAAACCTATTGGATTTGACTTTGTACCTTGTGGGCGAGTGAACTCATGTTTTGAGCCTCTTCCTGCCCCAGATTTGTAGTGCTACAAAGAGAAAAAAAAAAAAAAAAATGTGGATTGGAGACACAAATTCACTCTGGGAACCATCCTACAGAGACAAACGTGCTTTCCAGGGTGCCCTGACATTGTGTTTCTCCCAGGGCTTCTGCAAAGATCGCATTATTTGCGTGTGATTTTTGCTGGGGCACAGGCTGGTGAGAGAGGGTGGATAAACTCTGGCTCATGAAAGGTCTCTGTTAAACCAGGAAAACCCAGCACAGCACAAAAAAGGCCAAAGCTCTGCTCCGTTATATCTTTCTATCGCCAAGGGACACATCTCCTATTTCTCTCTGCAGGAAGCATATAGGCGTTCTGGAGCCTGTTCACAGCTACAAATAATATCCCAGCATTTGACTTTTCCTGCCATTTAGCTGTATCTCCAAGGGCATTAGTTAAAAAACCAACCTCTACTTTATTTGGGTTCACCAACCAGCAAGCAAAGAGCACTAGGCTGAGGTGATTTTAAGCCACAGGAAATAATAAAAAATGGGAATACACATAAAGCGCTGCTGCCACCAAAGGTGCTGACAGCCAAACTGTAGCAAAATAAAAATATCACAAAAGCAGTCAAGGAAGCAGCACATCATGAATGCAGAACTGGGTAGGGGACATAACAAGCAAGGGATAAGACAGAACTGTTGCTAAGATATACAGGGAGGACCTGAACAGTTCTGAGAAAGAAACAGTTTTTGCACTCTGTGCCGGCTCTGCCAGCACGGAGCAGCCTCCAGCGGCTGCAGCCAGAGCTGATCTTTAGGTTCCTAGGCACCATGAATATCCCTCTCTGCTCCCACCTGCAATGTCTAAGGAGGTTCTTCTGCACTTCCCTGGGGTAGTTAGGATTATAGCATCACTTAAGTCTATCTGAGCTAGTTTTAACCTAGCTGGTGAGACAAGGCTAGTCATAAAGCCACAGAGCCAGGGGGCCAGGCTATTAGCTGTGCTGCTCATCCACGGTGGATGCCAGGCTGTGGTGGGGCTCAAGCAAAGTCAAACCATCATGCTCAGCAGTGCTGCAGCTGCCTTGCAGGCATACCCCCAAAAAAAGACACAAAGCACACGATGAAAACATTGAAGGGCACAGCATGAAAACAGGGAGAGGTGTGCAAAGAAGGAGATGATTACCCAAGCTGGCCTGTTCAGGTAGCAGTAAAGCCTGGTGGGGTAGCACTCTCCCTCCATGCTACTGCAGGTACATGCTGATGTCAACAAATTTCTGAGGTGCATTTTCAAAGTATTTCAATTTTTGTGGTCCTTCCTCCCCTCCCGTTCTCCCTCCCTAGCAGAGCATGGATGTAAGCAATTTCTTTAAATGCAGATACGTATGGGCCCAACTATCCTACAGCCCACCCACCTAGCATTGCTGTGAGCCTTCATCTAGCAAATCCCTTTTGTTTTTCATCTGCAGCACTCTTCCTTTCGGTCTGCTCAGTGGCTTCACTCATCCAACCCCAAAGCAACGTTGTCCTGCCAGCCAGCACGTTGGTGATCCACCACTCCAAAACAGAAGAAGCAGACTTACCGTCCTTGCACAGTCACTGCTCAGAGTCAGAGCCAAGACAACAGCAAAAGGAGCACAGACTTTCATCTTTGCTCCCCTCTCGTGAAGGTTTTGCCTGGCAGAGAGAAATTTCCAGGGCTGGGCTGAAGCAGGATGGTGAATCAGCAAGGAGCTTTCGCAAGGGACTGCGATTTACTTGACTTTAGGGTATTTTAGTTTTCTAAGCAAGCAGAGCTCTTATCATTGTTAATCATTAATGTCTTTGTGGGTAGATGGGAATGTCATGTAGGGAGATACTCTCCCTAAACCACAGGGAGTAAAGAGTTTACAAAGTGCCTGACCCTCAGAGGTGATCACCAGCGCACTCAGCAAGCATTTAAGAGCACCTCCAGAGGAGCCGATCCCATGTGGCTTGTAATCAGAGATGATTTACCATCCAGATGCTTCCCATCTCTTTCCCTTCAGGAGCTAATTAAAAGCATGGCAGAGCAATAACAAGGAGCTCCAAGCAAGCCCACTCAGGAGCTGACATTACATTGCAAAATACGGACCAGATCAATTCTGATATCAGACACAAGAATTACTCATTAACAGATGGTTACGTGCCCAACCACGACTTACAACGGCAGCCTTTCAGCAACAGACTGGGAAAATTAAAAAGACAGAAAATAGACATTACTCTGACAAGGAGTTTTGTGTGCCAAAAAGCTCCTTTCTGCAGCCGCCTGAGCAAAGCCGCCTCTGTCTTGTAAGCGCTTGGCTGAGATAGCTGAGCTGCAGAAGCATTTCTAACAGGGATGCAGAGGGTATTGCTAAAACGGAGATTTCACCAGTGGAGTCTGTTTCAGCCCCACCTTGCCCCACAGCCAAAATCCACAGGTTTGGCTGGTACCACTGTATCTGTGCCTGAGGCTCTTGCCAGCCATGTCCTGTCAGTCAGGGACAGCGCCTCTTCACACCCAAAATCCCCACAACCACAGCAACAGAAAGAATACCATAGTCCTTGCTTAGGTTGTGCTCCATCCTTTGAAGATTCACCAGCAGAGCTATGGAAGGGATGTGATTTTTTTTTTTTTTTAACCCAACAAAAACATGGCAGTAGGGCCCAGCGGTGCCGTGGAGCTACCCCAGCACAATTTTGCCATGAAGGTTTATAATGTTGGAGGGTATTTCCACTGGCTGTGCTATCACGCTGCTGTGTCTGTCATCACAGTAATAGCTCTCTTTCCTACTCTCAGCAAGGCTTGGAACAGCAGGAACCAGGCAAATTTGGAATTTTCTTCCCAAAATCCAGCAAAGAGCAAACAAGCAGAAAAAAATCTTTGCCTCTACACGGTGTTTGCTGCCTAAAGATTTGAAGTAAATAAAGCTTCAGAATAGACTTGTGGAATAGATCTGTCTTATTTTCACTCATCCAAAAAGTCAGCCTGATCTGCCTGGGGACACCTGGCAAAGCTGGAACATAGATTTCCACTTCCTACCCTCATTTGTGACTGTGGCCATCAGGCTGCAAACTAGCAATGCCTATACAATGGCTTGCAGACACCTGCTTACCATCCAGGCTACTGAAACAGTGCAAAGAAAGCAAAAAAGCCATTAGCTGCTATTCCACCCAGAGTTCCCAAAAGCTCTGGGGAAAGAGAGGAGCAGGGGAGCAAGGACTGAACAGCGAGGGGAGGAGGAAAATACTTCTTTAATGCTGCAGAAATACCGTCTTCCACCCATTTCCAGAATAAAAAACATCCACTTCCAGGACCAGAAACATTGTATTTCTGCAGTGACCCAGGCAGGTTGTAGGAAAGCATTTTCCCATACCTACAAGTAAGAAAGAAGGAAAGCAAGAATGCATTCTGTGTCCGTGTGTCTGCTCCCGGTTGCTGTAGTTCCTAGGCACTGAGCTCCAAACAAGAGTTGCGGAGTCTTTCTGGGGAGCCACCACAGCTCTAAGCTTTTAGCTCAAACCACTTCCTCAATGCAAGAAAAAGGAAGAGGCACCAACCCCAGGAGCCACTTCACCGATAGGACAGTGCTGGCACAAAGCAAAAGGAAGAGACATCAAAGCCAGGAGTTGCAACAGCTGCTGGAGAAAAACAGCTATATAAGGGGAATTACCCCTGAGTAAGGTCTGAGTAATGACCGAACAGTGATTTCAGGGTTCAAACGGATATAAATCATTAAAAAAACCTTAACTACTACATGTATGCTGCCTGCATTGGTTCAGCAGAGAGGTGTCTGAACAGGTCTTATGGCCATAGAGAAAAGGCAGAATTTAAGGTGGTTTTTTTTGTAAATTATGTTAAATTATCAGTGACTCTTTCAGCTGTTTATAACCAGAAGAAAGCCTGCCTGCTTTCATCAGCCTTTTCTTAGAATTGGTAAAAATGAAGTATGCCACATATTTTTTGGAGAAACGTTGAATTTCATTGAAAAGAAACTACTCAGAAAACTTAAAATTCCATTTTGATGCTGAATTCTTATAAACCTCACAGGGCTTTGGGCGCTTGGAAGTGCATAAGGGTGAAGAATAAGACCTTGGCTGCAGATATTAGTGTGCCATTATATGAAGCTTTTGGCCACGAGCAGCACGAGTATGTGTGGAGGGAGAGCTGGGGAACAAGCCTGGGGAAAGAGAGCTGAGGCACATGAACCCATACACTGGTCTGGTTTTATGCCTTTCCAGATAGAGCCATCCGGCAGCACCATCCTGGGTGAGCTGGGAATGACCCCAAAGGCAGAGAGGCACCAAGCAGGGAAGCCATCCCTTCCCCTAGCACGTCTTCACAGCTGACTCCGCAGCCTCTCCCTCGAGAATCCAGATGCACAGAGCTTCCAATGTGAAGATAATAAAAAAGGGGGAAAAAAATAAGCAGCACAGAGCTTAGGGAGTTTCAGCAAGCATAACCTTTTTTATTTACTCATGTACACTGGTGCTGCAATCGCTGGTGCTCAGGCAGTTTACGGGAATCACACCTGATCTCAGGAGCACAGCCAGCCCCCCCCTCCCCCCCCCCAGCACGCAGAGCATCGAATGGCCCACGCCCACAGCAGCCCCCGGACTCTGCCAAAGACCAAAGACCTGCTCTCACGGTCAGGTATCACCAAATTACACGTGGTTAAGACCTCTGGGGATGCCTACCATGAGAGAAATGTCTTCTGCTGTAGGGAGGAGTTGCTGTTCGGTTTGTTCGGCTGCAGCTGAGAACCCACCAGCCGGCAAGACCCAGGGCACTGTGCCAAAGCCATCGCCCCTTGGGTCAGGCTGATGAGCTCACAGAGCTGCTCTCCTTCACCTTCTCAAATCAATTACTCTGTGACTCATTATTTCCAGCATACCGAAGGAAACTTTCCATAACGGGAGAGAGGAGTCAGGTGTGCATGGAGCGAATACCATAACAACGAGAAAAATAATGAAGGTATGGAAACAATCCATACGGCATTCGAGATAAAGTCCCTAGCATTAGATCTTACACTTCATTTCAAATAAGGCTCTGTAAAACACTAAATAAATGCAAATGATATAAATAAATATATTCACAAACATAAATAAATATATAAGTGTGTGTGTATAAAAGAGAAGAAATCTGGAAATAAGAGCTAGAGGGAAGACCTGGCTTTGGGGTGATAGAATATTCGGCAGCTCTAAGGCTTGGAGCCTGTATTGCCACTCATCCCCGCAGTGAAACTGCAGCTAGAATCTTTTTCTTGTTTTCTAAGAAGAATCCATTTTCCTTTTAAAGAAATGTACATTCGCAACCTTAACTTTGCTGCACATAATATTGAACATTTCCTGTGGAACACACATAATCCAAATGCATTTCAAGCCAGATTCTGCTACTGCTGAAGTCAATGAAAGGTTTCAAAACAAGACTAGGAACTCTAGCGTGTTTGCAGGCTGTAATCCTTCTGTATCAAAGGCTAAAATCCCTCTGTTTCTGCTTTTCTCCCTTAATATTGACATCATCATGGGAAAATGAAAAGGCAAATAAACACACAATAAATGAGCAGAAAGAGACAGAAATCCTTGCTGCAGGGGATATAGCACACACTGATAATGCTGCCTCATCCGTCTGCCTTTTCCTTACTTCCCACATTGCAATGTTTTTTATTTCTTTAAATGCAGCAATAATTAATAAAGCCCAGACGGATCCCAGACTCTGAACTACTTAGTAATAATGAAACAATATTAACAACCATCCTAAATCATTAAATACCAACAAAAAGTAAATTAACTGAGTCAGCCACCAATATGAAAGAATAAAATTGCTTTTTTTTTTTCATCAAGTAGTTCACTAGACATAAGTGGAAAAGACAAGTGTAAACACACACACATCCGATTGAATTCATTCCTGTGTACCCGCGACCAAGGAGGCTGGGGAAGGATTATCCCATGACTGCAAGTTCATCAGTGTTCTCCTTATGTTATTTCCTGACCTTTGTAAAGGTTTCTGAGAAATTTACCACTCGGCTACTGCAAAACTGAAGAAAAATTATAATTTTTTTTCTAATGACTAACTCATTCCCCCATGTATTTTTGCAAACTTCTATGCTTTTTCATAGTAATGAGGTAATACGGTTTTCCTCTTCTTTCAAAGCCAGGTCCTTCATTGCCTTTGAAGGTAACATATGGCAGCCAGCTAAGGGGGCAGTGCTGCCTCCTGAGATGATCCGGTGTCCAGGCTTTAGCCGACGTTATTGTCACGAAGCCCAGAGCTAACCTCCTGGGTGAGGAGATGGTTACAGACTGCGGCGTTGTTGGCACAAGCAACTAGTGCTAGAGCTAAAGTATTTGCAAGTGTGCCGTATCTGAGACATTTGTACAACCTGATGAGTGCATGCAAATTGGAAGTAATTAGAAGTATTTCTAGCATGAAAAATACAACTTTAAATTAATCTTTCAAGGAGGGTAGGATGCAAGCAATCATGTGTAGCATTTCTGTTCCTGGAGTACTAGCAAGGGACTCAGTGCCGATGTGAGACTGACTTACAAACCCTCCCAACGCTCTTTCCTTTTCCTCTGGGGGACCTGCAAACTGTGCTGCAGACCTTAGCGTCACTGTCGGGTGGGATTCCCTTCATCTCTGTTGCTTGAGATCATTCCCATCCTCTGGTCCTGGGAGCCGTTGCCAAAACTCAGCTGTCCCCGTTACTTAATGAACATCCCGATCACCAGAACTGAGCCTGATACTCATGGGCTCCAAGTCTAGTGACTTTTTAAAGATTTTTAAAATAAGGCAATGCAACCCTGGGAGTGCACGAGGGAGCCTTCCCCTTCCCTGTAACAGCTACTGCTCGGGGCTGCCCTGATGCCAGAGGGCACAGGTCAGACCTGTCCCGGAAAATGGTGCAACCCCAATCTGGTCACTCACATCCAAAACCAACATCTTCACCGCTGGGCAAGAAGTGAGCCTCTACCTCCTCTTCTCTGTTCTGGAGTGGTGCCTAGAGAAAAGCCATTGCACTCCTCTTGCTAACACCACGTGCAAAAGAAGGAAGCTGGAATCATTTTGCTTGTTTGCTTATTTCAGCAGGAAAAAAGAAAAGCTTTGGCTCAAATCAAACCGAAAAGTTGAGTTATTCACGTGGACCTTAAACAGTGTAGCACCCGGCTTTCCACATTGCAACTGCAAACACCTCTGGGTGCTACCCCCTCCTGTCCCTGAGAGGAGAAATCACGGGGAAAAAAATTTGGCATGGTTTTGGCTTTCAGAGAGGACTGGAGTCTTGGTCCATCCTCCCCTGCACCCGACTTTGCTGTGGATATTCGCAGTCCCCAGGCTGTGCATAACCCCTGCCACACCGTAGCATAGCAAACAAGTCCTTTTACCAACCATCCTCCCCTCTCCTAGAGGCAGCAAGGCCGGTAAAACCGCAGCTGCAAAAGGCTGGTTGCTGGGCAGCTGGGATCCAGCAAACATGGGTTTGGCGCTGCTGCGCTCTAGCAGATAATCCTAAGACAGAAAGATACGCCTTCACCCAAATGTTTACTCCTCCTCACTCCTCTCACCTCCCACGGTCCTCCAGCACCTCCAGCAGCTCTCCTGGCTTCTCTCACCCGTGAGCTCACAGCTCTGGGGTTTTCTGCACCGATTTCCTTTCTCTCCAGAGACTGAAACTGTTCTCAGATCTATCATGTTATTTTTTTCATCTCACTCCCTCACCACCCTCATCCCTCACTGGCATGCTGGCTGTGGATGTCCCATCCTGGACCACAACCTTGCCAGCAGCCTCCACTGCCTCCCCAGCATGCGGCAGCAGAGTGAACATCTTCCTTCCATGCATAAGCCAGTCTCACTGCATTACTGGGTCTTCCTCTCCCCTCTGCAGGGCTTGGGGCACTCCTTTGGCAGCTCTTCAGACCTCTACGCCACCATCACAGCTACCCATGGAGATGGATCTGCCCCTGGACTCCTGGATTTTCTCCCATGGTTCCTCCAGTTGGCCTTGGCATGTTTTTGTTAAACACTGCTTTTCATCCAACCCCACATCCTGGTGCTCATCTGCCATTTCTACCCCTTATCTCACTGCTGCCCCTCAGCCTCTTTGGTCTTGCTCTCCACTGACATCTTCTCTTCCCACACCGCTGGGTCAGTGCTCAGAGCTATACCTACCTTCAGCTAAAAGTATCAGACCCTGGGAGACCCTTCCCTAGCCCAGAGCCTTGCGGCCTTCCCTCATCACCTGCGTCTGGCAGGAGTGGGCACAAGACCCTCGACAGTGCAGCCTTTCAGATGGGCTCTCTGCAGCAGCAGCAAACACCCGGGGGTCTCCCCCTCTGGTTTCAGCACTCCTAGGAAGACTCTTCCCAATTTTTTTACTTTCCCTGCAGCTGCAGCCCCATTTCATCCATTCCCACCCCAGTCTTTCCTGCTAACATCTACTTTCCCAAAGAGGCGCATAACATACTGATCAGGCTGCAACCCTGCGAGCATGACCTCCTGGATGCTTTTTCCCATTGGCATGGGTGGCTTTGCCTTGGCAAGATGTGGTATCAGACAATATTCTGCCTGCAATTTTTCTCTTTTCAGTTGACCACCTTTGTGTACACTGATTTTGTAATGGCTTCATGCCTTCTTCTCTGTGAAATCACATTTTTAGCCAGATTCAGCCACTGCGGTTGCAGGTATGTATCTAAAAAGCCTTTACCTGCAGCTGTGTTTACAATGTTTCTTTCATGCATCCAAAGAACTTGAGTTCTGAACTGAAAAATCAAATCATATAAAAGTGGCAATGGAAGAGCTGGGCTTGGGCTGCAGAAAGCAAAGCAGACTCTGATTTTATGCCCCTAATCACACAAATCTGTAGGTGGTTTAAGGCTTCGCTACAAGCCACAATATGTGGAACCTTCATTTATACACCCCAGACATGGATCTAGTTTCAAAAACTAGCCAAGATTTCAGAAGTCCATTTCAGGGTGATACTTAGTTCTGCTCATATACCCAGATGTCATGACATACCTAAAATACTATGCCTGCAACCAGTCTAGGATGTGTTTGCATGAGGAGACTGTTCCTCCTACTGTATATGAATAGGAGTGCAAAGTAGGTAACTGTATTTTTCAAGGACTTTGATATAAACCTTTGCCGATAACCCTGGCTGAAACAGTAGGCCCATATACAGAGGCGTATGATTTTTTTTTAGCTGTGTACTCACTGAAAACTGACAAGAAGAGGTGTAGAGGCACCCACCTTCCACCGATGCCAACCGATTTAGGTAACTTCAGCACAGGCTGATTTGCAATTGTTAGGCATGTACATTTTTAGCTGTGCTCAAATTCCTGCTATTCCACCCACCTTCTTCATTAGCATATTAGACGCCCCCATGGCATACTTTAAAATGGTCTATAAGTCAGGCATGTGTGAGGGAAGGTGGCTCCACTGCCACAGCTGAAGGCAGCTGAAGTCTTCCCTTTCGAAGGGGGAAGAGCACTAGGGGGGACGAGACAGCCCCACGGGAAGGAGGCCAGCCCCACCGCCTGCCTCAATGGTGGGGTGACTTCCCATGGCGGGGTGGAGAGCAGAGTTCACAAACAGTGCTCTAATTATTCTGACTGCAGCCCTAATAATATCCTGTATAGAAACCTCTCTCTATATATATATACACACACACACATATATATTTGCCATACATATTTTTTTCCATATATCCATATGTATGGCAACCAGATGTCTTATTAAACACTCACTTTCTGCTTTGCAGACAGCTCGTATGCCAAGGGTTGAAGTGCCAGGTGACACCCGTTGATCAGCCTTTTGGCTATGGTGACCGGGGGAAGCCGCACATCGAGGTGCCCCCAGTAAACCTCCTATCACTCCCTGTCACTGCCTCGGCTGCCCGGGGGACAGCAGGCTGCTTGGACACTGCATTTTGCAGGATACTCACCTTAGATTTACCAGTCTGTATTTTCAACCTGTTAATCTAGCATAGCGTTTGCCTAGGCTTTCCCCAGGGGTCTTTGCATTACAAATCTGGTAGCAAACCTCTAAGGGACCGTCCCCAGAGAGTGTTTCTAACCATTCCCCATGGGTAGGTGTCATTCCAGTCAAGCAGTCAGCTGCTTAGGACAGCGACAGGCTGCAATTTCTTTCCCCATCAGACACAAATCTCCTTTATCCCTTTTCCCCTCCTACCTCTTCCTCCCCCTGCCTTTCTCCCCCAGCTTTTCCCCTCGGTCTCCCTGCTGCCAAGCTCTTGTGCCTACACAGGAGCCTGACCCTTGGACCTGAGTCCCACACTCCGGGTGTGTTTGGGAGAGCTGGTAACGTAATGGGTAGGGGGAGAGATAAGCTTGTCTCCTGACATGGGTGCCCCTAGACCCAGGCTCCTCTCTCACTCCATACCAAAGCCCAGCTACTCATGGCCTCCTCTTCTCTGTCACCTCCCTCTGCCCTCGCCTGTCTGCGGTCTCATACCGTTGGAGACTGCTGCACAGTTTTTTCACCCAATAAATAGGGATTCTATCTCTGACAAAAGCTAAAGGCCCTTTTTCCCGTAATCCCAAAAGTAAGGCAGGCATAGATGTACCGGGAAGGAACTGGGGTCCCTCCTGGTGAGCAGCCCTCTCCCCGCTGCACAGATTCCTGACTTCAGAAGTGATTTGTGAACCACTCACTGTCTCACTGCTGGTCTCAAGAATAGGCTTAGGCTAAAGATTTCACAACCTGGCCAGTATTCCTGCTGTATTTCCTTCTCTCGCTTTTTTTCCCTTCCTTTCCCCGTACCTCCAGTGCGACTCCTTGTAATTGCTGCAGAAATGTAATTGCTGCTCTGTGTAATTGCTGCAGAAACACTCTGAGCTGTCATTGACTTACATTGTTCACACATCAGGAGAAACTGGCAGATCAGAGTCACCCCACCTAGCTTCAGGGACCTGCTGCATATGTATTTACATCTGGGGTAGGTATCGAGCCTCCCAGTATAAGCAATGGAGACCTAGAAAACACAGAAGAGTGAAATTTAAGGTACGAGTCACCTGTCCAAAAGTATGTTTCAACTCAAGGATGAAACAAATCATTCTTTATATCCATGGACAGTATTATCTCTAACAAATACATAAAGTAATGCCCGTGTTTAGGATACAAAGGCAGCTTTGGAGTAGACACCTAAAATTAGGCACGAAGATCCCAGCCAGGATCACCTAAAAGAGAAATCATGACTTTCAGGTCATCTCTGTTAAGTCTATTTTGAATTAAACGGGACTTTGTTTTGCTCACCCAAGGCCCAATCCTGTTAACTATGTAGTTGCCTAGCAAGGAAAATTGCATCTTACAGCACCACAGAGTGGTTCCTTTCATGGTATAAGCTAATGCCATTGCAAGGAATGGCAGCAAAATCTCATGCGTCTGTGTCTGTCCCTTTCCCGCAAGAGCACAAAACAAACAGGCAAGATGCAATGGGACAACCAGCATTCTCCAGGAGACTGAGGTGAGGTAAGACCGATGGTGCATGCTTGGCCATCCAGCACCTTCCAAAAAGAAGGTGAACATCTGCCTGTTTGCACCTTCACCCTCATGCCAGGGAGTGAAGTTACGGCATGTGTTGTTCTGGATTTCCTTATACACACGTGCACCCATTTTACTCAATGCTCAAATAAGCAAGGACAAGATCAAAGATACGTGCCCACCATCACTGATTATCTCCTGGTTGCAAACAAGTTTCAGCTAACTGCTTTGCATACAGAGGGCTGATCTCAGCCAGCATTGCTTCATTCTGGCCGTAGTATTGACACGAAATTTTAAAAGCATGGAAGAGGTTGAAGTTACATACATATTGTTGGTACTTGAGTTCATGTTGGTATTCTAGCAAATAGTTACTGAAAAGGATGCTTGTGCAAGTCTATAAATGAGGGAGAATAATAATTAAAGGGTAGTTTCCCCTCATCATATGGTTTCATCTTTCTAGGAAAGACTCAAATCATCAAGAAAGATCCCAGTTATCTCTCGCAGGAACGTGGAGAAGCATTAGTTTCATTTTTGTGCCCTGATTTAAGACTATGCCACTTCAAGAGGCTTTTATTAGATGAACTTCTAGCTGGTCTTTCATTTCTTTATCAGCCTGCTCTGGAATTGAGGCCTGAAGCTGCACAATAACGAAGCTATATACTGTTTTGAGATTGTGAGCAGACCTTCACAAGCAGAGAATGCATACGAGGTACAGGTTGGTGCATCCTGGCAAAGCAGACACAAGGTATTAAAGAATACAATTCCCAGACTTGGACTTCAGGGCCTTCTCCAGTGAGGTAGTCACCCTGAGGCTTGATGCAGGCTATGGGGGCTTGGAAATGCTCCAGTGGCTTTGCATCTTTGTGTACCTGCAGTGATGCAATTCAGTATCATCACTGGAATGCATTGATGAGAACTTCCTTCTCCAAGTGACAGAGGAACCACCGAGGAGAGGTGCTATACTGGACCTTGTCCTCACAGCAAGGAGGAGCTGGTGGGGAATGTGAAGCTCAAGAGCAGCCTTGGCTGCAGTGACCATGAAATGGTGGAGTTCAAGATCCTTAGGGCACTGAGGAGGGTGCACAGCAAGGTCACTTCAGGAAAGAAGACTTTGGCCTCTTCAGAGATCGGCTTGGTAGAGTACCATGGGATAAAGCCCTGGAGGGAAGAGTGGCCCAAGAAAGCTGGTTAATATTCAAGGATCACCTCCTCCAAGCTCATGAGCAATGCATCCCAACAAAGAGGAAGTCAGGCAAAAATGCCAGGAGGCTTGCATGGATGAACAAGGAGTTCCTGGACAAACTCAAACACAAAAAGCAAGCCTACAGAGGGTGGAAGCAAGGACAGGTAGCCTGGGAGGAATACAAAGAACTTGTCCGAGCAGCCAGGGATCAGGTTAGGAAAGCTAAAGCCCTGATAGAATTAAACCTGGCCAGGGATGTCAAGGGCAACAAGAAAAACTTCTATCAGTGATAAAAGGAAGACTAGGGAAAATGTTGTCCTGTCTGGAAGCAACACCTGGTTATCCATGATATGGAGAAGGCTGAGGTACCAAATGACTTTTTTGCCTCAGTCTTCACCAGCAAGTGCTCAAGCCACACAGCCCAAGTTGCAGAAGGCAAAGGCAGGGACTGGAGAATGAAGAACCCACTTAGGAGATCAGGTCAAGACCATCTAAGGAACCTGAAGGTGCACAAGTCCATGGAACATGATGAGATGCATCTGCATGTCCTGAGGGAACTGGTGGATGAAGTTGCTAAGCCTCTATCCACCACATTTGAGAAGTTGTGGCAGTCCAGTGAAGTTCTCACTGACTGGAAAAGAGGAAACATAACCCCCACTTTTAAAAAGGGAAAAAAGGAAGACCTGGAGAACTACAGGCCAGTCAGTCTCACCTCTGTGCCCAGCAAGATCATGGAGCAGATCCTCCTGGAAACTATGCTAAGGCACATGGAAAATAAGGAGGTGATTGGTGACAGCCAACATGGCTTCACTAGGGGCAAATCGTGCCTGGCAAATTTGGTGGCCTTCTACAACAGGGTTACAGCATTGGTGGGTAAGGGAAGAGCAACTGATGTCATCTACCTGGACTTGTACAAAGCATTTGACACTGTCCTGCATGACATCCTTGTCTCTAAATTGGAGAGACAAGGATTTGACAGATGGACCACTCAGTGGATCAGGAATTGGCTGGATGGTCACACTCAAAGAGTTGCAGTCAATGGCTTGACATTCAAGTGGAGACCAGTGACAAGTGGCGTTCCTCAGGGTTCAGTACTGGGACCAGCACTGTTTAACATCTTTGTTGGTGACATGGACAGTGGGATTGAGTGCACCCTCAGCAAATTTGCTGATGACACCAAGCTGTGTGGTGCAGTCGACATGCTGGAGGGATGGGATGCCATCCAGAAGGACCTGGACAAGCTTGAGAGGTGGGCCTGTGTGAACCTCATGAAGTTCAGCAAGGCCAAGTGCAAGGTCCTGCACCTGGGTCAGGGCAGTCCAGTATTTGTATATTTTAGCAGTGCCTGCTGCGAGGGCAGAGCAGTTCTGATGCATTTGTCCACTCAGAAACTGCAGAGCTAGACAACCCATCAAGACTATGTAGAAGGGAAGCCAGAGGCGGATTACACTGTACCTGGAAAACATTCAGCTACGCCTTACCTCAGGTTTGCAATCCCTTTGTGTTGCTAGATTAGAGCAAAAGGAATTAATTAAAGGCTAAAAATCTAACCCACTATTATTAAATTCCAGAGGATGAGCTATTTTTAAGGTATATAAACATTTGGCAGAAGTTCTTAACAATCCTCTTTTAAAGGAATTTCTTTATGTAAGCTAGGTTTAAGAAGACATCTTTGCAAAATCTAATAAAATGCAGGCTAGTTTCACATGGTCTCATACGTCCATTGAAGCTGTGATGTCCAAATGGCAGCAGGTCCCTGAATTACTGAAAAAACCTTTTTCACATCTTTTGCCTACACTGAAATTAGATATCAGTGAAACGTTATCCGTTCCAGTGGTATAAATTATTTACTTACTATGAACACAATTAACATTTTAAATTAGTTTGACACACTTAACATTCTATAAACATTATTGTACGGTATAGAATTTGTCACTACTTTGAGGACACAAGGCATGAGAAATAAATCCAATGTGCGTTTTCATATTATAAAGTCATTATATAGAAGTTTAAAGACAAAACCACAAATAAAACTAGAATACAAATCAAATTCTGTACAACACCACTTTTAGACTGTACAACAGAATGATCACTTGGGATGAAAAAATATAAACAATTTTCTTTCCTTATCTTCCACACAAACAATTCAGAAAACCTGTTGGCTCACGCGTAACGTATTGGATTTGCTAACATTTTGAATAATGCAGCCAAAATTTGCAGATACCTGATCATCCAGCGCTTCTCAGCAGGTAACGTTCTTCTGAAAAAAATCAAGAGTAACCTGGCTAAAAGTGACAGTTGGCCTACAGCAAGGAAATATTTCATTAAGATCAATGAAAGTTCTTCCTGTGTTTTAATTGGCATTGGATTAGGGTTCACAAATCTCCCTGTTGTTCATAAGCCTGACTCTACAAAGCTAAGCTAAGCTTGGGATGCTGTTCCAAATGCATAGGCATAGGCAGTGCGAAGTATTTGGATGTGCCACTTGTTTTTGCTGCAGGGTAAACACCCACACTCTCCACAGAGCAACACTATTGTCACACGGGTTTGCTACATTCCCACAAAGCTTGGAAATCTGCCTCTTGATGCAGAAATGCGTTTGTTTTTGAACCCAACACAACGAGCTGTGGTTGAGAGTTAAGAGGAGTGGCTTGGACCTGCAATGGTTTTGGCTTCTCACATCTCTTGATAAGGACCTGCCGTTGGGCTGTGGCCTTTGTCTAACTAAGCCTTTGGAAACTTCTCAAAATCTTTGAGAAATTGTGAAAAGATGCCTCTGGGTGTTTGCATCACAGACGTTACAGCACACCACCGCACACTCACCCAGCCTCCCAGCTGCAGGCTACCTTAGGAGAGACCATTTTAAATGAGAACATTCACTACCAATACTGGGTCAGAGATGCCTTGGATGAGCAGTAGCACCACTGCTGAGAAACAACTACTGGCAAGGATTTCAGTTTTGTGGGGAAAATCAGGCTACTTCCAAAAAATCAAAATAAGCTTGTAAATCCTGATTATCTCTGCCCCAACGAGATGAGGAGGCTACCAGCTGAGCCACATCTTTTAGCAGGTTTCTGTTAAGAACAGTAAAATCCAGCATCAGAAAAGAAGAAGGAATAAAACAGTACACGCTAGAGCAAAGGTAAAAAAACAGACCAAAATTTGCACGTGGAGAAGTAGTGCACAAAGAACCCAGCATCCTTGAAAGACACTCAGCCGCCCCCAGACGACTTTCAGGGGCATGAGAAAGGACACGGTACAGTCAGGTATTGGCTCCTCCTCACAGAGCAGTAAATCTCTTGCAAAGTCTCTTTGCAAAGCCTGTTTATGTGCCTTCAGAAAACATTGGTTATTTGTTATGCAGTCCCCAAGAGCTAAATTGCACAGTGATTTATTTTGCATGTGTGTTATACCCACAACTTTGTTGACAAGGTGCACTGCTAGAGCAATCCTCAGGGGGAAGTCCCTTTGCAAGTTTGCCTATATGTATATTTTTTATTCTTCACAGAGACTTTAAAACAAAAAAAGCAACAAAACTGTGACCATTGCAGAGCCTATGAGGCTGAAACCACTACCATTTGAAAATCAAATACCATGACAACAAGTGAAATATGAGAGAACTGGTATATTAAATAAGATTTAGAATGCTGCAGGATTTTCTAGGTGTTGGGGTCTCCCATGCTGTCAAATTCCCTTTGAAACCCTGACACAGTCAAAGCCGGTTTGCTGCGCTCAGAATTTAAAAGAAAGAACTGAAAGAAATTTAAACCCAGCATTTTTGCTTCTTTCCCTGAGCACAGCAGCTTGTGGAAAGAAAACAGGAGAAGGTGAAGAACCAGCTCTTTGATTTGAACCTGGCTTCATCTGATGGCCCCTAATTGTTGTATAGAAAGGAGTGTGATAGTCAGTCCCTATCCACCCTTTCCATGGCACTCAAGGTCTTTCACACTATATTATATCTCCCCCCAGCTGTCTCTTTTTCCAACTGAAGATTCTGTATTGCTCACTAAAAGCCACCGAAGCACACTTGCGGAATACAAGATAAGCAGCCTTGTTTCATCTAAAATACTGATCAGAGACGAATAAAGACTGTAATGGTTGTATTTGAATTTCAAGCTTTTACCTGTATGATGTTAGGATTTTATTTTCCAAGACACACAAAAAGTGCAAAGCGTATCACAGGTCAAAAAACCCTCTCTTTAGTTTGACTGGTGTAATGTTGGTCTTGATTAGAACAAAGCTATTCATTTTCCAGAAGATAGGAAAGAATTGTGGCCATTTATCTGTGCAAAGAAATATCCCATCATGGGCAGTTATTAGCAAAATACAACAACAAAAAAAGAAAGAAACGTGGGAAAAACGCTTTAAAAACACATAGATGCTTAAATATTTTCACATCATTGGTCTATGACTGTTTTGTTACGCTGTGTCCCACACAGGTGATGTATAGTCCAATACAAACCAACATATCCTGTGGATCCCCCTTTATCCTCAGCATGGGTATAGCCCGAGCGCTTGCAGGGCCAGGCTCCGTACGCTATGCCACGGCTGTATTTAACAGCACGGTCCATTGCAGAGTGGGACCCAGGGGCTTCAGTCTCCAAGCCTGTTCACTCCCAGTTCTGATCTCAGCTGCTGCCGGCCGCCTTTCCCCGAGTCTCTACTATCATTACACCACTACGATTTTAGTATGGTTCTTGAACTGGTTTTAGTCTTGAAGGTTTTTTAAAGAACAGCTATTTTCGTAGCATATATCCTCATTCAGTCACACACTGAGTTGAGCCTCATGTTAACAAGTGTTTTCCTCAATATCAAGAGCAAAATCACTTTATCAGTAGGAAAGAATTAAAGTATTAAACCTAGTGGGTGCTGTGTCCATTTATATCCCTGGAGTAGCTGATGTACGTACAACTCTTAAGCTTTAGGAATCTTACTTTACTGTTATAAAATCATACATACCTCTTTCTCATCTTACAGATTTGAGTTTAAGGAACTGAGTGACTGCCTCCAGCATTCTTAACTATTCAGAAAATGCACAATTATTGGTAGGCTTTAGTAAGAAGGACCAAAGAAAAAGTTGACGAATAATTACTGCAATGCTTTAGACTTATTGCCTATGTGGATCTGCAGTCTAGGAGCTATGCAATCTGACATTTTGAGTCTCACAATAATTTCAAAGCAGTGAACCACCAGAAAGTCTCAATACATACACTCAATATTCTTTCACATTGATGAGCAGCGGTCCAATGCTCTCATTTCTTCGTGTACCCTTTTGCTTGTCCAGACTCATAACCTCTTCTGAAGAAACTGGAAAGGAGGAAAAGGAGCAGGTGCCAAAAGCCACATGTTCAGTTGTATTAAGTATCTTTTCTTTCTTAAAACTCTGCCCAAGGCTAGAAGGTTAAGTGAAACTAGGATCAATGACAAGATGCATGAGTGGTACTTAACCACTTATTGAAAGAGCAATAACAAAATCCGCCTTCCCCCAAAGCTAGAACACCAAAAGCAGTGATAAGGAGGGACCTGGATGCCCTCCCACCACTATGTAATTAGGATATACATGTCTGGTATGGAAACGTCACCACTGGTGGCTACAGGAGTAGCCATTATTCCCAGCACAGGGAATTCACTGCTTTTTTTTTTTTCTTTTTTGCTTCTTACTGCTTGTATAACAACAGTCTTACTGCATCCAGGCAATACATTAGACAAGACTGAAGTCCACCTGGACCTCTTCCCAAATGCTATGAGACAGTTAAGAAAATATTAAGAAAATAATCTTAATCTTAAAACCAGTAACTGATTTTACTTCCACTTCAAAAGTCTATGGACACACAGGGAATCCTGCAGGCCTGGAAAAACGTTAGAAGATTAAAGTGGAATTATATCAAATAGAAAGTTTGGATAGGGGGATTTAAAGTGAGTTTGTCTTTATTAAAGACAAGAAGGGTAGGGGTGGAAATAATAATTTTAATTGCACTGTGCAATGGAATCATCCTGGGGAAAATGATATAGAAATGGTAAAAGAACAAAAAGAAATTGCTCAATACTTCCATTAAAATACTCTTTTGTCATTCTACGGGTTCTAACTCCTATCAGAAGAGACAGTCTGGCAGGCTCATTGAAGGCAACGGGTACTTAAAACAACTTATAACTTGCAAAAACATGTCTCTAAGGCATATGTCCATTGCTGCTGATGCCAAGCAGGAATACCAGAACTCTTAATTAAAAACAGAGATTTAAACAAAAGTAGCTTTATACTGATTCTCAGTGCCCTTATTCTTCTCACTCTTGACAGTAAACAGAGATGGAAGGTCTGATGTCCTATAAACTCCAGTCCTCATCCTTCCTTGGCAAGATCTCAGTTCAGAGATGTAACCTTCAAAGCTGAGGTTCCCTTCAGAATCATCACAGGAGCGTGTGCTAGTGTCTTCCAGTTTGACTCCATCCACGTCGATTATCCTGTTTACAGGCAGCTCCGTACCGGGGTTCTCTCTCATGCCAGGAGGATTAAAGCTTCTGCTGGTCTTCGCTTTGTGAGAGGTTTGCTCACAAGAGTTTCCTGAAGTCCCTTGTGAATCTTTTTTCTTTCTGTGGTTTGCACCTAACAGAAGAATTAAAAACAAAAAACACAAAACAGGAGAGTTATGTATCTTCTGGGTTTAGCAGTTTTCAATATCGCAACCTCCTCTGAGGTCCTAATGGTAGATAGTCAGCTGGGATATTGCTCTGGCCCATCAAGGAGACTTACTGGTGTACCTCGTAGGTAACTAAACAGTAGATTTCAAAGATTAATGTAAAATGTTAATATATATATATATATATGACTTAATTTAGCATTTTTCAGAGTTTTTAAAAAGACTCCATTCATATAAATTTATACACCTCCAGAATGAAAACTCTCACACCAGCAAACCCAGAAGTGAAGGAGAATGCAGATCTTCCACTGGGGCAGAACAGATGTTCCTTGATTTGAACTCACCTCCAATACCAGATCCCTGCTGAGATATTATTTTTAGTTGGCTAGAGATTAATTCTCTAGCAGACTAAGAAAGGATGATTTGAAGTTGCAGTTCACTGTTGTAAGCTGCAGCCGCCCAATTATGGGCCATTGCTTACAGGACAAGAAGAAATAGCTTAATCTGCTGAAGGGTCTTAAACATCCAAGAAACACCCGAGTTATGTGTGATTTTTTTAACCTTGAAGTTTCTTTTTGGTACAGCACTGCTAAACTCACACTTGTTAGGATTCGGGCTTATTCTCTAGAACTACTCATACAAAATCATTACTATCCCAAGCTACTCCTAGATTAAAACCTTGAGCTCCCCAAAAGCTAGTTTTGCATTAGGTGTGACACTGCAAACTGCTAGGCACTTCTTCAAGCAAATGCAGATAAAGCCAGTTTGCCTGTTGCAAACAGGCAGTAAGAAGGGAAGGATGATGAATGAGTTGATTTCGTGATTCACACCATGGTTATCAACATGATTTCTGTAGTTGAGGTGTCCCTACCATAATGATATAAAAAGGGGCAAAATTTGCAGGGAGAGAGAGCTGCTTTTATTAGACCAACCTATATCCAAGAAAAAAACAGAAAAACTTTCAAGGCACAAAGACAGACCTGAGTAAGGTCTTCTATTTCACATTTAATTTCTTTTTTCTACGTATACCAGCTGGTCTTTTAAAAGATACGATCCTGTCCAACATGCCTTACCTAAACAACTTTTAAACTTTTTGCCACAGTACAGACGAGTGTCTGACTAGCACATTTAGCCACACGGATCCCATGAGGCTTTTGTGGTTAAATCCCAAAGCTGGCTTTGAAATCTTTCATTTGTGTTTGTTCCATAAAGTGATGTGTACAGTGGTTTTTGCGAGACAAATAAATTTCAATGTATAATCATCATAATCAAGAACATTTTGATACGAAGGAAGGGAAAAATGCAAATGGAAAGGACAAAAAAAGCAATTTCATAGTGTTTCAATCAAATCACTCCGGGGTCTTCTCAAGGGTTAAAGCTTTCTATTTAATGAAAATAAGTTAAAATTCTAAGTAGTGCAATATTATTTTAGTGCTTTAGCTACAGTGCAGCCCCACATTAATAATGTGGATATTCCACATGAGCAATGCTTGCCTTTTTTCACATCTAGAGGAATTAGTTCAAACTCCAAACAAATCAGCTGAGCAATAGCAGAGAGAAGGCAGAAAGCTTTCTTAGCCCTGTTAGCCCAGCACGACTCCAGCCTACTAAATTACAGCTAACATTTAATGGGCCTATGTTATGCTTCATGTTTACATCTTCCTACGGCAGATGAACATTGGCCTAATTTTAACTGCTGTTTGCATAGCTGTGGTGTAAAATACTGTTCTTCTATTATAAAATGTTCAACTTAACATGAATGTTCCGAACCATACTCTTGAACTTTAAAATCTACTGTTCTCTGCTCTTGGAGGAGAATCATCTCCGATTGTACTTTCATGTTGGTTTAAAAGAGATACTAATTCCAAAAAAGCCGTACTAACAATAAATTACACCAAATAGTTTGCATTGGCAGAGCATGAGTCATCCAGTTGCCCCAATATTGAGAATGCATCCTTCCACTAAATGTAACGTAAATAAGCAACTTTGATGGTGGTATAAGGTGTCGTAGCTCTGTTGACTTGAACTAAGCTGAAACACTCTCTGCGGTCAGAAGATACAGCCTGCACTAACAGGGTACAACAGATGACAGAGCTGGAAACTCCGGCTGAGGAATGCTCTGGAAGGGGTAAGCATTGCTGAATTTATTTGGTTGTGACGTTTTTCTACAGCCACACATAAGAAATGCCATTAAGTCTTGGAATTACGGTGTCACTGAGTCACCTCACAGAGGAACTGGGCTTGCAAGTTGTCTAATAGGAACAGAGCAAAAATCAGGTCAGTGTTAGCTCTCAGGCTTCAGAAGACATAAGCCCATCTGAAGAGGAATAAATCCGTACTATGGGTAGGATTTTCTATTAACGCCCTTCTCAGGAGCAATCCCTCTGAAGCATCTAATAAATTACTACTAGAGGCGCGACAGTAACAGAGGAGGTCTTAGCTAAAATACTAGTTCAAAAGAATATGGAATTACTAGGGGATGATACTGTGAAGATGATTTCTCTTTTACTGGCAGGGTACAAAAGATCTTGGCTCAATCCATACCAGACAAGGAGATAATTTCAAGAGTAGCGCTACACTTAAAAAAATATTTTCATAGAATCATAGAATGTTTTGGGTTGGAAGGGACCCTTAGGGGTCATCTAGTCCAACCCCCTGCAGTGAGCAGGGACATCTTCAACCAGATCAGGTTGCTCAGAGCCCCATCCAACCTGGCCTTGAATGTTTCCAGGGACGGGGCCTCCACCATCTCTCTGGGCAACCCCTTCCACTGTTTCACCACCCTCATTGTAAAGAATTTCTTCCTTATATCCAGTCTAAACCTACCCTGGTTTAGTTTAAACCCATTACCCCTTGTCCTGTCACAGCTGGCCCTACTAAAAAGATTTTCCCCATCTTTCCTATAGGCCCCCTTTAAGTACTGAAAGGCTGCAATCAGGTCTCCCTGCAGCCTTCTCTTCTTTGGGCTGAGGAAGCCCAACACTCTCAGCCTGTCCTCATAAGAGAGGTGCTTTTTTTCACACTTTTAAAAACAAAGCATTTATGAAGCAAGGCCATTTAGCACAAATAATAGGAGAGATTCCCAATATAAAATATATATATATAATTATATAATAACATATATATGTATATACATATATATGTGTATAAATATATCCCGCAAGTTTTAAAATAGACTCAAGATTTGCACGTACTCAGTGGAGCCTTATAATGAGGCTTAAATGATGCCTACAACCCTTCTGCATTGGTCTCCTCCTCGTAATCTCTTTCTGAGTAACAAATACCTGAGAACCTTAGCTGTGCAGGGCACCAGCTAAGGTGCGGAGAGCTTTCACAGACAAAATTTCTCTTCGCATATTCTTGCACTGAAGTGATGAAAACCTCCATGGGTATCTCTGTGGACTGCTTTGCCTTGCATAAAGTATGTCAGGAATGATATTACATTTTTCTGAATCTAATCTGTCAAATGTCCTCCCTAACTTCAGAAGGGAAAGGAAGCCAGTGCTTAGAGCAGTAGTTGCCCAGATTAATTTCCAAACAGACTGGAATAGCATAATCATGCCTATTGGTAACCTTTGGCTCCCCTGCTAAGCATTCCACGCAGCTCTAAGGGAATTTTCTTGTGCATCTGATCCCAGTAATATGTTCCAGCTTGTTTAAAGATGGGATGATGGATGTCATCTTCTGTCTTTAAATTGGAGATCTGCTGTCTTAGACTCACAGCTAAATGACTGATTAGAAGGCTGTGTGTACCGGTCTTCATTTTTCAAAAGGTAAACGATCAGGCAGTGTTTTGGCTGATCCCTAATTTCCTTTACCAATATTTTTCTTTTTATAAAATTTTTATTTTTTGTATTATTTTCAAGGGAATTTTTGTTATTCTGTATAAAATATTCCTCAAGCTCTAGGTACGATTGAAGCACAATGTTGGAAGACGTCATCTTCCAAGTAGTTTAGGACCAAGGGAGCATTTGGCCAAATTACAGGCAAAGACGAGATTACAAAAACCCTGGACATTTCAGGAACAGCACTAACTGTCAAGCATAGATGATAGGATCAAATCACCGTAACTCAACGCAGATGCTTGGGATTTAAAGGTCCACCCACAACATCTTGCAATGATATTATTTCTGTACCATAATTATTAGATCCCTTTATTTTCAATGTGCTAATTTTAGTTATGATTCCCTTGTTAAAACATAATTTAAACCTGAAATTCAGCAGGTTTTATTTTTAAGGGATCAATCCTCAATATAGTTCCATTCACACCATATTTATCTTGTTTTATAAAATCAAGGAGTCGTTTATCAAGTTTCACTGTAAGAGATGAGCTCTGTATTTGAAAGTCCCTACTTAGTGGATTTCATGTATGACAGAATGTTAAATTCTACTCCATAATTTTCCCAACACCATTTCCATATAGACAGACACCTCTTCCATGTAGATTCAGTGTTTCACTTTGTGTTCTACCTTTGCTAAAATCCTACTGTTTTTGCCAAAACCATTTACTATTTAGATGGCTCTCAGTTCTACTGGAAGAGAACAGGAACACTCTGCTGACTTCCATGCCTTTGATTCCAGGCATTCAACTTCTAACATCAGAGAGGATTGGATATTCATTTAAAAAGAATGAGCTCCAGTTTAATGATTTTGTGCTGACTTACAGCAGATCAGAAGCTGTTTGAAGTATTTCATAATACTTATAACTCTTGTGAAAAGAAATCACTGAAGTTTTCAGGAACAACGCCTGGAATTGGCTATTTATGGCATACACCACCTCCAAATGCAATCAGTCATTTTCAGTCCCCAAATTCATAGACCTGTGTGCTCTTTAATGCGGGAGATTGGGCAGATACTGTTCTCATCTCTGATTCCAAAGCAGAATCTGTCCTAAAGTGATAACGTGCTGGCTAAGAGAGCATTTTTTTTTTTTTTTTTTTTTACATAAGACTGTAAATAAGGAGCTTTGCAATGGTCACTTCTGTAGTGGTGTTTACTTCCATGTCCTGGAAATATTTCAGTGTAACGAACTCTTTTTGCTTAAGATACTTCTCCCTTCCTGTCCTAAATCGTTGTGAGCAAAATGGTACTTGAAAATTTTAGGCTTCCCAGATGTGGATTTTTTTTAAGTGGGGGATAAATGACTTCCACACCATCTGATGTACTATTAGTACTTGTAACTTTTTTTTTTTTTTAAAGTTTGCGAAGTGATTTATGCTTCTGAGGGGAAAAGGATACTTTATATTTAAGATTTAGAATTCTGCAGGTTAAATTCCCTTCAAAAGTTTCCTTCCTTTTATCTCTTAGCTGATACAACACAAGGAGAAAGAGGACTTAATAAAAGGTTCCTACCTATGGTTTACACTAAATCTTTTCAAAGGAAATATGACTTTATACGCGTATTTCACTCGCATGATGAAACACCAACTGCAGCATATGCACAGGGCCTTGAAATCTGACTCAATAGCAACGAGGGCATCAAGCTAGGAAATGGATTATTCTCCAAAGCAGCAACAATCTGTGTTATCAGTCTATTTACTTTTGTCCTGGCAATTTCTGGAATGCATTTACAGCATTAAGTTCAGAAACACGGGGCGGAAAGAAATCCTTTCATTGTGTTCATCTCAAAAGCATTCGCAAGAAGAACAAAGCACAAAACATTACTTGGAAAGATAAATTCTGGATATTACATAGAAGAGGGAGCTGGCAGGACTGCTGCTGCTCACCAGGGGCACAGATCATCAAAAAAGGAAACGTTGCAAACTGTGCTTGCTGCAGGCAGCGACCTTTCATGCGCATGGCTACAACAGCTGCTGAAGCACAGCGTCATTTAAAAGCCAGGAACAGCCTGAGAAGAAATAAGAAATTCTGAATTTTGATCCAAAGTGACATGCATGCCCTCAATAACACTGGCCGATTTGCTTAAAATTCGTTTCTCCCACTACTAAAATTGAATGAATTTTTGAATACTTCCCAAGCAAGAGGCACGACAAAACATCTCTGCAAGAGTCTAAAAGTGTTCAGCCCCCAGTTTGATCTCCCAGCAGTTACTGTTAACATTGGTTTTGCTTTTCTGTCAGTAGTCAGTAACAGCGGGTTTAATTATTGCAGAGAGTAATACGCTGGGAAATAGTGGATTGAATTACTCGAAGCAGTTTTAGTTTAACCTGCCAATCATTTTGTTATTTTTCAATTAAGAAATTCTAAAATGTGCTTTAGCAGGGCTACCAGTTACCTTTCAACTAATAAGTCAACTCGGTTCATTTCATCGTCCAAATGTAAGTCAAGTGTTTAAATAGGTCTGGGTTTAGCCTCTGTGCATTTGGTTCAAAGAACAATTGTAATAATTCTAACATTTATCTAGCCAGCGATAAAATTTGTAATTCTCTCTAAAATGCGTATCTTGCTGTTTGATTGAAATAATAACACTTCAAATAATTATTCCTCGAGGCCTTCCTCGCTTCCCCGTTGTCTACTCTTAACACAACTCTCCTTCCTCCTTTATTACTGATCTCAGCCATGTACATGTAATTCTCCAATTTAGTCATGCTCTGATCAAAAGAAGATTAACAGATTCTGGCCTTAGTACTGCTGGATCCCCACAAATAGTTCTTTATATTGACCCAGAACCCAATTACCTTCTATAAAATTACACAGAGCCAGTAAGGATATAATTAACTGCAGGGCAACAGCCTTTGGAAAAAATAATTATCTACATTATTTTTACATCTCTTAGTCATAATCCCTTCCTTTTTTTGAAATATTTATTTCATTTATGTTTTCATTTACGTGGCTACCTTGATTTACATAGGAAATAGCTGGATTTTCTCTAAAACACGCCAGATGAATTAAGGGATTATTTCAAATCTTAATTACATAAAATATTATAGAACTCATTAAAAAAAAAAGGTTCATTTTGAATTTTTGAAGATATACACATGATCATTTTAAATCTCCTTAACTATCACAAAGTTTCTTGCACCTGGAATTCATTACCCTTATAACAGAGAAGTTTAGTAGCCAAAAAGTGAAGGTCACAGAAATACTGCTGATACTATCTGATCTCTATTCCTCGCTTGCAGCGTACAGCATCCTCTCTGTGAATAATAAAAAAGATCAGTTGGGAATTTTTTTTTTGTCTTTGGGAACAATAGCCAGCCCCAGGCTCTGAGAGTCCACCCTGCATTTTATTTCTGCATAATTTATCTTTCAAAGAAAAAAAATCCCAGCACTGGTACTAACTATCCCCTTTCTGAAAGAATTTTTCCCAATAAGAAATGAAGCAAGTTTATTTTGAGGATACCATTGCCCATCTATTTCAGAAACAAAGCAGTATCTTCAGAACAAATGAAGTAGCTGTTTATAGAGTCTAAATTCACCCTTTGACTTCCTCAGCCTTCTTATTCAAGTATAATTCCAGACAGTTTGCCATGCTTTTATTTTCCCTGGCTGGCTCTCTATCTTAACCACTGACATTATATACCTACCATTATATACCTCTTTGACTGAATTGCTGGATCCAGTCTATAAATCTACTCAAAAAAATACCTTTTATCTCATAGGCAGTAATTTCATTTTAAGAACATTTGCCATCCTAAATGCCAAAAAAAAAAAAAAAAAGGAAGAACAATTTAATGGAATCAAATCTACAGCCAGCCTGTGCACCTTCAGTCTGGATTGCTGCAAATTGTCCTAACTACGAATGAAATGGTATTCCCTGAAAAAGCACAACTGCTACTAAGACTAAATGCCTGCCTACTTTGTAGTAGAGGCAACAATCCCAGTGAACAACTCACTGGCCTCAGTGGAATATTGCCAAATAAATATTCTAGTGCAAGGCCTCTGGCCTGATATCCACAGCTCTTGAGGGGACTAAAGAAAGGTATGAAAGACTGCCTCTCCCCATGACAGCTATTTTTCACTTGGGTAATGAACGTGCCTAACCCCCTAGGAAAAACTGGACAACGTCCAAAGTACCTAGACTATACCATGCAATTTTTAAAAAAAAATCATACCAAACAAAACCAAAGAGATTAAGTCAGTACTCTAACACTTTCAAAAATTAATGCATTACTTCAAGCCAATTACACCACACAATAATTATTTCTTCCACAGATGGGTACCATCACCATTATATAGAATCATTTGGTTGGAAAAAACCTTTAAGATCATCGAGTCCAACCGTACCTGTCCACTACTAAACCATGTCCCTGAGCACCTGATAATATGTAGAGATGTGAAGTAAGCGCATTTTACAATTAGCGTTCAGATTCCAGAAATCCCTGGTTTTTCAAGTGGGAAACCTGCCAGAACTAGCTTATTCAAAGATAAAGACATTTTCTTCTTGATGAGTAATGCAACTGGAATCAGTAATGATTCTTGTATAGCAAACTGATTTAAAATATACTTCATAGCTAAATATTACTACAGTATAAACACGTTTCACTTATTTAAGAAAGTTAAGATCTGTGTTAGAAAAATTGCTCTCAAAAGCTCTAAGTGAAGCAAACCTCATTTTGCTGTGTTTCATCTTCTGCTTTCTAGATCTTCAAACGAAAAAAAACCTTCAAGAGTTACCAGTTACCAGGGATGGATGTCAGCTGGGCTTTGCTACATCAGTCTGCGGTGAGAGAACTGCCCCCTGCAGAACGTGAAGCACTACTTCCACCTCCGCAGCCCTTTTCCCAGCATACATAAACCCAAGGCATAAAAGCCCAACACATAGTATAAGCAAACATGCCATTTGGCTTTGTACCAATTTGAAACCAAGATTATAGTCCACTTCAAATTGTGTAGTCATTATTTTTCTTTTTATCCCAACACTTTAATTCAATAAACCAATCAGAAATGCATTTGCCATTGACAGAAGATTATGAATGGAGAACCATTAAAGCACTTAAAAAAGCAACCATTATTAATGATTTAGTCCTTTAAGATTGATTATTGACTGGAGATAGTTTCCAGCAGTCTTTATTATAATTACTGTACATCGTTGAATAGTCTTTCCATGCAATCTCCATGAAATCATGAAAATAGAAAAGTTTTGTTTCAGCCCATGCTTTTTCAATAAAATCACCATTCTTTTGTAGAATACAGTTCCCATAAAATGGTTGTGTACTGCGAGAGGGGTGTAGAATAGAGTTAGTGTAGGCAATTAGGTTGTAGCCAAAAGGAAGGCAGTTTACATCTTTTAGATTTTTGTTATTCCTCAGAAAAACCAGATAAAATCTAGTTTGTCACAAAGCTAAGAGAAACTAAGATTTTAGTTTTGCAAAATTATTTTGTTTGATTACTTAAAGGTCTCTCATAGGTGACTATGACAGAAAAATAAACCACAGTCACCAGTGAAAGTAGAGTAGACCAGCTGGAATACATGAATATTAAAATCTGTTAAAAAAAAAAAAATCAATACGTAGGATATTAGTTACTTGTTGCAGGGAAGTCTGAATAATTTTGAAAGGGGAACTACTACAGGCCTTTCAATTGCTTCATTTTCTTTCATGGAGGCCCACGACTATGTGGGAACACAGTGCTTTTTGGAAAAACTACATTGTCAGCCCCCAGAACACAACGAGGCCTAGGTAACAGCACCACAAGCCCCTCTGCAGGTTTGGTTTGTTTGTTTTTTTTTTTTAATTAGGCTTCACAGTACTGTTACTTAGGACCCATCTCTAAGAATGAAGAGAGTAGTGCAGTCTCCAGCATCCACCCAACCCTTCATTTCTTACCCAAGACTACCAAATAAAGGGGTTGTTATATGGGTTACTCCACACCAAATGAACTGAGATCACCAGCTCATTTCTTAAAGACCAGGGAAGAGTTGCTTTAGTTTAAAACAAGAAGGAAAGCAACGAATATAAAGTTTAGCCCAAGAACCCAAAGACAGAAGAGACTCTCCTTTCAGGAGTTCCTGTTATGACTCAGGTAAAAGAAATCTCCTGTCTTCTCTGCCTTCTGGTGCACATGTCAATGCTATGGATTTCACATGTGACCCATCAGCATCTCAAGACAGCATTTGCCCTTTCATATCTAGATTATGAACAAATATAACATTTGTCAACTTTGTTTCACAGTAATTGCTAGTTCGTATCTATTAATCTGTTTGTTATTGGAAGATAATTTCAATCAGAATTCTTAATCCAGGACTGAAAGAACTGTTTTTAAATAATGAAGGAAATCAAACCTTAAAACCAGTTTGCATAACTAGGTCTAGAATTTATTACTCCTGAGAGAACAAAGATACAAAATACATGTGAAAACTACACAAAGATTTCTACAAAGTAAAAAGTAGAAAGTGGGAAAAGGGAAAGCTACAGTTCAGTTGTTACACAGAAATGTATGGCATGCATTAAAATATTGTAAATTCATGAAGTTTTTTTTAAGTGCAAATGGTCTTTTTAACAGTTCTCACTGAAAAATATGCAAACTGATACCTATGTTGTACACGTCATATTATCAGAAAGACACCAACACAAATCTATGCATATACACATCAATATGTCTGAAGTACATTTTATGATTTTGTTATTTGTAGGCACTGGTTACAAGTCTGTTCAATACTCAGTTTCAGAAATTAAGTGGTAGCGCTTATAGAACATTTCTCAAATACTACTAATAAAGGAATTTGTTTTTAAAATACCAAGAGGATGAAATCATTTGCATTGCCATTTATAAGCATTCAACAACCAAAGAAGTATTTACAAATCATCAACCATACAGATAAAGAACAGTATCAAATACTCTGTGTAAAAAGATAAATAATTAAAATGTATATTCCCACATCACAAAGAAATGTGATCATACAAATTATGGCACCATATGTTTGTGAAACATCAAAAATAAATGTAGCACATAGATACCTCTTCTTATATTTTACATTAAAATGTACAGTACAATGACTGTAAAACGTCAATGTCACAACACCCATTGTCTTCAAACTCTTGCTTCTGGTAACAGCAATTATTATTAGAGTCCGTGTTTATAAAGAAATTCCATACTTCAGCCTTGGGATAATATTGCTCTGTGATATTGCTAGACCATGAAACTTGCATCCTAAAAAAAGTTACACATTTTAAACCTTTTTTTTTTCATTATTTATTAGAGAAATATTTTTTAAGTTAAGATTTATCCATTTCAAATTTTAATCATAAACAGTACTGCAATTTTCAACACATAATTAGGGTTCCTGCTAAAGCACTTAAACTTCCAAACCCTAATTATGTATCTCATTATGACAAATGGATCAGAAAATCTGGAATGCAACAGTGTGATGCAGCTCAAAATGCTGATATACTGTTTTGTATTCCTAGGGTAAAGAATGAGATAATTATAGCATATGGATATATTTTAAAGGTTTGTCTGCATGTGTCCACTTTTGGCCACATGCCAAATCCAAACAAAAGTACATTGTTAAAGGCAACCAGAAATATTACAGTTAGCACAGACTAAGGCAATGAAAATCTTTTTTTTTTTTTTTGTGTAAAAATATTAAGGTGCAGAGAGAATTTTCTTTCTTGTTTTAATGGGTGCCAAATACTGGTTAACAGTGCCAAGGAAAAGTAGTTTTACATGAAAGGAAAGACTATTAAAATCTAGAAATACCTGAATTGGATCTTTGATATCCAGATTTTTCCTGATTACCTGCAAAAGGAGTTGGGGGTGGATAGTTGGCTTCTGTGAGTTTACTGATGTCTGACGGTGGTGTTGGTGGTGGCGGTGGTAGCAAAGTGCTGTTAGGGCTACTAATATCTCCTTCAGCCACAAGAGTCAAGTCTGCCACATTCTCATCATCTACCATCTGTATGCCTTCAGCTTGTAATTCTCTTGACTGCCTTTTCCATATTGTTGCATTGTTTTCCTGTGCATGCGGAATTGGAGACAATGCAGTGTTAAAAGGAACACTGAAAGTCTTCTGACTGTGCAGTGCTGTCAAAGCAGATTTATGTTTATTTTCTGAGTAACCCATTTTCTTAACTGAATTTTCATTAAAGTTTTGTATGGGGTCCTGTTTTCCACTTGGTGATGTACATCCATCCTTGCCATCATTTTTTGAAATTCGCTTGTTGAGGCCTTTAGGGCCTGCGGGAGTGGATGAGGATGGTTCTGGTCCAGTGGGTGGTAAACGAAGAAAGTCAGGAAGAATAAGGTCTTCTTTCCTTAGCAGTCCACGCTGGTCATCTGCTCTGTTACTTTGAGCTTTGGATATGAGTTCAAAAAATTCTATTGGGGAAAAACCCAAAATTGACAAGTTTTTGTCAGAAAGTGCAATGTCATTAAAACGTAAATTTTCAGCACATTTATTTTCCATGAAGATCTTCAATTCTTTCAATGCTGCCTTGAAATAAGATCCCATGTTAATTAGGAACTTTTTCAATTGCAGCAATGTTCGCTAGCATCGCTATAATTAAGACCATCAGGATTGCTATTGTAAGAGTTTTGCAGTTTAGAACAGCTGCAATTCACTGAGCCTTGAACACATCTTCTATTTTATGCAGTTAATAAACCTGTACACACACACAGGATTTTTAAATTCTTTATACAAAACAAGGCTCTGGTCCTACTGACAATGGATGTGCATTTTTATATTCTGGATGGGTTTTACCCATCTTAACTCAAAAATAGCCATGCCATTTTGTAAGTTCAAAGATTCAGAATGTTGCAGACTTCCTTCTTATATTGAATTTCTCTCAGTTAAATAATATTTTATCACAGTTTAAATTCAATTCACGGTGTAGATTTAACCCAGTATGTTATCATCACAGGGTATGATCAGATGTTGATTTAAGTAACCCCATTTTACTCTGTGCTGCAATGAATCAGTAGCATATAGGTAGCCAATAACCATCAAAGGAGCCATTACTAAAAGTGATGGGGCAGCTCTTTCTTTATAGAGTTTTTAACACAATTAGAAGTGATTTTCTGATCATGTCCTTAATGATGTCCAATGGTTTAATATGTTTCTATATATAAATAATACTCATAGTAAATCACTGTTCTAGAAAGTCTCAAAACTTGGCAACAAGAAACTTATCAATCATAAGCCAAGAATTATACCACTCCTCAAAAAAGAAGCATTGCAACACTAAACGAACTCTTTGGTACAAAACATACAAATATAAAAATATGTAACTCTTAATATAGGGTCTCTGCATGTCCTAATTTCTCAAGAAGAGAGCATTGAAACTACAGAATATTAAAGACGCTTAAAAAGGCCATCTCCAACAGATGAATTAAAATCAATACTTTCAACCCAGCTTATAAATACTGTTTGAAGCAAAAGCCATTACAAAATAGAGCACAAAATGTTAGTATCAGTTTTAACTTAGCACAATATGAAGTCATACACTTGCACTTGTATGACCTTATTCCTAATCCTCTACTCATATTTGGCAGGCTTTGCAATGTATTTGTAAAAATGACTTCTTAACATGCTTTGTCAAATGCCATAAAATCTGAACGTAGCCAAGATGGAAGCTTCAAAATGCTTCTTATTGCCAAAGTTTTGCAAAATGGCGGTATGCATATTAAAACATGCAACATTTCTAATATGTGTCATACAAAATGTTCCTTTCTGAAATTTCAAACTTCATAGAACAGTTGTTTGTTTGTTTGTTTTTCATTAAAAAACAGTCTACAACATTTGGTACGTATTTTCCAAACTTGGACAAATTTCACAAAATGCAAAATAAAATGTGAAAGCCTCGAATTCTGAAGTTTTCAAATTATGTTAATGTTTTACTCAGCCCTAGGAAGAAAAATGAAAATATTAAAATATGGAAAACAAGTTAACAAAATAGTAAGCAACAGAAAATAATTTAAAATGCACTAATAATTTGTAATAACACTTATATTAACAAACATCTATTTTGCAACAAAAGTTTTAGTGACAGCATTTTTCTTCCATTCCAGTCAGTGGACATTTATTCACAGATGAACACTCATTTGCTGTATAACTGTGCATAACCAGGCTTTGGATATGCATATTAGGTAACATCAGCAGTGAATTTTAAACTGTGGGTAAAATATGTCCTCTTATTTTTTTCTATTTGGCAAAATAGGGAGGAACATGTAGGGCTGACAAGACAGGTATTTGCTTCTGTTAATGCCCTAGGGCAGAGGGTGGTATGTCAAGATTTCCACTGCTACATCAGTTTTGTTCCTCTTTCTCCTATGGACTTCTTTATTTATAAGAAAGCAAATTCTCTTATAAATTATTTTCCAATGATATCACCAAAACTATTAAGATGTAATTGAAGGTAAAAATAGGACTCAGAATATATAAGATTACCAATAACCTCTTTGCTTATTTCTACTTCTAACCACCTTTTCAGAGCAGTTACTATTTTACTCTGCCCATCACAGCTCCTCCACAGTCATCAGACTGTACTGCACTGAGTGTTAGAGACTTTAGCATAAAATTTTCAAGAATTCCTACCTGAGTAAGTTAGGGTCTACACTATGGTGCAGAATGCCTTTCAGTGAGTTCAAGACTCTTATGTAAAGATGAACAGAAAGGCAAGCTTCTACATGGCTTGCAAAGGGTATTGAATGGGATATTCAACTGCAAGTGAGTAACTAATTCCTTTTTATTTTACCTGGAATTGGGTAGCTTTTACATTTGAAAATCCCACTAGGTGCCTTTACAATTCAAACACAGTATCAAACAAAAATATAAGGATCATGGCTATGATTTGCACAATGCAGTATTAAACACATGGTACCTTTTCCTACACAGATAACAAAAAAATTCTCATTTTTCTAAGACTACTTATGTTAATACATAAACTATAAAGTTCACATACCCTCTGCTTCATCCAAATTTATTTTCTGACATTTTTTTTTCCCAATCTTTGCAATAGAGTCTTCTCTCTTTGACAGCCGGACTTCCCTAGCATTTTTTCCATTTTCGCCTTTCATTTTGATAGAATTAGACTTTCCTAGAGTTCTTCCCTCTCCCTGCATTAGAAGGAAAGTTAAGGTACTACTTAAATTTAGGCTATATCATTCTGTACATAATATGGCCTAAGTGAATAAAAAAGTTCTTTTGAAAACACATTTCTCTAACACCACCACAACAAATGTTTTAGTTTAATCTTGATTATTGCAAAGAACATTTGCCATAGTACTTCCCCAAAATGTACAAATAAATATTGTTTACTCTGAAGAATTCACATTACAGAAAGGGCCTTTGAATTTCAGAGTAATTCGATCATTTTCAAATATAGATAAGCCAATGAGACACACCAATGAGACATGAAACAACAAAGACAACACAGTGAAAGAGCTATTTGATTCATCATGAAGACAAAGTTCCCACAAATAAATGCTGCCGACAGTGGAAAAATATCAGTATATCAATAGTTACACAATTTGGCTGATTCAAAATCATGGATGAATGAGCTTTTAGTATAAAATTCCAGAGGAAAAAAAGATGATCTAAGTGACAAATAATCATTGCGGAAGACTTACAGTAGATACTTGATTTCTTGAAGTAGTTACAGTTGCACTCTGTTTTACTGACGCACCTTTTTGTTTATCTGTAAACACTGAACATAAACATACCTTCTATAACTAAAAATTAAATATTACTTCTTTGGGTAATTATAAAGTGACAATGACACACAAAACACATTTTTTGCTTTAAAATTTCTCAAAGATGTACTCAGAAAAAGAAGAGTGTGCACAGTTGATATCCCCGATACTTCTCAGTGAAAACATATCAGAATCTCCCTCTCATCGTCAAATTTTCCTAATACTGGCAATAATTTTAAAGATGATGAAATTTCATTTAAGTTCTCCTAAATTTTCAGTTGATTTAGATCAAATAGCTTTTAAAATCTCAGCTAATTATTCAGTTTGGAATTCTCAAATTTAGAACTTAAAAAAAAAAATCAGCAGAAAAGACCACTGAAAGGTCATGCTGAATCTTTTCCAACCTGTTTTGTACATCAATTGTTTTCTAGACATTGCCATATCCTCCTTGTCTACTTCTAAGTAACTAAATGTCTTCTTCAAATTACATCTGCCTACAACAAATATAGTAACTGAAGTCTGAGCTGCAAACACAGAATCATGGCCCTTTTTCACTGGTACGTTGCCACAGAAGCAGCCTACTGCTAGAATGGTCCTCTGTGATTTAGGCTTTTATAGCAGCTGGCAGCACACAGGATTACAGTTTTACTTGTAATCCTTGAACTAATTATCCATGAGAGTATTTAGATTTATATCTTTTTTCAAAGTGACAATTGGTTCTGTTTCCTAGAAAAATGACAAATCTGATTCTCCTCAGTAAACACCTCCATCTTTATTCTCACAGTTGTTCTTCAAAGACAATCTCTGCTCTAAGTCAATTTAATTTAAACGCATCTAATTTCATTTTTAAAACTCCTAATGAAACTGAACCTTTACTCTCAAGGCTGCTTACATTAATCTAGCTTGTTAATTGTGTGAAAAGACTGTCAGCTGTTCAGTTGATAGACTTCTATTTTTCAAGTTATTTTGTCCAAGGAAATAAAAAATTATATCCTTTTCAGTATTATCTCCAGAAATCATCACTTAAAACTGGAGATGTAGGTTCTGCTGCTTTCTAACATTAAAGAAGCGAGTTATCAGCAGTATATATAGCTGCTGTACAAACTACATCTGTTGTACAGCGTTTCTTTTTAATTAATTGCCAAATTCACAGAAGCTACTTGGCATTTTATTCTCATTATTATTACTGGGCACTATGTCCCTAAAAGCATGTGTGTATGTATGGCTGAATGCAAGTATTACTAGTGCAAAATTTCTTACAGCAACAGTGAAGTACTTGGTATCAACACATGAATTTAATCTTCAATCTTTAGAAACTGCACTCCTTTTTAGTTAAAAAGAACATAAGCTAGATGTGACATATCTAAATCTAATCACATTTACCTCACCTTTGCATCAACAGAAGAAGCTAACCACAGTCAGGGTTTATGAAACTGACTTGACATCATAAATACAAGCTTTTATGCCAACTTACCTCGACCCTTTGTTGGCTCTTTTTCATCTAGAACAACCCGCTGACCATCCAGATTAGATATAGGGACACCAAGATCAAGTGGTTCCTGCTCACCATTCTAAAGTCGGATCACAGTTTGTATATAATAGAGAAAAAGCTGTTTTCAGAACAAATTTATGCAGTCTGCCATTTTTTGAAAGAAAATGAACAAAGCATTTTTATGTTTCAATGTAGCCTCAATGTATCCTCCTTCTTCTACTCTAAAAATGTTTATTCCATTTGTGAAAAACTACCTTGATTACAATGAGTATAACACATTTATGCGAGGGGAACAGTATTTGGGGTAAAGAAAATAAAAGGAGAAAAAAATCACCCCATTTGCAAGCATGCACAAATACTCTAGGACCATTAGTGTGTATGTTCAGCAAATCATATTTTTCAGAGGAAGCCTGAGATTATTTTATATTCTTCATTAATTTTGTCATTTTATTACATTAAATTATCTTTATATCAACACGTTTTCCAGTTATTTTAAAAACATGGACTGGTTCAGCCAAGACACTATACATTCTAGAGATACCACAAAAATAACGTTCTATTCCTTGATATTCCATCATAATAGAATAGAGAAAATGCTAGCCAAGTGTTTAGAGAAGCTGAATCAGTTGTCTTCCACAGAAATTTTCTGCAAGGGCATTTGAGGCAACTTTCATGATCCCCAGGATAATGGAACGATAGCTTTACTAATCTCAGTCAACTTTCCCTGGCTAATAACAGGAAAAGTTGAACTCTGGAAGAAGCGAAGTTCAAGCTCTATTATTTAGGATGTTGGATTTATTCTCAAGGAGATTAGAAAACAGATTCAGACTAAAACTTTGAGGTAGTTACTATTAAGCATTAAGCTGAAGGCTACCACGCATCTTCATCTCAACATGTAGTTAGAAATACAGATTTTAATGCCCAATTATAAGGATAGGAATAATTTTGGCAACTATCGTATGATCTTCTCCAGACAAAAAATATTGCAGCTTGAATTACATCAAAAGATACTTACTAGTCTTGCCACAAGTTCATTAAGATTTAAACCATATTTTGCAACCACAGGCCTTAAGACCTCTGTTACTGGTTTGGTGGGTTTAGCCTTCAAACCAACTGATCGATTGATTGGAACAAGATCCAGCCTGAAACACATCAATTATAACACTACATATGAAATATTCCAATAAAGAAAATGTACAAAATATATAAAATCCAATCTACGGCAAATTTCTACCAGTTTATAGCTAGTCACCCTGAAACTTCACTAGCACAAATCTTTCCTAACCTGAAGGTATAAAGCACTTTTAATACTAATAAAACTTCCACTGTTTCACTCACCAGAGCTGAGCAAAGGCATGAGCCAGCCCAATTGCATAGTGATCCTCAGATCAATTAAATACAATCCATAGCACTTTCATCTTTACAGTGAGATTGCTCTGACCATTCTGGTTCAGTAGTGCTTCCAAAGTGACTCCATGTCTGTACTGTAGCCTTGGATGCAAGAAAAATATTCCTTCCCATTTCCACAAGAGAAACTCACAATGTCCTATTCAATTACTTGAGATGGGCTTGGACAGGAATTTTTATTTTTAAGCATAGAACCAATGCTGTGGAATTCCAGATTATGCTAATTTCTGGCTAGATGCCACCATATCACAAAAAATTGCTGTAAGAAAAACTTACAAGCAAAAGCTGTAAAAGCAATTCAGTTGGAATGTAAGGGATAAAGACAGCCCCCTTCAGAGTCTATTAGGCAATTTTATATCATTTCATCAAAATAGCAAAAAGAAATGAAATAAAAAAAAATTTAAAACCCAAATAACTATTCCATTTGTGTCTATTTCCCTGCAGAGAACTGTGTCTAGTTTGGGGATTTTTTTTTTTTTTTAATTACTTTTCATCTGTGCCCTGATTCCTCCATAACAGCCATATTTTACTATAAAGGCACTATAACATGAAAACAAGGGCAGGCTTATTACTAACAAAACTATCAGAAGAAATGTGCATCATCAGAAGAAACAGAAGTTATTAGTGATTTTCTCAGTCACGATTAAACGTAAACCCCATCTTTTCTCTCACACAGATTACTTAAATACAAGATGTTTAGCCTCATTGACTTTTCCCTCCCACCAGAAACCTGAATAACTTTGTCTTTCATATTTTCTTTGAATACATCAGCTACTAAATAGAAATGATCAATTTTAATCATTAACTGGAATTGACACAGAAGTGGCAGACATTCAGGTAAGCAAGTATATCCACATAGTATTTGTCTTATGCCTGAAAATATTCCAAATATTTGAGTATTTTTGCTTACACAGTTTCTACCCACAGAAGGAAATACTGTAGAACAATTCTACATTTTAATTAACACACAAGTAACATATGGTACTGCCTACCTAAAGCTCCTCTTTAATTTGGAAACTCAACAAAGTCACACCTAATAAAATACTGCTCAATCATAATTTCAAAGTTAAATATGCTATACTATATTCACTGATCTGAAGTACCCATAAATAGAAACTAGCCCTACTTCCTAAAGACAAGTAATATAAAGCCAAAATGAAGAATTCCTGACAAAATACATTTTATTATCTTAAAAAGCACAACCCAATAATGTAACACAAACATTCTACTTCATGATTTTTTCCTGAAATAATAATTTCAGGAGTTTTCATAGCACTAGTTTGGATTTTCAGAATTTAGGAACATTAAAACATTTTCTGGCAGTTTGGAAAAAAATAGAAACAGATTATTTTGAAAAAACTGTATACCATAAAATAATATTACATAATAGTAAATATATAAAGTACTGAATTATATTATAGCCCTATTAAGAATAATATTATAACATTGACTTGTTTAGGATTCAGGGTTATAAATCTACACTCCGATGAATTTACATTTATACAGTTAGTTTTACTGTAACCTGCCAGTTAGGCACATAATTGCAGATATAACTGAATGGGAACACGTAAGTAATAAACCTATCCATTTAATCTTAAAGGCCTATTTTTTTTATTGTTGCTTTTAGGATTAGATTAGGAGACTTGCAGTTCAATTTCCATCTCATTCCTGTGCTGCTTCAACACTAAATATGTCTCTTCCTGATGCGGAAGGTCTCTCTGAGTCTGCAGACCTGTCCTATATGCTTGCTCACAACTGCTTCATTTTGAGCAGTTAGACATCATAATAATATTTAAACGTCCCTAAATTGGAACACTGGCATCAAAATTCCACTTGTATCCAAGACAGCAACTCAGAAAGCTTCCCCTTGCAGCATTTAAAACTCACCAGGTGCTGTTCTACTCAGTTTGAAGTGTTCCTGTAGGCCCACAATTCTTCCATTGATCCTTAACCTGGTTGCCCTCATGAGAATTACCCTTTAGAGGTACCCTAATCTCAATCACCTGTAGAGGAAGCACTTAGCAGCTGGCTCTAAATCTACGGGATATCAGTGCCTAAATGTAGGTAGGGTATCTACCTCAGGTGCTTGGTTAACTCAGAGAATCCGCATGCAAAATGCGTCTCTCTTGCATAAGTGTAACTGCAATCTAAAATAAAAATTGTCTTTTACGTCAATAGAAACTCAAACTGTGAGTTAACTCCAAGATACGGAAGTCAAACCTTTTCATGTACAAACGTTAGGTCACATTTGCTTGATACTAAGGCTTATTTCTTCTAAGGTGCCTATACAAAGATGGGAACCTTAGATCACCTGAGATCACGTAATGCTGGATTCTGGATTACAACCTAAAATGTTGCACTGCAAGGCTAACTGGATTTTTTACTAGATTCAGACAAATTCTTTCCTGCATTAACTGCTGTTTTGCTGCACAGGTAACTTATAATATGCTTTAATGCACTTACAAAAAGTAAAATGGTAAACGGGGTGGAAAATGCCAGAGGAAGATAATATTTTTGACTCTTACCGAAATAAAGTGCGTTTTTCTAAACGTAGGTCCCGAGACTCCAGGATGCTACTATCTTGGTGCAATACAAGAGGCTACAGAGCATGTGTCAGGAACAAAGGAAGAGAGAGCAAATTAATTTTAAAATATGTAAAAAAGAACAGCTGAATGGTTAAAAACAATTTTCAGATAACTGAAAAAAATATATTAATATAGGTTGTATGCATTCTAGTGGATATTCATTTACAATACACAGCATTATTGAAGTGTATTTTATTTTGGCTAGTTGTGAGACAATGACCTAATTTCAACTTCCACTGGAGTCAGCAGGAATTCAGGAACTCAGTGTTTTAAAACAAGCCTAGGTCCTTCAACTTAAATAAATTATTACATAGAATGATGCATTAGAAAATATGGCAAAGTTAACAGTCTTTAAAAGATTTAAAAGAACAGTCACATAACTGCACATTTGTTCATTTTTCTCATTGTAATTATCTAGATTAATCAAAAGCACAAATTTAAGACAACAAATGTATCACATCCACAGCTTCTCTTTGAATTGGAGATAATTCTGTTGGAATAAAAGCCATTACCCCCCACCAACATAGACTGCTGTCTTGGAAACTTTCCTCAATATTAAAACACGTACCTTAAATCTAGCATGCACTCATCTCATTCACCTTTGAACAACTGAATGTCATTATGTTTCTTTGCTTTAATTTAGTACCATCTACTACAACACATTTGTTTTCTTTGTGGATACTTTCAGTTAAGTACAAGATAACCATTCCCCTGGACAAACTACACGTGCTAGATACCCACTTTAACCTATTATTATAAGGAAATCCTTGTCATAAACTCTCTTCTGCTTTCTATAATGTAGATACCACAGCCAATCACAATACTCCACCAGTTTTAGTTACACTAAAATTCTCCTTCAATTAACGAGCATTGCCAATGTAAAACTACAGATAGAACCAGGAGATATGTATTATTATTGAGAGAACATAATTCCTTATTAGTAAAATTAGTATGAAAAGGCTTTAAAACAGGCACAGGAATATGCAATACCTTATCACCTCCAACTAAAAAGAGGTCCACTGCAGCTATGTTAATGCCATGTTTCTCGCAGAGCCCAGATAGCACCTCTTTGATAGAGAATCCGGATTTAACAGCCATTTTGCTGGATGAACCATCCGGAAGGTTTATACAGCAGTATTTGGGGGATTTCTCTTTATCTGGTGCAAATGCAGGTAATCTTGAGGCTTCAGACTTGACAGGAAAAAGAAAGAAAAGTCAGCGCCCAATGGGAAAATTAGGAGTATGCATAAACTTTTAGAGTCTGTATAAATCAAACCAAGGCAAGAAGCATACTTTTTACCATGTTTACAGTTTAGAAATCCTTCCAAATATCACGAATATCAGATAAATTTAAATCTTGAAAAAAAAAGTTTAGATAATGATAACAGCACTGCAGAAATCTAAATGTATTTCAAGAACAGATGAAGTTTTAGACAGAGGAAGTGTAAAACAGGTTACAAGACTAAAACTATGGAACAGAACTCCAATCAAAAACTGTAAGTAGTAAAGAAAATCTTATTTAGCTTCCAAATAATTAAGTGTCTATACTCAATAATGACCGCTGATGTAAAAGTTACCAATGACACATTATGAATCATCATTTAAGCAATGAGGAAGACCTTTAAACATCAGGTTCCTCGAACAAAATTTCCTCTTCTTTTAACATAATCTGAATGCTACACATACAAATACACCACAGAGATATTAAGATTTTAAAATAATTCACTTAATGACCATGCTTTTTTGCAATTAAAGGGAACAAAAAGTACAATGTTATGGGTTAAGGCTAAACAGCACAGCATTAACCTTTATTCTAGAGTAACAGTAGAATAGTAACACTACTATGAAATATTAAATTTTCAAAGATACTTTTGACAGGAAGCTCGCTTAAAAGGACAGTATAAAAATACTTTTTTCAACAGTCTTTTAGGATATTCATCATGCTTTTTCTCTTCTCTTTAACTTGCTGCTTCTCATCCAAATCACAGTAACTTTCTGACTTAATCGGTTGGAGTGGGGGAAAAAAGAGGGGTTGTTGCTTTAGGGGGACTTTGCATTTTCTGTTTTTTTAAGATAAGACTTTTCTGCAACAGAAATAAATGTGACTTTGCCATGCTTGCTTCCCTGACCAGTATTTGTAGCATAGACAAAATTACATAAAAGCTAGAATCTTGTCTACTAGAGGAATATCAAGACTACAAAAAATCTTTTTCCTCCATATCAATGTAGTTTAAAAATTAAAATTAAAATCTATTATTAATACTCTTTTAATTTTGCATTTCACTAGCTTTACAGGGCGAAGGCAGAACTTAATGGTTAGAAATCACAGTGTCTTCACTGATTATTTTCCTAGATACTACGACAAAATCACAGTGTTTGCAATGAAATTCCCTACCTCTCTTTTCTCAGATTTTAGGAGCACAGTTAAGTCATAATGACAAGAAGAAAAAGTCACAACTTTAAAAGAAACGGAGAGGAAAGAAGCATGACAGACACTGGTACAACAGAAATCAGCCTAAT